>JAZGTN010000040.1:7064093-7694624 GCA_037783415.1 Leptasterias polaris | reverse complement strand
TCAAGATTAAAATGCACCTGTGGTCCAAACCCCTTATCCCAAGCACATGTAACTTGGCGACCATCTTTTATATTCAACAGAGTCTCTGTGGTTTCAATTTGAGGCAAATCGGAGAGGAAAAGTTTTCGAGGCTGAAAAAATGACTGGACTACCCCCTTGTCGTTTTTTCCAAAATCGGCCGAAATGTTTTTCTTTCCAAATCGCCTGAAATTTAGTATATAGGTAGAACGGAGTGCGAGGAGCAGACAATTGTTGGTTTGAGTCGTCTACGTTGGCAACTTTTAAAGATATTGCCTGATTTTCGATATAACGATGCCTCATAATCCAGATTAAAATGAATTTCTGGTCCCTCAAAATCAAGATTAAAATGCACCTGTGGTCCAAACCCCTTAACCCAAGCACATGTAACTTGGCGACCATCTTTTATATTCAACAGAGTCTCTGTGGTTTCAATTTGAGGCAAATCGGAGAGGAAAAGTTTTCGAGGCTGAAAAAATGACTGGACTACCCCCTTGTCGTTTTTTCCAAAATCGGCCGAAATGTTTTTGTTTCCTAATCGCCTGAAATTTAGTATATAGGTAGAACGGAGTGCGAGGAGCAGACAATTGTTGGTTTGAGTCGTCTACGTTGGCAACTTTTAAAGATATTGCCTGATTTTCGATATAACGATGCCTCAAAATCCAGATTAAAATGAATTTCTGGTCCCTCAAAATCAAGATTAAAATGCACCTGTGGTCCAAACCCCTTATCCCAAGCACATGTAACTTGGCGACCATCTTTTATATTCAACAGAGTCTCTGTGGTTTCAATTTGAGGCAAATCGGAGAGGACAAGTTTACGAGGCTGAAAAAATGACTGGACTACCCCCTTGTCGTTTTTTCCAAAATCGGCCGAAATGTTTTTCTTTCCAAATCGCCTGAAATTTAGTATATAGGTAGAACGGAGTGCGAGGAGCAGACAATTGTTGGTTTGAGTTGTCTACGTTGGCAACTTTTAAAGATATTGCCTGATTTTCGATATAACGATGCCTCATAATCCAGATTAAAATGAATTTCTGGTCCCTCAAAATCAAGATTAAAATGCACCTGTGGTCCAAACCCCTTATCCCAAGCACATGTAACTTGGCGACCATCTTTTATATTCAACAGAGTCTCTGTGGTTTCAATTTGAGGCAAATCGGAGAGGAAAAGTTTTCGAGGCTGAAAAAATGACTGTCGTTTTTTCCAAAATCGGCCGAAATGTTTTTGTTTCCAAATCGCCTGAAATTTAGTATATAGGTAGAACGGAGTGCGAGGAGCAGACAATTGTTGGTTTGAGTCGTCTACGTTGGCAACTTTTAAAGATATTGCCTGATTTTCGATATAACGATGCCTCAAAATCCAGATTAAAATGAATTTCTGGTCCCTCAAAATCAAGATTAAAATGCACCTGTGGTCCAAACCCCTTATCCCAAGCACATGTAACTTGGCGACCATCTTTTATATTCAACAGAGTCTCTGTGGTTTCAATTTGAGGCAAATCGGAGAGGACAAGTTTACGAGGCTGAAAAAATGACTGGACTACCCCCTTGTCGTTTTTTCCAAAATCGGCCGAAATGTTTTTGTTTCCAAATCGCCTGAAATTTAGTATATAGGTAGAACGGAGTGCGAGGAGCAGACAATTGTTGGTTTGAGTTGTCTACGTTGGCAACTTTTAAAGATATTGCCTGATTTTCGATATAACGATGCCTCATAATCCAGATTAAAATGAATTTCTGGTCCCTCAAAATCAAGATTAAAATGCACCTGTGGTCCAAACCCCTTAGCCCAAGCACATGTAACTTGGCGACCATCTTTTATATTCAACAGAGTCTCTGTGGTTTCAATTTGAGGCAAATCGGAGAGGAAAAGTTTTCGAGGCTGACAAAATTACTGGACTACCCCCTTGTCGTTTTTTCCAAAATCGGCCGAAATGTTTTTCTTTCCAAATCGCCTGAAATTTAGTATATAGGTAGAACGGAGTGCGAGGAGCAGACAATTGTTGGTTTGAGTCGTCTACGTTGGCAACTTTTAAAGATATTGCCTGATTTTCGATATAACGATGCCTCATAATCCAGATTAAAATGAATTTCTGGTCCCTCAAAATCAAGATTAAAATGCACCTGTGGTCCAAACCCCTTATCCCAAGCACATGTAACTTGGCGACCATCTTTTATATTTAACAGAGTCTCTGTGGTTTCAATTTGAGGCAAATCGGAGAGGAAAAGTTTTCGAGGCTGAAAAAATGACTGGACTACCCCCTTGTCGTTTTTTCCAAAATCGGCCGAAATGTTTTTCTTTCCAAATCGCCTGAAATTTAGTATATAGGTAGAACGGAGTGCGAGGAGCAGACAATTGTTGGTTTGAGTCGTCTACGTTGGCAACTTTTAAAGATATTGCCTGATTTTCTATATAACGATGCCTCATAATCCAGATTAAAATGAATTTCTGGTCCCTCAAAATCAAGATTAAATTGCACCTGTGGTCCAAACCCCTTAACCCAAGCACATGTAACTTGGCGACCATCTTTTATATTCAACAGAGTCTCTGTGGTTTCAATTTGAGGCAAATCGGAGAGGAAAAGTTTTCGAGGGTGAAAAAATGACTGTCGTTTTTTCCAAAATCGGCCGAAATGTTTTTGTTTCCAAATCGCCTGAAATTTAGTATATAGGTAGAACGGAGTGCGAGGAGCAGAAAATTGTTGGTTTGAGTCGTCTACGTTCGCAACCTTTTAAGATATTGCCTGATTTTCGATATAACGATGCCTCATAATCCAGATTAAAATGAATTTCTGGTCCCTCAAAATCAAGATTAAAATGCACCTGTGGTCCAAACCCCTTATCCCAAGCACATGTAACTTGGCGACCATCTTTTATATTCAACAGAGTCTCTGTGGTTTCAATTTGAGGCAAATCGGAGAGGAAAAGTTTTCGAGGCTGAAAAAATGACTGGACTACCCCCTTGTCGTTTTTTCCAAAATCGGCCGAAATGTTTTTCTTTCCAAATCGCCTGAAATTTAGTATATAGGTAGAACGGAGTGCGAGGAGCAGAAAATTGTTGGTTTGAGTCGTCTACGTTCGCAACCTTTTAAGATATTGCCTGATTTTCGATATAACGATGCCTCATAATCCAGATTAAAATGAATTTCTGGTCCCTCAAAATCAAGATTAAAATGCACCTGTGGTCCAAACCCCTTATCCCAAGCACATGTAACTTGGCGACCATCTTTTATATTCAACAGAGTCTCTGTGGTTTCAATTTGAGGCAAATCGGAGAGGAAAAGTTTTCGAGGCTGAAAAAATGACTGTCGTTTTTTCCAAAATCGGCCGAAATGTTTTTGTTTCCAAATCGCCTGAAATTTAGTATATAGGTAGAACGGAGTGCGAGGAGCAGACAATTGTTGGTTTGAGTCGTCTACGTTGGCAACTTTTAAAGATATTGCCTGATTTTCGATATAACGATGCCTCATAATCCAGATTAAAATGAATTTCTGGTCCCTCAAAATCAAGATTAAAATGCACCTGTGGTCCAAACCCCTTATCCCAAGCACATGTAACTTGGCGACCATCTTTTATATTTAACAGAGTCTCTGTGGTTTCAATTTGAGGCAAATCGGAGAGGAAAAGTTTTCGAGGCTGAAAAAATTACTGGACTACCCCCCTTGTCGTTTTTTCCAAAATCGGCCGAAATGTTTTTGTTTCCTAATCGCCTGAAATTTAGTATATAGGTAGAACGGAGTGCGAGGAGCAGACAATTGTTGGTTTGAGTCGTCTACGTTGGCAACTTTTAAAGATATTGCCTGATTTTCGATATAACGATGCCTCATAATCCAGATTAAAATGAATTTCTGGTCCCTCAAAATCAAGATTAAAATGCACCTGTGGTCCAAACCCCTTATCCCAAGCACATGTAACTTGGCGACCATCTTTTATATTCAACAGAGTCTCTGTGGTTTCAATTTGAGGCAAATCGGAGAGGAAAAGTTTTCGAGGCTGAAAAAATGACTGGACTACCCCCTTGTCGTTTTTTCCAAAATCGGCCGAAATGTTTTTCTTTCCAAATCGCCTGAAATTTAGTATATAGGTAGAACGGAGTGCGAGGAGCAGACAATTGTTGGTTTGAGTCGTCTACGTTGGCAACTTTTAAAGATATTGCCTGATTTTCTATATAACGATGCCTCATAATCCAGATTAAAATGAATTTCTGGTCCCTCAAAATCAAGATTAAAATGCACCTGTGGTCCAAACCCCTTAACCCAAGCACATGTAACTTGGCGACCATCTTTTATATTCAACAGAGTCTCTGTGGTTTCAATTTGAGGCAAATCGGAGAGGAAAAGTTTTCGAGGCTGAAAAAATGACTGGACTACCCCCTTGTCGTTTTTTCCAAAATCGGCCGAAATGTTTTTGTTTCCAAATCGCCTGAAATTTAGTATATAGGTAGAACGGAGTGCGAGGAGCAGACAATTGTTGGTTTGAGTCGTCTACGTTGGCAACTTTTAAAGATATTGCCTGATTTTCGATATAACGATGCCTCATAATCCAGATTAAAATGAATTTCTGGTCCCTCAAAATCAAGATTAAAATGCACCTGTGGTCCAAACCCCTTATCCCAAGCACATGTAACTTGGCGACCATCTTTTATATTCAACAGAGTCTCTGTGGTTTCAATTTGAGGCAAATCGGAGAGGAAAAGTTTTCGAGGCTGAAAAAATGACTGGACTACCCCCTTGTCGTTTTTTCCAAAATCGGCCGAAATGTTTTTCTTTCCAAATCGCCTGAAATTTAGTATATAGGTAGAACGGAGTGCGAGGAGCAGACAATTGTTGGTTTGAGTCGTCTACGTTGGCAACTTTTAAAGATATTGCCTGATTTTCTATATAACGATGCCTCATAATCCAGATTAAAATGAATTTCTGGTCCCTCAAAATCAAGATTAAAATGCACCTGTGGTCCAAACCCCTTAACCCAAGCACATGTAACTTGGCGACCATCTTTTATATTCAACAGAGTCTCTGTGGTTTCAATTTGAGGCAAATCGGAGAGGAAAAGTTTTCGAGGCTGAAAAAATGACTGGACTACCCCCTTGTCGTTTTTTCCAAAATCGGCCGAAATGTTTTTGTTTCCAAATCGCCTGAAATTTAGTATATAGGTAGAACGGAGTGCGAGGAGCAGACAATTGTTGGTTTGAGTTGTCTACGTTTGCAACTTTTAAAGATATTGCCTGATTTTCGATATAACGATGCCTCATAATCCAGATTAAAATGAATTTCTGGTCCCTCAAAATCAAGATTAAAATGCACCTGTGGTCCAAACCCCTTATCCCAAGCACATGTAACTTGGCGACCATCTTTTATATTCAACAGAGTCTCTGTGGTTTCAATTTGAGGCAAATCGGAGAGGAAAAGTTTTCGAGGCTGAAAAAATGACTGTCGTTTTTTCCAAAATCGGCCGAAATGTTTTTGTTTCCAAATCGCCTGAAATTTAGTATATAGGTAGAACGGAGTGCGAGGAGCAGACAATTGTTGGTTTGAGTCGTCTACGTTGGCAACTTTTAAAGATATTGCCTGATTTTCGATATAACGATGCCTCATAATCCAGATTAAAATGAATTTCTGGTCCCTCAAAATCAAGATTAAAATGCACCTGTGGTCCAAACCCCTTATCCCAAGCACATGTAACTTGGCGACCATCTTTTATATTTAACAGAGTCTCTGTGGTTTCAATTTGAGGCAAATCGGAGAGGAAAAGTTTTCGAGGCTGAAAAAATTACTGGACTACCCCCCCTTGTCGTTTTTTCCAAAATCGGCCGAAATGTTTTTGTTTCCTAATCGCCTGAAATTTAGTATATAGGTAGAACGGAGTGCGAGGAGCAGACAATTGTTGGTTTGAGTCGTCTACGTTGGCAACTTTTAAAGATATTGCCTGATTTTCGATATAACGATGCCTCATAATCCAGATTAAAATGAATTTCTGGTCCCTCAAAATCAAGATTAAAATGCACCTGTGGTCCAAACCCCTTATCCCAAGCACATGTAACTTGGCGACCATCTTTTATATTCAACAGAGTCTCTGTGGTTTCAATTTGAGGCAAATCGGAGAGGAAAAGTTTTCGAGGCTGAAAAAATGACTGGACTACCCCCTTGTCGTTTTTTCCAAAATCGGCCGAAATGTTTTTCTTTCCAAATCGCCTGAAATTTAGTATATAGGTAGAACGGAGTGCGAGGAGCAGACAATTGTTGGTTTGAGTCGTCTACGTTGGCAACTTTTAAAGATATTGCCTGATTTTCTATATAACGATGCCTCATAATCCAGATTAAAATGAATTTCTGGTCCCTCAAAATCAAGATTAAAATGCACCTGTGGTCCAAACCCCTTATCCCAAGCACATGTAACTTGGCGACCATCTTTTATATTTAACAGAGTCTCTGTGGTTTCAATTTGAGGCAAATCGGAGAGGAAAAGTTTTCGAGGCTGAAAAAATTACTGGACTACCCCCCCTTGTCGTTTTTTCCAAAATCGGCCGAAATGTTTTTGTTTCCTAATCGCCTGAAATTTAGTATATAGGTAGAACGGAGTGCGAGGAGCAGACAATTGTTGGTTTGAGTCGTCTACGTTGGCAACTTTTAAAGATATTGCCTGATTTTCGATATAACGATGCCTCATAATCCAGATTAAAATGAATTTCTGGTCCCTCAAAATCAAGATTAAAATGCACCTGTGGTCCAAACCCCTTATCCCAAGCACATGTAACTTGGCGACCATCTTTTATATTCAACAGAGTCTCTGTGGTTTCAATTTGAGGCAAATCGGAGAGGAAAAGTTTTCGAGGCTGAAAAAATGACTGGACTACCCCCTTGTCGTTTTTTCCAAAATCGGCCGAAATGTTTTTCTTTCCAAATCGCCTGAAATTTAGTATATAGGTAGAACGGAGTGCGAGGAGCAGACAATTGTTGGTTTGAGTCGTCTACGTTGGCAACTTTTAAAGATATTGCCTGATTTTCGATATAACGATGCCTCATAATCCAGATTAAAATGAATTTCTGGTCCCTCAAAATCAAGATTAAAATGCACCTGTGGTCCAAACCCCTTATCCCAAGCACATGTAACTTGGCGACCATCTTTTATATTCAACAGAGTCTCTGTGGTTTCAATTTGAGGCAAATCGGAGAGGAAAAGTTTTCGAGGCTGAAAAAATGACTGGACTACCCCCTTGTCGTTTTTTCCAAAATCGGCCGAAATGTTTTTCTTTCCAAATCGCCTGAAATTTAGTATATAGGTAGAACGGAGTGCGAGGAGCAGACAATTGTTGGTTTGAGTCGTCTACGTTGGCAACTTTTAAAGATATTGCCTGATTTTCTATATAACGATGCCTCATAATCCAGATTAAAATGAATTTCTGGTCCCTCAAAATCAAGATTAAAATGCACCTGTGGTCCAAACCCCTTAACCCAAGCACATGTAACTTGGCGACCATCTTTTATATTCAACAGAGTCTCTGTGGTTTCAATTTGAGGCAAATCGGAGAGGAAAAGTTTTCGAGGCTGAAAAAATGACTGGACTACCCCCTTGTCGTTTTTTCCAAAATCGGCCGAAATGTTTTTGTTTCCAAATCGCCTGAAATTTAGTATATAGGTAGAACGGAGTGCGAGGAGCAGACAATTGTTGGTTTGAGTTGTCTACGTTGGCAACTTTTAAAGATATTGCCTGATTTTCGATATAACGATGCCTCATAATCCAGATTAAAATGAATTTCTGGTCCCTCAAAATCAAGATTAAAATGCACCTGTGGTCCAAACCCCTTATCCCAAGCACATGTAACTTGGCGACCATCTTTTATATTCAACAGAGTCTCTGTGGTTTCAATTTGAGGCAAATCGGAGAGGAAAAGTTTTCGAGGCTGAAAAAATGACTGTCGTTTTTTCCAAAATCGGCCGAAATGTTTTTGTTTCCAAATCGCCTGAAATTTAGTATATAGGTAGAACGGAGTGCGAGGAGCAGACAATTGTTGGTTTGAGTCGTCTACGTTGGCAACTTTTAAAGATATTGCCTGATTTTCGATATAACGATGCCTCATAATCCAGATTAAAATGAATTTCTGGTCCCTCAAAATCAAGATTAAAATGCACCTGTGGTCCAAACCCCTTATCCCAAGCACATGTAACTTGGCGACCATCTTTTATATTTAACAGAGTCTCTGTGGTTTCAATTTGAGGCAAATCGGAGAGGAAAAGTTTTCGAGGCTGAAAAAATTACTGGACTACCCCCCCTTGTCGTTTTTTCCAAAATCGGCCGAAATGTTTTTGTTTCCTAATCGCCTGAAATTTAGTATATAGGTAGAACGGAGTGCGAGGAGCAGACAATTGTTGGTTTGAGTCGTCTACGTTGGCAACTTTTAAAGATATTGCCTGATTTTCGATATAACGATGCCTCATAATCCAGATTAAAATGAATTTCTGGTCCCTCAAAATCAAGATTAAAATGCACCTGTGGTCCAAACCCCTTATCCCAAGCACATGTAACTTGGCGACCATCTTTTATATTCAACAGAGTCTCTGTGGTTTCAATTTGAGGCAAATCGGAGAGGAAAAGTTTTCGAGGCTGAAAAAATGACTGGACTACCCCCTTGTCGTTTTTTCCAAAATCGGCCGAAATGTTTTTCTTTCCAAATCGCCTGAAATTTAGTATATAGGTAGAACGGAGTGCGAGGAGCAGACAATTGTTGGTTTGAGTCGTCTACGTTGGCAACTTTTAAAGATATTGCCTGATTTTCTATATAACGATGCCTCATAATCCAGATTAAAATGAATTTCTGGTCCCTCAAAATCAAGATTAAAATGCACCTGTGGTCCAAACCCCTTATCCCAAGCACATGTAACTTGGCGACCATCTTTTATATTCAACAGAGTCTCTGTGGTTTCAATTTGAGGCAAATCGGAGAGGAAAAGTTTTCGAGGCTGAAAAAATGACTGGACTACCCCCTTGTCGTTTTTTCCAAAATCGGCCGAAATGTTTTTGTTTCCAAATCGCCTGAAATTTAGTATATAGGTAGAACGGAGTGCGAGGAGCAGACAATTGTTGGTTTGAGTTGTCTACGTTGGCAACTTTTAAAGATATTGCCTGATTTTCGATATAACGATGCCTCATAATCCAGATTAAAATGAATTTCTGGTCCCTCAAAATCAAGATTAAAATGCACCTGTGGTCCAAACCCCTTAGCCCAAGCACATGTAACTTGGCGACCATCTTTTATATTCAACAGAGTCTCTGTGGTTTCAATTTGAGGCAAATCGGAGAGGAAAAGTTTTCGAGGCTGACAAAATTACTGGACTACCCCCTTGTCGTTTTTTCCAAAATCGGCCGAAATGTTTTTCTTTCCAAATCGCCTGAAATTTAGTATATAGGTAGAACGGAGTGCGAGGAGCAGACAATTGTTGGTTTGAGTCGTCTACGTTGGCAACTTTTAAAGATATTGCCTGATTTTCGATATAACGATGCCTCATAATCCAGATTAAAATGAATTTCTGGTCCCTCAAAATCAAGATTAAAATGCACCTGTGGTCCAAACCCCTTATCCCAAGCACATGTAACTTGGCGACCATCTTTTATATTTAACAGAGTCTCTGTGGTTTCAATTTGAGGCAAATCGGAGAGGAAAAGTTTTCGAGGCTGAAAAAATGACTGGACTACCCCCTTGTCGTTTTTTCCAAAATCGGCCGAAATGTTTTTCTTTCCAAATCGCCTGAAATTTAGTATATAGGTAGAACGGAGTGCGAGGAGCAGACAATTGTTGGTTTGAGTCGTCTACGTTGGCAACTTTTAAAGATATTGCCTGATTTTCTATATAACGATGCCTCATAATCCAGATTAAAATGAATTTCTGGTCCCTCAAAATCAAGATTAAAATGCACCTGTGGTCCAAACCCCTTAACCCAAGCACATGTAACTTGGCGACCATCTTTTATATTCAACAGAGTCTCTGTGGTTTCAATTTGAGGCAAATCGGAGAGGAAAAGTTTTCGAGGCTGAAAAAATGACTGGACTACCCCCTTGTCGTTTTTTCCAAAATCGGCCGAAATGTTATTGTTTCCAAATCGCCTGAAATTTAGTATATAGGTAGAACGGAGTGCGAGGAGCAGACAATTGTTGGTTTGAGTCGTCTACGTTGGCAACTTTTAAAGATATTGCCTGATTTTCGATATAACGATGCCTCATAATCCAGATTAAAATGAATTTCTGGTCCCAACCACTTATCCTGAGCACCTGTAATTTGGCCACAGTCCTTTATATTCAACAGAGTCTCTGTGGTTTCAATTTGAGGCAAATCGGAGAGGAAAAGTTTTCGAGGCTGAAAAAATGACTGGACTACCCCCTTGTCGTTTTTTCCAAAATCGGCCGAAATGTTTTTGTTTCCTAATCGCCTGAAATTTAGTATATAGGTAGAACGGAGTGCGAGGAGCAGACAATTGTTGGTTTGAGTCGTCTACGTTGGCAACTTTTAAAGATATTGCCTGATTTTCGATATAACGATGCCTCATAATCCAGATTAAAATGAATTTCTGGTCCCTCAAAATCAAGATTAAAATGCACCTGTGGTCCAAACCCCTTATCCCAAGCACATGTAACTTGGCGACCATCTTTTATATTCAACAGAGTCTCTGTGGTTTCAATTTGAGGCAAATCGGAGAGGAAAAGTTTTCGAGGCTGAAAAAATGACTGGACTACCCCCTTGTCGTTTTTTCCAAAATCGGCCGAAATGTTTTTGTTTCCAAATCGCCTGAAATTTAGTATATAGGTAGAACGGAGTGCGAGGAGCAGACAATTGTTGGTTTGAGTTGTCTACGTTGGCAACTTTTAAAGATATTGCCTGATTTTCGATATAACGATGCCTCATAATCCAGATTAAAATGAATTTCTGGTCCCTCAAAATCAAGATTAAAATGCACCTGTGGTCCAAACCCCTTAGCCCAAGCACATGTAACTTGGCGACCATCTTTTATATTCAACAGAGTCTCTGTGGTTTCAATTTGAGGCAAATCGGAAAGGAAAAGTTTTCGAGGCTGACAAAATTACTGGACTACCCCCTTGTCGTTTTTTCCAAAATCGGCCGAAATGTTTTTCTTTCCAAATCGCCTGAAATTTAGTATATAGGTAGAACGGAGTGCGAGGAGCAGACAATTGTTGGTTTGAGTCGTCTACGTTGGCAACTTTTAAAGATATTGCCTGATTTTCGATATAACGATGCCTCATAATCCAGATTAAAATGAATTTCTGGTCCCTCAAAATCAAGATTAAAATGCACCTGTGGTCCAAACCCCTTATCCCAAGCACATGTAACTTGGCGACCATCTTTTATATTTAACAGAGTCTCTGTCGTTTCAATTTGAGGCAAATCGGAGAGGAAAAGTTTTCGAGGCTGAAAAAATGACTGGACTACCCCCTTGTCGTTTTTTCCAAAATCGGCCGAAATGTTTTTCTTTCCAAATCGCCTGAAATTTAGTATATAGGTAGAACGGAGTGCGAGGAGCAGACAATTGTTGGTTTGAGTCGTCTACGTTGGCAACTTTTAAAGATATTGCCTGATTTTCGATATAACGATGCCTCATAATCCAGATTAAAATGAATTTCTGGTCCCTCAAAATCAAGATTAAAATGCACCTGTGGTCCAAACCCCTTATCCCAAGCACATGTAACTTGGCGACCATCTTTTATATTTAACAGAGTCTCTGTGGTTTCAATTTGAGGCAAATCGGAGAGGAAAAGTTTTCGAGGCTGACAAAATTACTGGACTACCCCCTTGTCGTTTTTTCCAAAATCGGCCGAAATGTTTTTCTTTCCAAATCGCCTGAAATTTAGTATATAGGTAGAACGGAGTGCGAGGAGCAGACAATTGTTGGTTTGAGTCGTCTACGTTGGCAACTTTTAAAGATATTGCCTGATTTTCGATATAACGATGCCTCATAATCCAGATTAAAATGAATTTCTGGTCCCTCAAAATCAAGATTAAAATGCACCTGTGGTCCAAACCCCTTATCCCAAGCACATGTAACTTGGCGACCATCTTTTATATTTAACAGAGTCTCTGTGGTTTCAATTTGAGGCAAATCGGAGAGGAAAAGTTTTCGAGGCTGAAAAAATGACTGGACTACCCCCTTGTCGTTTTTTCCAAAATCGGCCGAAATGTTTTTCTTTCCAAATCGCCTGAAATTTAGTATATAGGTAGAACGGAGTGCGAGGAGCAGACAATTGTTGGTTTGAGTCGTCTACGTTGGCAACTTTTAAAGATATTGCCTGATTTTCGATATAACGATGCCTCATAATCCAGATTAAAATGAATTTCTGGTCCCTCAAAATCAAGATTAAAATGCACCTGTGGTCCAAACCCCTTATCCCAAGCACATGTAACTTGGCGACCATCTTTTATATTTAACAGAGTCTCTGTGGTTTCAATTTGAGGCAAATCGGAGAGGAAAAGTTTTCGAGGCTGACAAAATTACTGGACTACCCCCTTGTCGTTTTTTCCAAAATCGGCCGAAATGTTTTTCTTTCCAAATCGCCTGAAATTTAGTATATAGGTAGAACGGAGTGCGAGGAGCAGACAATTGTTGGTTTGAGTCGTCTACGTTGGCAACTTTTAAAGATATTGCCTGATTTTCGATATAACGATGCCTCATAATCCAGATTAAAATGAATTTCTGGTCCCTCAAAATCAAGATTAAAATGCACCTGTGGTCCAAACCCCTTATCCCAAGCACATGTAACTTGGCGACCATCTTTTATATTTAACAGAGTCTCTGTGGTTTCAATTTGAGGCAAATCGGAGAGGAAAAGTTTTCGAGGCTGAAAAAATGACTGGACTACCCCCTTGTCGTTTTTTCCAAAATCGGCCGAAATGTTTTTCTTTCCAAATCGCCTGAAATTTAGTATATAGGTAGAACGGAGTGCGAGGAGCAGACAATTGTTGGTTTGAGTCGTCTACGTTGGCAACTTTTAAAGATATTGCCTGATTTTCGATATAACGATGCCTCATAATCCAGATTAAAATGAATTTCTGGTCCCTCAAAATCAAGATTAAAATGCACCTGTGGTCCAAACCCCTTATCCCAAGCACATGTAACTTGGCGACCATCTTTTATATTTAACAGAGTCTCTGTGGTTTCAATTTGAGGCAAATCGGAGAGGAAAAGTTTTCGAGGCTGACAAAATTACTGGACTACCCCCTTGTCGTTTTTTCCAAAATCGGCCGAAATGTTTTTCTTTCCAAATCGCCTGAAATTTAGTATATAGGTAGAACGGAGTGCGAGGAGCAGACAATTGTTGGTTTGAGTCGTCTACGTTGGCAACTTTTAAAGATATTGCCTGATTTTCGATATAACGATGCCTCATAATCCAGATTAAAATGAATTTCTGGTCCCTCAAAATCAAGATTAAAATGCACCTGTGGTCCAAACCCCTTATCCCAAGCACATGTAACTTGGCGACCATCTTTTATATTTAACAGAGTCTCTGTGGTTTCAGTTTGAGGCAAATCGGAGAGGAAAAGTTTTCGAGGCTGAAAAAATGACTGGACTACCCCCTTGTCGTTTTTTCCAAAATCGGCCGAAATGTTTTTCTTTCCAAATCGCCTGAAATTTAGTATATAGGTAGAACGGAGTGCGAGGAGCAGACAATTGTTGGTTTGAGTCGTCTACGTTGGCAACTTTTAAAGATATTGCCTGATTTTCGATATAACGATGCCTCATAATCCAGATTAAAATGAATTTCTGGTCCCTCAAAATCAAGATTAAAATGCACCTGTGGTCCAAACCCCTTATCCCAAGCACATGTAACTTGGCGACCATCTTTTATATTTAACAGAGTCTCTGTGGTTTCAATTTGAGGCAAATCGGAGAGGAAAAGTTTTCGAGGCTGAAAAAATTACTGGACTACCCCCCCTTGTCGTTTTTTCCAAAATCGGCCGAAATGTTTTTGTTTCCTAATCGCCTGAAATTTAGTATATAGGTAGAACGGAGTGCGAGGAGCAGACAATTGTTGGTTTGAGTCGTCTACGTTGGCAACTTTTAAAGATATTGCCTGATTTTCGATATAACGATGCCTCATAATCCAGATTAAAATGAATTTCTGGTCCCTCAAAATCAAGATTAAAATGCACCTGTGGTCCAAACCCCTTATCCCAAGCACATGTAACTTGGCGACCATCTTTTATATTCAACAGAGTCTCTGTGGTTTCAATTTGAGGCAAATCGGAGAGGAAAAGTTTTCGAGGCTGAAAAAATGACTGGACTACCCCCTTGTCGTTTTTTCCAAAATCGGCCGAAATGTTTTTCTTTCCAAATCGCCTGAAATTTAGTATATAGGTAGAACGGAGTGCGAGGAGCAGACAATTGTTGGTTTGAGTCGTCTACGTTGGCAACTTTTAAAGATATTGCCTGATTTTCTATATAACGATGCCTCATAATCCAGATTAAAATGAATTTCTGGTCCCTCAAAATCAAGATTAAAATGCACCTGTGGTCCAAACCCCTTATCCCAAGCACATGTAACTTGGCGACCATCTTTTATATTCAACAGAGTCTCTGTGGTTTCAATTTGAGGCAAATCGGAGAGGAAAAGTTTTCGAGGCTGAAAAAATGACTGGACTACCCCCTTGTCGTTTTTTCCAAAATCGGCCGAAATGTTTTTGTTTCCAAATCGCCTGAAATTTAGTATATAGGTAGAACGGAGTGCGAGGAGCAGACAATTGTTGGTTTGAGTTGTCTACGTTGGCAACTTTTAAAGATATTGCCTGATTTTCGATATAACGATGCCTCATAATCCAGATTAAAATGAATTTCTGGTCCCTCAAAATCAAGATTAAAATGCACCTGTGGTCCAAACCCCTTAGCCCAAGCACATGTAACTTGGCGACCATCTTTTATATTCAACAGAGTCTCTGTGGTTTGAATTTGAGGCAAATCGGAGAGGAAAAGTTTTCGAGGCTGACAAAATTACTGGACTACCCCCTTGTCGTTTTTTCCAAAATCGGCCGAAATGTTTTTCTTTCCAAATCGCCTGAAATTTAGTATATAGGTAGAACGGAGTGCGAGGAGCAGACAATTGTTGGTTTGAGTCGTCTACGTTGGCAACTTTTAAAGATATTGCCTGATTTTCGATATAACGATGCCTCATAATCCAGATTAAAATGAATTTCTGGTCCCTCAAAATCAAGATTAAAATGCACCTGTGGTCCAAACCCCTTATCCCAAGCACATGTAACTTGGCGACCATCTTTTATATTTAACAGAGTCTCTGTGGTTTCAATTTGAGGCAAATCGGAGAGGAAAAGTTTTCGAGGCTGAAAAAATGACTGGACTACCCCCTTGTCGTTTTTTCCAAAATCGGCCGAAATGTTTTTCTTTCCAAATCGCCTGAAATTTAGTATATAGGTAGAACGGAGTGCGAGGAGCAGACAATTGTTGGTTTGAGTCGTCTACGTTGGCAACTTTTAAAGATATTGCCTGATTTTCTATATAACGATGCCTCATAATCCAGATTAAAATGAATTTCTGGTCCCTCAAAATCAAGATTAAAATGCACCTGTGGTCCAAACCCCTTAACCCAAGCACATGTAACTTGGCGACCATCTTTTATATTCAACAGAGTCTCTGTGGTTTCAATTTGAGGCAAATCGGAGAGGAAAAGTTTTCGAGGCTGAAAAAATGACTGGACTACCCCCTTGTCGTTTTTTCCAAAATCGGCCGAAATGTTATTGTTTCCAAATCGCCTGAAATTTAGTATATAGGTAGAACGGAGTGCGAGGAGCAGACAATTGTTGGTTTGAGTCGTCTACGTTGGCAACTTTTAAAGATATTGCCTGATTTTCGATATAACGATGCCTCATAATCCAGATTAAAATGAATTTCTGGTCCCTCAAAATCAAGATTAAAATGCACCTGTGGTCCAAACCCCTTAACCCAAGCACATGTAACTTGGCGACCATCTTTTATATTCAACAGAGTCTCTGTGGTTTCAATTTGAGGCAAATCGGAGAGGAAAAGTTTTCGAGGCTGAACAAATGACTGGACTACCCCCTTGTCGTTTTTTCCAAAATCGGCCGAAATGTTTTTGTTTCCAAATCGCCTGAAATTTAGTATATAGGTAGAACGGAGTGCGAGGAGCAGACAATTGTTGGTTTGAGTTGTCTACGTTGGCAACTTTTAAAGATATTGCCTGATTTTCGATATAACGATGCCTCATAATCCAGATTAAAATGAATTTCTGGTCCCTCAAAATCAAGATTAAAATGCACCTGTGGTCCAAACCCCTTAGCCCAAGCACATGTAACTTGGCGACCATCTTTTATATTCAACAGAGTCTCTGTGGTTTCAATTTGAGGCAAATCGGAGAGGAAAAGTTTTCGAGGCTGAAAAAATGACTGGACTACCCCCTTGTCGTTTTTTCCAAAATCGGCCGAAATGTTTTTCTTTCCAAATCGCCTGAAATTTAGTATATAGGTAGAACGGAGTGCGAGGAGCAGACAATTGTTGGTTTGAGTCGTCTACGTTGGCAACTTTTAAAGATATTGCCTGATTTTCGATATAACGATGCCTCATAATCCAGATTAAAATGAATTTCTGGTCCCTCAAAATCAAGATTAAAATGCACCTGTGGTCCAAACCCCTTATCCCAAGCACATGTAACTTGGCGACCATCTTTTATATTTAACAGAGTCTCTGTGGTTTCAATTTGAGGCAAATCGGAGAGGAAAAGTTTTCGAGGCTGAAAAAATTACTGGACTACCCCCCCTTGTCGTTTTTTCCAAAATCGGCCGAAATGTTTTTGTTTCCTAATCGCCTGAAATTTAGTATATAGGTAGAACGGAGTGCGAGGAGCAGACAATTGTTGGTTTGAGTCGTCTACGTTGGCAACTTTTAAAGATATTGCCTGATTTTCGATATAACGATGCCTCATAATCCAGATTAAAATGAATTTCTGGTCCCTCAAAATCAAGATTAAAATGCACCTGTGGTCCAAACCCCTTATCCCAAGCACATGTAACTTGGCGACCATCTTTTATATTCAACAGAGTCTCTGTGGTTTCAATTTGAGGCAAATCGGAGAGGAAAAGTTTTCGAGGCTGAAAAAATGACTGGACTACCCCCTTGTCGTTTTTTCCAAAATCGGCCGAAATGTTTTTCTTTCCAAATCGCCTGAAATTTAGTATATAGGTAGAACGGAGTGCGAGGAGCAGACAATTGTTGGTTTGAGTCGTCTACGTTGGCAACTTTTAAAGATATTGCCTGATTTTCTATATAACGATGCCTCATAATCCAGATTAAAATGAATTTCTGGTCCCTCAAAATCAAGATTAAAATGCACCTGTGGTCCAAACCCCTTATCCCAAGCACATGTAACTTGGCGACCATCTTTTATATTCAACAGAGTCTCTGTGGTTTCAATTTGAGGCAAATCGGAGAGGAAAAGTTTTCGAGGCTGAAAAAATGACTGGACTACCCCCTTGTCGTTTTTTCCAAAATCGGCCGAAATGTTTTTGTTTCCAAATCGCCTGAAATTTAGTATATAGGTAGAACGGAGTGCGAGGAGCAGACAATTGTTGGTTTGAGTTGTCTACGTTGGCAACTTTTAAAGATATTGCCTGATTTTCGATATAACGATGCCTCATAATCCAGATTAAAATGAATTTCTGGTCCCTCAAAATCAAGATTAAAATGCACCTGTGGTCCAAACCCCTTAGCCCAAGCACATGTAACTTGGCGACCATCTTTTATATTCAACAGAGTCTCTGTGGTTTCAATTTGAGGCAAATCGGAGAGGAAAAGTTTTCGAGGCTGACAAAATTACTGGACTACCCCCTTGTCGTTTTTTCCAAAATCGGCCGAAATGTTTTTCTTTCCAAATCGCCTGAAATTTAGTATATAGGTAGAACGGAGTGCGAGGAGCAGACAATTGTTGGTTTGAGTCGTCTACGTTGGCAACTTTTAAAGATATTGCCTGAGTTTCGATATAACGATGCCTCATAATCCAGATTAAAATGAATTTCTGGTCCCTCAAAATCAAGATTAAAATGCACCTGTGGTCCAAACCCCTTATCCCAAGCACATGTAACTTGGCGACCATCTTTTATATTTAACAGAGTCTCTGTGGTTTCAATTTGAGGCAAATCGGAGAGGAAAAGTTTTCGAGGCTGAAAAAATGACTGGACTACCCCCTTGTCGTTTTTTCCAAAATCGGCCGAAATGTTTTTCTTTCCAAATCGCCTGAAATTTAGTATATAGGTAGAACGGAGTGCGAGGAGCAGACAATTGTTGGTTTGAGTCGTCTACGTTGGCAACTTTTAAAGATATTGCCTGATTTTCTATATAACGATGCCTCATAATCCAGATTAAAATGAATTTCTGGTCCCTCAAAATCAAGATTAAAATGCACCTGTGGTCCAAACCCCTTAACCCAAGCACATGTAACTTGGCGACCATCTTTTATATTCAACAGAGTCTCTGTGGTTTCAATTTGAGGCAAATCGGAGAGGAAAAGTTTTCGAGGCTGAAAAAATGACTGGACTACCCCCTTGTCGTTTTTTCCAAAATCGGCCGAAATGTTTTTGTTTCCAAATCGCCTGAAATTTAGTATATAGGTAGAACGGAGTGCGAGGAGCAGACAATTGTTGGTTTGAGTCGTCTACGTTGGCAACTTTTAAAGATATTGCCTGATTTTCGATATAACGATGCCTCATAATCCAGATTAAAATGAATTTCTGGTCCCAACCACTTATCCTGAGCACCTGTAATTTGGCCACAGTCCTTTATATTCAACAGAGTCTCTGTGGTTTCAATTTGAGGCAAATCGGAGAGGAAAAGTTTTCGAGGCTGAAAAAATGACTGGACTACCCCCTTGTCGTTTTTTCCAAAATCGGCCGAAATGTTTTTGTTTCCTAATCGCCTGAAATTTAGTATATAGGTAGAACGGAGTGCGAGGAGCAGACAATTGTTGGTTTGAGTCGTCTACGTTGGCAACTTTTAAAGATATTGCCTGATTTTCGATATAACGATGCCTCATAATCCAGATTAAAATGAATTTCTGGTCCCTCAAAATCAAGATTAAAATGCACCTGTGGTCCAAACCCCTTATCCCAAGCACATGTAACTTGGCGACCATCTTTTATATTCAACAGAGTCTCTGTGGTTTCAATTTGAGGCAAATCGGAGAGGAAAAGTTTTCGAGGCTGAAAAAATGACTGGACTACCCCCTTGTCGTTTTTTCCAAAATCGGCCGAAATGTTTTTGTTTCCAAATCGCCTGAAATTTAGTATATAGGTAGAACGGAGTGCGAGGAGCAGACAATTGTTGGTTTGAGTTGTCTACGTTGGCAACTTTTAAAGATATTGCCTGATTTTCGATATAACGATGCCTCATAATCCAGATTAAAATGAATTTCTGGTCCCTCAAAATCAAGATTAAAATGCACCTGTGGTCCAAACCCCTTAGCCCAAGCACATGTAACTTGGCGACCATCTTTTATATTCAACAGAGTCTCTGTGGTTTCAATTTGAGGCAAATCGGAGAGGAAAAGTTTTCGAGGCTGACAAAATTACTGGACTACCCCCTTGTCGTTTTTTCCAAAATCGGCCGAAATGTTTTTCTTTCCAAATCGCCTGAAATTTAGTATATAGGTAGAACGGAGTGCGAGGAGCAGACAATTGTTGGTTTGAGTCGTCTACGTTGGCAACTTTTAAAGATATTGCCTGATTTTCGATATAACGATGCCTCATAATCCAGATTAAAATGAATTTCTGGTCCCTCAAAATCAAGATTAAAATGCACCTGTGGTCCAAACCCCTTATCCCAAGCACATGTAACTTGGCGACCATCTTTTATATTTAACAGAGTCTCTGTGGTTTCAATTTGAGGCAAATCGGAGAGGAAAAGTTTTCGAGGCTGACAAAATTACTGGACTACCCCCTTGTCGTTTTTTCCAAAATCGGCCGAAATGTTTTTGTTTCCTAATCGCCTGAAATTTAGTATATAGGTAGAACGGAGTGCGAGGAGCAGACAATTGTTGGTTTGAGTCGTCTACGTTGGCAACTTTTAAAGATATTGCCTGATTTTCGATATAACGATGCCTCATAATCCAGATTAAAATGAATTTCTGGTCCCTAAAAATCAAGATTAAAATGCACCTGTGGTCCAAACCCCTTATCCCAAGCACATGTAACTTGGCGACCATCTTTTATATTCAACAGAGTCTCTGTGGTTTTAATTTGAGGCAAATCGGAGAGGAAAAGTTTTCGAGGCTGAAAAAATGACTGGACTACCCCCTTGTCGTTTTTTCCAAAATCGGCCGAAATGTTTTTCTTTCCAAATCGCCTGAAATTTAGTATATAGGTAGAACGGAGTGCGAGGAGCAGACAATTGTTGGTTTGAGTCGTCTACGTTGGCAACTTTTAAAGATATTGCCTGATTTTCGATATAACGATGCCTCATAATCCAGATTAAAATGAATTTCTGGTCCCTCAAAATCAAGATTAAAATGCACCTGTGGTCCAAACCCCTTATCCCAAGCACATGTAACTTGGCGACCATCTTTTATATTCAACAGAGTCTCTGTGGTTTCAATTTGAGGCAAATCGGAGAGGACAAGTTTTCGAGGCTGAAAAAATGACTGGACTACCCCCTTGTCGTTTTTTCCAAAATCGGCCGAAATGTTTTTCTTTCCAAATCGCCTGAAATTTAGTATATAGGTAGAACGGAGTGCGAGGAGCAGACAATTGTTGGTTTGAGTCGTCTACGTTGGCAACTTTTAAAGATATTGCCTGATTTTCGATATAACGATGCCTCATAATCCAGATTAAAATGAATTTCTGGTCCCTCAAAATCAAGATTAAAATGCACCTGTGGTCCAAACCCCTTATCCCAAGCACATGTAACTTGGCGACCATCTTTTATATTCAACAGAGTCTCTGTGGTTTCAATTTGAGGCAAATCGGAGAGGAAAAGTTTTCGAGGCTGAAAAAATGACTGGACTACCCACTTGTCGTTTTTTCCAAAATCGGCCGAAATGTTTTTGTTTCCTAATCGCCTGAAATTTAGTATATAGGTAGAACGGAGTGCGAGGAGCAGACAATTGTTGGTTTGAGTCGTCTACGTTGGCAACTTTTAAAGATATTGCCTGATTTTCGATATAACGATGCCTCATAATCCAGATTAAAATGAATTTCTGGTCCCTCAAAATCAAGATTAAAATGCACCTGTGGTCCAAACCCCTTATCCCAAGCACATGTAACTTGGCGACCATCTTTTATATTCAACAGAGTCTCTGTGGTTTCAATTTGAGGCAAATCGGAGAGGACAAGTTTTCGAGGCTGAAAAAATGACTGTCGTTTTTTCCAAAATCGGCCGAAATGTTTTTGTTTCCAAATCGCCTGAAATTTAGTATATAGGTAGAACGGAGTGCGAGGAGCAGACAATTGTTGGTTTGAGTCGTCTACGTTGGCAACTTTTAAAGATATTGCCTGATTTTCGATATAACGATGCCTCATAATCCAGATTAAAATGAATTTCTGGTCCCTCAAAATCAAGATTAAAATGCACCTGTGGTCCAAACCCCTTATCCCAAGCACATGTAACTTGGCGACCATCTTTTATATTCAACAGAGTCTCTGTGGTTTCAATTTGAGGCAAATCGGAGAGGAAAAGTTTTCGAGGCTGAAAAAATGACTGGACTACCCCCTTGTCGTTTTTTCCAAAATCGGCCGAAATGTTTTTGTTTCCAAATCGCCTGAAATTTAGTATATAGGTAGAACGGAGTGCGAGGAGCAGACAATTGTTGGTTTGAGTTGTTTACGTTGGCAACTTTTAAAGATATTGCCTGATTTTCGATATAACGATGCCTCATAATCCAGATTAAAATGAATTTCTGGTCCCTCAAAATCAAGATTAAAATGCACCTGTGGTCCAAACCCCTTATCCCAAGCACATGTAACTTGGCGACCATCTTTTATATTCAACAGAGTCTCTGTGGTTTCAATTTGAGGCAAATCGGAGAGGAAAAGTTTTCGAGGCTGAAAAAATGACTGTCGTTTTTTCCAAAATCGGCCGAAATGTTTTTGTTTCCAAATCGCCTGAAATTTAGTATATAGGTAGAACGGAGTGCGAGGAGCAGACAATTGTTGGTTTGAGTCGTCTACGTTGGCAACTTTTAAAGATATTGCCTGATTTTCGATATAACGATGCCTCATAATCCAGATTAAAATGAATTTCTGGTCCCTCAAAATCAAGATTAAAATGCACCTGTGGTCCAAACCCCTTATCCCAAGCACATGTAACTTGGCGACCATCTTTTATATTCAACAGAGTCTCTGTGGTTTCAATTTGAGGCAAATCGGAGAGGAAAAGTTTTCGAGGCTGAAAAAATGACTGGACTACCCACTTGTCGTTTTTTCCAAAATCGGCCGAAATGTTTTTGTTTCCTAATCGCCTGAAATTTAGTATATAGGTAGAACGGAGTGCGAGGAGCAGACAATTGTTGGTTTGAGTCGTCTACGTTGGCAACTTTTAAAGATATTGCCTGATTTTCGATATAACGATGCCTCATAATCCAGATTAAAATGAATTTCTGGTCCCTCAAAATCAAGATTAAAATGCACCTGTGGTCCAAACCCCTTATCCCAAGCACATGTAACTTGGCGACCATCTTTTATATTCAACAGAGTCTCTGTGGTTTCAATTTGAGGCAAATCGGAGAGGAAAAGTTTTCGAGGCTGAAAAAATTACTGGACTACCCCCTTGTCGTTTTTTCCAAAATCGGCCGAAATGTTTTTGTTTCCAAATCGCCTGAAATTTAGTATATAGGTAGAACGGAGTGCGAGGAGCAGACAATTGTTGGTTTGAGTTGTCTACGTTGGCAACTTTTAAAGATATTGCCTGATTTTCGATATAACGATGCCTCATAATCCAGATTAAAATGAATTTCTGGTCCCTCAAAATCAAGATTAAAATGCACCTGTGGTCCAAACTTCTTATCCCAAGCACATGTAACTTGGCGACCATCTTTTATATTCAACAGAGTCTCTGTGGTTTCAATTTGAGGCAAATCGGAGAGGAAAAGTTTTCGAGGCTGAAAAAATGACTGTCTTTTTTTCCAAAATCGGCCGAAATGTTTTTGTTTCCAAATCGCCTGAAATTTAGTATATAGGTAGAACGGAGTGCGAGGAGCAGACAATTGTTGGTTTGAGTCGTCTACGTTGGCAACTTTTAAAGATATTGCCTGATTTTCGATATAACGATGCCTCATAATCCAGATTAAAATGAATTTCTGGTCCCTCAAAATCAAGATTAAAATGCACCTGTGGTCCAAACCCCTTATCCCAAGCACATGTAACTTGGCGACCATCTTTTATATTTAACAGAGTCTCTGTGGTTTCAATTTGAGGCAAATCGGAGAGGAAAAGTTTTCGAGGCTGAAAAAATTACTGGACTACCCCCCCTTGTCGTTTTTTCCAAAATCGGCCGAAATGTTTTTGTTTCGAAATCGCCTGAAATTTAGTATATAGGTAGAACGGAGTGCGAGGAGCAGACAATTGTTGGTTTGAGTCGTCTACGTTGGCAACTTTTAAAGATATTGCCTGATTTTCGATATAACGATGCCTCATAATCCAGATTAAAATGAATTTCTGGTCCCTCAAAATCAAGATTAAAATGCACCTGTGGTCCAAACCCCTTATCCCAAGCACATGTAACTTGGCGACCATCTTTTATATTTAACAGAGTCTCTGTGGTTTCAATTTGAGGCAAATCGGAGAGGAAAAGTTTTCGAGGCTGAAAAAATGACTGGACTACCCCCTTGTCGTTTTTTCCAAAATCGGCCGAAATGTTTTTGTTTCCTAATCGCCTGAAATTTAGTATATAGGTAGAACGGAGTGCGAGGAGCAGACAATTGTTGGTTTGAGTCGTCTACGTTGGCAACTTTTAAAGATATTGCCTGATTTTCGATATAACGATGCCTCATAATCCAGATTAAAATGAATTTCTGGTCCCTCAAAATCAAGATTAAAATGCACCTGTGGTCCAAACCCTTTATCCCAAGCACATGTAACTTGGCGACCATCTTTTATATTCAACAGAGTCTCTGTGGTTTCAATTTGAGGCAAATCGGAGAGGAAAAGTTTTCGAGGCTGAAAAAATGACTGGACTACCCCCTTGTCGTTTTTTCCAAAATCGGCCGAAATGTTTTTGTTTCCAAATCGCCTGAAATTTAGTATATAGGTAGAACGGAGTGCGAGGAGCAGACAATTGTTGGTTTGAGTTGTCTACGTTGGCAACTTTTAAAGATATTGCCTGATTTTCGATATAACGATGCCTCATAATCCAGATTAAAATGAATTTCTGGTCCCTCAAAATCAAGATTAAAATGCACCTGTGGTCCAAACCCCTTAGCCCAAGCACATGTAACTTGGCGACCATCTTTTATATTCAACAGAGTCTCTGTGGTTTCAATTTGAGGCAAATCGGAGAGGAAAAGTTTTCGAGGCTGAAAAAATGACTGGACTACCCCCTTGTCGTTTTTTCCAAAATCGGCCGAAATGTTTTTCTTTCCAAATCGCCTGAAATTTAGTATATAGGTAGAACGGAGTGCGAGGAGCAGACAATTGTTGGTTTGAGTTGTCTACGTTGGCAACTTTTAAAGATATTGCCTGATTTTCGATATAACGATGCCTCATAATCCAGATTAAAATGAATTTCTGGTCCCTCAAAATCAAGATTAAAATGCACCTGTGGTCCAAACCCCTTAGCCCAAGCACATGTAACTTGGCGACCATCTTTTATATTCAACAGAGTCTCTGTGGTTTCAATTTGAGGCAAATCGGAGAGGAAAAGTTTTCGAGGCTGAAAAAATGACTGGACTACCCCCTTGTCGTTTTTTCCAAAATCGGCCGAAATGTTTTTCTTTCCAAATCGCCTGAAATTTAGTATATAGGTAGAACGGAGTGCGAGGAGCAGACAATTGTTGGTTTGAGTCGTCTACGTTGGCAACTTTTAAAGATATTGCCTGATTTTCGATATAACGATGCCTCATAATCCAGATTAAAATGAATTTCTGGTCCCTCAAAATCAAGATTAAAATGCACCTGTGGTCCAAACCCCTTATCCCAAGCACATGTAACTTGGCGACCATCTTTTATATTTAACAGAGTCTCTGTGGTTTCAATTTGAGGCAAATCGGAGAGGAAAAGTTTTCGAGGCTGAAAAAATGACTGTCGTTTTTTCAAAAATCGGCCGAAATGTTTTTGTTTCCAAATCGCCTGAAATTTAGTATATAGGTAGAACGGAGTGCGAGGAGCAGACAATTGTTGGTTTGAGTCGTCTACGTTGGCAACTTTTAAAGATATTGCCTGATTTTCGATATAACGATGCCTCATAATCCAGATTAAAATGAATTTCTGGTCCCTCAAAATCAAGATTAAAATGCACCTGTGGTCCAAACCCTTTATCCCAAGCACATGTAACTTGGCGACCATCTTTTATATTCAACAGAGTCTCTGTGGTTTCAATTTGAGGCAAATCGGAGAGGAAAAGTTTTCGAGGCTGAAAAAATGACTGGACTACCCCCTTGTCGTTTTTTCCAAAATCGGCCGAAATGTTTTTGTTTCCAAATCGCCTGAAATTTAGTATATAGGTAGAACGGAGTGCGAGGAGCAGACAATTGTTGGTTTGAGTTGTCTACGTTGGCAACTTTTAAAGATATTGCCTGATTTTCGATATAACGATGCCTCATAATCCAGATTAAAATGAATTTCTGGTCCCTCAAAATCAAGATTAAAATGCACCTGTGGTCCAAACCCCTTATCCCAAGCACATGTAACTTGGCGACCATCTTTTATATTCAACAGAGTCTCTGTGGTTTCAATTTGAGGCAAATCGGAGAGGAAAAGTTTTCGAGGCTGAAAAAATGACTGTCGTTTTTTCCAAAATCGGCCGAAATGTTTTTCTTTCCAAATCGCCTGAAATTTAGTATATAGGTAGAACGGAGTGCGAGGAGCAGACAATTGTTGGTTTGAGTCGTCTACGTTGGCAACTTTTAAAGATATTGCCTGATTTTCGATATAACGATGCCTCATAATCCAGATTAAAATGAATTTCTGGTCCCTCAAAATCAAGATTAAAATGCACCTGTGGTCCAAACCCCTTATCCCAAGCACATGTAACTTGGCGACCATCTTTTATATTCAACAGAGTCTCTGTGGTTTCAATTTGAGGCAAATCGGAGAGGAAAAGTTTTCGAGGCTGAAAAAATGACTGGACTACCTACCCCCTTGTCGTTTTTTCCAAAATCGGCCGAAATGTTTTTGTTTCCAAATCGCCTGAAATTTAGTATATAGGTAGAACGGAGTGCGAGGAGCAGACAATTGTTGGTTTGAGTTGTCTACGTTGGCAACTTTTAAAGATATTGCCTGATTTTCGATATAACGATGCCTCATAATCCAGATTAAAATGAATTTCTGGTCCCTCAAAATCAAGATTAAAATGCACCTGTGGTCCAAACCCCTTAGCCCAAGCACATGTAACTTGGCGACCATCTTTTATATTCAACAGAGTCTCTGTGGTTTCAATTTGAGGCAAATCGGAGAGGAAAAGTTTTCGAGGCTGAAAAAATGACTGGACTACCCCCTTGTCGTTTTTTCCAAAATCGGCCGAAATGTTTTTGTTTCCAATTCGCCTGAAATTTAGTATATAGGTAGAACGGAGTGCGAGGAGCAGACAATTGTTGGTTTGAGTTGTCTACGTTGGCAACTTTTAAAGATATTGCCTGATTTTCGATATAACGATGCCTCATAATCCAGATTAAAATGAATTTCTGGTCCCTCAAAATCAAGATTAAAATGCACCTGTGGTCCAAACCCCTTAGCCCAAGCACATGTAACTTGGCGACCATCTTTTATATTCAACAGAGTCTCTGTGGTTTCAATTTGAGGCAAATCGGAGAGGAAAAGTTTTCGAGGCTGAAAAAATTACTGGACTACCCCCTTGTCGTTTTTTCCAAAATCGGCCGAAATGTTTTTGTTTCCAAATCGCCTGAAATTTAGTATAGGGGCCTATAGGTAGAACGGAGTGCGAGGAGCAGACAATTGTTGGTTTGAGTCGTCTACGTTGGCAACTTTTAAAGATATTGCCTGATTTTCGATATAACGATGCCTCATAATCCAGATTAAAATGAATTTCTGGTCCCTCAAAATCAAGATTAAAATGCACCTCAAGCCAGATCGATGAATACAGGGCCCAATTATATAGAGCTGCTTAAGCATAAAAAGTAGTTAAGCACAACACAATTATGCTTACAAGAATAAGGTTACCAGCCAAACTACCATGTCACATGCACAATTTGTGACTGGCATCCTGCGCATTTCTACTAAGCAAATAAATTTTATGCAATATCTTCTGCTTTAGCAGCTCTATGAAATTGAACCCTGGTGAGTTGAGCACCATGCCACAGCTTGTTCCTATCGGAACATCGTCAAAGTATGGGACATCTGCTGGTGGTAATTTTGTGTCGGCTACAGACTCAAATCCATGAACATTTTAAGCTGAGTGTTGAAAAGTTTTCTTGTTCAAAAAGATAGAAATAAAAGCGGTTTTAAGCTGCAACAAGACAGTCAATCTTCCCTGAAGCCCAACCATTATCCTGACTGAAACCAAACATTACCCTTGCTGAAACCTAACCATTACCCTTGCAGAAACCCAACCATTACCCTTGCCGAAACCCAAACCCCTTCCCTGCCCTTATCCAACCCCAATACATTGTCCTTGCCCACCCTACATGTAATTCAAAAGACGCTTACCTACCTATACCCCAAAACCATAGCTCTACAACCATAACACAAAACACAGATGAAAACTCATTTCTCAATCAATTTGATTTTTACTTTAACATTTGTTTATTCAAACATACTTTTGGTAAAGCATGTGTTCTTTACACCTTTACATACAAATAAGATTAACAGTATAATTTGACTGAACATTGTTTTTAATTGCACTTCTACAAGTTGACATCAGCCATCAGCATGGCTAAAAATTGAGCTGTCAATCATCTAATGAATAATAGAAATTACTCATGGAGACTTAAAATGATGTATCTTTTATTATTTCACATGGTCTCTCTTTAAGTTTGTGAATTTGATATTTTGTGTTCTGCCTAGCAAGGCATACAAACTAGCACATTGTAGAATAAACAAGTAACTGAGGTAATAATGTTCATATCATGAGCATCAGAATTGGCTGATACATCATTAAGATTTCAGTAAGCACCATGCAATTTTGGGTAACTTCCTTTTGATTGCAGCCATCAATGATCATTGAAGATAGATGCACTGCCAGACACACCAGTGCTTGCATCGGTACAGAGCATGGCAGACAGTCACTGTGTGTGACGTTTGTACAAGAGGTCAGTACAGTGCTTACATCGGTACAGAGCATGGCAGACAGTAACTGTGTGTGACGTTTGTACAAGAGGTCAGTACAGTGCTTACATCGGTACAGAGCATGGCAGACAGTCACTGGGTGTGACAGTTGTACAAGAGGTCAGTACAGTGCTTACATTGGTACAGAGCATGACAGACAGTCACGTGTGACAGTTGTACAAGAGGTCAGTACAGTGCTTACATCGGTACAGAGCATGGCAGACAGTCACTGGGTGTGACGTTTGTACAAGAGGTCAGTACAGTGCTTACATCGGTACAGAGCATGGCAGACAGTCACTGGGTGTGACGTTTGTACAAGAGGTTAGTACAGTGCTTACATCGGTACAGAGCATGGCAGACAGTCACTGGGTGTGACGTTTGTACAAGAGGTCAGTACAGTGCTTACATCGGTACAGAGCATGGCAGACAGTCACTGGGTGTGACGTTTGTACAAGAGGTCAGTACAGTGCTTACATCGGTACAGAGCATGGCAGACAGTCACTGGGTGTGACGTTTGTACAAGAGGTCAGTACAGTGCTTACATCGGTACAGAGCATGGCAGACAGTCACTGTGTGTGACGTTTGTACAAGAGGTCAGTACAGTGCTTGCATTGGTAGAGAGCATGGCAGACAGTCACTGGGTGTGACGTTTGTACAAGAGTTCAGTACAGTGCTTACATCGGTACAGAGCATGGCAGACAGTCACTGTGTGTGACGTTTGTACAAGAGGTCAGTACAGTGCTTGCATTGGTACAGAGCATGGCAGACAGTCACTGGGTGTGACGTTTGTACAAGAGGTCAGTACAGTGCTTACATCGGTACAGAGCATGGCAGACAGTCACTGTGTGTGACGTTTGTACAAGAGGTCAGTACAGTGCTTGCATTGGTACAGAGCATGGCAGACAGTCACTGTGTGTGACGTTTGTACAAGAGGTCAGTACAGTGCTTACATCGGTACAGAGCATGGCAGACAGTCACTGGGTGTGACGTTTGTACAAGAGTTCAGTACAGTGCTTACATCGGTACAGAGCATGGCAGACAGTCACTGTGTGTGACGTTTGTACAAGAGGTCAGTACAGTGCTTACATCGGTAAAAGGTTCAATCAAGTTGCTTATTCACACGTCTGTAGAGTCAAGCTGATCGACCAATTGAAATTGTGTATGCTTGATGACCTTACAGACGTGTGAAGCCTCATTTACGCTTCTGATTTAAAATCTGTGAGCTTGACCCTACACATTGTGATGCAAGTTCATGTACGCTTGTAGATTCATAGTTAGTTAAGTTGTGTTTGACTGGAACACTCAACTGACACACTAAACTTGAGTATCACTCACAGACAGCAAGCTCACTTTAACGAAGACATATCACAGCAGTTCCCGCCATTTGACCATAAATCTTTGCTGCGCCATTGCTTTAATACGCCAACTATGTTATCAGAACAGATCAAAGATAAACCACTTTTCCTTAATGTTCACAACATCATATGTTAATCGTTTTATTGTACAGGGTGTCACACAATATTGAAACCATCCGGTTAAAAACCAAATGTTCAAACACAAATAAACTATTAAAGTTAATTCAGTACTAAATTTGCTAAGTACATGTTGGACGGATATTGGAAACATAGAAATTATAAGTGACTTACAGAAGTAAGTGGAGCATTGCCAGCCATTAATTAATTCACTGAACAAGTTATCAAAATTAAAAACCGTGTTTGTTTAATTACCCTTAATAAAATTTCTTCTGAAAATCTAAATTTCAACATACAAAGTATTATTATCAAAAATCAATAAACTTCTTAAATGTATGGTGGAGTGTAAGGCACAAATCAGGTTCCAACAGCAATAAATAATGTAACATATATATTCATTATTAAGTCTCAAATATTTATGATATAAAAATCATTTTCAAGTTGAATATAATTGGACGGTTTTGGAATAAAGATCACATTTATGTGCCAGTAAATTGTTGTAAAACAAATTCCTCTGAAAGAGTAAAGACTCAACATGTTGCACAGTATAAAACTAAAAGAGTCAAAACTGAATTGGCCCAAAAAGACAACTTCCAAATGTTCTCAAAACAGATTTTACAGAGCATTTTTCTTAAGCATTTTAAGGCACACACAACTCAAATCAGATTTAACATTTAATAACCAAATTATTTTAATATTTTTATTAGTTTCATTAGTTTTGCTTATTGCTGGAACTGTGAATTAAATTTAACGCTCAACAATTATAAGTGTTCTGCCAATTTATAAAACAGATCAATCAGTTATTTAAGGAAAAACATATTAAGGTAACATTCTCGGTTGCATTTGCTTTGACTATTTACAATCCAGTTAAATTTTTAAAAAGGCATCAAACAGGTACTCTGATATAGCTATTTACATTAATGGTAAATAGATATGTACAAAACCATTATTTTTCCTTCCCAATTTGTGGAAGTTCCAGAGAATTTATTGTACAAAAATACTTATATTTTACTGATCTGTGGATCGTTCATCATGCAGCCACCATTGTCTTGTTTCCTGTATCTAAATAGCCATCTTGAGTTATGAATCTATATGGTCAGGAACCTGACAATTATCCTTTCTGTCTTGTGTGCTAAATTTCATTGTTATCAAAAAGCAAAACAGTTGTCAGACACCAGTTTTTACAAAAATGTGAATTACTAGGCCTTTTGTCTAGCAAGGTATTTCTGCGCTAAGTAAATGTTTGTGTTCACCAGCTTTATGTGATAGACCTTTATCATCCTGCCACCATCTTGTTCCCTGTTACCATCTGAATCCTTGTATCCAATAACAGTCATGAATGCTAATACATGTATCCCTTCAAAAAAGGGGAACCAGACTATTTTTTCTTTCTTCCAGCCTCGGTTTGGTAACAATTATTTGAATTGGAGAACAATCAATATGGCCACACTATGGTAAAGGTCTACTAAGCCCAGGGTTTGGTAATGGCGATGTATTAAATAACAGCTTTGGCTGTGGCTAGGTCTCCTAGACTATCCATATTTTACCATTAATGCTGTAGCCAGGCAGCCAAAGCCGAAAACACTCAAACCAAATAAGGCCTTGCCAGTGAAATAAAGAGGGGTGTGACAAGATGACTGGAAGGTGATACTGGCTAGAAACATCTATTCGTTGAGCTGGCAGAGCAGAGCCGAGGCCTTGGAGATCCAGTAGTCTTGGGGCTTGTCAGATGGGAGATGGACGGACACCACAAAGTTAGTTGAATGTCCTTAAATGAAACAAAAATATTGGATTTTATTCAATGTATTCCTGTCACATAAAATATGATGTAGACTTTTTGTGAATGCCTTCGAATTGTTTACTTTAACTATTGGATGAAACAGTGAGTTTATAAACCACAAGGCAAACTGACTGGGTAAATCTTAATTCAATTTGGGGAGAACGAAGACAAATTGACTAGACTGGGTTTTGTGAACCTGTGACCCCCGGATTAACATGCCAGCACTCTACCAACTGCGCCATCTAGCCCCAATGTGGTCGGTATCCCTATTTTGTCATTAATCTTTGTTTGAGTATGCCAGACTATTTTTTCTTTTTTTAAAGAAGTCATTAACGCTAGAAGCCACTCAACCTGTCGCTACAATATATACTGGGAAGCGGCAGTACATGGATCACCCTAAGGGGATGTGACTTTGTATTTAAAAAATTAAGTAATAAACCACAAGGGTAACTGGGTAAATTTAAATTCAAATTTGGGTGAGCAAAGAAATTGACAAAATTAGGAGTCCAGCAACATCAAGGCTAGATAGCTGCAGTTAGTAGATCGCCAACAAATGATTAGAAAAAGAAAAAAACCCCTTTAGTTTGTAAAATAACTTCAAAAGGAAACGAAGGCGACTAGGTACTTTACAGAGAAATACCTCTTCTTGGAAGAAGTCGTGGTTCTGAGAGGCGAGATAAAGTCTTGACTTTTCAAACAATGTGGTCCGTTTGTCTTCAGGAAAGTTTGGATTGATTAGACCTCCTCAGTCAGTTTTACAAAAGTCTATCTCTCCTCAAGTAGGACAATTCAAGGACAAAGACATTTAATGCAATTTTGTTTTTTACTTGGTATATAGTAAATGCCTGCTTTTTGGCCTCTGACAGGATCATCTCCTGGCAGGGCTTTGAAAAAACATTACACAAATATTTTGTGATAAACATAAGAACAATTTGTGGTGACACCATGTAGATAGATCTCCTTTGATTGATTGGTGGTTCTGAGAAGAACCGATGGACTCAATGCTTCGGACAGTGTACTCTGTCCGTAGTCAGGAGAAAGTTCCACTGCTTATAATACAATCCCCCTCCAAAAAAAAAAAATAATACAAAAATAAATGGGGGCAAACTTTTGGCAAACTGAAAAGAATAAGAAAAGATTTTGCTTACTGCACCATCTTGGAATGCACAAAATTGTTCAAGATATATCAAGGAGATGGCCCCTAGTTTTAGTAAACAGAAATCACTCCTGAGACAGGGGTTTTGGGAAACAGAATCAAGACTGTATCTTTAGAGATGTAAACACAACTCACCTGTTGTGGACAAGGTTCCAGCCCGGAGGCCAGTCTTGTACAGAGGGCAGATGTAGTCTGTCGCGTCGGGTACAAAGTTCATCTCGGGCTCCATTACCATGACTGGCATGGGCGGATTCATCTCTCCTGGTCGCGGTGTAGTGATCACCATCTTGTCGTTGTCCCAACGAGATGCATCCATGAATAATCCATGGACCAGAACGCCATCCTTTGGCGAGAGAAGCTTTGTTGGGGAAGAAGAAAACAAGATGGACAACAAAGTTAGAATTTGAATTTCACTGCAAAAGTTTCACTGCTTAAAGGCACTGAACTCGTTTTGTAATTGTCAAAGACCAGTATTCTCACTTGGTGTATCCCAACATATGCATAAAATAACAAGCCTGTGAAAATTTGGGCTCAATTGGTCATTGAAATTGCAAGAAAATGATGAAAGAAAAAACACCCTTGTTGTACAAATTAGTGTGCTTTCAGATAGGAATAAAAGGCTTTTATTATTTTAGTGAGAAATTACCTCTTTCTCAAAAACTAAGTTACTTCAGAGGGAGTGGTTTCTCACAATGTTTTATACTTTTAAGAAAGGAAATTTAAAAAAGGAATTTGCAAGTATCTTTAAACAAAAACACAAAATCAAAATCGCATGCAGTTCACAACAGAAAAATATACACATTCCAAACAGAACTCTGTTCACATATTATAACAACATTAAGGCAACAAAAAAACACAATTAATGGTTAACAAGTGCAACAACAAAAAATAGTCTGAAACATGTGCCGGATTAACTTTCTGAGACCAAATAAAGAGCATGCAAAAAAATAAGCATCAGAACAGAAGAGAGCATGCACATTTAAGTTTTATAAAGGAGTGTTTTTTTACATTATTTGTTTAGTCTCTTCTATAGACCCCTAGCATTGGCCGCCATTGCTGCGGTCAAACGTCTAAAATGTGCAAGCCCCCATTACAAGTCAAGGCCATTGATATGTTTTCATTGACCTACTTGAGGGCGCTGTTTGAGCTTGTGACGCCATAATGCAAGGAGTCTATTTGTGAGGCGCTGTGTTTCAAATAGATCACTTTTAAAATTATAAATATGTGCTATAATGTTTTATTATTATTATTGTTGGGTCAAGAAACGAGGGAAATACAAATGCTTGTATTTGTGCATTGTTGGTTTTTCTCTCGTTCAAACTCATGATCCACACTGAGGCTGGATGAGGAATAGTCTGGTTGCAAGACTCTTTGGTTTTTAGAGTTGAGTAAAAAACACTTCAAAGATATTACTTTGTGTCCAAAGTGAGAATGCAAAAGTAGATTGAAAGAGGTGAGGTGGGATAACTCTTTTTTGTAAGTTGCGGTGTTGTCTGGTAGCTGCTGTTTTTGTTTGTTTGAGGGTGTTGTTTTTGTTGGAGGGGGAGGCGAGGGTTAGGCCAAGAGAAGAATTAGTTTTGGAGTTAACTTGTTTGTTTCTCTTTGTTTCTTTTCTCACTGAGTAACTAACAACAAGAGACTTTTCCATGTGAATGCGTGTGTATCGTATTGTCGACAAACATAGCCAAGTGTGAATGCAACCTCACGCTAAACCACTGATAACTCCATGTTGTCATCATAACTAACACATTGTGGCAGGTTTTGTCTTCCTGATCCCAAAACCACAAATTCATTGTTAGTTTAATATCCATGGTAACGACCACACATTAATGCACACCATCAGCAGTCCATCAGATTCAATGTCCTAATAGTGGAAATTGCATGCATGTATCAATAGCAGCTGCCTATAATCAACAGCAGAAACTTAACTTACAAAATTGCTAGCTAAGTGTCACTGATCTTAAGGGCGTATTCGAATTGGCGGCTACAGCTACAGCTACAACTGTTGCCGAGGGTGTCCTATACTTCAATGCATGATGATTGAGCCATAGCCGTAGCCGCCAATTCGAGCAAGGTTCAATCTGGGAGTATACGGCTCAATTTGTTGGTCATAGACTACAGGTCAAGTTCCTTGAATATCACACTAAAGTGTATTTCACAGGTAAGCAAGGAATTTTTGTTTGTGCGTGTGCAGACTCAACGTACCAGGCATTCTTCGCTTAAATGCAGCTCGCACAGAAATTTGGCACTTGCCCTGTAAGCGAAGGAAGGTAATTGCAAGCTCAGAATTCGACGGTAAGCAGAGCCATGAAATTGGGCTCACAGATCAGCTGAAAAGTTTGCATTTCTGAAATCACTGAAAGTCAGCGCATCACTTGTTCTTTAAATGAGCCTTGTATCAACACAGCCCTTTAACCAATGCATGCATTTTTCACTTCAGGACATCGACACGATTGTAATAAAGCATCACACAGCATGTTATATTATTATTAGGTGCTCATCAGTTCACCACGGCGGACAACTCAGACACACGTTGGTACTCACTTCGGACCCCGCTTCGGACTCTGGCTGCTTTAGGGGTTTTGTGAAGGGTGGCAAATTGGCGTGGAGAGAAGGGGGGGGGTTCATACACATGAGGCGTAGAGAAAAATAGCAGTTACGTTCAAATTAGTGTTGCTAATTTCATGCATGAATGATAAACTCAAAAAATATATATGATCACATGCAAACTGAAATATAGAAATAAAGTCGACTCATATGTTAAATATGAGACTCTAGAGAGCTGCCAACATTTTCATCTTGCAATCAAGGAGATTTTGTACAAAGATCAGGGAGATATCTAGAATTATTTGAACAATCTGCTCGATTTTTGTTTTCTCTCTTGACTCTGTTCAGCACTGTGAAACCATCTTTTGATGAGTAAGAGCACTCTATAAATGTATTTATTGTATTGTATTGAAATTACATTCAACATATTAGGGAAAAAATAAGTTAGTGGCCTGACGTTTCGACCCTAGCAGAGTCTTTCAAGGCTGAAAGAGAAAGCCTTCGAGAAAGACTCTGCTAGGGTCGAAACGTCAGGCCACTAACTTATTTTTTGCATTTATACCACAGGTCCTTTTGGTTGGTAAGCAGTTTGCAACAGCTAATTCTATTTTTTCAACATATTAGGGAAACAGTTTCAGGGAGATTTTCAAATTTACTCTTGGAAAGATTGGTTTATTTTCAGGGAACTTTCTGCAGAATCAGGGAGAGTTGGCAACTCTGGACTCTTGAATGTGGGGGGATTTGGGTTTAAATCCCACCCAGATAGCCTGTGGGTTTTTCCATGCAAGAATAACACTGAGTGGACAGTGCCTACTGCACATCGGTATAAGGGTAAAACAAAAATAAACTGTTATAAATAAGATATGAATTTGAAAAACAGAAATAGCTCAGCTTACAGCATTCTTGGATGAGCAAGGGTAGAAATTAATGAAATGCGTTTTGAGTTTGGAAATTGAATGATTCCCAACATTAACAAAAGTTTCTTTCATTTGATATAATGTTTTTTTTTTCTTCAAATAATGCGAACTAAAACAAGATGAGTGGGAAGTCATAATCTGCAACATCCTAAATCAAATCCAACGCAACAAAACCTGTAGGTTATTAGTTGGGATAAAAGTTTCAAACTCAACTAGAAATAAATACAAACATTGTTTCCTAAAAACTTACTAATGCCGAACTAATAAATGCCTGTATAAAACTCAACTAACTTGTTATGGGGCAAAATCCCCCAACCAAAAAAGGAACAAGAACTATTTGAAAACATGTTAAACAAGGCCCAATGTCATGGCACTGTTTACCGCGAACTTCCGCGCATAAGGCCCAAAGAATAAGTCCTAAATAAGATACAGTAAGCGCAGAATTTGGCGGTAAGCAGAACCGTGAAACTAGACCCTGATGTACACTCAAACTATAAATAATGTTTTGATTAAAACTCCATTTTCTCCTCACAAGCTGTTTGTGTTAATGCCTATGGTAACTTCGGTCTGTCAATCTTCTATAGCTAATTCTAGCTAATCCTCCCCACCTGCGTCTGCCTTACTGACTGGTTTTTGGTATAGGATTTTAGTTTGCATATCCACAATCCGTCAAACCTAGCTTTCAACTTGCTGTCCTTTGAACTGAATGCCAGTTTACTTTACTAGCCTGCCTATCTTAAACAGTTGTTGACATAGATTTGCTTAATTTCAAATGCACTCTTTAAGGTTTCTGACATCAAACTGTATCTCTCTGAAAGCCTGTAAGCCTAAATTTGTCCGTCTCCCTTAGGCTCACTTGAACCAATGTAAACAAAGATTCAAGTCACTTTGTAATTGTCGACACTGTCCCATTTAGCTGTCTGTCTGTCACTGATGTATATTTGTCTAATTTGGTTATCTACCCTAAGCCAGTTTGCATCATCAAATGTAATATTCCATTGTCAACATTTTCCAGCTTGTCATTCCATTTTTCTACAGCATCCCTGTCTGTCTGTCTGTCTGTCTATCTGTCTGTCTACCCAAGGCTAGCTTAAATCACAACACATATGCAAAGTGAATACATTGTCAACAGCTATCCAAACGATTGTCCCAAAAATCTGTCAGTCCATCATTCCAAACACGTCTTTCTGTCTAACTTTGTCCAGTCTACCCAATCTGTCAGTCCATCATTCTAAACACATCTTTCTGTCTACATTTGTCCTGTCTAGCCAATCTGTCAGTCCATCATTCTCAAACGTCTGTCTGTCTAATTTGTTCTGTCTACCCACTCTGTCAGTCCATCATTTCAAACACAGCTGTCTGTCTAACTTGCTCTGTCTACCCAATCTGTCAGTCCTTCATCCTAAACACGTCTTACTGTCTAACTTTGCCCTGTCTACCCTAGGCTAGCTTACATAATTTTTAACACAGATGCAAGTGACTTCCACCGCCTCCTCCTCCTCCTCCTCTTCCTCATCTGATTTGTCCCTATCCTTAGAAGTCTTCACTTCTTTACCCTGACTATCTGAACCCTGAGACATTGGTGGGAGATAAAATATACAGATCAAGTTACATGAAAATAACGATCCTGAGATAGTGCAGCGGATAAGCACAAAAATTGTGTACTTTTTGAGAAAAGCACGAAACTTCCAGCATAGTTAATTTTATGACAAGGTAAACGTTTTCCCTTTTCAAAGATTCATCAGTCCTTTTTAAACGGTTATTTATTTTTTCAAATGCTAGAAATGGATTTAGTGCACAAGTAAAAAGCTTTATCAAAGCATATCCTGCAGGAGGGGGAGTTGAAGGGCTTGGCAAACAAAAAAATTTTTTTATATATTTTTTGGAATGATGTAATTGCTTTTGCAGTGAAAACTGTTGATAAAGTGCTTCTGCATGAGCCCATCCAGTGGAGAATTTGAACACTTTTTTAATGGGTTTTTGCAATGCTATTACCAGCATGCTCCAAGTTATCAACAATAACTATTGTTGAGTTTGCTAATGTGACCCCAGAGGAGACCATCGATAATGAAGATGATGATTTCAATTACTAGCACTTCGAGGTTGTCTTACCTCCTTGTCGGAGTCGGGGACCTGTCCAAACGACAGCGTGTCCTCCTGGGCGGCCACTGTGGCCTGGTCACGGTACTGAGGCAACACCGTGAAGCGGAACGTCAGCTGATCGATCGGGTAGTCGTACTTGCGAGCGTGGTTCTGAAGAGTGCCGGTCAAGAAACCTTGGTCGGAATAAAAAGAACATTTGGTTAGGTTTTCTGTTTCTAGGTTTCCAATTGGAGACTTTTGGTGATGCAGCAGACGACGTCATAGAGTTGCTTCAAAACTAAAAAGGAGCTATGCAAAACAAAACTATGCTTACCAGAATAGGGTTACCCCCAAAACACTATGCCACTTGTTTAATTTGTTGCTGTATCCTGCTCATTTCTGCTCGCTCATTTCTGATTTTAAGCAGCAATGTATTGAGCAATATTTTCTGCTTAAGCAGCTCTAAGAGATTGGGTAAATCCATTCTTCTTGGAAACGTGCGCAAGCTCAGAACAACGTCAACAATGGAAATTTACCTGGTAAGTCTGCGGGGAAAAACACTGACAAATATGCAGATTTGAGTTTCTTTGACACACCACTCACCTTGAGGGAAGAAGAAACCAGACAGCCAGAATGACTTGGGCAGACCATGCACAATCCAATGCTGTTGAGATTTAAGATATTGAAAAAAACCCAGTTTATATAAATATCTAAGCAATAAAATCTGCAAAGACAGACAATGAATTTGTGCAAAAGATAAATTCCAGGATATTTCCTGGCAGGCAAGATAATACACTAGCCGTATGAGAGATTTCAGTTGGTATATTTTTCTTTATTTAGGGTTAAACAAAGAAAAATTTACAAGAGTAGGGTTTGACTACCAATGACCTCTGGATTAACATGCCGGCGCTCGACCAACTGTGCTATCTACCCTCTGTTGGAAGTTTCCCTATTTTGTCAGTATCTGTGTTCAGGGATGCCACTCTCGTGCCAGTCAGAAGCCATACAACCGTTAACTGCCGTTTAGCCAGGGATCACACCTAAGTTTAGGATCAACCCGGGAGGCAGCAGCCAAGGGATCACCTTGAGTTGCGACTTTTTAAAATTTGTTTTATAATTACCAGACAAAATCAAGAATTCTTAAAATACCAGCTGAACACACTTTGGAAACATGTTTTATACATCATAAGTAGATGAAAAATGTATCCTGTAATTTCCATAACAATGTAAGATTTTATTTTTTCCTCAATTGAGCTGTGTAAGAATCATGCCAGCAGGAAATCTGTCACAAGTAAATAGAGAAAGACTCTGCATGCAAGGGTCGAATCGTCAGGCCATTAACTATTTTTCGCATTTATACCACAAGTCCTTTTGTGGGTAAGCAGTTTGCAATAACTAATTATATTTTCTCAGGTAAACATGGTGTATACGAATCTGAACACAATGTTGAAACCTTCTCAAAACATACACATAATAATGTATATTAAATCTGAAATGCAACATTGGCCAGTGAAGGCCTGGAAATACACTTAGGATTTTGCCTCCGTTGCCCTGGTTTCTGCCTTGGTGCCTTTCAAAAGTTTCCCATGTGCCCTTTGCAAAATGAAAATGGCCTTGCCCTCTCAAAGATGAAATTCCACACCTGCGAGTATTATTAAGAAAAACCTCCATCATCACCGCCAATAATCAGAGATGAAACACCCAACTCACCCCGACAAAAGCCACCCTGAGCTGCAGATCCTTAACCCATGAGGCGAGAGGCTTAAGGGACGGGTAGGCTGCATTACTCCACAACTCCGGCACCTGGTTGTTGAGGAAGCTGTGGTAGACAAGTTCCAGTTCCTCAGACATGACCACCAGACCCGTGATGGCTTTCTGGATGGTACGCATCGAGTCCTAGGAGGTGCCAAATCAAAATAAAATAGATACAGGTGAGGGAGACACTAATTCTTGTAAAAAGAAAAATTATGAGAGATTCTCTAACATCACAAGACGGCCACTTCAAGGTGATACCATGTGCATAAATCTTGTTTGTGTACTTGGTGGAGAAGAACCGGTGGTGTAACAACTCAATGTTTCAATAAGTATGCTCTGATCGTCTTCAGGAGAGTCCAGCATTCTCCTGAAGACAATCACAGCATACTGATCGAAACATTGAGTTGTCAAACCAACAGTTCTTCTCAGAACCACCACTACTCAAAAGGGATTTATGCACACGGTGTCACAGCAAACTTCACTTGATTGTACTCTGACCATGCAAAGTTTCAAATCCAACTTTCAAATATTAAATTGTACAAATCTTGCTCAAAAGAAAAGACCCAAATGAGGTATCTGGATATATATGCTTTACCTTAATGACTTTCAGTAGAATGTTGAAACGGTCCACCTCCTGACAAAGCACGGTGGTCAGGGAATTAATGCGCCCCTTAGCATCCACCTGAAATTCAGTGAAACAAACGAACGGATAAATCAATCGGCAGGATTATGGTAATATGAGAGAAAATCATAAAGTAGTGGCACTGGTTTGATGTGACAGCAGTTTCTCGGAATATTGAAACATGGTTTGTAGGCCTGGTTTGACCTCTATGCACCTCCAAGAAAGGGTATAAAAGGCAGTTGAGCATTGGACATGGTTGCCAGTCTGACGAAGCTCCTAGCTCAGTAGTGAGACATAACTAAAATAATATGTAAGTTACGTTTACATTATTTTTGGATTAGAAAAACGAACCTCAATATCAATGATTACCAACAATCCATATGAACTTATTAAAGGCCCTGTACACTATTGGTAAGATCGAAAATCACAAATGTTCACAGATTCACACATAACTTACATGATTTAAAGTAAGTAATGGTGAAAAGGGTTCCTTAAAATATTTCTGCCTAAAATGCTATCGTTTCTGAGAAATGAGTAAAACAATAGTTTTTATCACGCGTGATAATAAACTCGATGTTTGAAAAACAGAAAACACATAAGGTCTCTTTTCACTATTTTCTCGTGACCTCGATGACCAATTGAGCTCAAATTTTCACAGGTTTGTTATGTCATGTATGTGGTTGATTACATAAAACATGAACACTGTCTGTGATTATTTTGTCAGCTCTGCCAATCCTGTATAATACCTTTAAATGATTTAAAACAAACCATGTTACAATATTCCGAGGACTGTCTTTACCTTAAACATTTCTTGATAAGCCAACTCGATATCCAAGACGTCTGGCAGCCTGGAGAGTATGTTCTCAGCTAGTTCAAAGACGATGTCATCGTTGCTCATCCCGCTACCTCCTGAGGCCATCCGAGGCTGGACCTCCAGGATTGTGCCTATCAACTGCTGGGTCTCTTGACGCTAATCCGATAAAATTAATCAAACATAACAAAAATAAGGAGTTAGTCCTATGACATTATCGTCTTTTTTCTGGAGCAATAATTTTGAATTAAGAATTTTGAATTAAGAAGGTCAGAGAACCTTTTGACCTATTGCAGGGCACCCAGAAAATGTCATACGTCAAGCATTGTGCTTTAATGGTACAAACAGGATTGGTAAGGATAAACAACTTTTTGTTTAATTTTACACTAAAACCACTTTTTCTGTGTAAGATTTTCCTTTAAAATGAAGTCATAATCGAGAAATTTGTATCTGAAAACCTAAACAAAGTGCAACAGCTGAAGTGTTTAAAAGGACAATGTGTTTTCACTATTTTCTCCTGACTCAAACAACTGATTAGGCCCAAGTTTTCAAAGTTTTTTTTTATGTATATGGTGGATCACACAAATAATGAACACCGTCTGCGACTTTTTATCAGTTCTTCCATTCCAATACGTTACCTTTAACTCAAAAAGAAAAAATTTAAAGCGCTTTCAAATAATAAAAAATTCCCTAAAATATGAACAAATTATTCTTAAAGTTTTTTTCCAACTGACCTGGAATGAAATGTTAGCGTTGCCGAACATAGCGAAGATCTCTGGTTCATCAATGATGGGTAGATTCTCAATGTAGTTTCGATATTCACCGAGAGTATCCAAGTCCGGACAGTAATAGATACCTACAGTCAAGATGATCAAAATCCATACCAAGAAACATCACCTTCATTCACTCAGAAATTGCACATTTCAGTCTTTTCCAATGTGTCAACCGAAACAGGGGTTCGAGGTGCATGTCTTGCACATATAGTAATCGAGAAAACAGCTTTAAACAATTTTTTTTTTATGAAATCAAATGTTCCTTAAAAATTCTGTTTATACAAAATTCTTGAAACTAAAAATGGCCACAGCAATTTCATATGAATACAATTTCAATTTGTATTATACAAATAATTTGTTAAAATTAACATTGAAACAAAAATCAAACTTGGGAGGAGGATGTTTATGTTGTAGAAACCCCATTTGCCAATTACGTTCCAAATTTGTGCAACCGTTACATAGCTTTAATGATAAGTGAAAACAAATCGGAGGACCTAAGATTCCCAGAGGGATGATACTGAATGAACAGATTGCTACTGGTTTTCAGGAGCAGAAACTTACAAGCAATGTAGACCAGCAAAACAATAACTTAAATACACTTCTAGAATCCTTACCCGATTCTGAATACTTGTAGTCTAGATCCAGGGTATCTGGTGAGAAGAATCTCCTCAAGACAGTGCGAAGACATCGTTGATCCCAGACGTCCGTTACACGCCCACCATATGTGATCTACAATGACAAACGCATGCAAAGAATCAGCTAGTTAACACCCAGATGCATGATTTAGCCACCCTGACCATGAACAAGGCCCAATTTCATAGAGCTGCTTAACGACCGATTTTGTGCTTACTGCCCTGCTAACCGGCGTAAGAACCAAAAAGGCATGCTAACCTTCCGGTGCTTACTGCATGAAAATGAATGACATAACAATGCAAATCCATGGTGAACGTGCAAGCTGGCTGCTTAATTTTCTTGCTAACCAGTGAAATACCCTTATCCTCAAGCAAATTTTGTTGCTATAGTAAGCAAGAAAAAGTGCTTATCGATAAGCAGCTCTATGAAATTTCGCCCAGGATCTGACGTAAAAAGTCATTGACAGTAACAATTTGCGAGAGTTATGCAAAAATGGGTTGGTAACTAGAAACAGTTTGAGATGAAGGTATGTCTCTTGAAAATTAATGTTCTCAAAATTTTACGTACTCGTACCAGAACTTAGTCTTAAGAATTTTATTGAACCGTTGCAGATGACGTCCCAAGTTTCAAACAGCGCCCTCACTGTGGTCAAAGGAAGACCTATATCATTGGCTGAGAGATGAGTGTCGCACCTAGTTAACGTTATTGAATTGGCAAGCTCAACTGAGCCAACATTTTTGGTTACAATTTGGTCGGAACAGCTTCGCCAACGTGGCACAACCAAACATACAGTTAAATGCATCTTTTTGAAGTTTTTCCCATTTTTATTCTGGTTTTGTAAAAACAATTCTAGTCCAGTAAACATTTTGAGCAACAACCCCGGTGATCTTGTGGATTTCCCCCCAAATTTGATCCCTGACGAGGACTTCTAGCTGAAAGGAGACAACAAACCTCTCCTGTGATATAGATCAATGCATCCCAAGGGATCTCTCCATCAGCCAGGAACATCCTCAGATTTTCCAGAGCACACTCCCGATCGCTGTCGTTGAATTCATACTGTATTAAAAAAAAAAACCTATTAAAATCTAACTCGCAAACGGCTTATTCAATTCATGGTGATGTCATCATGACGCCACGACGATGGTTTCATCTACAGATAAAGGTCTAGTTATGTGTGAAGTTTGAAGGTTATGTGAGAGTAAGAGGTGTGTTTATCAAAGCCGACAATCGCTGGGGAGGAGAGAAAAAACAAATAAACAAATAAACAAACTAAAACAAGATGTGTTTCGAGCGTTGCTCAGAACACCTAAACAAAAATTTGAAACATATGCAACACCTGTTTTTATTGATGAAATAAATCAAGATAAAATCAGCCTGACAAACAAAAATAAAAACATTGATCCATGGACAGGTGTTGATAAAGAGGAGCATACGAACCTTGATGTTCCATCCTAGAGGCCCAAACTTCTTACGTTCTTGAATGATGGCATGGAACAGGCAGACACCAAAGTTTAGCTTACGCCACTTGATCCCTAGAACTGTTTATAAAACAAAGACAATATTGTAACATTTGAAAAGGTGGGACAACATCAAACAATTTTCTGATCCTCTTAAATTTGAAGTGATAAACAACAAGGGAAATGGACTGGGTAAATTTTGAATTCAATTGGGGTTTAACAAAGACAAATTGACTAGAGCGAGACTTGATTTGTTACCTCTCAAATTTGCTCAAAATTAGAATTACTTTTCAGGATCCAAAAATTTTGAATATTTTCTTTAGAAGCATTCACATTTTAACAGTCATCCTTTATTTAGGAAGAAACGGAAGTGATTTCAGCTGGAAGAAAAACGCAATGCCTAATTTAAATTGATTGATTTCAACAAAATGCTTGTTATGACAAGTCACAATTGCCTCTGCTGGTAGATCTCTGCACACATGACCTAATGCTGTGCAGTCAATGGCAGAGTGTCTTTGTTGTGTCTGTTTCAGTTCTTTGTTCTGTGTGCAAATTAACTTAAATAAACTTATCTTGTGATTAAGTGCAGTATTTCAATCCCTTTTACCTTTCACCTGATAGCCTTTTTTTTTTTAGACCCCCCACCTCTTGATCACCTTTATGCCAAAATTTATTATTGCTTAGTATGTTCTATTTATTGATTGCGTGAAAATAAATGATTGATCGATTGACTATTTGTTTGATTAATTGACTCAGCATGACCTAATCCAGTTGAATGGGGCTATGTCGCAAATAGTTGAAGGAAAAGCACCCAAATAATTTCAACAATCATCATCTTTGACTACTTACTGTGTTCCTCAAACTGTTGAGATGTCATCTCAGAGAAGGCCCGGCGGACGTTAGCCCTAATAAGACCCTTTGGCGGCTCGTTGGTGACTTTCACGCTGTTCTGCAAGACGGAGACGGGGAACTTGGTGGTTGGCATGGAGCTGAGGAAGAGTCTGAAGTCATCATGGATCTCAGCTCCAGGCTCTCCTAGCTCTTTGATCTTCTCCTCCATGGCCAACATCCAGGACGCAGCCAATTACAAGTGGCAGTTCTAGGAGAAGATAACAAGTGAACAAAACATTTTTAGTGGTCCAGTTAAAGTGCAGGGGTGAGAGTCATTGCTCACACGAAGGTCTGAAAGTACGGTGTAATTGTTCTGAGGTATATTGATATGATTGCATTTCAACCTTATAAGTACATACAACCCCTGGAGTATAAATACTGCAAGGAATTTTGCGAAACTGTATCCCCAGCTCTAGAGAAGTGGATCAAAGGTTTCTTTGCATCTGAAGAAAATAACACCATTTTTACATCAGCCTAACATAAACAAAAGTCTGAAATTTCTCATCTCTGAATGTGGCAGACAGTTTGCGTTCAAGTTTGTCTGTAAATTATTTCAATCTCAACTGTTTACTTGTTGGGGCGTTGGGGTGCTTCAATACAGGAAAGCTCCATTTAAGAAATTCCGAGTTTGTCCACAAAAACTCGGAAAGTTTCCATCCTTTTCACAGAGTGAGAGTGTTTACGTTGAACTACTCGGGTCATTGAACTTAATGGATGAGCAGTTAATTTGCCTGGGGCAGTCAGCAGCATTTACTGGTTTGTGCATGATCCAATTAACTCCACTGTTTGGAAAAGGAATTACATGAAGATAACAGGTTTTAGTTGCCAGACGAAAAGGGTGTGTATTTTCAGCTTCTTTCTTTAATGGAGCTTTTCTCGTAATAAGTCTGTTGAGGTGTTTGTTTGTAGCGGTGTTCATTTGTTGCTGTGTTTGTTGGGGTTTTTGGGGTGTTTGTTTGTTTGTTTGTTGGGGTGTTAGGGGGATGCTGGTTGTTTGTTAAATAAATATCATAGAAAATAAATTAGGTCAGTACTTACCTGCAGGAACACCCAGTCGCCGTTCTTCACAGCGATATCGATCATCTTCTCCGCCACGGGACCCTGGCCCTGACCCAAGGAGATGGCCTGGATCCTCTCCATGAAGCCCCTCTCCTTGGCAAACCTCTGGAAGGCACCCATGGGATCCGAGCCTGTACTCAGACACAAAGACCAGAGGTGTGTAAGGTGTCATGTCCTCATAGAGGGTGGCTAGGTCCACCGCTGGACTCTCCACAAACACCTTGCCCAGGTTCTCGCTGACAAAGTCAGTCACGGCAAAGACAACCTGTGAGGTGGATGGGGGGGGGGAACAAATTTGATGATCACAATGGAGAAAAAGTTGTCACAACAACACAAAAGAGAAAATTGACAAGACAGACAAAATATAAACAAATCAAAGAAGAGAGTTATAATGGATTAAACAATTCTTAAAACATTCTTGATGTAAAAAGATTAAGTATTTGGTTCTCGAAGCTTCCAACCATAAAAGTTCTAAATTTCACATCAGGTTTTGATATGGGTTTATTTTTTATTTATTTTTTTACTACAAACCTTTTCTTCCCTGAAGCACTTGACCAGCATGAGTTTCTGGAAGCTGCTGAGTCGGTCATTCCAGTGACCTTTGACCTTCCCATCGTCTCCTGCAGCAGCTGGTGGCTCTTCGCCCTCGGCAGGGGGTGCTGGGGGTTCATAGGGTGGGGGTACTGGACCGTAGCCCTCCCAAGATTTGGGAGTCACCTGATTATTGAGAACAGATTTTGTGTTAATTGAACAAAAATTTAAAATTGAGAGATTGCAATAGATTGCAGTGCCTAAATTGGTCATAACAAGAAAACATCTCCATTGCTTACAGCCTTTTATACTATGTTCTACATTAAGAAAAGAAAAGAGTAGGCACTGGGTTCTTAAACAGCCATTTAATAACGACTTGGTCCTTTTCACACAGCCACAACTCTGCAAAGTTGTCAACGGCTGTTTAAAACCTGATACCCCTCTTTTATTCCCATTCATCAATACCATTCCATTGAAAAATCTAAAAACCTTTTTTTAAAATGAGAACAAATCTGACGGTTTAGCCTCAGTTAGCCTCTTGTGCAATTATCTGAGAGCGCCCTCTTTTGACTCAATTTTCTCAGGCCACGTTTAAACACTCCTCACATGGCCATGTGATCTCCTCTCGACCAATCAGAATGAATCAACCGTTTTAGGTATTATGAATTACAGATTCACACATTCTACGCAAGTAGAGGTAGTGTAAGTTATTCTTCACTTCTCTAAGGATGTCCTACCTCAAGACGACCCATCTTGCAGTAGATAGGGGTAGCCACCAGATCCCGAAGTAACCCTTTGAAGGCAGGCACAAAGTCGTCTAAATCAAATGTTGTGTTCCAGATGTGTTCCGTTACCCAAGGTATGTCCGGCTTGGAAGAACGCTCCTAAAGTAACAACAAAGGTTTTAGGTTTACAAAGTCACTGTTAAATGAAATATACCCTCTTAACTCTTAACGTTTTGAACCTAAAATGCCCAGCTTTTTGAGCTTTTTCGAAAGTCTGTATTAGAAAGGGAAAATTGTACCTTGCTGATTTGTGTTGCCTTGGTACATCCCAAAGTCAATAGTATCACCCAAGTGATACTGCCCTTTCATGTATATTATGGGTCGTACATGTACTATTGATGACCCCTGTGAGTTGGCTTTTCTATGAGAAGACATAGTAAGTGATCTTGTAACCTTTGGAAGATCTTACCTTTTCCACGCCAGCTGTGCCCCTCAGGAAGAAGTTCCACTCAGTCTGTTTAATCTTGTCCTCTTGCCGCATGATATCGGCACACAACATGAAGGAGTACACCAACTTGTGCACCTCAAACAAACCCCTGATGGCAACAACAAACAAGAACAAATGTTACAGAGCGCGGAAAGATTTCAATTTGTTCCACACAAAGAACAAAAAAACAAGTCGGTAAACAACGCATTTAAGCAGCTCTTTTTAAGTTCATTTATTCTTGTGAAGAAGGGTTACTAATGTAAACAATATTTGCTCATGAAAATGGAGGTCCACGTACTTGTCTCTTCCGATTGGCAACATCAAGACACTTGATGGCAGCAGACATACAGGGTGACTTTTCATTGTTTATAGCCCTTTTCTAAACCACAGCTTCTGCTTTGCCTTCAGCTCGGGCTCTGTCTTCTTGTTTAAAGCCCAGTAACAAAAGTGCTTGTCTTTGCAAGGGATGACTCAAACCAGCCCTTGCACTCACTCGATCAAGGGATGACTCAAACCAACCTTTGCACTCGATCAAGGGATGACTCAAACCAACCCTTGCACTCGATCAAGGGATGACTCAAACCAACCTTTGCACTCGATCAAGGGATGACTCAAACCAACCCTTGCACTTGATCAAGGGATGACTCACACCAGCCCTTGCACTCGATCAAGGGATGACTCAACCAACCCTTGCACTCGATCAAGGGATGACTCAAACCAACCCTTGCACTCGATCAAGGGATGACTCAACCAACCCTTGCACTCGATCAAGTGATGACTCAATCTAACCCTACTACTCACTCAAGGGATATTGATGCTTAATTTCAAATCAAAGCATTTGTAGAATCAACGTAGTACTATACCTTGAGACGTTTGTGTAGACAGCTATGGTGGTCTGACGCAGTAAGATCTGCAGCCTAGTGTTTATATTAGATCCTCACTCTTCTCACTGTTTTCTATGCACTGGTTGAACAGCTGTCATTAAAAAAGAAAACAAAAACATCAATAAATGTACACAATCCCTAACCATCCATAACCCTTCAAACAACACCTGCATTTCAAGTGTTTGGTTGATTTTGTTGGACTGAGGACTGCACTAGTCAACTGATCATGCTCTACATGGGATCCAACAGGTCCATCATAATCAGAGTCCAACAATTTTGTTGTTGAGCTAAAAATATGGTGTTGGATTTTTGTTAGAAGTGAGGAAGGATCCTTGTAAATCACTCACTTAATTTCTATCCTACAGATGGTGGAATGTGGCTAGTGCATAGTAAACTGGTCTCTAAACACTGTGGCCCTGGTTTCATTCCTGGCGCCTGTAGCTTGACCTTTAAAGCGGAAAACAGTTTCTCAGCTACGAATAAAGGTGATTGGCCTCCCGGATTATTACAGGGGTGGTCGGGTAGTGGTATCTTTCCTCGTCTTCCTTCTCTGGGACCCCGGTTCGAATCACGCTGAGGCCACTATGTGGATTGGGTTTTCAGTCCCTACCTGACTGCGTGGGTTTTCCCTGGAATAATTCTCTGGGGTTTTCCTCAATCAATCAATCAACGTCGTACGCCACTGGCGCCTTGACGACTATGACTACGCAACACCATTGAAGATTTTGCCGGCTGTTTCATTGGAGGGATGGACGAGCAGGCCGTCGCCACGTCAACCAGAGTGGCTGCTGTGGAGCCCGTCCAACGGCGTAGGCCATCTACCCAGCGAAACCGAGGCCTCCCTGGGGTGCATCGTGACCCGGTTGGCTGTCCGTTGACCAAAGTTGTGTGGTTCGTGTAGCGTTGGAAGTGACCAAGCCACGCCCATTGTTGATTCATCAGGGTGGCCTGTGTGAGTTGCCAACGGTCGGCAATTCTTTGCTCGAGTTCCTGGTTCGAGACAAAGTCGCTCCATATGATACCAAGCAGTTTCCTCCACATAGTTCTGCCAAACGCATCTATGGCTTTCCCACTGGTGACAGTCACTGTCCATGTCGACGCGCCGTACAACATCTTGGAGAGAATGAGAGCTCTCGCGAGATGGAGTTTGGTTTCAGTGCGGATGCGGGGTTTCTTGAGGTTTTCCTCCCACATCTAAAACTGAAACATCCTTCCTTTTCTTCTCTCCTTTGGGTTCTTGGCTAGTACAGTGATTAAGTTTGCTTTTCTGAGAGTCCTTGGCTTCAACAGCCAGAATAAATAATATAAAATTAAAAATAAAAAGAGAATGATTTGGACCTACATTTTTGAAGTACTTGAGTGAGTATTGATACATGGGATCAATCTCAGCCAAGGAGGCCACAACGAAGTACATGACGGAACCTCTGGATGCAACCACTCGATACTTCTCACGAGCCAGGGTGATCTTCTCCTCAGTCTGTTCTGCCTCCTTGAGACGTGTGGTGATTACACCTGATGTCACCTTAAGATGGATACAAATATATTTAAATTACTCATTGTCACATTTTAAACAAATCTTATCTCAAATGTGGAATCCAATTTCTTTTTTCAATCATTGAATTGGGAAAATCCTGAAATTAGGAAAAACCTCAATCAAGGAACCAGGACAAATCCTGAAATTAGGAAAAATCCTGAAACCAGAAAAAAAAAATTCGTGGAATCACAAATATTCCTAAAATCATTTTAAAAAAAATCATGGAATCAGGAAAAAGCCTCAAACCAGAAAAACATCCTGACAAAACACAGGCCTGCTATTGGGCACGGCAAAATATAAATAAACTTTCCCAGATACTTTATCTCAACGAAATACTGTTAAGATATCTACCTTAGACTTATTGAGCGTATCAATCAGCTCCTCATTGTCCAGGATGTTGCCCTCAGACTCAAAGAGCAGCTTGAGGATGCGATCCTCGATGGCCTTGAGTTGGTTCTTGTCAGCGTTGATGCGGACAATCAGTTGGTTCCTCTGCTCCTCAAGGTCTGGACGCTCCAGTCTCACCACGTCACTGTTTCCAAGTAAAGATCAAGTATCGATATAAGTCACAGTTTTGAAGAAGACTTTTGAGGGTCAGGGAGATAATCTCACAAAACATAACATAATGTAACAATTAACAATTTTTAAATGTGCTATTCCACCAAGATTATACCGCACATAACACAAATTAACATGTATAGAAGTGAGTCTTAGGAGTTTCACCAAATACAGATGAACTAACAGATTCCCTAATGACAGGAGGAAGATCAATCCAAATCATTGGTCCAGCTACACCGAATGCTTTTTGACCCAGAACTTTAATTCAATTCAATTCAAATCAACATTTATTTCATACTACTCTTCTCAAAATATAACATATGTACAGAATAATACATAGATAAGCAAAATAATAAGCACAAAAGATCGGGGAAAGAGTTAATCAATGTATACCAAAATAAATGAGAGTATGAGGCTGTCAGATTAAGCCAAGGCTTGTAGAAGACAGCCTAGACAGACAAACTACAAACGTGGAGACATGACAAACAGGTGACGCAAAACAAAAAAAACAAACACAAAAAAGGCTAGGATGCAATAAAATAAAAATGTCTAGACTAGCATGGCTAAGTAAATGGGCGATGATAGGAGCTGGGCTGAAAAATAGAAGAGAGCTGACAATAGAAGAGAGCTATGCCACATAATGGGAGAGGAGAAATCTTTTGTAATGATACTTGAATCGACCCACAGACGGCGATTTTCTAATTTCTTCATAGAAACGAAGAGTGTTGCTAGAGTATAGTGTGCGAGTGAAAGGAATATAGAGATTACGACAAGACCTGGTAGAATAATCATGTATTTGTTTGCACGAGGAACAATCAAGTGAGTGATATAAAGTGTGGACAGAAGGAAATGTGGATGAGTGTAATATTACAGCAAAGTGGAAAGATATGTAGGAGTAGTTTTGTTCAAACATTAATATAAACAAAAAGAGCAAGTTTAGAAAGAAACTGTTGATATGATGAGGTTGAGGTGGTACTTTTTCAATTGAATGAAACAAGACTGACAAGAGTGCAGAATAATGTTGGGAAGACTTCAGCAGGGTCGTCTTTTATGGACAAGGTTTCGTGGTTGGTGCTCATATGTATTTGTTTATGCTATCAATGAATGCAATAAATGATTTAATATCTGATATATATTTATTTATTTGTTTATTTAGATTATTCATAGTTCAACGGCTGTTTTAAACAAAATTGGAAAAATGTAATGCCAAGTGGCTGAAAATGTTGTGTCTGGAATTTGGGCAACCCAACCCGGTCATCAGTGCGCTCAACGCTAGCTACTCTGTCAGTGGTAGTGGGACTAGGGCCCGGTCATCAGTGCGCTCAACGCTAGCTACTCTGTCAGTGGTAGTGGGACTAGGGGCCGGTCATCAGTGCGCTCAACGCTAGCTACTCTGTCAGTGGTAGTGGGACTAGGGGCCGGTCATCAGTGCGCTCAACGCTAGCAACTCTGTCAGTGGTAGTGGGACTAGGGGCCGGTCATCAGTGCGCTCAACGCTAGCAACTCTGTCAGTGGTAGTGGGACTAGGGGCCGGTCATCAGTGCGCTCAACGCTAGCAACTCTGTCAGTGGTAGTGGGACTAGGGGCCGGTCATCAGTGCGCTCAACGCTAGCTACTCTGTCAGTGGCAGTGGGACTAGGGGCCGGTCATCAGTGCGCTCAACGCTAGCTACTCTGTCAGTGGTAGTGGGACTAGGGGCCGGTCATCAGTGCGCTCAACGCTAGCTACTCTGTCAGTAGTGGGACTAGGGCCCGGTCATCAGTGCGCTCAACGCTAGCTACTCTGTCAGTGGTAGTGGGACTAGGGCCCGGTCATCAGTGCGCTCAACGCTAGCTACTCTGTGTCAGTGGTAGTGGGACTAGGGGCCGGTCATCAGTGCGCTCAACGCTAGCTACTCTGTCAGTGGTAGTGGGACTAGGGGCCGGTCATCAGTGCGCTCAACGCTAGCTACTCTGTCAGTGGTAGTAGGACTAGGGGCCAAGACGCAGCCCTCTGTAGAGACCGTTTTTAAAGCCTTTTCCCAATGCTTTTTTCCCACTTACCTGAGCAATTGGTCCTCCAGTCCAGACTTAGTGACAGTGAAGTTGATGATGGTGACTTTGATGCAGACCTCAGGGAGGTAGTGAGGGTTGGCCATCTTGGTCGTCATATAGAATCGGAAGTTCTTGTCGTAGTCTATGTCGCTGTCTCCAAGACGAATGAGGAGACGTCCACCCTGAGAATACCAAATTAAAATTTACCGTCAAAGGAATTCTAAAAGTTAAATTTGCATCAGGATAATTAAAGGGGCCTAAGGAGTCAAGACTAGGACAGAGTGAAGGGGCTTCATACTTCAAGAATATTTACTCGGAAAGTATTTTCAACTTCATGGGGCATTTTGAGATATGGTGGACATAATACTATTACACTACTCATGCTATTAGGCTTGGGTAAATTTGTCTGTATAAACTCGAACAGTGCACTCCTATAGTGTCCAACATATCTCAAACAGGCTAATGACAGAAAACAAATGATACTCAAAGCTCCTTGAGCATCACTTTCAGATGAACTTTGAAAAATGTTTCCACTATTCACCTGTACAAACGTCTGCTTGAGAAGGATGGGTTCCAGTGAGGGGTCCAGACTCTCTTCCACCTCCTCTAGAAGGACTGGCATGCCCACACGGATGCAGTTCTCCAGGGTTCTGAGGAAGTTACCATCGGTCAGCTTGATCACCTTGAGGCCATTCTTGGCTTCGCGGTTACGGATCCAGCGATTGGCCTGAAGGACGACAGGAAGAATAAATGATCTCATTTCAAGATTTGTTGCGTTAGTGTCTTATAATTCTTATATTTATCATGGAAACTTCAGGACTGAAATGCCTATAGAATTTTTTTATAACATTAACAATTTGATAACTACCTGTTCAAGACGAAGCCTAATGTAAAGAATTAGCCCTAATTGCTTTTTAAAATTTAAGTCAACATTTTGGGATAAAATCAGCCAAAAATAGGACCTAGCATCTTTAACTGCGGTCATATCTTGAAACATTTTGCAATGAATTTGTGTCACATTGGCATCTTTGGCAATGATGAAAAAAAACCTTTAACTCCACAAGAATACTAAAAGATTTCTTCTGGTTAAGAATTTGTTAAGGTTACAGGGCTTTGCTTTATGCGACTTCATGAAAATTGGAACCTGGTTTTGAGAATGTTCTTTTTATTCTGAGTAGTTTCTGATCCTTATTTCAAAGAATTTTCCAGCTGGGAGCTAACCTGGTCCTGAGGGTCAATCATGAGAGGCCAGCGTCTACCACGGGTGACAAGAATTGCATTCTCCGTGGATACGTTGTCTCTGGGCAAGCCGTCTGCGTTCCACTGTCTGATCTCAAACGGGTCGGCCAACACCTTAAAAAAATAACAAGACGGTCAATTGTAGTTGGAAGGAGAAAGTTACATGTTAGATTTAGCCTTCCTTACTGTTCCTTGCTCTTTGTAACTGGACTAACAAATTAGAGGTCAGAACTTCCAGAAATAAATTGTAATTGAACTAGCAAAATGGGAGGGAAAAAGCCTTTGAAACAATTTGTAATTGGACTAACAAAATTGAAGGTTAGAGCTTCCAGAAATAAGGGCTTTTCATGAATCTTTGCATTTTTGCCCAGCATAACTCTGATCAAAATGTTGATACAATTTTGTTTAGTTCCACTCATTTATATGTAATCATTACGAACTCGTTTACCATATTACAACAACAAAAAACAATAATGTTAACTTCGTTCAAGTTGATTTTTAATGAATAAAATGAAATGAAACAAAACAATGCTAACTTAACTCAGCTATGTCTTACAGCACCAATCAAAATCAAACAACCCCATCATCAGCTGGTTTTTGGTGGGTTAGGAAACGAAGCAAATGAAACCCATACCTTCAGCAGACTCAAGTCATCTGTAACAGGGATCTCTAGTTCTTTACATCGGTCAGTCCAGCGCTGGACGAGCTCAACGCGATAGGAACTAGTGAAGGCACCGAAGTAAGCGACGCAAGCTGCAGCTACGAAGACATTGCCGACAACGTTGCCTATCTCTTTCTGGAACTCCTGGGGTTGGGGATACAAATATTTGAGAAACGTGTTTACACATATTTCCTTATACTTCACGCAAAAGTGAACGCAAAGGGAATTATCTGACGCAAGCAATCAAGTACACGCTGTTTTCCAATTGTGATGCAAAGAAATTCGCTTTGCAATTCGCATGAAGTATGAACCAAGTTCAATAGTATTAGTAGAATCAGAACCTGACTGTCGTTGATTATGTGTACAACAGCTCTCCAATTAAAGGGATACTTTAAATAAGAATTTTTGCTAATATCCATTGGTATCGGGGCTCTCCCCATGTGTTTTCAAAACTGTGGGGCATTCTGGATGGGCGCTGAATTGAAACAAGGTCTTCGGTCTTCTACTTGTGTTTATCTTGGTTTCAAAAAAAATACTTGTAGAATGTAGTTTTTTTATCAAGAGTGGTGTCCAAAATAATTGTTTAGCAAAAAGAAATAAGCACTTTCTAAGAAAAACATTAGTTTGTGGATACTGATTATTTTTTTCAACTTTATATGCATTTTTCGTTTGAAGCCCTTGTGATCTTTGTAATGGAAATTAAACTTCAATTAACACCTTTTAGCCGACGATATATGCGTAATATATAAACACTCAGCAAATCCGGCTAGTTCGAAGGTAAACTACATACATCTGTGACAGGTAGAGAAAAGCGCATTCTTATTATTCTCCCATAGCTGTTTATTATTCATTTATTCATACACTTAACCCCGGATTGAGCGCCCCCTAGCGGCGGCAAGATTTTCAAACTGATCCAACTGGATCATTCTACTCTTTGATGTCGGCAGAAAGACAACTCATTACATGTCTTTGCTATTTCTCCGACAGGTATGATAGTTTCCCATTTATTCAGTATTTCTTTATATTTTGTTATAATTAACATTACTTAAAGGGCCTATGAAGTGGTATTTTTTGTGTGTGTTTTTTATAGCTTTACTAAATTAGTTCATATGAAAAGAAATTATTTTTAAAAACTGTTTAGTGTCTGGAGTGCATTTTTGTATTTTAATTCAATAAAAAAAATACCCCCCCCCCCAAACTTTCGTATTTTAGACGCCACAAGAGGGCGCTGTTCGTGACGTACACAAAGGCAGCGGCTCCCAGATCGAGATCTCAGTCGTGGTCTGGTGCCCAGGCGCGCGCAGTTTAAGTATACAGCCGAGTCGAGTCGATCGTCAAGGCGTACGTTGATACTCCACTGGAATAAATCGCAAAAACAAAGAAAATAATGTCCGGATTAGGTGAGGATTCCCCTTCCTTTACCTCAGAACCAGAAAGATTTGTCCAGTGTGGGAGCGAATCATCGGACAGCAGTGATTTGTCCAGCGATGGGAGTAGCGATGGGAGCGACACCGACAGAAACGACGAGGTGCTCGGAGTGCAGCCCTACTTGTACGAACCAGAACTAGCAGAAGACGACGGCGAACTAGGATCTGAATCAGAGTCAGACTCCGAAGATGAAGAACACGTTGCTAGGCTGGGCAATACCAATTGGTAGGCAGACAAATTGTGCTGTTTTACAGTATAAATTCTATTTCGAAGTGTAGGGAGAGCGATTTCCACGTTGGTCATGTAATTGAAGATTGAACGTTTTCCTTCCGTGTGTTCGCTCGGCGGTGCGGTCGGGTGGCCACACACACATGACGTTACGTATGACAAGTCGTTCTGCTGAATTGCCTTTGTTTACGTCACGGATTTTATGTTAATGAGGAGGTATGGGTGGGGCGCTGCGGCCCCCCTAAATTTCGAAATGATTTTTTTAATGGTGTAAAATGGCTTGTGAAAAAAAAAAAAAAATCAAATATATGTTGTAATAGGCATACTTTATTGTTTCCAGCATTAAAAAAATCTATTTCATAGGCCCTTTAAACAATCCATTGCATTTATATTTATTGTATACCTTGGATTAGATTTATAACCATTTTTAATGTTGTTTTGGCAAGATTCCAAGTTGAGACTTGTGGATCGAGAGTCCCGCCATTTATTTAGGACTCGGTTTAATCAATCTTTTCTTCATTTATCACTAAATAGTTTGGATTATAAATAAGAGAAAGGAAAGCTCTTTAGTTATACTGTTTGTGATGTATTTTGCGCATTTTGGTAGACATTTCTTTAAGTAGAAATACGTTTTCCCAAGATGGCGGACGCCATAAAGGTTTTGGCGGGAACCTGCCAGGATACAAATTATTTTTATATTATTTATACCTTTAATGTTGCCATCCAACCACAATCGTCATTAATAGACTTAGTTGGTGATCTTTTTGACATTGTTCAACCTTTTTTAGCAATGTGTTATTTTCCCAAATGTGTAATTTCGGGGCCGACAGAAATCCGCCCCGTAGCCATTTATGAATTGTGTTAAGCCTTACGCTCTAAATTATTTGTGTACATAGATACTGTATTTTTTAACGTTTAAATTATTTCAATGATATTAACTAATAATAATAATGGGATTCTACTCTTTGATGTCGGCAGAAAGACAACTCATTACATGTCTTTGCTATTTCTCCGACAGATTTGTAAATAAAGCCCCCGAGGCAAGAGAGCGAGAAATGGTTTCCGCATGTCTTACGATCTGAACCGGTCACAAAATGGTGGAAGATCCGGGCTGCGGAAATTAACACAAATCAACCTTCACTGCGAGAGAGATCAGTAGATGATTCCAGGACTTCTTCTGATTCTACCCATGGTATGAACTGTTGACTTCCTCAACAACCACCAGTCAACAATCCTCCAGCCGTACATACGCAGACTCCATCAAATGCTGAAAAACCTATGGATTATCATGTACCACATCGTTTGAGGTAGGAGCTTCACATCCGTCATATTGTGGGTACATCGCTGAGATCCCGAAACCACCCATCCTGAACAGTAACCCAGAAACGAACAAAACAAACGTTTCCAGGACTTTGTTGTCTTTATCTTCACATCATTCTGGAGACTTTAATATTTGATCACCACAGCGTAGTATAACTTCAAACAGCATAGTTGAAATGCCTCTCCATTGACTTAGTCATCGAACAGGAAATAGGGACAATAGCTACTTAGCTATTGAAAGTTGTTGAAACTCATGACTTATACTCTCTTTGAAATTGCATTTTCTTGTAATCCCTATCGAGTTTAGCAACTATAAAGTTCGGGAAGTTATCAGATTGGTTGTTACGAAACAAACTATCACATATTCTCAAAAGTTCACTCACCTTTGTATAAGAAGGTTGCGTTCCATGATTGACAGCTTACAGCTCTAGAACATTTTTGCGTTTCTAAGAATTACGAGCTTATAGCGGTGATTCAAAGAAAACCGTATTCTGTTTAAAGCACGCAATTTATTCTTTACTACTTGAGTTGGCATACTATATTCAATCCAGACGTGCGCAGACATTCTATGCGATTGATTGATTGATGATACAATTTCAGAAGTTATTATAAGATATTATGATGTATTCATATTTATTTTATTAACCCTATTCCAGAAGTTTTTTTTATCAAGTTTAAGGCCAGCCCTATCCAAATCCAATGGCATACTCTAGAGACAACCACACTGATGAGTACCAGTCACCATCAACTCCAACATTTCGGAGGGGCCATCCTCCCGACTTAACTCCTCAACGCCCACTGCCTTCTCTCTCTCCAAAAAGAACACGCCGGCATCGAACAACGCTCCCCGAAGAGTTCTTAAGCGAATTGGGTCAACTCCGGAGACGTGTAAGCCAAAATTTCAGCAAAACACTTCAACAACATCAACAGCAGCAACCACAACAACACTCTGTTAGAAGTAATCCTAGTGGTACTAGAACCGAGTCAGCATCACGACTACATTCTTCATCCTTCATTGGTGTACCAAACACACCTACCTCAGTTAATCGGCCATCACAAGGACAAGCCAACTACCCAGCACAGGTCAATGAGTCTCCATCAAATAAAACAAACCTTGTCAACAGCAGTGGAGCAATGCCTAGACAAAGCTCTACTTACTTCAGGAATTTGCCAAGAGCAACAAACTCAGGCGATCAGTCTCCAATGGTCCAACCTTCTAGTTCTTCTTCTTACCAACCCAGACGTCCCTCAGCCACTTCTACTCACCAATCTCAACATCTCCAATTGATGCCTTCCCATCAGGTGAAAAGCATCCCCACCTTCACCGGCAATGAAAAGAATGTTTCAATTGACGATTGGGTACGCGATGCAAAGTACCTAATAGATACGACAGCAATTCCACGGGAGCTCCAATTCTCAACAGTCGTCAGGTACCTGGGAGGTGCAGCCAGAAAGCTAATCCTAAATCTACCTACAGAACTCCAGAGCCCGAAAGATGCATTTGCTGAACTCAAAGCTCAGTTTGGTGACATATTGTCCGGAGGAGACCCTTTAGCAGAGTTCTACGAGAGAGTCCGCCGACCAAACGAATCTGCAAGCATTTATGCTGTAGAGTTAGAAGCAACGCTACGATTAACGGAAGAGCGCATGAATAGACAAATTTATATGCCAGAAAGAAACAGAATGCTAACACAGCAATTCATGAGAGGAGTGAAAGATGACAAAATAAGACAGAGACTCGCCCCCATGAAACCACGGGACATGCCGTTTCGTGAGCTGCAAGCAGAACTGCGACTCATAGAAAGAGAACATAGACTGGACGCTGCTTTAAATACCAGACCAACAAAAACCCAAGTGCAACCGCAATCATCGACGCCTCAACCACAACCCAGCCAATCAGACTCTGCTTCAGAACAGAAGGCACCGATTCCATCTCGTGAACAGCCAGTGCAACTTCGCTCTGCTGCCATTCAGAAACCAGAGTATAACCCCGAGCTAATGCAAGACGTCATACTTCAAATGCAGCATCTGACCCAACAAGTGGACACTTTCACAAGAAGACGTAGGGCTGTTCCACCCGCAGTTTCGTCAAACCAACACTATCAAAACAGAGTATTTGTCTGCTACAAGTGCGGTAACGAAGGCCACATCGCAAGAGGATGTCGAAGCCCTCCTTTAAACGACCAGGGCCAGCGGTCACAGGGCACACCGCCAGAGGCCCGAAACCAGTAACCTGCCCTTCTGCGTCTGTAAATTCTCAGCTCACACACTTCAAGCCAGAACATCAGAAGCTGATTGGTCCACAAAACGAAGAGACAATTGATGTACAGGGTACAAAGTGCAGAGCTCTCATTGACTCTGGTTCCCAAATCACATCCATCACCTCCGACTTATGGAAGTCACACCCACACCTTAGAAACCTTGAACTGACGACAGCTGATGTAATCATAGAAGGGGCAAGTGGATCAGCAGTTCCTTATCTAGGTGTAATACCTATCACCTTAAGAAGCCATGGGTTTTGTTTACCAAGACGTACCTGCATTTGTCGTACCTTCCGATCCCTACAGAGCACAGGTTCCACTCTTAATAGGTACATGTACCAATGTGATCAGAGCGTCCAAGAAAGATCAGCAACAAGCAAAAGGTATATCTTTCATGGAACTTATTCGAGATGAGAGTAAAGCCTGGCATACAGCCTACGTCAATACAACTTCTTTAAACCAGACCAACGAAAAGGGACAGATGGGATATGCTAAGTATACCGGTAGCCACCGTCGATGTATCCCTGCCGGTGAAGAGGTCGACATAATGTGCCAATCCCCACCCAATCCATCCGGCGATCCATATACTGCTATCGTTGAAGGCATTCAAAACAGTCACGTCTCATGCTTGAGAATTGGTAGCATTGTGGCAGATATAGGCCCTGACCGTCGAGTTCCAGTAAGGGTGTGCAATATAACAACAAAACCTATCACGATCACAAAAAATACAAGGCTTGCACAAGTTTCATATGTCCTGCAGGTAAAAGATTCACAACAAGCTTGCCATCCAACTCCCAATTTAGAGACACACAACACTCAGGATCGCACTCGTGATACACATATTGGCAGAGTAAATTCAATCACAGCAGCTGAAAAACTAGATGAGGTTATTCCAGCACTCGACCTTTCCAACTCTGCTGTAGAAGACAAAATACAACTGAGCAAACTCACAGATCTCCTTCAGAAACATAATGACGTCTTCTCTAAAAACACTCTAGATTTTGGCCATACAACAACAGTCAAACACTGCATCCCCCTCGTTGATGATAAGCCAATTAGACTTCCATACCGACGAATTCCACCTAACCAGTATCAAGCAGTAAGGGAACATCTGAAGGGCATGGAAAATTCTGATGTCATACGGAAGAGCTGCAGTCCCTATGCTTCACCCCTGGTCATTGCTCATAAGAAGGACGGTTCATTAAGAATCTGCATCGACTATCGCCAACTAAACAACAAAACTACAAGGGACGCATACCCATTACCACGCATAGAGGAGGCTCTAGACGCTCTTGGCAACGCTACACTATTCACGACCCTAGACTTAACTTCCGGTTACTGGCAAGTAGAAATGGAAGAGAAAGACAAGGCGAAAACCGCATTCACCACTCCTATGGGGTTATACGAATGTAATCGTATGCCTTTCGGCCTACAGAACGCTCCTGCCACTTTCCAGCGCCTCATGACGATGTGTCTCAGTGAGCTAAACTACTCCACCTGCATACTGTACCTTGATGACATAATAGTATTTTCTTCCACGTTTGACCAACACATCGAACGCTTAGATAAAGTATTTTCATGTCTCCGTCAACATGGGTTGAAGCTCAAACCTCAGAAGTGCAACCTGCTTCAGAGAGAAGTAAAATACCTAGGCCACATTGTGTCATCCAAAGGTATTGCCACCGACCCAAATAAAATCTCACAGGTTCGAGACTGGCCTACCCCAACGAATCACAAAGAGCTTCAAAGATTCTTGGGATTCACCGGCTACTATCGACGCTACGTGAAAGACTATGCAAAGATAGTGGCACCACTCTACAAACTGACAGCAGGTAACCTCAGACATAGGAAGAACAAAAGATCGCATCTCAAAACACCTCCTTACATTTGGACTGACGAAGCACAGTCATCATTCAATCTGCTCAAGAAACTCATGGTCTCGTCTCCCATTTTAGGCTACGCAGACTATAGTAAGCCCTTTCTCCTTCAGACAGATGCCTCTGGCGTAGGCTTGGGCGCCGTCCTCAGCCAAATCCAAGACAGAGAAGAAAAGGTAATAGCCTTTGTCAGTAGAGGGCTAAATCTAGCTGAATCGCGTTACCCAGCCCATAAACTGGAGTTTCTTGCACTAAAATGGGCAGTGACAGATAAACTCCGAGACTATCTTCTTGGCAGTACTTTTACAGTCTTCACTGACAACAACCCCTTACTCTACGTCACCACCACAGCAAAACTAGATGCAACAGGTCAGCGATGGGTGGCAGCCTTGTCACAATTCTCCTTCACAGTGAAATACAAACCAGGCAAGAACAACGCTGTAGCCGATGCACTGTCCAGAAAACAACATCCTGAATTCAAACCACCAACTGTCTCCTTCAGTACACAACCTCCTATCTTAACGACACCATTCTCCATCAATAAAGAATCCTTGGAGATCACTCCAGATGTTGTACAAGCAATATGCAACGGTCACCCTGCTACAGGCTACCCGTTCATAGAACCACCGGTAGCGCAGTGTGGTGTGACAACTAGAGGCCAGGCTAAACTGCTCCAACCTGCAAAACCACAAGCCGAGAGTGACGAGCTACCAAGGCTATCAACGAAACAAGTAGCTCTCTCACAGCGAGATGACCCTGAAATATCAAGAGTTATATTGCTGTTGGAGCAGGGACACAAACCAAATTGTACCCGACGCAATACAGAAACTCCAGAGTGTCTCATGTACCTCAGGCAATGGGAAAAGCTTACACTGAGAGACGACATCTTATACAGGAACCGAAAAACAGCAGACGGTACAATTTCCTACCAACTTGTGCTCCCAAAGTTCTACAGAACTACTGCCATGTCGGGCCTACACGACGACATTGGCCACATGGGCTACGACAGAACTCTAGAAATGGTTCGGAATAGGTTCTTCTGGCCGAAAATGGCACAAGACGTCAAGAACTGGTGCGTAAAGTGCAAACGTTGCTGTCTGAGGAAAACCTCTCCTTCAAAAGTCAGAGCCCCACTAGTGTCTATCTTCACAACCGAACCCATGGAACTAATTTGCATAGATTACCTCAAACTGGAACGAAGCAAAGGTGGCTTCGAAAACATCCTCGTCATAACCGACCACTTCACGAAATATTCACAAGCTGTTCCTATGCAAGATCAGAAGGCAGAAACCGTTGCAAAAGTTCTCTGGGAAAACTTCATATTGCACTATGGGTTCCCAACACGTCTGCATGCGGATCAAGGCCGCAACTTCGAAAGTCACATAATACAAGAGCTCTGCAAAATATCTGGTATACGAAAAAGCAGAACTACTCCCTATCACCCTCAAGGAAACGGTTTAACAGAACGATTTAACCACACCTTACTGAACATGCTAGGAACACTTGAGGAAGACAAGAAGAAAGACTGGAAGAAATACGTCGGGGCTATGGCACATGCTTACAACGCAACCCGCCATGCCACCACGGGATACGCACCATTCTTCCTCATGTTCGGGCGGCACCCCAACCTGCCCATAGACCTCATGTTCGGGTGCAACACATATCACAATGAAGACACCGACTATGATGAATATGTACAGAAACTTAGAGAGAGATTTGAATTTTCTTACGAACAAGCAACCAAGTCCGCAAAACAAGCTAAAACGAAGCAGAAACGCATATATGACAAGAAAACGAAAGAGTCCCCCCTTCGCCCAGGAGACCGAGTCCTCATACAGGTCAAACATTTTGAAGGGACACACAAACTCGCCGACCGATGGGAAGCTAGCCCGTACACCGTAGTTTCAAAGCATGATAATATTCCAGTATACAAAGTGCGGTCACTCACAGATGATAAAGAAAGAACAGTTCACTGAAACCTTCTCACGCCATGCATGTTTCTCCCCATTGACTCAGAAGATAACAACACAGATGAACAAACTGACGACTGTGAAACTAACACGGCCACCTCGTCAGATACCAAAATAAGACCGAAAGATGTTCACCATCCATCACATTGTGTCTCCAGCTTGAGAACCGTAAATGAACAAGACTTCAGTCCATCCGAGTCTTACGATGATAAACTTGAGAGAGGGAGGCAGTTGTGGAGGAAGTGGAGGAGTCCCCAAATGGCCAAGGCTAGAAAAAAGGCTGGTTTGAGATTTTAAACATTAGGCCCTAACCATGTATTATTTTCTTCCCCTTTATCTTTTTATGACAATTATTGCGAGTATATTCTGATTAATTTACTCTATTCGATTTCAGAGATGGCGATTCACCATTTGCTTTGAAATAATTCTGAGTAAAAGCGTTACCGAAATTGATTTACTATGTATAAAGATTTAACAAAATGTATGTGTAAACAATATGCAGAATACAAGTTTAATGTGATTGCTTAAAACATATTTTTTTGCTTAATTTTACTTGGTACAATAGAGAGAGAAAAAGAAAAGTCGCCTAGTAGAGGACGACATTTCTTTAAAACGGGGGAGGATGTGACAGGTAGAGAAAAGCGCATTCTTATTATTCTCCCATAGCTGTTTATTATTCATTTATTCATACACTTAACCCCGGATTGAGCGCCCCCTAGCGGCGGCAAGATTTTCAAACTGATCCAACTGGATCATTCTACTCTTTGATGTCGGCAGAAAGACAACTCATTACATGTCTTTGCTATTTCTCCGACAGGTATGATAGTTTCCCATTTATTCAGTATTTCTTTATATTTTGTTATAATTAACATTACTTAAACAATCCATTGCATTTATATTTATTTTATACCTTGGATTAGATTTAAAACCATTTTTAATGTTGTTTTGGCAAGATTCCAAGTTGAGACTTGTGGATCGAGAGTCCCGCCATTTATTTAGGACTCGGTTTAATCAATCTTTTCTTCATTTATCACTAAATAGTTTGGATTATAAATAAGAGAAAGGAAAGCTCTTTAGTTATACTGTTTGTGATGTATTTTGCGCATTTTGGTAGACATTTCTTTAAGTAGAAATACGTTTTCCCAAGATGGCGGACGCCATAAAGGTTTTGGCGGGAACCTGCCAGGATACGAATTATTTTTATATTATTTATATCTTTAATGTTGCCATCCAACCACAATCGTCATTAATAGACTTAGTTGGTTATCTTTTTGACATTGTTCAACCTTTTTTAGCAATGTGTTATTTTCCCAAATGTGTAATTTCGGGGCCGACAGAAATCCGCCCCGTAGCCATTTATGAATTGTGTTAAGCCTTACGCTCTAAATTATTTGTGTACATAGATACTGTATTTTTTAACGTTTAAATTATTTCAATGATATTAACTAATAATAATAATGGGATTCTACTCTTTGATGTCGGCAGAAAGACAACTCATTGCATGTCTTTGCTATTTCTCCGACAGATTTGTAAATAAAGCCCCCGAGGCAAGAGAGCGAGAAATGGTTTCCGCATGTCTTACGATCTAATCCGGTCACACATCTATCAAAGAGTTTGATGAAAAAGCTTTCTGCTGCTGTTCTGGCTTAGCTTCAAGTGCTTTTGGTATGATGACTGTGTGTCAGAGATCAATTAAAGATTTTACCTGTACGCTCTCCTGCCATCTAACTTGTTCATCTCCCAGAGCTGTTGTCAGTTTACCGGCACGCTTCAACCTGGCGGAAGTCTGCGCCATATTCTTAGTCAGTGCCTCTTTCTCGTTGACGCTGGCGTCGTAGGAGGCCTGCAGCTCAGCGATCTGACTCTCCACAGCCGCGAGCTTGTCTTGCTTCTCCTTGAGCACTGACATAGTGGCAGCTAGCTCTTCCTCAGCTTCACGTAGCCTAGTAAAAAAAGAAAATAGAAGTTACTAAAACACCCCTATGATAATATGTATTACTTTTAACAGTAAGCCACACGAACATGACGTGCTCACTACGCTACAAGCGAGGTACTTTACCCCTAGCAACCAATGTAATATACCCATAGCAACAGCAGCTTGTTTGTACCTTGACGTCTAGGCACGATATATGTATTGCGTAGTATAAAACAAGTATTGACTGCTTTTACTTGTACTATGGTTAAAACTACAACTCCCTCTGCAATCCCCGTAGCAGCCTATTTTCCTGCGCCGAGGATCACCAGAGTCGTAGTTTTAACTATGACACTCGAAGCAGTCGATATTTGTGCAACACTTTAATCTTATGGAATAAGACTGGAGATGTAGGTGATAGCTTATTTTGATCTCAGTTATTTTATACTTTAAAAGTTACAAGATCAATGTCCTAGGAGTTAGGGATCATTGGATTAAGTTTCCCCCAGCCCCTGGCACTCACTGACTGGCGGTGACCCCAGCCTGCTATACACATGTATACATCCAAAAGTTACAGCCACTTACTTCTTTTTCTTTGGCTCCACGGTGCGGAACACTTTGGAGTACAGATCCATGGCTCTCACCCACATGCACATGGACTTACAAGCCTGCAAGCAAGAACAAATAGTTTGACTTTAAAAATAGTTATGTTAATGTTGTTATACTTGGGATTTAACAAGTTTGCTGCGGATGACCCAGTAACGGGCAACGCACAGTGGAGGTTTAACAGACTGGCAATACACCGATCCATTAAGCCACGCCATTTCTCATTGACCAATCACAGCCGCGAAATCTGATCACCATTTGAGCCGTTTGGTGATCTTTGCACTAATGGTGATCGGGTTTCGCGGCTGTGATTGGTCGACTCGTAAGGAGGCGGGGCTTGGTGGATCGATCTATTGGGTAAACTCTGAATAGTGAAACAATCACACGCTTGGACATTCCATTGGCATGCACAGTGCAAACACTCACCATGCAATGCTTCATTTTCCCAATACTAAGAGGGTAAAATAGTACTGGAATGTATGTTTAAAGTCTCCTTTCTCCAGGAGTTATTGTGCAATCCCTGAATCCAGACTTGTCTTTTTGTTAGAAATGAGCATTATGAGAGATTGAGAGGCTGCCACCAATGTTTATTACTGTATTTGGCTCGATGGGAGAAAAGCCGAAGTGAACCAAGATTCCGGCCATGGGACAAATCATCGGCCATGACTCACAGTCGAGGTTTTGTTATTCACGCTGTATGAATCTCATAATTTTGTTTACAAAAGAAAAATTAATCCCAGTGCTTTCTTTGAGAACCATAGTTTTCTTGGCATTTTTTAGTCAGGCTTTCTATGTGACAAGGATATTCTTTAAAACAATTAAAACACACAGAGGCACAGTAAAGTTTTTGTTCAATACTGAAGTGAAGAGGTTAAGGCCTGCTGCTTTTCTCATTGCATGATCTTGAATTTTTTAGAAAAACTCTCTGGTACCTCCTCCATAAGGTGTATGTGAAGGATTTGTTGTAAATCAGTGCAAAAACATTGCATCTCGATTTCGCAAAAACATTGCATCTCGATTTCGCAAAAACATTGCATCTCGATTTTGCGAAAACATTGTATCTTGCACAAAAATGCTCCGTGCAAAAAAAAAAATTCGTGTTTTGTGTGAAAATACCGGGCTATTTTAGAGAGATATGTTTTGACAATTTCAAACTTGCGTGTAATGTAAGTGCTATTTTAGGAGACACAACGTTTTTGCACTGACACAATGAATTATTAGATTGCTGATCTTAGTTTGAAAAGTGGCATCTCTCACCTTTGAAGTTTTCTCAACGACGTCAGGAACAAACCGGGGATTTTCGATGTACTTCTTAAGCTTCTTCAGGAGGGAATCGGGGACATTGTCCTTGTCGTAATCCATAAGCCTCTTCAAGAAGTTGGGGTCGCTCAGGAGACCCTTAGCAGAGGGCCAGTCAGGTCTGGACAGGGGGAGGGGGAAAAAAGGGACCATTGTGAGGTGATGGGAGCAACTAAACATTTTATTATTATTTAAAAAAAATGATCTACCCATCAAGGGAACTCGGCAAAGCTCCCACAAGGGGATATAAACACCAAGCTGACAACAACCAATCTCTCTCAAACAAACATTGGTTTAATGTCTATGATTATGAATTGCACAAATCAAGAAATTGTGATTCAGTAACTAGACGACAATACATTTCTAGTCGTTGTGAAATCAGCGGTTAGCTTGGTAGGATTCAAACCCACAATCTTGTGATTGCAAGTCTTGCAGTCTAACCACTTGACCACAGTGACCCCATTTGCAGTTGAGACATCAATCATCAGCAGGGCTGCCAACATTTGCATCTTGCAATCAAGGAGATTTTGTACAACAATCGGGAAGATGTTTAGAATTACATTCAACACAGTAGAGAAAAAGTTCCAAATATCAGGGAGATTTTCAAATTTGTTCATCAGAACATGGAAAAATTTGATTATTTTCAGGGAAGTTTCTGCAGAATCAAGGAGAGTCGACAGCTCTGCTACAGCCCAGGACTCAATTTCACAAAGCTCTTAGATTCTCCTTCCTGGCCCATTTCATGGCTCTGCTTACCGCCGAAAATCTGCGCTTGCAATCACCATTCTCCGCTTACAGGACAAGCGCAAGTTCAAATTTTGGAAGTCACAAATAGGCACCAGACTATGATTTTCCCCAGCCTGGGTTTGGTTAGCATCAACCTCGTTCCCAGGGGTGATCGATCATGCCTCGCCAATTTTTCCCAGCATGCCTTGCTCGCTAGTACACCCTGGAATTGGTTCATTAAAATGTGGCATTTCAATAAGGCCTGTAGTAGATCCAATCTACGCGCACTCTAGTATGGTAGCCTGCAAACCGCCTGCATCAAGTCAGAGGGCAACTGGTTTCCTCTCACTCCTATTTGATCTTGTGAGACATGCCTAACTGTATGTGCTAGCCAGTACAAGTACACTCAGTCTGTTCCTTTGATTTTAAATAATATCAATCTTGAACAGGTTCAGGGTACTAAATTTCTGGGAATACATATTGATGAGAATTTGACTTGGAAGAAACATATTGACACTATAACAGCTAAAATATCAAAAAATATAGGTATAATGAATCGTCTTAAATATTTCCTTCCCAGTAGCATATTACTGACCTTGTACAACTCTTTTATATTACCCTATCTTAATTACTCAATTTTAACTTGGGGTAGTCCAACTCCTAAATGTAACAAACTGCTCACTCTCCAGAAGCGTGCAGTTCGGGTCATTTCTAAAGCTGACTATTGTGATCACTCTGGGCCGCTTTTTGATAATTTAAAACTGTTAAAATTCGTTGACCTTTATCATTTTAACTTAGGAAAATTTATGTATAAATATATGAATAATGTTTTACCTGCTTGTTTCAACTCTTGTTTTACACTAACCTCGAACATCCATTCCTATTATACTCGCAGCACTGCTAGGAAAAATCTTTTTGTTAATTATTGTAGAACCACGTTGTCCAAAAATGGTGTTGTCCAGCGTGGCACTTTATTCTGGAATAGTCTGGATGACTCTTTTAAATCGTTACGAACTCTTTCTATTTTTACTAAAAAACTAAAAAATCGTTTTTTAAATCAACGCTAAAATACTGTATGTAAATTTTGTAATGGAAATAACAACGGCCTTATTTCTGTCTTACACCCGTTATGTCCTGTCTTTTCATGTTTGTCTGTCTTTTTGGTCTGTCCGTCCATAGGCTGGGGAACAAAAGCTGTTGCTTCTCCCCGGACCTAGATGTTGCCATTGTTTAAAGTTCACATTTGTTATCACTTTTATAAAATGTATGTGTACTTTCATTTTGACTATAATTATTTTAACATTCTGTATTTTTCACTTTGTATTACTGTAGTTTGTGCAACATTGAATAAACGTATTCTGATTGATGTAGTTTAGGGTGACAGTGTAAAAACAAGATTCATTTGAAATCGAATCGCGTCAAAATACTTGCATTCTCACACACACACGCACCGTCCTTCAAGCGCCATGCAAGCGCTCAAATGTTTTCAACACACGTGGACCCAAAGTATCCACTTTAGACAGCCAATCAGTGTGTTTTTCAGCACATACCAGGGGTTAGTGACGAGAGGTATCGATACGGCGCGCTGCCCATAGCGATCGAGCTGGATTAGCATTGACTTGAGCGGAAATAAATCACAATAGCTCTACCAAGATGACCAATCAAATATCTAGAAGCTTGACTCACTTGACTCCCAGTAGGATACAGATGGCCTCCATGACTGTCAGCACCATGTCTGGTGGCTTGTTGAACACCTTGATCTCAGAGATGTCATTCTTATCCAAGGAATCCAGAGCCTTCTGAGCAGAGTCCAGGGCAGGGAGGGCCTCATCCAGATCCCGCTGGGCGTCATCGGCGATGGCTTGGGTATCTTCGGCCTTCACCTTGGCCGTTGCCTCGTCCTCAAGCACAACTTTCCGTACCTATGCATCAAGTGTTAAAGAGAAATAGTGACATTTCATACAACAATCAGAATTATTCTGTACCATTCAAAGCCAAAACTCCGGTCACTCAATCCAGACTGTTTAGCCAAACCAAAACATGCCAAGCTTGTGGTAAAGTAAAACATGATCATTTTGGTTACACTTGCAACTTTAATTTACTCAACAATACATGCAACAAGACTGTTCGGTTACTACTGGTGTCAAGGAACAGTAACAGAAAGGCAAGAACAACTATTGGAATCAGATGACAAGACAAACTCATTCAAGAATGGCTAGGATTAATAAAAGTGAACCAAGGCACTATTAATCAATCTAAAAATTAATCTAAAATAATAACAACATTTGGCTGGGGAGCGTGGGTGGGGAAGGTAATGATTATTGTCAGCTGGCCCAAGCATTTTGGCCGAGATTGTAGCGTTTTGACTGATTGCATTGCATTGCCGGATTGAATGTGAACCTCTAGAGGTACAAAGTGCCGTGTTACATATCCCTATTTTTTCTACACACCTGATCAGCTTTCTCTTGATCCACGGCCAGTCTTTCCATCAGTGTCGATAGATTTCTGTTTCAGGACGGGCTCCAGGGCGGTCAGAGACACACCTCCATGTCAGCGACCAGGGTGTTGGTCTCAAGCAGCTTCATCAGACCGTTCTTGACGCGGTCACGGGCATTCACTAATTGCCTGGCGGGTGTAGATTGAAAACAAACAGAGTTACAATCCGTCCCAGTCTTTCCGATTCTCTAATGATCTCCCTCGTTAACTTTTGGGATGAGGTTTCAGCTGACGGCTACAATAGTTCTATTTCACCAGCCCTGCCAGGATTTTCTAAACTTGTCTGTGCTCACAGGAGGGATTTTTTTTCTTCTTTTTTTCTTGACTTTTTTGAGGAGGGGGAGTATTGTTGTCACAATGAAACCATGACTTTGGGGAATGCATGAGTCAACCTTGTTTTTAAAAAAACTTTGAAAATGAGTTAATCTCTAATCTCTGTAGAACGCTCCCTTTTTTAATACTGGGAAAAAATAATAAAAGTCTACATATTCAAAGAAAAAAGCAAGCAAAACTTGCACTAGAAAAAAATATGATTCCAGTATAAATATTTGGCCTAAGGTCAAACAGAAAACGTTACTTCACTCCGCTGCACAAAGCTTGAAACCTATTCATTAAATTTTGTGTAGATGTCTTAACAAACTATAAACAAGAACCTACAATTGATATTCTTTGTCTCGATTCAAATTTTGCATCTGTTTATAATCACTGTCACACCCACTGCTTAAGGATCCAAACTGGCTCTGGCTACCAGGCCAGCTCAGTGGTCTAGTGGTAACGAATCTGTTCTATAATGGCAAAGGTTGCAGGTTCAAATCCCACCAAGTAATATGAATGTAGGTTTTTTTAAGGGGACTCTGGAACACTACTGAGTTTACAGTGCTTTACACACTCTTGCGTGTCATGACCTAAGGGTTAAGAGCACTACACTCAAGCTCTGGTGTTTCTAATCAGCTGGGTGTGGGTTCGAGTCCCAGCCATGGCACTTGAGGAAGATACTTTACTATAATTGCTTAGTCCTTCGGGGCCCAATTTCATGGCTCTGCTTACCGTAAGCAAAGAATCAGCGCCTAATTCACAGGTTACCAGGGAATTTTTGCTTGTGCGCTTGCGTAGTCCACGTTACTAGGCATTCTACGCTAACACAGCTAGCGCAGATATTCGGCGCTTGCTCGGTAAGCGGAGAATGGTGATTTCAAGCGCAGAATTCGGTGGTAAGCAGAGCCATGAAATTGGGCCCTGATGGGAAATGAAGCCCTACAATGGTACCAGGGTTTGCTCATCTGGAGGTTGCTATACAAAAGCTTGCCCCGAACCATGTGACATAGCAACTGTCTCGATAGTCTGAGGAATTCAAATTTAAGCGGTAACTTGTGACTAAACTAGTCATTGTACCAGACATTATTCAAATTTAACTCGCAAATGGCTTATTCTGATACAGTGTTTTGGGTTTCTTTTTTTGCAATTGTTTCTTCAATAAAATGTTTTTTGCAGTAGGCCTATTTCATGTAACTTTTATTGCGTAGTTGCATCAACAAATGACAAAAATGAAAATAATAAACAATAAATAAATAAATAAAATAACCAAAAAAAGCGTCACAGTAAAATCTCATACCTTATATTATATTTTAAAAAAGATTAAAAAGTTACGTTGCTGGTAGTGTCAGGCGTTCACGCGCTGGAGAGGTTTAGATAGCGCACACTACGCCCCTCTTCTGCAGCAACGATTAGTTCCCTTATTTTGTGGCAAATTGACCCAGCAGCATATCCTCCCCTGTCTCCCCTGCCTAGCCACTAGGGCCCTGACCACTTTAGGGGAGGAAGCAAGGCAGATCCCAATCACACTGTTGCCACAGACAGCAAAAGGCCTTGAACCTATATTAGTGCAGACGGCATTCGAACCCGGATCGCGTGGTCCAAGTGTTGAGACAGTCCCAGCACCTTATCCCACTGCGCTAGTAAGGTGTTGGTACTTTTACCCGTGAGTTTACAATGTATAGCCATACGAGTGCACCCAACCAGACTGGGAGAAAACAACAGACGGCAACATGTATCTATACTGAATGGAGACTCAAAAATTAACAAAATGAAAAAGGAAGAAGAAATATATAAGCAAATCAATGAAATAAACAATTCAATAAATGAAGCAAACCAAAAACAAAAAAGATTAATCTTAAAAGTTGAGACCCCCCCCCCCAAAAAAAAAATAAATAAATAAAATAAAAAATAATAAATAAATAAAACACCCAATAAACGGTATAATTATTTTGAATTAGAACGTTTTGGGGGTCATGCTATTAATAGATTGCGTAAATATAAGAATCTATCACAACCTGGGGGTTCTGTGCTTCAACTTTTGAGGAGACTTGATCAATTTAGGCGTTAAAGTTGGCCCTATTTGACCGGGGAAGTGGAGAAGTGCTTCACGAAAACTGGCAGCAAGTCGGTTTAGGGAAAATTTCATTTTCTGTTTTTTTTTTTTCTGGGGTCGCTAGAAAAAATTCCAAACGGCTGACCTGCCAAAAATTGAAAAGAATTCTGAAGTTAATAGTTGTCCGGAGACTTACACGATTTTTAGCATTGGTTCCTATGGGAGTTTATTTAGTGGGGAGTCCAAGGCCCGTCTAGTTTGTTTCCTTCCAAGTGAAAACACCTCAACGCCGGTGAAGGTTTCCCTACGTCCGGGCATCAATCTTGAAAAATTTCCCTACCCAAAAAATTAATAAATAAAAATTATATATTAATTGCAACGGAAAAGAAAATTAAATGCTACGCGGCAATTAAACCAACAAATTATGTTGCATTATTCTGATTTGTGTTTTTCGTACAGATGAAAAAAATAAAAAATACGGCTTGGGTAAACAATGTAAAAATTACGGGGTGACATGTCATGCTTATAAAGCGCCGCGAGTCCGGTTTCACGGACTGACCGGCTGATATCTAGTTCCCATCATGGTGTGGCGACCGAGTCACAGCATTTCCTTTCCTGTCTTGAGCACCCAACTAAATGCACTCCCACTTGCCCACTTCTCCAGCAGAGTCCACTTGCCAAGTAAAATAGGGCCAACTTTAAAAGCCTAAATTTATCAAGTCTCCCCTGCACTGCGTGGCTCTATATGCATGTGTACAAGTCCAGCCCCAACAATGAAACCGCAGTCACATGCATACAGTCACCAATTATTTTAAAATACTAGAGAGGGTTACGATCATCGCAACTAATAAGCCATTTGCGAGTTACATTTGAATAATGTCTGGTACAATGACTTGTTTAGTCACAAGTTACCGCTTAAATTTGAATTCCTCAGACTATCGAGACAGTTGCTATGTCACATGATTAGGGGCAAGCTTTTGCTTAGTTACGTAAGAGACGGTGAACACCCATACACAATTCTGAATGGATGTGTATGACACAATGGTACCAGGGTTTGCTCATCTGGAGGTTGCTATACAAAAGCTTGCCCCGAACCATGTGACATAGCAACTGTCTCGATAGTCTGAGGAATTCAAATTTAAGCGGTAACTTGTGACTAAACTAGTCATTGTACCAGACATTATTCAAATTTAACTCGCAAATGGCTTATTCTGATACAGTGTTTTGGGTTTCTTTTTTTGCAATTGTTTCTTCAATAAAATGTTTTTTGCAGTATTTCATGTAACTTTTATTGCGTAGTTGCATCAACAAATGACAAAAATGAAAATAATAAACAATAAATAAATAAATAAAATAACCAAAAAAAGCGTCACAGTAAAATCTCATACCTTATATTATATTTAAAAAAAGATTAAAAAGTTACGTTGCTGGTAGTGTCAGGCGTTCACGCGCTGGAGAGGTTTAGATAGCGCACACTACGCCCCTCTTCTGCAGCAACGATTAGTTCCCTTATTTTGTGGCAAATTGACCCAGCAGCATATCCTCCCCTGTCTCCCCTGCCTAGCCACTAGGGCCCTGACCACTTTAGGGGAGGAAGCAAGGCAGATCCCAATCACACTGTTGCCACAGACAGCAAAAGGCCTTGAACCTATATTAGTGCAGACGGCATTCGAACCCGGATCGCGTGGTCCAAGTGTTGAGACAGTCCCAGCACCTTATCCCACTGCGCTAGTAAGGTGTTGGTACTTTTACCCGTGAGTTTACAATGTATAGCCATACGAGTGCACCCAACCAGACTGGGAGAAAACAACAGACGGCAACATGTATCTATACTGAATGGAGACTCAAAAATTAACAAAATGAAAAAGGAAGAAGAAATATATAAGCAAATCAATGAAATAAACAATTCAATAAATGAAGCAAACCAAAAACAAAAAAGATTAATCTTAAAAGTTGAGACCCCCCCCCCCAAAAAAAATAAATAAATAAATAAAATAAAAAATAATAAATAAAAAAAACACCCAATAAACGGTATAATTATTTTGAATTAGAACGTTTTGGGGGTCATGCTATTAATAGATTGCGTAAATATAAGAATCTATCACAACCTGGGGGTTCTGTGCTTCAACTTTTGAGGAGACTTGATCAATTTAGGCGTTAAAGTTGGCCCTATTTGACCGGGGAAGTGGAGAAGTGCTTCACGAAAACTGGCAGCAAGTCGGTTTAGGGAAAATTTCATTTTCTGGTGTGTTTTTTTCTGGGGTCGCTAGAAAAAATTCCAAACGGCTGACCTGCCAAAAATTGAAAAGAATTCTGAAGTTAATAGTTGTCCGGAGACTTACACGATTTTTAGCATTGGTTCCTATGGGAGTTTATTTAGTGGGGAGTCCAAGGCCCGTCTAGTTTGTTTCCTTCCAAGTGAAAACACCTCAACGCCGGTGAAGGTTTCCCTACGTCCGGGCATCAATCTTGAAAAATTTCCCTACCCAAAAAATTAATAAATAAAAATTATATATTAATTGCAACGGAAAAGAAAATTAAATGCTACGCGGCAATTAAACCAACAAATTATGTTGCATTATTCTGATTTGTGTTTTTCGTACAGATGAAAAAAATAAAAAATACGGCTTGGGTAAACAATGTAAAAATTACGGGGTGACATGTCATGCTTATAAAGCGCCGCGAGTCCGGTTTCACGGACTGACCGGCTGATATCTAGTTCCCATCATGGTGTGGCGACCGAGTCACAGCATTTCCTTTCCTGTCTTGAGCACCCAACTAAATGCACTCCCACTTGCCCACTTCTCCAGCAGAGTCCACTTGCCAAGTAAAATAGGGCCAACTTTAAAAGCCTAAATTTATCAAGTCTCCCCTGCACTGCGTGGCTCTATATGCATGTGTACAAGTCCAGCCCCAACAATGAAACCGCAGTCACATGCATACAGTCACCAATTATTTTAAAATACTAGAGAGGGTTACGATCATCGCAAAATAAGCCATTTGCGAGTTACATTTGAATAATGTCTGGTACAATGACTTGTTTAGTCACAAGTTACCGCTTAAATTTGAATTCCTCAGACTATCGAGACAGTTGCTATGTCACATGATTAGGGGCAAGCTTTTGCTTAGTTACGTAAGAGACGGTGAACACCCATACACAATTCTGAATGGATGTGTATGACACAATGGTACCAGGGTTTGCTCATCTGGAGGTTGCTATACAAAAGCTTGCCCCGAACCATGTGACATAGCAACTGTCTCGATAGTCTGAGGAATTCAAATTTAAGCGGTAACTTGTGACTAAACTAGTCATTGTACCAGACATTATTCAAATTTAACTCGCAAATGGCTTATTCTGATACAGTGTTTTGGGTTTCTTTTTTTGCAATTGTTTCTTCAATAAAATGTTTTTTGCAGTATTTCATGTAACTTTTATTGCGTAGTTGCATCAACAAATGACAAAAATGAAAATAATAAACAATAAATAAATAAATAAAATAACCAAAAAAAGCGTCACAGTAAAATCTCATACCTTATATTATATTTAAAAAAAGATTAAAAAGTTACGTTGCTGGTAGTGTCAGGCGTTCACGCGCTGGAGAGGTTTAGATAGCGCACACTACGCCCCTCTTCTGCAGCAACGATTAGTTCCCTTATTTTGTGGCAAATTGACCCAGCAGCATATCCTCCCCTGTCTCCCCTGCCTAGCCACTAGGGCCCTGACCACTTTAGGGGAGGAAGCAAGGCAGATCCCAATCACACTGTTGCCACAGACAGCAAAAGGCCTTGAACCTATATTAGTGCAGACGGCATTCGAACCCGGATCGCGTGGTCCAAGTGTTGAGACAGTCCCAGCACCTTATCCCACTGCGCTAGTAAGGTGTTGGTACTTTTACCCGTGAGTTTACAATGTATAGCCATACGAGTGCACCCAACCAGACTGGGAGAAAACAACAGACGGCAACATGTATCTATACTGAATGGAGACTCAAAAATTAACAAAATGAAAAAGGAAGAAGAAATATATAAGCAAATCAATGAAATAAACAATTCAATAAATGAAGCAAACCAAAAACAAAAAAGATTAATCTTAAAAGTTGAGACCCCCCCCCAAAAAAAAATAATAAAAAAATAAAAAAAATAATAATAAATAAAAAAAACACCCAATAAACGGTATAATTATTTTGAATTAGAACGTTTTGGGGGTCATGCTATTAATAGATTGCGTAAATATAAGAATCTATCACAACCTGGGGGTTCTGTGCTTCAACTTTTGAGGAGACTTGATCAATTTAGGCGTTAAAGTTGGCCCTATTTGACCGGGGAAGTGGAGAAGTGCTTCACGAAAACTGGCAGCAAGTCGGTTTAGGGAAAATTTCATTTTCTGTTTTTTTTTTTTCTGGGGTCGCTAGAAAAAATTCCAAACGGCTGACCTGCCAAAAATTGAAAAGAATTCTGAAGTTAATAGTTGTCCGGAGACTTACACGATTTTTAGCATTGGTTCCTATGGGAGTTTATTTAGTGGGGAGTCCAAGGCCCGTCTAGTTTGTTTCCTTCCAAGTGAAAACACCTCAACGCCGGTGAAGGTTTCCCTACGTCCGGGCATCAATCTTGAAAAATTTCCCTACCCAAAAAATTAATAAATAAAAATTATATATTAATTGCAACGGAAAAGAAAATTAAATGCTACGCGGCAATTAAACCAACAAATTATGTTGCATTATTCTGATTTGTGTTTTTCGTACAGATGAAAAAAATAAAAAATACGGCTTGGGTAAACAATGTAAAAATTACGGGGTGACATGTCATGCTTATAAAGCGCCGCGAGTCCGGTTTCACGGACTGACCGGCTGATATCTAGTTCCCATCATGGTGTGGCGACCGAGTCACAGCATTTCCTTTCCTGTCTTGAGCACCCAACTAAATGCACTCCCACTTGCCCACTTCTCCAGCAGAGTCCACTTGCCAAGTAAAATAGGGCCAACTTTAAAAGCCTAAATTTATCAAGTCTCCCCTGCACTGCGTGGCTCTATATGCATGTGTACAAGTCCAGCCCCAACAATGAAACCGCAGTCACATGCATACAGTCACCAATTATTTTAAAATACTAGAGAGGGTTACGATCATCGCAACTAATAAGCCATTTGCGAGTTACATTTGAATAATGTCTGGTACAATGACTTGTTTAGTCACAAGTTACCGCTTAAATTTGAATTCATCAGACTATCGAGACAGTTGCTATGTCACATGATTAGGGGCAAGCTTTTGCTTAGTTACGTAAGAGACGGTGAACACCCATACACAATTCTGAATGGATGTGTATGACACAATGGTACCAGGGTTTGCTCATCTGGAGGTTGCTATACAAAAGCTTGCCCCGAACCATGTGACATAGCAACTGTCTCGATAGTCTGAGGAATTCAAATTTAAGCGGTAACTTGTGACTAAACTAGTCATTGTACCAGACATTATTCAAATTTAACTCGCAAATGGCTTATTCTGATACAGTGTTTTGGGTTTCTTTTTTTGCAATTGTTTCTTCAATAAAATGTTTTTTGCAGTATTTCATGTAACTTTTATTGCGTAGTTGCATCAACAAATGACAAAAATGAAAATAATAAACAATAAATAAATAAATAAAATAAATAACCAAAAAAAGCGTCACAGTAAAATCTCATACCTTATATTATATTTAAAAAAAGATTAAAAAGTTACGTTGCTGGTAGTGTCAGGCGTTCACGCGCTGGAGAGGTTTAGATAGCGCACACTACGCCCCTCTTCTGCAGCAACGATTAGTTCCCTTATTTTGTGGCAAATTGACCCAGCAGCATATCCTCCCCTGTCTCCCCTGCCTAGCCACTAGGGCCCTGACCACTTTAGGGGAGGAAGCAAGGCAGATCCCAATCACACTGTTGCCACAGACAGCAAAAGGCCTTGAACCTATATTAGTGCAGACGGCATTCGAACCCGGATCGCGTGGTCCAAGTGTTGAGACAGTCCCAGCACCTTATCCCACTGCGCTAGTAAGGTGTTGGTACTTTTACCCGTGAGTTTACAATGTATAGCCATACGAGTGCACCCAACCAGACTGGGAGAAAACAACAGACGGCAACATGTATCTATACTGAATGGAGACTCAAAAATTAACAAAATGAAAAAGGAAGAAGAAATATATAAGCAAATCAATGAAATAAACAATTCAATAAATGAAGCAAACCAAAAACAAAAAAGATTAATCTTAAAAGTTGAGACCCTCCCCCCAAAAAAAATTAATAAATAAATAAAATAAAAAATAATAAATAAAAAAAACACCCAATAAACGGTATAATTATTTTGAATTAGAACGTTTTGGGGGTCATGCTATTAATAGATTGCGTAAATATAACAATCTATCACAACCTGGGGGTTCTGTGCTTCAACTTTTGAGGAGACTTGATCAATTTAGGCGTTAAAGTTGGCCCTATTTGACCGGGGAAGTGGAGAAGTGCTTCACGAAAACTGGCAGCAAGTCGGTTTAGGGAAAATTTCATTTTCTGGTGTGTTTTTTTCTGGGGTCGCTTGAAAAAATTCCAAACGGCTGACCTGCCAAAAATTGAAAAGAATTCTGAAGTTAATAGTTGTCCGGAGACTTACACGATTTATAGCATTGGTTCCTATGGGAGTTTATTTAGTGGGGAGTCCAAGGCCCGTCTAGTTTGTTTCCTTCCAAGTGAAAACACCTCAACGCCGGTGAAGGTTTCCCTACGTCCGGGCATCAATCTTGAAAAATTTCCCTACCCAAAAAATTAATAAATAAAAATTATATATTAATTGCAACGGAAAAGAAAATTAAATGCTACGCGGCAATTAAACCAACAAATTATGTTGCATTATTCTGATTTGTGTTTTTCGTACAGATGAAAAAAATAAAAAATACGGCTTGGGTAAACAATGTAAAAATTACGGGGTGACATGTCATGCTTATAAAGCGCCGCGAGTCCGGTTTCACGGACTGACCGGCTGATATCTAGTTCCCATCATGGTGTGGCGACCGAGTCACAGCATTTCCTTTCCTGTCTTGAGCACCCAACTAAATGCACTCCCACTTGCCCACTTCTCCAGCAGAGTCCACTTGCCAAGTAAAATAGGGCCAACTTTAAAAGCCTAAATTTATCAAGTCTCCCCTGCACTGCGTGGCTCTATATGCATGTGTACAAGTCCAGCCCCAACAATGAAACCGCAGTCACATGCATACAGTCACCAATTATTTTAAAATACTAGAGAGGGTTACGATCATCGCAACTAATAAGCCATTTGCGAGTTACATTTGAATAATGTCTGGTACAATGACTTGTTTAGTCACAAGTTACCGCTTAAATTTGAATTCCTCAGACTATCGAGACAGTTGCTATGTCACATGATTAGGGGCAAGCTTTTGCTTAGTTACGTAAGAGAAGGTGAACACCCATACACAATTCTGAATGGATGTGTATGACACAATGGTACCAGGGTTTGCTCATCTGGAGGTTGCTATACAAAAGCTTGCCCCGAACCATGTGACATAGCAACTGTCTCGATAGTCTGAGGAATTCAAATTTAAGCGGTAACTTGTGACTAAACTAGTCATTGTACCAGACATTATTCAAATTTAACTCGCAAATGGCTTATTCTGATACAGTGTTTTGGGTTTCTTTTTTTGCAATTGTTTCTTCAATAAAATGTTTTTTGCAGTATTTCATGTAACTTTTATTGCGTAGTTGCATCAACAAATGACAAAAATGAAAATAATAAACAATAAATAAATAAATAAAATAACCAAAAAAAGCGTCACAGTAAAATCTCATACCTTATATTATATTTTAAAAAAGATTAAAAAGTTACGTTGCTGGTAGTGTCAGGCGTTCACGCGCTGGAGAGGTTTAGATAGCGCACACTACGCCCCTCTTCTGCAGCAACGATTAGTTCCCTTATTTTGTGGCAAATTGACCCAGCAGCATATCCTCCCCTGTCTCCCCTGCCTAGCCACTAGGGCCCTGACCACTTTAGGGGAGGAAGCAAGGCAGATCCCAATCACACTGTTGCCACAGACAGCAAAAGGCCTTGAACCTATATTAGTTGCAGACGGCATTCGAACCCGGATCGCGTGGTCCAAGTGTTGAGACAGTCCCAGCACCTTATCCCACTGCGCTAGTAAGGTGTTGGTACTTTTACCCGTGAGTTTACAATGTATAGCCATACGAGTGCACCCAACCAGACTGGGAGAAAACAACAGACGGCAACATGTATCTATACTGAATGGAGACTCAAAAATTAACAAAATGAAAAAGGAAGAAGAAATATATAAGCAAATCAATGAAATAAACAATTCAATAAATGAAGCAAACCAAAAACAAAAAAGATTAATCTTAAAAGTTGAGACCCCCCCCCAAAAAAAAAAATAAAAATAAATTAAATAAAAAATAATAAATAAAAAAAACACCCAATAAACGGTATAATTATTTTGAATTAGAACGTTTTGGGGTCATGCTATTAATAGATTGCGTAAATATAAGACTCTATCACAACCTGGGGGTTCTGTGCTTCAACTTTTGAGGAGACTTGATCAATTTAGGCGTTAAAGTTGGCCCTATTTGACCGGGGAAGTGGAGAAGTGCTTCACGAAAACTGGCAGCAAGTCGGTTTAGGGAAAATTTCATTTTCTGGTGTGTTTTTTTCTGGGGTCGCTTGAAAAAATTCCAAACGGCTGACCTGCCAAAAATTGAAAAGAATTCTGAAGTTAATAGTTGTCCGGAGACTTACACGATTTTTAGCATTGGTTCCTATGGGAGTTTATTTAGTGGGGAGTCCAAGGCCCGTCTAGTTTGTTTCCTTCCAAGTGAAAACACCTCAACGCCGGTGAAGGTTTCCCTACGTCCGGGCATCAATCTTGAAAAATTTCCCTACCCCAAAAATTAATAAATAAAAATTATATATTAATTGCAACGGAAAAGAAAATTAAATGCTACGCGGCAATTAAACCAACAAATTATGTTGCATTATTCTGATTTGTGTTTTTCGTACAGATGAAAAAAATAAAAAATACGGCTTGGGTAAACAATGTAAAAATTACGGGGTGACATGTCATGCTTATAAAGCGCCGCGAGTCCGGTTTCACGGACTGACCGGCTGATATCTAGTTCCCATCATGGTGTGGCGACCGAGTCACAGCATTTCCTTTCCTGTCTTGAGCACCCAACTAAATGCACTCCCACTTGCCCACTTCTCCAGCAGAGTCCACTTGCCAAGTAAAATAGGGCCAACTTTAAAAGCCTAAATTTATCAAGTCTCCCCTGCACTGCGTGGCTCTATATGCATGTGTACAAGTCCAGCCCCAACAATGAAACCGCAGTCACATGCATACAGTCACCAATTATTTTAAAATACTAGAGAGGGTTACGATCATCGCAACTAATAAGCCATTTGCGAGTTACATTTGAATAATGTCTGGTACAATGACTTGTTTAGTCACAAGTTACCGCTTAAATTTGAATTCCTCAGACTATCGAGACAGTTGCTATGTCACATGATTAGGGGCAAGCTTTTGCTTAGTTACGTAAGAGACGGTGAACACCCATACACAATTCTGAATGGATGTGTATGACACAATGGTACCAGGGTTTGCTCATCTGGAGGTTGCTATACAAAAGCTTGCCCCGAACCATGTGACATAGCAACTGTCTCGATAGTCTGAGGAATTCAAATTTAAGCGGTAACTTGTGACTAAACTAGTCATTGTACCAGACATTATTCAAATTTAACTCGCAAATGGCTTATTCTGATACAGTGTTTTGGGTTTCTTTTTTTGCAATTGTTTCTTCAATAAAATGTTTTTTGCAGTATTTCATGTAACTTTTATTGCGTAGTTGCATCAACAAATGACAAAAATGAAAATAATAAACAATAAATAAATAAATAAAATAACCAAAAAAAGCGTCACAGTAAAATCTCATACCTTATATTATATTTAAAAAAAGATTAAAAAGTTACGTTGCTGGTAGTGTCAGGCGTTCACGCGCTGGAGAGGTTTAGATAGCGCACACTACGCCCCTCTTCTGCAGCAACGATTAGTTCCCTTATTTTGTGGCAAATTGACCCAGCAGCATATCCTCCCCTGTCTCCCCTGCCTAGCCACTAGGGCCCTGACCACTTTAGGGGAGGAAGCAAGGCAGATCCCAATCACACTGTTGCCACAGACAGCAAAAGGCCTTGAACCTATATTAGTGCAGACGGCATTCGAACCCGGATCGCGTGGTCCAAGTGTTGAGACAGTCCCAGCACCTTATCCCACTGCGCTAGTAAGGTGTTGGTACTTTTACCCGTGAGTTTACAATGTATAGCCATACGAGTGCACCCAACCAGACTGGGAGAAAACAACAGACGGCAACATGTATCTATACTGAATGGAGACTCAAAAATTAACAAAATGAAAAAGGAAGAAGAAATATATAAGCAAATCAATGAAATAAACAATTCAATAAATGAAGCAAACCAAAAACAAAAAAGATTAATCTTAAAAATTGAGACCCCCCCCAAAAAAAAAAATAAAATAAAATAAAAAATAATAAATAAAAAAAACACCCAATAAACGGTATAATTATTTTGAATTAGAACGTTTTGGGGGTCATGCTATTAATAGATTGCGTAAATATAAGAATCTATCACAACCTGGGGGTTCTGTGCTTAAACTTTTGAGGAGACTTGATCAATTTAGGCGTTAAAGTTGGCCCTATTTGACCGGGGAAGTGGAGAAGTGCTTCACGAAAACTGGCAGCAAGTCGGTTTAGGGAAAATTTCATTTTCTGGTGTGTTTTTTTCTGGGGTCGCTAGAAAAAATTCCAAACGGCTGACCTGCCAAAAATTGAAAAGAATTCTGAAGTTAATAGTTGTCCGGAGACTTACACGATTTTTAGCATTGGTTCCTATGGGAGTTTATTTAGTGGGGAGTCCAAGGCCCGTCTAGTTTGTTTCCTTCCAAGTGAAAACACCTCAACGCCGGTGAAGGTTTCCCTACGTCCGGGCATCAATCTTGAAAAATTTCCCTACCCAAAAAATTAATAAATAAAAATTATATATTAATTGCAACGGAAAAGAAAATTAAATGCTACGCGGCAATTAAACCAACAAATTATGTTGCATTATTCTGATTTGTGTTTTTCGTACAGATGAAAAAAATAAAAAATACGGCTTGGGTAAACAATGTAAAAATTACGGGGTGACATGTCATGCTTATAAAGCGCCGCGAGTCCGGTTTCACGGACTGACCGGCTGATATCTAGTTCCCATCATGGTGTGGCGACCGAGTCACAGCATTTCCTTTCCTGTCTTGAGCACCCAACTAAATGCACTCCCACTTGCCCACTTCTCCAGCAGAGTCCACTTGCCAAGTAAAATAGGGCCAACTTTAAAAGCCTAAATTTATCAAGTCTCCCCTGCACTGCGTGGCTCTATATGCATGTGTACAAGTCCAGCCCCAACAATGAAACCGCAGTCACATGCATACAGTCACCAATTATTTTAAAATACTAGAGAGGGTTACGATCATCGCAACTAATAAGCCATTTGCGAGTTACATTTGAATAATGTCTGGTACAATGACTTGTTTAGTCACAAGTTACCGCTTAAATTTGAATTCCTCAGACTATCGAGACAGTTGCTATGTCACATGATTAGGGGCAAGCTTTTGCTTAGTTACGTAAGAGACGGTGAACACCCATACACAATTCTGAATGGATGTGTATGACACAATGGTACCAGGGTTTGCTCATCTGGAGGTTGCTATACAAAAGCTTGCCCCGAACCATGTGACATAGCAACTGTCTCGATAGTCTGAGGAATTCAAATTTAAGCGGTAACTTGTGACTAAACTAGTCATTGTACCAGACATTATTCAAATTTAACTCGCAAATGGCTTATTCTGATACAGTGTTTTGGGTTTCTTTTTTTGCAATTGTTTCTTCAATAAAATGTTTTTTGCAGTATTTCATGTAACTTTTATTGCGTAGTTGCATCAACAAATGACAAAAATGAAAATAATAAACAATAAATAAATAAATAAAATAACCAAAAAAAGCGTCACAGTAAAATCTCATACCTTATATTATATTTAAAAAAAGATTAAAAAGTTACGTTGCTGGTAGTGTCAGGCGTTCACGCGCTGGAGAGGTTTAGATAGCGCACACTACGCCCCTCTTCTGCAGCAACGATTAGTTCCCTTATTTTGTGGCAAATTGACCCAGCAGCATATCCTCCCCTGTCTCCCCTGCCTAGCCACTAGGGCCCTGACCACTTTAGGGGAGGAAGCAAGGCAGATCCCAATCACACTGTTGCCACAGACAGCAAAAGGCCTTGAACCTATATTAGTGCAGACGGCATTCGAACCCGGATCGCGTGGTCCAAGTGTTGAGACAGTCCCAGCACCTTATCCCACTGCGCTAGTAAGGTGTTGGTACTTTTACCCGTGAGTTTACAATGTATAGCCATACGAGTGCACCCAACCAGACTGGGAGAAAACAACAGACGGCAACATGTATCTATACTGAATGGAGACTCAAAAATTAACAAAATGAAAAAGGAAGAAGAAATATATAAGCAAATCAATGAAATAAACAATTCAATAAATGAAGCAAACCAAAAACAAAAAAGATTAATCTTAAAAGTTGAGACCCCCCCCCAAAAAAAAAAAATAAATAAATAAAATAAAAAATTATAAATAAAAAAAACACCCAATAAACGGTATAATTATTTTGAATTAGAACGTTTTGGGGGTCATGCTATTAATAGATTGCGTAAATATAAGAATCTATCACAACCTGGGGGTTCTGTGCTTCAACTTTTGAGGAGACTTGATCAATTTAGGCGTTAAAGTTGGCCCTATTTGACCGGGGAAGTGGAGAAGTGCTTCACGAAAACTGGCAGCAAGTCGGTTTAGGGAAAATTTCATTTTCTGGTGTGTTTTTTTCTGGGGTCGCTAGAAAAAATTCCAAACGGCTGACCTGCCAAAAATTGCAAAGAATTCTGAAGTTAATAGTTGTCCGGAGACTTACACGATTTTTAGCATTGGTTCCTATTGGAGTTTATTTAGTGGGGAGTCCAAGGCCCGTCTAGTTTGTTTCCTTCCAAGTGAAAACACCTCAACGCCGGTGAAGGTTTCCCTACGTCCGGGCATCAATCTTGAAAAATTTCCCTACCCCAAAAATTAATAAATAAAAATTATATATTAATTGCAACAGAAAAGAAAATTAAATGCTACGCGGCAATTAAACCAACAAATTATGTTGCATTATTCTGATTTGTGTTTTTCGTACAGATGAAAAAAATAAAAAATACGGCTTGGGTAAACAATGTAAAAATTACGGGGTGACATGTCATGCTTATAAAGCGCCGCGAGTCCGGTATCACGGACTGACCGGCTGATATCTAGTTCCCATCATGGTGTGGCGACCGAGTCACAGCATTTCCTTTCCTGTCTTGAGCACCCAACTAAATGCACTCCCACTTGCCCACTTCTCCAGCAGAGTCCACTTGCCAAGTAAAATAGGGCCAACTTTAAAAGCCTAAATTTATCAAGTCTCCCCTGCACTGCGTGGCTCTATATGCATGTGTACAAGTCCAGCCCCAACAATGAAACCGCAGTCACATGCATACAGTCACCAATTATTTTAAAATACTAGAGAGGGTTACGATCATCGCAACTAATAAGCCATTTGCGAGTTACATTTGAATAATGTCTGGTACAATGACTTGTTTAGTCACAAGTTACCGCTTAAATTTGAATTCCTCAGACTATCGAGACAGTTGCTATGTCACATGATTAGGGGCAAGCTTTTGCTTAGTTACGTAAGAGACGGTGAACACCCATACACAATTCTGAATGGATGTGTATGACACAATGGTACCAGGGTTTGCTCATCTGGAGGTTGCTATACAAAAGCTTGCCCCGAACCATGTGACATAGCAACTGTCTCGATAGTCTGAGGAATTCAAATTTAAGCGGTAACTTGTGACTAAACTAGTCATTGTACCAGACATTATTCAAATTTAACTCGCAAATGGCTTATTCTGATACAGTGTTTTGGGTTTCTTTTTTTGCAATTGTTTCTTCAATAAAATGTTTTTTGCAGTATTTCATGTAACTTTTATTGCGTAGTTGCATCAACAAATGACAAAAATGAAAATAATAAACAATAAATAAATAAATAAAATTACCAAAAAAAGCGTCACAGTAAAATCTCATACCTTATATTATGTAAAGGATAATACCCGAGGTGCGCGTCATTCGTGGGTAGGAATGGCCCGAGGGTGAAGCCCGAGGGCCATTCGTACACCCACGAATGGCGCGTACACCGAGGGCATTATGCGACTTAACCCACACTTGTGACGTCATGCTATTGTTCCAGCGCTCCATTATTTCGCACGAATGGCGCGATATTGTTTAATATAAGTAAAGTGTTTTTATGTATTACCATGTTCACTCCTGTGTTACGTGATTGAACGCTTTCGATATAACTTTGATAAATAAATTAGTTAACTTTATGATAAATTTCAGTTAAATTCCTGTTAATTTATATTGATATGAAAGTATTCTCTTTGCAAACATAATTCTTAAATAATTAAATAATGACGTATCATTTTGTGTTTGATCAATTGAGCATTTTGTATCTTAAAAATTATTTGTTAAAACAAAAAAAAACCTGACTTTATGGCCAACATAAGGAATGTTGTTGTTAACTAATATTTTTGAACATGTCTCAACTAAATATAAATTTAATAATGTGGCTGTTGTTCAAATGTGGAAAGTCTCTATATTATTTAGAGACTTACGACCATTTTGTATAAAATGCGTAGCTCTAACCGTTGTCGAAAACGATAACAAAATTGTTCTATGATTTCGACCCGTTTGCACAATGGGTGAAATGTAGGCCTACCCATCGCGCCATTCGTGCGAAATAATGGAGCGCTGGAACAATAGCATGACGTCACAAGTGTGGGTTATATTTAAAAAAAGATTAAAAAGTTACGTTGCTGGTAGTGTCAGGCGTTCACGCGCTGGAGAGGTTTAGATAGCGCACACTACGCCCCTCTTCTGCAGCAACGATTAGTTCCCTTATTTTGTGGCAAATTGACCCAGCAGCATATCCTCCCCTGTCTCCCCTGCCTAGCCACTAGGGCCCTGACCACTTTAGGGGAGGAAGCAAGGCAGATCCCAATCACACTGTTGCCACAGACAGCAAAAGGCCTTGAACCTATATTAGTGCAGACGGCATTCGAACCCGGATCGCGTGGTCCAAGTGTTGAGACAGTCCCAGCACCTTATCCCACTGCGCTAGTAAGGTGTTGGTACTTTTACCCGTGAGTTTACAATGTATAGCCATACGAGTGCACCCAACCAGACTGGGAGAAAACAACAGACGGCAACATGTATCTATACTGAATGGAGACTCAAAAATTAACAAAATGAAAAAGGAAGAAGAAATATATAAGCAAATCAATGAAATAAACAATTCAATAAATGAAGCAAACCAAAAACAAAAAAGATTAATCTTAAAAGTTGAGACCCCCCCCCAAAAAAAAATAAAAATAAATAAAATAAAAAATAATAAATAAAAAAAACACCCAATAAACGGTATAATTATTTTGAATTAGAACGTTTTGGGGGTCATGCTATTAATAGATTGCGTAAATATAAGAATCTATCACAACCTGGGGGTTCTGTGCTTCAACTTTTGAGGAGACTTGATCAATTTAGGCGTTAAAGTTGGCCCTATTTGACCGGGGAAGTGGAGAAGTGCTTCACGAAAACTGGCAGCAAGTCGGTTTAGGGAAAATTTCATTTTCTGGTGTGTTTTTTTCTGGGGTCGCTAGAAAAAATTCCAAACGGCTGACCTGCCAAAAATTGAAAAGAATTCTGAAGTTAATAGTTGTCCGGAGACTTACACGATTTTTAGCATTGGTTCCTATGGGAGTTTATTTAGTGGGGAGTCCAAGGCCCGTCTAGTTTGTTTCCTTCCAAGTGAAAACACCTCAACGCCGGTGAAGGTTTCCCTACGTCCGGGCATCAATCTTGAAAAATTTCCCTACCCTAAAAATTAATAAATAAAAATTATATATTAATTGCAACAGAAAAGAAAATTAAATGCTACGCGGCAATTAAACCAACAAATTATGTTGCATTATTCTGATTTGTGTTTTTCGTACAGATGAAAAAAATAAAAAATACGGCTTGGGTAAACAATGTAAAAATTACGGGGTGACATGTCATGCTTATAAAGCGCCGCGAGTCCGGTTTCACGGACTGACCGGCTGATATCTAGTTCCCATCATGGTGTGGCGACCGAGTCACAGCATTTCCTTTCCTGTCTTGAGCACCCAACTAAATGCACTCCCACTTGCCCACTTCTCCAGCAGAGTCCACTTGCCAAGTAAAATAGGGCCAACTTTAAAAGCCTAAATTTATCAAGTCTCCCCTGCACTGCGTGGCTCTATATGCATGTGTACAAGTCCAGCCCCAACAATGAAACCGCAGTCACATGCATACAGTCACCAATTATTTTAAAATACTAGAGAGGGTTACGATCATCGCAACTAATAAGCCATTTGCGAGTTACATTTGAATAATGTCTGGTACAATGACTTGTTTAGTCACAAGTTACCGCTTAAATTTGAATTCCTCAGACTATCGAGACAGTTGCTATGTCACATGATTAGGGGCAAGCTTTTGCTTAGTTACGTAAGAGACGGTGAACACCCATACACAATTCTGAATGGATGTGTATGACACAATGGTACCAGGGTTTGCTCATCTGGAGGTTGCTATACAAAAGCTTGCCCCGAACCATGTGACATAGCAACTGTCTCGATAGTCTGAGGAATTCAAATTTAAGCGGTAACTTGTGACTAAACTAGTCATTGTACCAGACATTATTCAAATTTAACTCGCAAATGGCTTATTCTGATACAGTGTTTTGGGTTTCTTTTTTTGCAATTGTTTCTTCAATAAAATGTTTTTTGCAGTATTTCATGTAACTTTTATTGCGTAGTTGCATCAACAAATGACAAAAATGAAAATAATAAACAATAAATAAATAAATAAAATAACCAAAAAAAGCGTCACAGTAAAATCTCATACCTTATATTATGTAAAGGATAATACCCGAGGTGCGCGTCATTCGTGGGTAGGAATGGCCCGAGGGTGAAGCCCGAGGGCCATTCGTACACCCACGAATGGCGCGTACACCGAGGGCATTATGCGACTTAACCCACACTTGTGACGTCATGCTATTGTTCCAGCGCTCCATTATTTCGCACGAATGGCGCGATATTGTTTAATATAAGTAAAGTGTTTTTATGTATTACCATGTTCACTCCTGTGTTACGTGATTGAACGCTTTCGATATAACTTTGATAAATAAATTAGTTAACTTTATGATAAATTTCAGTTAAATTCCTGTTAATTTATATTGATATGAAAGTATTCTCTTTGCAAACATAATTCTTAAATAATTAAATAATCACGTATCATTTTGTGTTTGATCAATTGAGCATTTTGTATCTTAAAAATTATTTGTTAAAACAAAAAAAAACCTGACTTTATGGCCAACATAAGGAATGTTGTTGTTAACTAATATTTTTGAACATGTCTCAACTAAATATAAATTTAATAATGTGGCTGTTGTTCAAATGTGGAAAGTCTCTATATTATTTAGAGACTTACGACCATTTTGTATAAAATGCGTAGCTCTAACCGTTGTCGAAAACGATAACAAAATTGTTCTATGATTTCGACCCGTTTGCACAATGGGTGAAATGTAGGCCTACCCATCGCGCCATTCGTGCGAAATAATGGAGCGCTGGAACAATAGCATGACGTCACAAGTGTGGGTTATATTTAAAAAAAGATTAAAAAGTTACGTTGCTGGTAGTGTCAGGCGTTCACGCGCTGGAGAGGTTTAGATAGCGCACACTACGCCCCTCTTCTGCAGCAACGATTAGTTCCCTTATTTTGTGGCAAATTGACCCAGCAGCATATCCTCCCCTGTCTCCCCTGCCTAGCCACTAGGGCCCTGACCACTTTAGGGGAGGAAGCAAGGCAGATCCCAATCACACTGTTGCCACAGACAGCAAAAGGCCTTGAACCTATATTAGTGCAGACGGCATTCGAACCCGGATCGCGTGGTCCAAGTGTTGAGACAGTCCCAGCACCTTATCCCACTGCGCTAGTAAGGTGTTGGTACTTTTACCAGTGAGTTTACAATGTATAGCCATACGAGTGCACCCAACCAGACTGGGAGAAAACAACAGACGGCAACATGTATCTATACTGAATGGAGACTCAAAAATTAACAAAATGAAAAAGGAAGAAGAAATATATAAGCAAATCAATGAAATAAACAATTCAATAAATGAAGCAAACCAAAAACAAAAAAGATTAATCTTAAAAGTTGAGACCCCCCCCCAAAAAAAAAAAAAAAAAAAAAAAAATAAAAATAATAAATAAAAAAAACACCCAATAAACGGTATAATTATTTTGAATTAGAACGTTTTGGGGGTCATGCTATTAATAGATTGCGTAAATATAAGAATCTATCACAACCTGGGGGTTCTGTGCTTCAACTTTTGAGGAGACTTGATCAATTTAGGCGTTAAAGTTGGCCCTATTTGACCGGGGAAGTGGAGAAGTGCTTCACGAAAACTGGCAGCAAGTCGGTTTAGGGAAAATTTCATTTTCTGGTGTGTTTTTTTCTGGGGTCGCTAGAAAAAATTCCAAACGGCTGACCTGCCAAAAATTGAAAAGAATTCTGAAGTTAATAGTTGTCCGGAGACTTACACGATTTTTAGCATTGGTTCCTATTGGAGTTTATTTAGTGGGGAGTCCAAGGCCCGTCTAGTTTGTTTCCTTCCAAGTGAAAACACCTCAACGCCGGTGAAGGTTTCCCTACGTCCGGGCATCAATCTTGAAAAATTTCCCTACCCCAAAAATTAATAAATAAAAATTATATATTAATTGCAACAGAAAAGAAAATTAAATGCTACGCGGCAATTAAACCAACAAATTATGTTGCATTATTCTGATTTGTGTTTTTCGTACAGATGAAAAAAATAAAAAATACGGCTTGGGTAAACAATGTAAAAATTACGGGGTGACATGTCATGCTTATAAAGCGCCGCGAGTCCGGTTTCACGGACTGACCGGCTGATATCTAGTTCCCATCATGGTGTGGCGACCGAGTCACAGCATTTCCTTTCCTGTCTTGAGCACCCAACTAAATGCACTCCCACTTGCCCACTTCTCCAGCAGAGTCCACTTGCCAAGTAAAATAGGGCCAACTTTAAAAGCCTAAATTTATCAAGTCTCCCCTGCACTGCGTGGCTCTATATGCATGTGTACAAGTCCAGCCCCAACAATGAAACCGCAGTCACATGCATACAGTCACCAATTATTTAAAAATACTAGAGAGGGTTACGATCATCGCAACTAATAAGCCATTTGCGAGTTACATTTGAATAATGTCTGGTACAATGACTTGTTTAGTCACAAGTTACCGCTTAAATTTGAATTCCTCAGACTATCGAGACAGTTGCTATGTCACATGATTAGGGGCAAGCTTTTGCTTAGTTACGTAAGAGACGGTGAACACCCATACACAATTCTGAATGGATGTGTATGACACAATGGTACCAGGGTTTGCTCATCTGGAGGTTGCTATACAAAAGCTTGCCCCGAACCATGTGACATAGCAACTGTCTCGATAGTCTGAGGAATTCAAATTTAAGCGGTAACTTGTGACTAAACTAGTCATTGTACCAGACATTATTCAAATTTAACTCGCAAATGGCTTATTCTGATACAGTGTTTTGGGTTTCTTTTCTTGCAATTGTTTCTTCAATAAAATGTTTTTTGCAGTATTTCATGTAACTTTTATTGCGTAGTTGCATCAACAAATGACAAAAATGAAAATAATAAACAATAAATAAATAAATAAAATAACCCAAAAAAGCGTCACAGTAAAATCTCATACCTTATATTATATTTAAAAAAAGATTAAAAAGTTACGTTGCTGGTAGTGTCAGGCGTTCACGCGCTGGAGAGGTTTAGATAGCGCACACTACGCCCCTCTTCTGCAGCAACGATTAGTTCCCTTATTTTGTGGCAAATTGACCCAGCAGCATATCCTCCCCTGTCTCCCCTGCCTAGCCACTAGGGCCCTGACCACTTTAGGGGAGGAAGCAAGGCAGATCCCAATCACACTGTTGCCACAGACAGCAAAAGGCCTTGAACCTATATTAGTGCAGACGGCATTCGAACCCGGATCGCGTGGTCCAAGTGTTGAGACAGTCCCAGCACCTTATCCCACTGCGCTAGTAAGGTGTTGGTACTTTTACCCGTGAGTTTACAATGTATAGCCATACGAGTGCACCCAACCAGACTGGGAGAAAACAACAGACGGCAACATGTATCTATACTGAATGGAGACTCAAAAATTAACAAAATGAAAAAGGAAGAAGAAATATATAAGCAAATCAATGAAATAAACAATTCAATAAATGAAGCAAACCAAAAACAAAAAAGATTAATCTTAAAAGTTGAGACCCCCCCCCAAAAAAAAATAAAAATAAATAAAATAAAAAATAATAAATAAAAAAAACACCCAATAAACGGTATAATTATTTTGAATTAGAACGTTTTGGGGGTCATGCTATTAATAGATTGCGTAAATATAAGAATCTATCACAACCTGGGGGTTCTGTGCTTCAACTTTTGAGGAGACTTGATCAATTTAGGCGTTAAAGTTGGCCCTATTTGACCGGGGAAGTGGAGAAGTGCTTCACGAAAACTGGCAGCAAGTCGGTTTAGGGAAAATTTCATTTTCTGGTGTGTTTTTTTCTGGGGTCGCTAGAAAAAATTCCAAACGGCTGACCTGCCAAAAATTGAAAAGAATTCTGAAGTTAATAGTTGTCCGGAGACTTACACGATTTTTAGCATTGGTTCCTATGGGAGTTTATTTAGTGGGGAGTCCAAGGCCCGTCTAGTTTGTTTCCTTCCAAGTGAAAACACCTCAACGCCGGTGAAGGTTTCCCTACGTCCGGGCATCAATCTTGAAAAAATTCCCTACCCAAAAAATTAATAAATAAAAATTATATATTAATTGCAACGGAAAAGAAAATTAAATGCTACGCGGCAATTAAACCAACAAATTATGTTGCATTATTCTGATTTGTGTTTTTCGTACAGATGAAAAAAATAAAAAATACGGCTTGGGTAAACAATGTAAAAATTACGGGGTGACATGTCATGCTTATAAAGCGCCGCGAGTCCGGTTTCACGGACTGACCGGCTGATATCTAGTTCCCATCATGGTGTGGCGACCGAGTCACAGCATTTCCTTTCCTGTCTTGAGCACCCAACTAAATGCACTCCCACTTGCCCACTTCTCCAGCAGAGTCCACTTGCCAAGTAAAATAGGGCCAACTTTAAAAGCCTAAATTTATCAAGTCTCCCCTGCACTGCGTGGCTCTATATGCATGTGTACAAGTCCAGCCCCAACAATGAAACCGCAGTCACATGCATACAGTCACCAATTATTTTAAAATACTAGAGAGGGTTACGATCATCGCAACTAATAAGCCATTTGCGAGTTACATTTGGATAATGTCTGGTACAATGACTTGTTTAGTCACAAGTTACCGCTTAAATTTGAATTCCTCAGACTATCGAGACAGTTGCTATGTCACATGATTAGGGGCAAGCTTTTGCTTAGTTACGTAAGAGACGGTGAACACCCATACACAATTCTGAATGGATGTGTATGACACAATGGTACCAGGGTTTGCTCATCTGGAGGTTGCTATACAAAAGCTTGCCCCGAACCATGTGACATAGCAACTGTCTCGATAGTCTGAGGAATTCAAATTTAAGCGGTAACTTGTGACTAAACTAGTCATTGTACCAGACATTATTCAAATTTAACTCGCAAATGGCTTATTCTGATACAGTGTTTTGGGTTTCTTTTTTTGCAATTGTTTCTTCAATAAAATGTTTTTTGCAGTATTTCATGTAACTTTTATTGCGTAGTTGCATCAACAAATGACAAAAATGAAAATAATAAACAATAAATAAATAAATAAAATAACCAAAAAAAGCGTCACAGTAAAATCTCATACCTTATATTATATTTAAAAAAAGATTAAAAAGTTACGTTGCTGGTAGTGTCAGGCGTTCACGCGCTGGAGAGGTTTAGATAGCGCACACTACGCCCCTCTTCTGCAGCAACGATTAGTTCCCTTATTTTGTGGCAAATTGACCCAGCAGCATATCCTCCCCTGTCTCCCCTGCCTAGCCACTAGGGCCCTGACCACTTTAGGGGAGGAAGCAAGGCAGATCCCAATCACACTGTTGCCACAGACAGCAAAAGGCCTTGAACCTATATTAGTGCAGACGGCATTCGAACCCGGATCGCGTGGTCCAAGTGTTGAGACAGTCCCAGCACCTTATCCCACTGCGCTAGTAAGGTGTTGGTACTTTTACCCGTGAGTTTACAATGTATAGCCATACGAGTGCACCCAACCAGACTGGGAGAAAACAACAGACGGCAACATGTATCTATACTGAATGGAGACTCAAAAATTAACAAAATGAAAAAGGAAGAAGAAATATATAAGCAAATCAATGAAATAAACAATTCAATAAATGAAGCAAACCAAAAACAAAAAAGATTAATCTTAAAAATTGAGACCCCCCCCCCAAAAAAAAAATAAATAAAATAAAAAATAATAAATAAAAAACACACCCAATAAACGGTATAATTATTTTGAATTAGAACGTTTTGGGGGTCATGCTATTAATAGATTGCGTAAATATAAGAATCTATCACAACCTGGGGGTTCTGTGCTTCAACTTTTGAGGAGACTTGATCAATTTAGGCGTTAAAGTTGGCCCTATTTGACCGGGGAAGTGGAGAAGTGCTTCACGAAAACTGGCAGCAAGTCGGTTTAGGGAAAATTTCATTTTCTGGTGTGTTTTTTTCTGGGGTCGCTAGAAAAAATTCCAAACGGCTGACCTGCCAAAAATTGAAAAGAATTCTGAAGTTAATAGTTGTCCGGAGACTTACACGATTTTTAGCATTGGTTCCTATTGGAGTTTATTTAGTGGGGAGTCCAAGGCCCGTCTAGTTTGTTTCCTTCCAAGTGAAAACACCTCAACGCCGGTGAAGGTTTCCCTACGTCCGGGCATCAATCTTGAAAAATTTCCCTACCCAAAAAATTAATAAATAAAAATTATATATTAATTGCAACAGAAAAGAAAATTAAATGCTACGCGGCAATTAAACCAACAAATTATGTTGCATTATTCTGATTTGTGTTTTTCGTACAGATGAAAAAAATAAAAAATACGGCTTGGGTAAACAATGTAAAAATTACGGGGTGACATGTCATGCTTATAAAGCGCCGCGAGTCCGGTTTTACGGACTGACCGGCTGATATCTAGTTCCCATCATGGTGTGGCGACCGAGTCACAGCATTTCCTTTCCTGTCTTGAGCACCCAACTAAATGCACTCCCACTTGCCCACTTCTCCAGCAGAGTCCACTTGCCAAGTAAAATAGGGCCAACTTTAAAAGCCTAAATTTATCAAGTCTCCCCTGCACTGCGTGGCTCTATATGCATGTGTACAAGTCCAGCCCCAACAATGAAACCGCAGTCACATGCATACAGTCACCAATTATTTTAAAATACTAGAGAGGGTTACGATCATCGCAACTAATAAGCCATTTGCGAGTTACATTTGAATAATGTCTGGTACAATGACTTGTTTAGTCACAAGTTACCGCTTAAATTTGAATTCCTCAGACTATCGAGACAGTTGCTATGTCACATGATTAGGGGCAAGCTTTTGCTTAGTTACGTAAGAGACGGTGAACACCCATACACAATTCTGAATGGATGTGTATGACACAATGGTACCAGGGTTTGCTCATCTGGAGGTTGCTATACAAAAGCTTGCCCCGAACCATGTGACATAGCAACTGTCTCGATAGTCTGAGGAATTCAAATTTAAGCGGTAACTTGTGACTAAACTAGTCATTGTACCAGACATTATTCAAATTTAACTCGCAAATGGCTTATTCTGATACAGTGTTTTGGGTTTCTTTTTTTGCAATTGTTTCTTCAATAAAATGTTTTTTGCAGTATTTCATGTAACTTTTATTGCGTAGTTGCATCAACAAATGACAAAAATGAAAATAATAAACAATAAATAAATAAATAAAATAACCCAAAAAAGCGTCACAGTAAAATCTCATACCTTATATTATATTTAAAAAAAGATTAAAAAGTTACGTTGCTGGTAGTGTCAGGCGTTCACGCGCTGGAGAGGTTTAGATAGCGCACACTACGCCCCTCTTCTGCAGCAACGATAAGTTCCCTTATTTTGTGGCAAATTGACCCAGCAGCATATCCTCCCCTGTCTCCCCTGCCTAGCCACTAGGGCCCTGACCACTTTAGGGGAGGAAGCAAGGCAGATCCCAATCACACTGTTGCCACAGACAGCAAAAGGCCTTGAACCTATATTAGTGCAGACGGCATTCGAACCCGGATCGCGTGGTCCAAGTGTTGAGACAGTCCCAGCACCTTATCCCACTGCGCTAGTAAGGTGTTGGTACTTTTACCCGTGAGTTTACAATGTATAGCCATACGAGTGCACCCAACCAGACTGGGAGAAAACAACAGACGGCAACATGTATCTATACTGAATGGAGACTCAAAAATTAACAAAATGAAAAAGGAAGAAGAAATATATAAGCAAATCAATGAAATAAACAATTCAATAAATGAAGCAAACCAAAAACAAAAAAGATTAATCTTAAAAGTTGAGACCCCCCCCCCAAAAAAAATTAATAAATAAATAAAATAAAAAATAATAAATAAAAAAAACACCCAATAAACGGTATAATTATTTTGAATTAGAACGTTTTGGGGGTCATGCTATTAATAGATTGCGTAAATATAAGAATCTATCACAACCTGGGGGTTCTGTGCTTCAACTTTTGAGGAGACTTGATCAATTTAGGCGTTAAAGTTGGCCCTATTTGACCGGGGAAGTGGAGAAGTGCTTCACGAAAACTGGCAGCAAGTCGGTTTAGGGAAAATTTCATTTTCTGGTGTGTTTTTTTCTGGGGTCGCTAGAAAAAATTCCAAACGGCTGACCTGCCAAAAATTGAAAAGAATTCTGAAGTTAATAGTTGTCCGGAGACTTACACGATTTTTAGCATTGGTTCCTATGGGAGTTTATTTAGTGGGGAGTCCAAGGCCCGTCTAGTTTGTTTCCTTCCAAGTGAAAACACCTCAACGCCGGTGAAGGTTTCCCTACGTCCGGGCATCAATCTTGAAAAATTTCCCTACCCAAAAAATTAATAAATAAAAATTATATATTAATTGCAACGGAAAAGAAAATTAAATGCTACGCGGCAATTAAACCAACAAATTATGTTGCATTATTCTGATTTGTGTTTTTCGTACAGATGAAAAAAATAAAAAATACGGCTTGGGTAAACAATGTAAAAATTACGGGGTGACATGTCATGCTTATAAAGCGCCGCGAGTCCGGTTTCACGGACTGACCGGCTGATATCTAGTTCCCATCATGGTGTGGCGACCGAGTCACAGCATTTCCTTTCCTGTCTTGAGCACCCAACTAAATGCACTCCCACTTGCCCACTTCTCCAGCAGAGTCCACTTGCCAAGTAAAATAGGGCCAACTTTAAAAGCCTAAATTTATCAAGTCTCCCCTGCACTGCGTGGCTCTATATGCATGTGTACAAGTCCAGCCCCAACAATGAAACCGCAGTCACATGCATACAGTCACCAATTATTTTAAAATACTAGAGAGGGTTACGATCATCGCAACTAATAAGCCATTTGCGAGTTACATTTGAATAATGTCTGGTACAATGACTTGTTTAGTCACAAGTTACCGCTTAAATTTGAATTCCTCAGACTATCGAGACAGTTGCTATGTCACATGATTAGGGGCAAGCTTTTGCTTAGTTACGTAAGAGACGGTGAACACCCATACACAATTCTGAATGGATGTGTATGACACAATGGTACCAGGGTTTGCTCATCTGGAGGTTGCTATACAAAAGCTTGCCCCGAACCATGTGACATAGCAACTGTCTCGATAGTCTGAGGAATTCAAATTTAAGCGGTAACTTGTGACTAAACTAGTCATTGTACCAGACATTATTCAAATTTAACTCGCAAATGGCTTATTCTGATACAGTGTTTTGGGTTTCTTTTTTTGCAATTGTTTCTTCAATAAAATGTTTTTTGCAGTATTTCATGTAACTTTTATTGCGTAGTTGCATCAACAAATGACAAAAATGAAAATAATAAACAATAAATAAATAAATAAAATAACCAAAAAAAGCGTCACAGTAAAATCTCATACCTTATATTATATTTAAAAAAAGATTAAAAAGTTACGTTGCTGGTAGTGTCAGGCGTTCACGCGCTGGAGAGGTTTAGATAGCGCACACTACGCCCCTCTTCTGCAGCAACGATTAGTTCCCTTATTTTGTGGCAAATTGACCCAGCAGCATATCCTCCCCTGTCTCCCCTGCCTAGCCACTAGGGCCCTGACCACTTTAGGGGAGGAAGCAAGGCAGATCCCAATCACACTGTTGCCACAGACAGCAAAAGGCCTTGAACCTATATTAGTGCAGACGGCATTCGAACCCGGATCGCGTGGTCCAAGTGTTGAGACAGTCCCAGCTCCTTATCCCACTGCGCTAGTAAGGTGTTGGTACTTTTACCCGTGAGTTTACAATGTATAGCCATACGAGTGCACCCAACCAGACTGGGAGAAAACAACAGACGGCAACATGTATCTATACTGAATGGAGACTCAAAAATTAACAAAATGAAAAAGGAAGAAGAAATATATAAGCAAATCAATGAAATAAACAATTCAATAAATGAAGCAAACCAAAAACAAAAAAGATTAATCTTAAAAGTTGAGACCCCCCCCCCCCAAAAAAAAATAAATAAAATAAAAAATAATAAATAAAAAAAACACCCAATAAACGGTATAATTATTTTGAATTAGAACGTTTTGGGGGTCATGCTATTAATAGATTGCGTAAATATAAGAATCTATCACAACCTGGGGGTTCTGTGCTTCAACTTTTGAGGAGACTTGATCAATTTAGGCGTTAAAGTTGGCCCTATTTGACCGGGGAAGTGGAGAAGTGCTTCACGAAAACTGGCAGCAAGTCGGTTTAGGGAAAATTTCATTTTCTGGTGTGTTTTTTTCTGGGGTCGCTAGAAAAAATTCCAAACGGCTGACCTGCCAAAAATTGAAAAGAATTCTGAAGTTAATAGTTGTCCGGAGACTTACACGATTTTTAGCATTGGTTCCTATGGGAGTTTATTTAGTGGGGAGTCCAAGGCCCGTCTAGTTTGTTTCCTTCCAAGTGAAAACACCTCAACGCCGGTGAAGGTTTCCCTACGTCCGGGCATCAATCTTGAAAAATTTCCCTACCCAAAAAATTAATAAATAAAAATTATATATTAATTGCAACGGAAAAGAAAATTAAATGCTACGCGGCAATTAAACCAACAAATTATGTTGCATTATTCTGATTTGTGTTTTTCGTACAGATGAAAAAAATAACAAATACGGCTTGGGTAAACAATGTAAAAATTACGGGGTGACATGTCATGCTTATAAAGCGCCGCGAGTCCGGTTTCACGGACTGACCGGCTGATATCTAGTTCCCATCATGGTGTGGCGACCGAGTCACAGCATTTCCTTTCCTGTCTTGAGCACCCAACTAAATGCACTCCCACTTGCCCACTTCTCCAGCAGAGTCCACTTGCCAAGTAAAATAGGGTCAACTTTAAAAGCCTAAATTTATCAAGTCTCCCCTGCACTGCGTGGCTCTATATGCATGTGTACAAGTCCAGCCCCAACAATGAAACCGCAGTCACATGCATACAGTCACCAATTATTTTAAAATACTAGAGAGGGTTACGATCATCGCAACTAATAAGCCATTTGCGAGTTACATTTGAATAATGTCTGGTACAATGACTTGTTTAGTCACAAGTTACCGCTTAAATTTGAATTCCTCAGACTATCGAGACAGTTGCTATGTCACATGATTAGGGGCAAGCTTTTGCTTAGTTACTTAAGAGACGGTGAACACCCATACACAATTCTGAATGGATGTGTATGACACAATGGTACCAGGGTTTGCTCATCTGGAGGTTGCTATACAAAAGCTTGCCCCGAACCATGTGACATAGCAACTGTCTCGATAGTCTGAGGAATTCAAATTTAAGCGGTAACTTGTGACTAAACTAGTCATTGTACCAGACATTATTCAAATTTAACTCGCAAATGGCTTATTCTGATACAGTGTTTTGGGTTTCTTTTTTTGCAATTGTTTCTTCAATAAAATGTTTTTTGCAGTATTTCATGTAACTTTTATTGCGTAGTTGCATCAACAAATGACAAAAATGAAAATAATAAACAATAAATAAATAAATAAAATAACCCAAAAAAGCGTCACAGTAAAATCTCATACCTTATATTATATTTAAAAAAAGATTAAAAAGTTACGTTGCTGGTAGTGTCAGGCGTTCACGCGCTGGAGAGGTTTAGATAGCGCACACTACGCCCCTCTTCTGCAGCAACGATTAGTTCCCTTATTTTGTGGCAAATTGACCCAGCAGCATATCCTCCCCTGTCTCCCCTGCCTAGCCACTAGGGCCCTGACCACTTTAGGGGAGGAAGCAAGGCAGATCCCAATCACACTGTTGCCACAGACAGCAAAAGGCCTTGAACCTATATTAGTGCAGACGGCATTCGAACCCGGATCGCGTGGTCCAAGTGTTGAGACAGTCCCAGCACCTTATCCCACTGCGCTAGTAAGGTGTTGGTACTTTTACCCGTGAGTTTACAATGTATAGCCATACGAGTGCACCCAACCAGACTGGGAGAAAACAACAGACGGCAACATGTATCTATACTGAATGGAGACTCAAAAATTAACAAAATGAAAAAGGAAGAAGAAATATATAAGCAAATCAATGAAATAAACAATTCAATAAATGAAGCAAACCAAAAACAAAAAAGATTAATCTTAAAAGTTGAGACCCCCCCCCCAAAAAAAAATAAAATAAATAAAATAAAAAATAATAAATAAAAAAAACACCCAATAAACGGTATAATTATTTTGAATTAGAACGTTTTGGGGGTCATGCTATTAATAGATTGCGTAAATATAAGAATCTATCACAACCTGGGGGTTCTGTGCTTCAACTTTTGAGGAGACTTGATCAATTTAGGCGTTAAAGTTGGCCCTATTTGACCGGGGAAGTGGAGAAGTGCTTCACGAAAACTGGCAGCAAGTCGGTTTAGGGAAAATTTCATTTTCTGGTGTGTTTTTTTCTGGGGTCGCTAGAAAAAATTCCAAACGGCTGACCTGCCAAAAATTGAAAAGAATTCTGAAGTTAATAGTTGTCCGGAGACTTACACGATTTTTAGCATTGGTTCCTATGGGAGTTTATTTAGTGGGGAGTCCAAGGCCCGTCTAGTTTGTTTCCTTCCAAGTGAAAACACCTCAACGCCGGTGAAGGTTTCCCTACGTCCGGGCATCAATCTTGAAAAATTTCCCTACCCAAAAAATTAATAAATAAAAATTATATATTAATTGCAACGGAAAAGAAAATTAAATGCTACGCGGCAATTAAACCAACAAATTATGTTGCATTATTCTGATTTGTGTTTTTCGTACAGATGAAAAAAATAAAAAATACGGCTTGGGTAAACAATGTAAAAATTACGGGGTGACATGTCATGCTTATAAAGCGCCGCGAGTCCGGTTTCACGGACTGACCGGCTGATATCTAGTTCCCATCATGGTGTGGCGACCGAGTCACAGCATTTCCTTTCCTGTCTTGAGCACCCAACTAAATGCACTCCCACTTGCCCACTTCTCCGGCAGAGTCCACTTGCCAAGTAAAATAGGGCCAACTTTAAAAGCCTAAATTTATCAAGTCTCCCCTGCACTGCGTGGCTCTATATGCATGTGTACAAGTCCAGCCCCAACAATGAAACCGCAGTCACATGCATACAGTCACCAATTATTTAAAAATACTAGAGAGGGTTACGATCATCGCAACTAATAAGCCATTTGCGAGTTACATTTGAATAATGTCTGGTACAATGACTTGTTTAGTCACAAGTTACCGCTTAAATTTGAATTCCTCAGACTATCGAGACAGTTGCTATGTCACATGATTAGGGGCAAGCTTTTGCTTAGTTACGTAAGAGACGGTGAACACCCATACACAATTCTGAATGGATGTGTATGACACAATGGTACCAGGGTTTGCTCATCTGGAGGTTGCTATACAAAAGCTTGCCCCGAACCATGTGACATAGCAACTGTCTCGATAGTCTGAGGAATTCAAATTTAAGCGGTAACTTGTGACTAAACTAGTCATTGTACCAGACATTATTCAAATTTAACTCGCAAATGGCTTATTCTGATACAGTGTTTTGGGTTTCTTTTTTTGCAATTGTTTCTTCAATAAAATGTTTTTTGCAGTATTTCATGTAACTTTTATTGCGTAGTTGCATCAACAAATGACAAAAATGAAAATAATAAACAATAAATAAATAAATAAAATAACCCAAAAAAGCGTCACAGTAAAATCTCATACCTTATATTATATTTAAAAAAAGATTAAAAAGTTACGTTGCTGGTAGTGTCAGGCGTTCACGCGCTGGAGAGGTTTAGATAGCGCACACTACGCCCTTCTTCTGCAGCAACGATTAGTTCCCTTATTTTGAGGCAAATTGACCCAGCAGCATATCCTCCCCTGTCTCCCCTGCCTAGCCACTAGGGCCCTGACCACTTTAGGGGAGGAAGCAAGGCAGATCCCAATCACACTGTTGCCACAGACAGCAAAAGGCCTTGAACCTATATTAGTGCAGACGGCATTCGAACCCGGATCGCGTGGTCCAAGTGTTGAGACAGTCCCAGCACCTTATCCCACTGCGCTAGTAAGGTGTTGGTACTTTTACCCGTGAGTTTACAATGTATAGCCATACGAGTGCACCCAACCAGACTGGGAGAAAACAACAGACGGCAACATGTATCTATACTGAATGGAGACTCAAAAATTAACAAAATGAAAAAGGAAGAAGAAATATATAAGCAAATCAATGAAATAAACAATTCAATAAATGAAGCAAACCAAAAACAAAAAAGATTAATCTTAAAAGTTGAGACCCCCCCCCAAAAAAAAAATATAAATAAAATAAAAAATAATAAATAAAAAAAACACCCAATAAACGGTATAATTATTTTGAATTAGAACGTTTTGGGGGTCATGCTATTAATAGATTGCGTAAATATAAGAATCTATCACAACCTGGGGGTTCTGTGCTTCAACTTTTGAGGAGACTTGATCAATTTAGGCGTTAAAGTTGGCCCTATTTGACCGGGGAAGTGGAGAAGTGCTTCACGAAAACTGGCAGCAAGTCGGTTTAGGGAAAATTTCATTTTCTGGTGTGTTTTTTTCTGGGGTCGCTAGAAAAAATTCCAAACGGCTGACCTGCCAAAAATTGAAAAGAATTCTGAAGTTAATAGTTGTCCGGAGACTTACACGATTTTTAGCATTGGTTCCTATGGGAGTTTATTTAGTGGGGAGTCCAAGGCCCGTCTAGTTTGTTTCCTTCCAAGTGAAAACACCTCAACGCCGGTGAAGGTTTCCCTACGTCCGGGCATCAATCTTGAAAAATTTCCCTACCCAAAAAATTAATAAATAAAAATTATATATTAATTGCAACGGAAAAGAAAATTAAATGCTACGCGGCAATTAAACCAACAAATTATGTTGCATTATTCTGATTTGTGTTTTTCGTACAGATGAAAAAAATAAAAAATACGGCTTGGGTAAACAATGTAAAAATTACGGGGTGACATGTCATGCTTATAAAGCGCCGCGAGTCCGGTTTCACGGACTGACCGGCTGATATCTAGTTCCCATCATGGTGTGGCGACCGAGTCACAGCATTTCCTTTCCTGTCTTGAGCACCCAACTAAATGCACTCCCACTTGCCCACTTCTCCAGCAGAGTCCACTTGCCAAGTAAAATAGGGCCAACTTTAAAAGCCTAAATTTATCAAGTCTCCCCTGCACTGCGTGGCTCTATATGCATGTGTACAAGTCCAGCCCCAACAATGAAACCGCAGTCACATGCATACAGTCACCAATTATTTTAAAATACTAGAGAGGGTTACGATCATCGCAACTAATAAGCCATTTGCGAGTTACATTTGAATAATGTCTGGTACAATGACTTGTTTAGTCACAAGTTACCGCTTAAATTTGAATTCCTCAGACTATCGAGACAGTTGCTATGTCACATGATTAGGGGCAAGCTTTTGCTTAGTTACGTAAGAGACGGTGAACACCCATACACAATTCTGAATGGATGTGTATGACACAATGGTACCAGGGTTTGCTCATCTGGAGGTTGCTATACAAAAGCTTGCCCCGAACCATGTGACATAGCAACTGTCTCGATAGTCTGAGGAATTCAAATTTAAGCGGTAACTTGTGACTAAACTAGTCATTGTACCAGACATTATTCAAATTTAACTCGCAAATGGCTTATTCTGATACAGTGTTTTGGGTTTCTTTTTTTGCAATTGTTTCTTCAATAAAATGTTTTTTGCAGTATTTCATGTAACTTTTATTGCGTAGTTGCATCAACAAATGACAAAAATGAAAATAATAAACAATAAATAAATAAATAAAATAACCAAAAAAAGCGTCACAGTAAAATCTCATACCTTATATTATATTTTAAAAAAGATTAAAAAGTTACGTTGCTGGTAGTGTCAGGCGTTCACGCGCTGGAGAGGTTTGGATAGCGCACACTACGCCCCTCTTCTGCAGCAACGATTAGTTCCCTTATTTTGTGGCAAATTGACCCAGCAGCATATCCTCCCCTGTCTCCCCTGCCTAGCCACTAGGGCCCTGACCACTTTAGGGGAGGAAGCAAGGCAGATCCCAATCACACTGTTGCCACAGACAGCAAAAGGCCTTGAACCTATATTAGTGCAGACGGCATTCGAACCCGGATCGCGTGGTCCAAGTGTTGAGACAGTCCCAGCACCTTATCCCACTGCGCTAGTAAGGTGTTGGTACTTTTACCCGTGAGTTTACAATGTATAGCCATACGAGTGCACCCAACCAGACTGGGAGAAAACAACAGACGGCAACATGTATCTATACTGAATGGAGACTCAAAAATTAACAAAATGAAAAAGGAAGAAGAAATATATAAGCAAATCAATGAAATAAACAATTCAATAAATGAAGCAAACCAAAAACAAAAAAGATTAATCTTAAAAGTTGAGACCCCCCCCCAAAAAAAAAAAAATTAATAAATAAAATAAAAAATAATAAATAAAAAAAAAACCCAATAAACGGTATAATTATTTTGAATTAGAACGTTTTGGGGGTCATGCTATTAATAGATTGCGTAAATATAAGAATCTATCACAACCTGGGGGTTCTGTGCTTCAACTTTTGAGGAGACTTGATCAATTTAGGCGTTAAAGTTGGCCCTATTTGACCGGGGAAGTGGAGAAGTGCTTCACGAAAACTGGCAGCAAGTCGGTTTAGGGAAAATTTCATTTTCTGGTGTGTTTTTTTCTGGGGTCGCTTGAAAAAATTCCAAACGGCTGACCTGCCAAAAATTGAAAAGAATTCTGAAGTTAATAGTTGTCCGGAGACTTACACGATTTTTAGCATTGGTTCCTATGGGAGTTTATTTAGTGGGGAGTCCAAGGCCCGTCTAGTTTGTTTCCTTCCAAGTGAAAACACCTCAACGCCGGTGAAGGTTTCCCTACGTCCGGGCATCAATCTTGAAAAATTTCCCTACCCAAAAAATTAATAAATAAAAATTATATATTAATTGCAACGGAAAAGAAAATTAAATGCTACGCGGCAATTAAACCAACAAATTATGTTGCATTATTCTGATTTGTGTTTTTCGTACAGATGAAAAAAATAAAAAATACGGCTTGGGTAAACAATGTAAAAATTACGGGGTGACATGTCATGCTTATAAAGCGCCGCGAGTCCGGTTTCACGGACTGACCGGCTGATATCTAGTTCCCATCATGGTGTGGCGACCGAGTCACAGCATTTCCTTTCCTGTCTTGAGCACCCAACTAAATGCACTCCCACTTGCCCACTTCTCCAGCAGAGTCCACTTGCCAAGTAAAATAGGGCCAACTTTAAAAGCCTAAATTTATCAAGTCTCCCCTGCACTGCGTGGCTCTATATGCATGTGTACAAGTCCAGCCCCAACAATGAAACCGCAGTCACATGCATACAGTCACCAATTATTTTAAAATACTAGAGAGGGTTACGATCATCGCAACTAATAAGCCATTTGCCAGTTACATTTGAATAATGTCTGGTACAATGACTTGTTTAGTCACAAGTTACCGCTTAAATTTGAATTCCTCAGACTATCGAGACAGTTGCTATGTCACATGATTAGGGGCAAGCTTTTGCTTAGTTACGTAAGAGACGGTGAACACCCATACACAATTCTGAATGGATGTGTATGACACAATGGTACCAGGGTTTGCTCATCTGGAGGTTGCTATACAAAAGCTTGCCCCGAACCATGTGACATAGCAACTGTCTCGATAGTCTGAGGAATTCAAATTTAAGCGGTAACTTGTGACTAAACTAGTCATTGTACCAGACATTATTCAAATTTAACTCGCAAATGGCTTATTCTGATACAGTGTTTTGGGTTTCTTTTTTTGCAATTGTTTCTTCAATAAAATGTTTTTTGCAGTATTTCATGTAACTTTTATTGCGTAGTTGCATCAACAAATGACAAAAATGAAAATAATAAACAATAAATAAATAAATAAAATAACCAAAAAAAGCGTCACAGTAAAATCTCATACCTTATATTATATTTAAAAAAAGATTAAAAAGTTACGTTGCTGGTAGTGTCAGGCGTTCACGCGCTGGAGAGGTTTAGATAGCGCACACTACGCCCCTCTTCTGCAGCAACGATTAGTTCCCTTATTTTGTGGCAAATTGACCCAGCAGCATATCCTCCCCTGTCTCCCCTGCCTAGCCACTAGGGCCCTGACCACTTTAGGGGAGGAAGCAAGGCAGATCCCAATCACACTGTTGCCACAGACAGCAAAAGGTCTTGAACCTATATTAGTGCAGACGGCATTCGAACCCGGATCGCGTGGTCCAAGTGTTGAGACAGTCCCAGCACCTTATCCCACTGCGCTAGTAAGGTGTTGGTACTTTTACCCGTGAGTTTACAATGTATAGCCATACGAGTGCACCCAACCAGACTGGGAGAAAACAACAGACGGCAACATGTATCTATACTGAATGGAGACTCAAAAATTAACAAAATGAAAAAGGAAGAAGAAATATATAAGCAAATCAATGAAATAAACAATTCAATAAATGAAGCAAACCAAAAACAAAAAAGATTAATCTTAAAAGTTGAGACCCCCCCCCAAAAAAAAAAAAATAAATAAATAAAATAAAAAATAATAAATAAATAAAACACCCAATAAACGGTATAATTATTTTGAATTAGAACGTTTTGGGGGTCATGCTATTAATAGATTGCGTAAATATAAGAATCTATCACAACCTGGGGGTTCTGTGCTTCAACTTTTGAGGAGACTTGATCAATTTAGGCGTTAAAGTTGGCCCTATTTGACCGGGGAAGTGGAGAAGTGCTTCACGAAAACTGGCAGCAAGTCGGTTTAGGGAAAATTTCATTTTCTGGTGTGTTTTTTTCTGGGGTCGCTAGAAAAAATTCCAAACGGCTGACCTGCCAAAAATTGAAAAGAATTCTGAAGTTAATAGTTGTCCGGAGACTTACACGATTTTTAGCATTGGTTCCTATGGGAGTTTATTTAGTGGGGAGTCCAAGGCCCGTCTAGTTTGTTTCCTTCCAAGTGAAAACACCTCAACGCCGGTGAAGGTTTCCCTACGTCCGGGCATCAATCTTGAAAAATTTCCCTACCCAAAAAATTAATAAATAAAAATTATATATTAATTGCAACGGAAAAGAAAATTAAATGCTACGCGGCAATTAAACCAACAAATTATGTTGCATTATTCTGATTTGTGTTTTTCGTACAGATGAAAAAAATAAAAAATACGGCTTGGGTAAACAATGTAAAAATTACGGGGTGACATGTCATGCTTATAAAGCGCCGCGAGTCCGGTTTCACGGACTGACCGGCTGATATCTAGTTCCCATCATGGTGTGGCGACCGAGTCACAGCATTTCCTTTCCTGTCTTGAGCACCCAACTAAATGCACTCCCACTTGCCCACTTCTCCAGCAGAGTCCACTTGCCAAGTAAAATAGGGCCAACTTTAAAAGCCTAAATTTATCAAGTCTCCCCTGCACTGCGTGGCTCTATATGCATGTGTACAAGTCCAGCCCCAACAATGAAACCGCAGTCACATGCATACAGTCACCAATTATTTTAAAATACTAGAGAGGGTGACGATCATCGCAACTAATAAGCCATTTGCGAGTTACATTTGAATAATGTCTGGTACAATGACTTGTTTAGTCACAAGTTACCGCTTAAATTTGAATTCCTCAGACTATCGAGACAGTTGCTATGTCACATGATTAGGGGCAAGCTTTTGCTTAGTTACGTAAGAGACGGTGAACACCCATACACAATTCTGAATGGATGTGTATGACACAATGGTACCAGGGTTTGCTCATCTGGAGGTTGCTATACAAAAGCTTGCCCCGAACCATGTGACATAGCAACTGTCTCGATAGTCTGAGGAATTCAAATTTAAGCGGTAACTTGTGACTAAACTAGTCATTGTACCAGACATTATTCAAATTTAACTCGCAAATGGCTTATTCTGATACAGTGTTTTGGGTTTCTTTTTTTGCAATTGTTTCTTCAATAAAATGTTTTTTGCAGTATTTCATGTAACTTTTATTGCGTAGTTGCATCAACAAATGACAAAAATGAAAATAATAAACAATAAATAAATAAATAAAATAACCAAAAAAAGCGTCACAGTAAAATCTCATACCTTATATTATATTTAAAAAAAGATTAAAAAGTTACGTTGCTGGTAGTGTCAGGCGTTCACGCGCTGGAGAGGTTTAGATAGCGCACACTACACCCCTCTTCTGCAGCAACGATTAGTTCCCTTATTTTGTGGCAAATTGACCCAGCAGCATATCCTCCCCTGTCTCCCCTGCCTAGCCACTAGGGCCCTGACCACTTTAGGGGAGGAAGCAAGGCAGATCCCAATCACACTGTTGCCACAGACAGCAAAAGGCCTTGAACCTATATTAGTGCAGACGGCATTCGAACCCGGATCGCGTGGTCCAAGTGTTGAGACAGTCCCAGCACCTTATCCCACTGCGCTAGTAAGGTGTTGGTACTTTTACCCGTGAGTTTACAATGTATAGCCATACGAGTGCACCCAACCAGACTGGGAGAAAACAACAGACGGCAACATGTATCTATACTGAATGGAGACTCAAAAATTAACAAAATGAAAAAGGAAGAAGAAATATATAAGCAAATCAATGAAATAAACAATTCAATAAATGAAGCAAACCAAAAACAAAAAAGATTAATCTTAAAAGTTGAGACCCCCCCCAAAAAAATAAAAAATAAATAAATAAAATAAAAAATAATAAATAAAAAAAACACCCAATAAACGGTATAATTATTTTGAATTAGAACGTTTTGGGGGTCATGCTATTAATAGATTGCGTAAATATAAGAATCTATCACAACCTGGGGGTTCTGTGCTTCAACTTTTGAGGAGACTTGATCAATTTAGGCGTTAAAGTTGGCCCTATTTGACCGGGGAAGTGGAGAAGTGCTTCACGAAAACTGGCAGCAAGTCGGTTTAGGGAAAATTTCATTTTCTGGTGGTTTTTTTTCTGGGGTCGCTAGAAAAAATTCCAAACGGCTGACCTGCCAAAAATTGAAAAGAATTCTGAAGTTAATAGTTGTCCGGAGACTTACACGATTTTTAGCATTGGTTCCTATGGGAGTTTATTTAGTGGGGAGTCCAAGGCCCGTCTAGTTTGTTTCCTTCCAAGTGAAAACACCTCAACGCCGGTGAAGGTTTCCCTACGTCCGGGCATCAATCTTGAAAAATTTCCCTACCCAAAAAATTAATAAATAAAAATTATATATTAATTGCAACGGAAAAGAAAATTAAATGCTACGCGGCAATTAAACCAACAAATTATGTTGCATTATTCTGATTTGTGTTTTTCGTACAGATGAAAAAAATAAAAAATACGGCTTGGGTAAACAATGTAAAAATTACGGGGTGACATGTCATGCTTATAAAGCGCCGCGAGTCCGGTTTCACGGACTGACCGGCTGATATCTAGTTCCCATCATGGTGTGGCGACCGAGTCACAGCATTTCCTTTCCTGTCTTGAGCACCCAACTAAATGCACTCCCACTTGCCCACTTCTCCAGCAGAGTCCACTTGCCAAGTAAAATAGGGCCAACTTTAAAAGCCTAAATTTATCAAGTCTCCCCTGCACTGCGTGGCTCTATATGCATGTGTACAAGTCCAGCCCCAACAATGAAACCGCAGTCACATGCATACAGTCACCAATTATTTTAAAATACTAGAGAGGGTTACGATCATCGCAACTAATAAGCCATTTGCCAGTTACATTTGAATAATGTCTGGTACAATGACTTGTTTAGTCACAAGTTACCGCTTAAATTTGAATTCCTCAGACTATCGAGACAGTTGCTATGTCACATGATTAGGGGCAAGCTTTTGCTTAGTTACGTAAGAGACGGTGAACACCCATACACAATTCTGAATGGATGTGTATGACACAATGGTACCAGGGTTTGCTCATCTGGAGGTTGCTATACAAAAGCTTGCCCCGAACCATGTGACATAGCAACTGTCTCGATAGTCTGAGGAATTCAAATTTAAGCGGTAACTTGTGACTAAACTAGTCATTGTACCAGACATTATTCAAATTTAACTCGCAAATGGCTTATTCTGATACAGTGTTTTGGGTTTCTTTTTTTGCAATTGTTTCTTCAATAAAATGTTTTTTGCAGTATTTCATGTAACTTTTATTGCGTAGTTGCATCAACAAATGACAAAAATGAAAATAATAAACAATAAATAAATAAATAAAATAACCAAAAAAAGCGTCACAGTAAAATCTCATACCTTATATTATATTTAAAAAAAGATTAAAAAGTTACGTTGCTGGTAGTGTCAGGCGTTCACGCGCTGGAGAGGTTTAGATAGCGCACACTACGCCCCTCTTCTGCAGCAACGATTAGTTCCCTTATTTTGTGGCAAATTGACCCAGCAGCATATCCTCCCCTGTCTCCCCTGCCTAGCCACTAGGGCCCTGACCACTTTAGGGGAGGAAGCAAGGCAGATCCCAATCACACTGTTGCCACAGACAGCAAAAGGTCTTGAACCTATATTAGTGCAGACGGCATTCGAACCCGGATCGCGTGGTCCAAGTGTTGAGACAGTCCCAGCACCTTATCCCACTGCGCTAGTAAGGTGTTGGTACTTTTACCCGTGAGTTTACAATGTATAGCCATACGAGTGCACCCAACCAGACTGGGAGAAAACAACAGACGGCAACATGTATCTATACTGAATGGAGACTCAAAAATTAACAAAATGAAAAAGGAAGAAGAAATATATAAGCAAATCAATGAAATAAACAATTCAATAAATGAAGCAAACCAAAAACAAAAAAGATTAATCTTAAAAGTTGAGACCCCCCCCCCAAAAAAAATAAATAAATAAATAAAATAAAAAATAATAAATAAATAAAACACCCAATAAACGGTATAATTATTTTGAATTAGAACGTTTTGGGGGTCATGCTATTAATAGATTGCGTAAATATAAGAATCTATCACAACCTGGGGGTTCTGTGCTTCAACTTTTGAGGAGACTTGATCAATTTAGGCGTTAAAGTTGGCCCTATTTGACCGGGGAAGTGGAGAAGTGCTTCACGAAAACTGGCAGCAAGTCGGTTTAGGGAAAATTTCATTTTCTGGTGTGTTTTTTTCTGGGGTCGCTAGAAAAAATTCCAAACGGCTGACCTGCCAAAAATTGAAAAGAATTCTGAAGTTAATAGTTGTCCGGAGACTTACACGATTTTTAGCATTGGTTCCTATGGGAGTTTATTTAGTGGGGAGTCCAAGGCCCGTCTAGTTTGTTTCCTTCCAAGTGAAAACACCTCAACGCCGGTGAAGGTTTCCCTACGTCCGGGCATCAATCTTGAAAAATTTCCCTACCCAAAAAATTAATAAATAAAAATTATATATTAATTGCAACGGAAAAGAAAATTAAATGCTACGCGGCAATTAAACCAACAAATTATGTTGCATTATTCTGATTTGTGTTTTTCGTACAGATGAAAAAAATAAAAAATACGGCTTGGGTAAACAATGTAAAAATTACGGGGTGACATGTCATGCTTATAAAGCGCCGCGAGTCCGGTTTCACGGACTGACCGGCTGATATCTAGTTCCCATCATGGTGTGGCGACCGAGTCACAGCATTTCCTTTCCTGTCTTGAGCACCCAACTAAATGCACTCCCACTTGCCCACTTCTCCAGCAGAGTCCACTTGCCAAGTAAAATAGGGCCAACTTTAAAAGCCTAAATTTATCAAGTCTCCCCTGCACTGCGTGGCTCTATATGCATGTGTACAAGTCCAGCCCCAACAATGAAACCGCAGTCACATGCATACAGTCACCAATTATTTTAAAATACTAGAGAGGGTGACGATCATCGCAACTAATAAGCCATTTGCGAGTTACATTTGAATAATGTCTGGTACAATGACTTGTTTAGTCACAAGTTACCGCTTAAATTTGAATTCCTCAGACTATCGAGACAGTTGCTATGTCACATGATTAGGGGCAAGCTTTTGCTTAGTTACGTAAGAGACGGTGAACACCCATACACAATTCTGAATGGATGTGTATGACACAATGGTACCAGGGTTTGCTCATCTGGAGGTTGCTATACAAAAGCTTGCCCCGAACCATGTGACATAGCAACTGTCTCGATAGTCTGAGGAATTCAAATTTAAGCGGTAACTTGTGACTAAACTAGTCATTGTACCAGACATTATTCAAATTTAACTCGCAAATGGCTTATTCTGATACAGTGTTTTGGGTTTCTTTTTTTGCAATTGTTTCTTCAATAAAATGTTTTTTGCAGTATTTCATGTAACTTTTATTGCGTAGTTGCATCAACAAATGACAAAAATGAAAATAATAAACAATAAATAAATAAATAAAATAACCAAAAAAAGCGTCACAGTAAAATCTCATACCTTATATTATATTTAAAAAAAGATTAAAAAGTTACGTTGCTGGTAGTGTCAGGCGTTCACGCGCTGGAGAGGTTTAGATAGCGCACACTACACCCCTCTTCTGCAGCAACGATTAGTTCCCTTATTTTGTGGCAAATTGACCCAGCAGCATATCCTCCCCTGTCTCCCCTGCCTAGCCACTAGGGCCCTGACCACTTTAGGGGAGGAAGCAAGGCAGATCCCAATCACACTGTTGCCACAGACAGCAAAAGGCCTTGAACCTATATTAGTGCAGACGGCATTCGAACCCGGATCGCGTGGTCCAAGTGTTGAGACAGTCCCAGCACCTTATCCCACTGCGCTAGTAAGGTGTTGGTACTTTTACCCGTGAGTTTACAATGTATAGCCATACGAGTGCACCCAACCAGACTGGGAGAAAACAACAGACGGCAACATGTATCTATACTGAATGGAGACTCAAAAATTAACAAAATGAAAAAGGAAGAAGAAATATATAAGCAAATCAATGAAATAAACAATTCAATAAATGAAGCAAACCAAAAACAAAAAAGATTAATCTTAAAAGTTGAGACCCCCCCCCCCAAAAAAAAAAAATAATAAATAAAATAAAAAATAATAAATAAAAAAAACACCCAATAAACGGTATAATTATTTTGAATTAGAACGTTTTGGGGGTCATGCTATTAATAGATTGCGTAAATATTAGAATCTATCACAACCTGGGGGTTCTGTGCTTCAACTTTTGAGGAGACTTGATCAATTTAGGCGTTAAAGTTGGCCCTATTTGACCGGGGAAGTGGAGAAGTGCTTCACGAAAACTGGCAGCAAGTCGGTTTAGGGAAAATTTCATTTTCTGGTGTGTTTTTTTCTGGGGTCGCTAGAAAAAATTCCAAACGGCTGACCTGCCAAAAATTGAAAAGAATTCTGAAGTTAATAGTTGTCCGGAGACTTACACGATTTTTAGCATTGGTTCCTATGGGAGTTTATTTAGTGGGGAGTCCAAGGCCCGTCTAGTTTGTTTCCTTCCAAGTGAAAACACCTCAACGCCGGTGAAGGTTTCCCTACGTCCGGGCATCAATCTTGAAAAATTTCCCTACCCAAAAAATTAATAAATAAAAATTATATATTAATTGCAACGGAAAAGAAAATTAAATGCTACGCGGCAATTAAACCAACAAATTATGTTGCATTATTCTGATTTGTGTTTTTCGTACAGATGAAAAAAATAAAAAATACGGCTTGGGTAAACAATGTAAAAATTACGGGGTGACATGTCATGCTTATAAAGCGCCGCGAGTCCGGTTTCACGGACTGACCGGCTGATATCTAGTTCCCATCATGGTGTGGCGACCGAGTCACAGCATTTCCTTTCCTGTCTTGAGCACCCAACTAAATGCACTCCCACTTGCCCACTTCTCCAGCAGAGTCCACTTGCCAAGTAAAATAGGGCCAACTTTAAAAGCCTAAATTTATCAAGTCTCCCCTGCACTGCGTGGCTCTATATGCATGTGTACAAGTCCAGCCCCAACAATGAAACCGCAGTCACATGCATACAGTCACCAATTATTTTAAAATACTAGAGAGGGTTACGATCATCGCAACTAATAAGCCATTTGCGAGTTACATTTGAATAATGTCTGGTACAATGACTTGTTTAGTCACAAGTTACCGCTTAAATTTGAATTCCTCAGACTATCGAGACAGTTGCTATGTCACATGATTAGGGGCAAGCTTTTGCTTAGTTACGTAAGAGACGGTGAACACCCATACACAATTCTGAATGGATGTGTATGACACAATGGTACCAGGGTTTGCTCATCTGGAGGTTGCTATACAAAAGCTTGCCCCGAACCATGTGACATAGCAACTGTCTCGATAGTCTGAGGAATTCAAATTTAAGCGGTAACTTGTGACTAAACTAGTCATTGTACCAGACATTATTCAAATTTAACTCGCAAATGGCTTATTCTGATACAGTGTTTTGGGTTTCTTTTTTTGCAATTGTTTCTTCAATAAAATGTTTTTTGCAGTATTTCATGTAACTTTTATTGCGTAGTTGCATCAACAAATGACAAAAATGAAAATAATAAACAATAAATAAATAAATAAAATAACCCCAAAAAGCGTCACAGTAAAATCTCATACCTTATATTATATTTAAAAAAAGATTAAAAAGTTACGTTGCTGGTAGTGTCAGGCGTTCACGCGCTGGAGAGGTTTAGATAGCGCACACTACGCCCCTCTTCTGCAGCAACGATAAGTTCCCTTATTTTGTGGCAAATTGACCCAGCAGCATATCCTCCCCTGTCTCCCCTGCCTAGCCACTAGGGCCCTGACCACTTTAGGGGAGGAAGCAAGGCAGATCCCAATCACACTGTTGCCACAGACAGCAAAAGGCCTTGAACCTATATTAGTGCAGACGGCATTCGAACCCGGATCGCGTGGTCCAAGTGTTGAGACAGTCCCAGCACCTTATCCCACTGCGCTAGTAAGGTGTTGGTACTTTTACCCGTGAGTTTACAATGTATAGCCATACGAGTGCACCCAACCAGACTGGGAGAAAACAACAGACGGCAACATGTATCTATACTGAATGGAGACTCAAAAATTAACAAAATGAAAAAGGAAGAAGAAATATATAAGCAAATCAATGAAATAAACAATTCAATAAATGAAGCAAACCAAAAACAAAAAAGATTAATCTTAAAAGTTGAGACCCCCCCCGCCAAAAATAAAATAAATAAATAAAATAAAAAATAATAAATAAAAAAACAAAACAATAAACGGTATAATTATTTTGAATTAGAACGTTTTGGGGGTCATGCTATTAATAGATTGCGTAAATATAAGAATCTATCACAACCTGGGGGTTCTGTGCTTCAACTTTTGAGGAGACTTGATCAATTTAGGCGTTAAAGTTGGCCCTATTTGACCGGGGAAGTGGAGAAGTGCTTCACGAAAACTGGCAGCAAGTCGGTTTAGGGAAAATTTCATTTTCTGGTGTGTTTTTTTCTGGGGTCGCTAGAAAAAATTCCAAACGGCTGACCTGCCAAAAATTGAAAAGAATTCTGAAGTTAATAGTTGTCCGGAGACTTACACGATTTTTAGCATTGGTTCCTATGGGAGTTTATTTAGTGGGGAGTCCAAGGTCCGTCTAGTTTGTTTCCTTCCAAGTGAAAACACCTCAACGCCGGTGAAGGTTTCCCTACGTCCGGGCATCAATCTTGAAAAATTTCCCTACCCAAAAAATTAATAAATAAAAATTATATATTAATTGCAACGGAAAAGAAAATTAAATGCTACGCGGCAATTAAACCAACAAATTATGTTGCATTATTCTGATTTGTGTTTTTCGTACAGATGAAAAAAATAAAAAATACGGCTTGGGTAAACAATGTAAAAAATACGGGGTGACATGTCATGCTTATAAAGCGCCGCGAGTCCGGTTTCACGGACTGACCGGCTGATATCTAGTTCCCATCATGGTGTGGCGACCGAGTCACAGCATTTCCTTTCCTGTCTTGAGCACCCAACTAAATGCACTCCCACTTGCCCACTTCTCCAGCAGAGTCCACTTGCCAAGTAAAATAGGGCCAACTTTAAAAGCCTAAATTTATCAAGTCTCCCCTGCACTGCGTGGCTCTATATGCATGTGTACAAGTCCAGCCCCAACAATGAAACCGCAGTCACATGCATACAGTCACCAATTATTTTAAAATACTAGAGAGGGTTACGATCATCGCAACTAATAAGCCATTTGCGAGTTACATTTGAATAATGTCTGGTACAATGACTTGTTTAGTCACAAGTTACCGCTTAAATTTGAATTCCTCAGACTATCGAGACAGTTGCTATGTCACATGATTAGGGGCAAGCTTTTGCTTAGTTACGTAAGAGACGGTGAACACCCATACACAATTCTGAATGGATGTGTATGACACAATGGTACCAGGGTTTGCTCATCTGGAGGTTGCTATACAAAAGCTTGCCCCGAACCATGTGACATAGCAACTGTCTCGATAGTCTGAGGAATTCAAATTTAAGCGGTAACTTGTGACTAAACTAGTCATTGTACCAGACATTATTCAAATTTAACTCGCAAATGGCTTATTCTGATACAGTGTTTTGGGTTTCTTTTTTTGCAATTGTTTCTTCAATAAAATGTTTTTTGCAGTATTTCATGTAACTTTTATTGCGTAGTTGCATCAACAAATGACAAAAATGAAAATAATAAACAATAAATAAATAAATAAAATAACCAAAAAAAGCGTCACAGTAAAATCTCATACCTTATATTATATTTAAAAAAAGATTAAAAAGTTACGTTGCTGGTAGTGTCAGGCGTTCACGCGCTGGAGAGGTTTAGATAGCGCACACTACGCCCCTCTTCTGCAGCAACGATAAGTTCCCTTATTTTGTGGCAAATTGACCCAGCAGCATATCCTCCCCTGTCTCCCCTGCCTAGCCACTAGGGCCCTGACCACTTTAGGGGAGGAAGCAAGGCAGATCCCAATCACACTGTTGCCACAGACAGCAAAAGGCCTTGAACCTATATTAGTGCAGACGGCATTCGAACCCGGATCGCGTGGTCCAAGTGTTGAGACAGTCCCAGCACCTTATCCCACTGCGCTAGTAAGGTGTTGGTACTTTTACCCGTGAGTTTACAATGTATAGCCATACGAGTGCACCCAACCAGACTGGGAGAAAACAACAGACGGCAACATGTATCTATACTGAATGGAGACTCAAAAATTAACAAAATGAAAAAGGAAGAAGAAATATATAAGCAAATCAATGAAATAAACAATTCAATAAATGAAGCAAACCAAAAACAAAAAAGATTAATCTTAAAAGTTGAGACCCCCCCCGCCAAAAATAAAATAAATAAATAAAATAAAAAATAATAAATAAAAAAACAAAACAATAAACGGTATAATTATTTTGAATTAGAACGTTTTGGGGGGTCATGCTATTAATAGATTGCGTAAATATAAGAATCTATCACAACCTGGGGGTTCTGTGCTTCAACTTTTGAGGAGACTTGATCAATTTAGGCGTTAAAGTTGGCCCTATTTGACCGGGGAAGTGGAGAAGTGCTTCACGAAAACTGGCAGCAAGTCGGTTTAGGGAAAATTTCATTTTCTGGTGTGTTTTTTTCTGGGGTCGCTAGAAAAAATTCCAAACGGCTGACCTGCCAAAAATTGAAAAGAATTCTGAAGTTAATAGTTGTCCGGAGACTTACACGATTTTTAGCATTGGTTCCTATGGGAGTTTATTTAGTGGGGAGTCCAAGGTCCGTCTAGTTTGTTTCCTTCCAAGTGAAAACACCTCAACGCCGGTGAAGGTTTCCCTACGTCCGGGCATCAATCTTGAAAAATTTCCCTACCCAAAAAATTAATAAATAAAAATTATATATTAATTGCAACGGAAAAGAAAATTAAATGCTACGCGGCAATTAAACCAACAAATTATGTTGCATTATTCTGATTTGTGTTTTTCGTACAGATGAAAAAAATAAAAAATACGGCTTGGGTAAACAATGTAAAAAATACGGGGTGACATGTCTTGCTTATAAAGCGCCGCGAGTCCGGTTTCACGGACTGACCGGCTGATATCTAGTTCCCATCATGGTGTGGCGACCGAGTCACAGCATTTCCTTTCCTGTCTTGAGCACCCAACTAAATGCACTCCCACTTGCCCACTTCTCCAGCAGAGTCCACTTGCCAAGTAAAATAGGGCCAACTTTAAAAGCCTAAATTTATCAAGTCTCCCCTGCACTGCGTGGCTCTATATGCATGTGTACAAGTCCAGCCCCAACAATGAAACCGCAGTCACATGCATACAGTCACCAATTATTTTAAAATACTAGAGAGGGTTACGATCATCGCAACTAATAAGCCATTTGCGAGTTACATTTGAATAATGTCTGGTACAATGACTTGTTTAGTCACAAGTTACCGCTTAAATTTGAATTCCTCAGACTATCGAGACAGTTGCTATGTCACATGATTAGGGGCAAGCTTTTGCTTAGTTACGTAAGAGACGGTGAACACCCATACACAATTCTGAATGGATGTGTATGACACAATGGTACCAGGGTTTGCTCATCTGGAGGTTGCTATACAAAAGCTTGCCCCGAACCATGTGACATAGCAACTGTCTCGATAGTCTGAGGAATTCAAATTTAAGCGGTAACTTGTGACTAAACTAGTCATTGTACCAGACATTATTCAAATTTAACTCGCAAATGGCTTATTCTGATACAGTGTTTTGGGTTTCTTTTTTTGCAATTGTTTCTTCAATAAAATGTTTTTTGCAGTATTTCATGTAACTTTTATTGCGTAGTTGCATCAACAAATGACAAAAATGAAAATAATAAACAATAAATAAATAAATAAAATAACCAAAAAAAGCGTCACAGTAAAATCTCATACCTTATATTATATTTTAAAAAAGATTAAAAAGTTACGTTGCTGGTAGTGTCAGGCGTTTACGCGCTGGAGAGGTTTAGATAGCGCACACTACGCCCCTCTTCTGCAGCAACGATTAGTTCCCTTATTTTGTGGCAAATTGACCCAGCAGCATATCCTCCCCTGTCTCCCCTGCCTAGCCACTAGGGCCCTGACCACTTTAGGGGAGGAAGCAAGGCAGATCCCAATCACACTGTTGCCACAGACAGCAAAAGGCCTTGAACCTATATTAGTGCAGACGGCATTCGAACCCGGATCGCGTGGTCCAAGTGTTGAGACAGTCCCAGCACCTTATCCCACTGCGCTAGTAAGGTGTTGGTACTTTTACCCGTGAGTTTACAATGTATAGCCATACGAGTGCACCCAACCAGACTGGGAGAAAACAACAGACGGCAACATGTATCTATACTGAATGGAGACTCAAAAATTAACAAAATTAAAAAGGAAGAAGAAATATATAAGCAAATCAATGAAATAAACAATTCAATAAATGAAGCAAACCAAAAACAAAAAAGATTAATCTTAAAAGTTGAGACCCCCCCCCCCCCCAAAATAAATAAATAAATAAAATAAAAAATAATAAATAAATAAAACACCCAATAAACGGTATAATTATTTTGAATTAGAACGTTTTGGGGGTCATGCTATTAATAGATTGCGTAAATATAAGAATCTATCACAACCTGGGGGTTCTGTGCTTCAACTTTTGAGGAGACTTGATCAATTTAGGCGTTAAAGTTGGCCCTATTTGACCGGGGAAGTGGAGAAGTGCTTCACGAAAACTGGCAGCAAGTCGGTTTAGGGAAAATTTCATTTTCTGGTGTGTTTTTTTCTGGGGTCGCTAGAAAAAATTCCAAACGGCTGACCTGCCAAAAATTGAAAAGAATTCTGAAGTTAATAGTTGTCCGGAGACTTACACGATTTTTAGCATTGGTTCCTATGGGAGTTTATTTAGTGGGGAGTCCAAGGCCCGTCTAGTTTGTTTCCTTCCAAGTGAAAACACCTCAACGCCGGTGAAGGTTTCCCTACGTCCGGGCATCAATCTTGAAAAATTTCCCTACCCAAAAAATTAATAAATAAAAATTATATATTAATTGCAACGGAAAAGAAAATGAAATGCTACGCGGCAATTAAACCAACAAATTATGTTGCATTATTCTGATTTGTGTTTTTCGTACAGATGAAAAAAATAAAAAATACGGCTTGGGTAAACAATGTAAAAATTACGGGGTGACATGTCATGCTTATAAAGCGCCGCGAGTCCGGTTTCACGGACTGACCGGCTGATATCTAGTTCCCATCATGGTGTGGCGACCGAGTCACAGCATTTCCTTTCCTGTCTTGAGCACCCAACTAAATGCACTCCCACTTGCCCACTTCTCCAGCAGAGTCCACTTGCCAAGTAAAATAGGGCCAACTTTAAAAGCCTAAATTTATCAAGTCTCCCCTGCACTGCGTGGCTCTATATGCATGTGTACAAGTCCAGCCCCAACAATGAAACCGCAGTCACATGCATACAGTCACCAATTATTTAAAAATACTAGAGAGGGTTACGATCATCGCAACTAATAAGCCATTTGCGAGTTACATTTGAATAATGTCTGGTACAATGACTTGTTTAGTCACAAGTTACCGCTTAAATTTGAATTCCTCAGACTATCGAGACAGTTGCTATGTCACATGATTAGGGGCAAGCTTTTGCTTAGTTACGTAAGAGACGGTGAACACCCATACACAATTCTGAATGGATGTGTATGACACAATGGTACCAGGGTTTGCTCATCTGGAGGTTGCTATACAAAAGCTTGCCCCGAACCATGTGACATAGCAACTGTCTCGATAGTCTGAGGAATTCAAATTTAAGCGGTAACTTGTGACTAAACTAGTCATTGTACCAGACATTATTCAAATTTAACTCGCAAATGGCTTATTCTGATACAGTGTTTTGGGTTTCTTTTTTTGCAATTGTTTCTTCAATAAAATGTTTTTTGCAGTATTTCATGTAACTTTTATTGCGTAGTTGCATCAACAAATGACAAAAATGAAAATAATAAACAATAAATAAATAAATAAAATAACCAAAAAAAGCGTCACAGTAAAATCTCATACCTTATATTATATTTAAAAAAAGATTAAAAAGTTACGTTGCTGGTAGTGTCAGGCGTTCACGCGCTGGAGAGGTTTAGATAGCGCACACTACGCCCCTCTTCTGCAGCAACGATTAGTTCCCTTATTTTGTGGCAAATTGACCCAGCAGCATATCCTCCCCTGTCTCCCCTGCCTAGCCACTAGGGCCCTGACCACTTTAGGGGAGGAAGCAAGGCAGATCCCAATCACACTGTTGCCACAGACAGCAAAAGGCCTTGAACCTATATTAGTGCAGACGGCATTCGAACCCGGATCGCGTGGTCCAAGTGTTGAGACAGTCCCAGCACCTTATCCCACTGCGCTAGTAAGGTGTTGGTACTTTTACCCGTGAGTTTACAATGTATAGCCATACGAGTGCACCCAACCAGACTGGGAGAAAACAACAGACGGCAACATGTATCTATACTGAATGGAGACTCAAAAATTAACAAAATGAAAAAGGAAGAAGAAATATATAAGCAAATCAATGAAATAAACAATTCAATAAATGAAGCAAACCAAAAACAAAAAAGATTAATCTTAAAAGTTTAGACCCCCCCCCCCCAAAAAAAAAATAAATAAAATAAAAAATAATAAATAAAAAAAACACCCAATAAACGGTATAATTATTTTGAATTAGAACGTTTTGGGGGTCATGCTATTAATAGATTGCGTAAAAATAAGAATCTATCACAACCTGGGGGTTCTGTGCTTCAACTTTTGAGGAGACTTGATCAATTTAGGCGTTAAAGTTGGCCCTATTTGACCGGGGAAGTGGAGAAGTGCTTCACGAAAACTGGCAGCAAGTCGGTTTAGGGAAAATTTCATTTTCTGGTGTGTTTTTTTCTGGGGTCGCTAGAAAAAATTCCAAACGGCTGACCTGCCAAAAATTGAAAAGAATTCTGAAGTTAATAGCTGTCCGGAGACTTACACGATTTTTAGCATTGGTTCCTATGGGAGTTTATTTAGTGGGGAGTCCAAGGCCCGTCTAGTTTGTTTCCTTCCAAGTGAAAACACCTCAACGCCGGTGAAGGTTTCCCTACGTCCGGGCATCAATCTTGAAAAATTTCCCTACCCAAAAAATTAATAAATAAAAATTATATATTAATTGCAACGGAAAAGAAAATTAAATGCTACGCGGCAATTAAACCAACAAATTATGTTGCATTATTCTGATTTGTGTTTTTCGTACAGATGAAAAAAATAAAAAATACGGCTTGGGTAAACAATGTAAAAATTACGGGGTGACATGTCATGCTTATAAAGCGCCGCGAGTCCGGTTTCACGGACTGACCGGCTGATATCTAGTTCCCATCATGGTGTGGCGACCGAGTCACAGCATTTCTTTTCCTGTCTTGAGCACCCAACTAAATGCACTCCCACTTGCCCACTTCTCCAGCAGAGTCCACTTGCCAAGTAAAATAGGGCCAACTTTAAAAGCCTAAATTTATCAAGTCTCCCCTGCACTGCGTGGCTCTATATGCATGTGTACAAGTCCAGCCCCAACAATGAAACCGCAGTCACATGCATACAGTCACCAATTATTTTAAAATACTAGAGAGGGTTACGATCATCGCAACTAATAAGCCATTTGCGAGTTACATTTGAATAATGTCTGGTACAATGACTTGTTTAGTCACAAGTTACCGCTTAAATTTGAATTCCTCAGACTATCGAGACAGTTGCTATGTCACATGATTAGGGGCAAGCTTTTGCTTAGTTACGTAAGAGACGGTGAACACCCATACACAATTCTGAATGGATGTGTATGACACAATGGTACCAGGGTTTGCTCATCTGGAGGTTGCTATACAAAAGCTTGCCCCGAACCATGTGACATAGCAACTGTCTCGATAGTCTGAGGAATTCAAATTTAAGCGGTAACTTGTGACTAAACTAGTCATTGTACCAGACATTATTCAAATTTAACTCGCAAATGGCTTATTCTGATACAGTGTTTTGGGTTTCTTTTTTTGCAATTGTTTCTTCAATAAAATGTTTTTTGCAGTATTTCATGTAACTTTTATTGCGTAGTTGCATCAACAAATGACAAAAATGAAAATAATAAACAATAAATAAATAAATAAAATAACCAAAAAAAGCGTCACAGTAAAATCTCATACCTTATATTATATTTTAAAAAAGATTAAAAAGTTACGTTGCTGGTAGTGTCAGGCGTTCACGCGCTGGAGAGGTTTGGATAGCGCACACTACGCCCCTCTTCTGCAGCAACGATTAGTTCCCTTATTTTGTGGCAAATTGACCCAGCAGCATATCCTCCCCTGTCTCCCCTGCCTAGCCACTAGGGCCCTGACCACTTTAGGGGAGGAAGCAAGGCAGATCCCAATCACACTGTTGCCACAGACAGCAAAAGGCCTTGAACCTATATTAGTGCAGACGGCATTCGAACCCGGATCGCGTGGTCCAAGTGTTGAGACAGTCCCAGCACCTTATCCCACTGCGCTAGTAAGGTGTTGGTACTTTTACCCGTGAGTTTACAATGTATAGCCATACGAGTGCACCCAACCAGACTGGGAGAAAACAACAGACGGCAACATGTATCTATACTGAATGGAGACTCAAAAATTAACAAAATGAAAAAGGAAGAAGAAATATATAAGCAAATCAATGAAATAAACAATTCAATAAATGAAGCAAACCAAAAACAAAAAAGATTAATCTTAAAAGTTGAGACCCCCCCCCCCCAAAAAAAATAAATAAAATAAAAAATAATAAATAAAAAAAACACCCAATAAACGGTATAATTATTTTGAATTAGAACGTTTTGGGGGTCATGCTATTAATAGATTGCGTAAATATAAGAATCTATCACAACCTGGGGGTTCTGTGCTTCAACTTTTGAGGAGACTTGATCAATTTAGGCGTTAAAGTTGGCCCTATTTGACCGGGGAAGTGGAGAAGTGCTTCACGAAAACTGGCAGCAAGTCGGTTTAGTAAAAAATTTCATTTTCTGGTGTGTTTTTTTCTGGGGTCGCTAGAAAAAATTCCAAACGGCTGACCTGCCAAAAATTGAAAAGAATTCTGAAGTTAATAGTTGTCCGGAGACTTACACGATTTTTAGCATTGGTTCCTATGGGAGTTTATTTAGTGGGGAGTCCAAGGCCCGTCTAGTTTGTTTCCTTCCAAGTGAAAACACCTCAACGCCGGTGAAGGTTTCCCTACGTCCGGGCATCAATCTTGAAAAATTTCCCTACCCAAAAAATTAATAAATAAAAATTATATATTAATTGCAACGGAAAAGAAAATTAAATGCTACGCGGCAATTAAACCAACAAATTATGTTGCATTATTCTGATTTGTGTTTTTCGTACAGATGAACAAAATAAAAAATACGGCTTGGGTAAACAATGTAAAAATTACGGGGTGACATGTCATGCTTATAAAGCGCCGCGAGTCCGGTTTCACGGACTGACCGGCTGATATCTAGTTCCCATCATGGTGTGGCGACCGAGTCACAGCATTTCCTTTCCTGTCTTGAGCACCCAACTAAATGCACTCCCACTTGCCCACTTCTCCAGCAGAGTCCACTTGCCAAGTAAAATAGGGCCAACTTTAAAAGCCTAAATTTATCAAGTCTCCCCTGCACTGCGTGGCTCTATATGCATGTGTACAAGTCCAGCCCCAACAATGAAACCGCAGTCACATGCATACAGTCACCAATTATTTAAAAATACTAGAGAGGGTTACGATCATCGCAACTAATAAGCCATTTGCGAGTTACATTTGAATAATGTCTGGTACAATGACTTGTTTAGTCACAAGTTACCGCTTAAATTTGAATTCCTCAGACTATCGAGACAGTTGCTATGTCACATGATTAGGGGCAAGCTTTTGCTTAGTTACGTAAGAGACGGTGAACACCCATACACAATTCTGAATGGATGTGTATGACACAATGGTACCAGGGTTTGCTCATCTGGAGGTTGCTATACAAAAGCTTGCCCCGAACCATGTGACATAGCAACTGTCTCGATAGTCTGAGGAATTCAAATTTAAGCGGTAACTTGTGACTAAACTAGTCATTGTACCAGACATTATTCAAATTTAACTCGCAAATGGCTTATTCTGATACAGTGTTTTGGGTTTCTTTGTTTGCAATTGTTTCTTCAATAAAATGTTTTTTGCAGTATTTCATGTAACTTTTATTGCGTAGTTGCATCAACAAATGACAAAAATGAAAATAATAAACAATAAATAAATAAATAAAATAACCAAAAAAAGCGTCACAGTAAAATCTCATACCTTATATTATATTTTAAAAAAGATTAAAAAGTTACGTTGCTGGTAGTGTCAGGCGTTCACGCGCTGGAGAGGTTTAGATAGCGCACACTACGCCCCTCTTCTGCAGCAACGATTAGTTCCCTTATTTTGTGGCAAATTGACCCAGCAGCATATCCTCCCCTGTCTCCCCTGCCTAGCCACTAGGGCCCTGACCACTTTAGGGGAGGAAGCAAGGCAGATCCCAATCACACTGTTGCCACAGACAGCAAAAGGCCTTGAACCTATATTAGTGCAGACGGCATTCGAACCCGGATCGCGTGGTCCAAGTGTTGAGACAGTCCCAGCACCTTATCCCACTACGCTAGTAAGGTGTTGGTACTTTTACCCGTGAGTTTACAATGTATAGCCATACGAGTGCACCCAACCAGACTGGGAGAAAACAACAGACGGCAACATGTATCTATACTGAATGGAGACTCAAAAATTAACAAAATGAAAAAGGAAGAAGAAATATATAAGCAAATCAATGAAATAAACAATTCAATAAATGAAGCAAACCAAAAACAAAAAAGATTAATCTTAAAAATTGAGACCCCCCCCCCCCCAAAAAAAAAAATAAATAAAAAAAACACCCAATAAACGGTATAATTATTTTGAATTAGAACGTTTTGGGGGTCATGCTATTAATAGATTGCGTAAATATAAGAATCTATCACAACCTGGGGGTTCTGTGCTTCAACTTTTGAGGAGACTTGATCAATTTAGGCGTTAAAGTTGGCCCTATTTGACCGGGGAAGTGGAGAAGTGCTTCACGAAAACTGGCAGCAAGTCGGTTTAGGGAAAATTTCATTTTCTGGTGTGTTTTTTCTGGGGTCGCTAGAAAAAATTCCAAACGGCTGACCTGCCAAAAATTGAAAAGAATTCTGAAGTTAATAGTTGTCCGGAGACTTACACGATTTTTAGCATTGGTTCCTATGGGAGTTTATTTAGTGGGGAGTCCAAGGCCCGTCTAGTTTGTTTCCTTCCAAGTGAAAACACCTCAACGCCGGTGAAGGTTTCCCTACGTCCGGGCATCAATCTTGAAAAATTTCCCTACCCAAAAAATTAATAAATAAAAATTATATATTAATTGCAACGGAAAAGAAAATTAAATGCTACGCGGCAATTAAACCAACAAATTATGTTGCATTATTCTGATTTGTGTTTTTCGTACAGATGAAAAAAATAAAAAATACGGCTTGGGTAAACAATGTAAAAATTACGGGGTGACATGTCATGCTTATAAAGCGCCGCGAGTCCGGTTTCACGGACTGACCGGCTGATATCTAGTTCCCATCATGGTGTGGCGACCGAGTCACAGCATTTCCTTTCCTGTCTTGAGCACCCAACTAAATGCACTCCCACTTGCCCACTTCTCCAGCAGAGTCCACTTGCCAAGTAAAATAGGGCCAACTTTAAAAGCCTAAATTTATCAAGTCTCCCCTGCACTGCGTGGCTCTATATGCATGTGTACAAGTCCAGCCCCAACAATGAAACCGCAGTCACATGCATACAGTCACCAATTATTTAAAAATACTAGAGAGGGTTACGATCATCGCAACTAATAAGCCATTTGCGAGTTACATTTGAATAATGTCTGGTACAATGACTTGTTTAGTCACAAGTTACCGCTTAAATTTGAATTCCTCAGACTATCGAGACAGTTGCTATGTCACATGATTAGGGGCAAGCTTTTGCTTAGTTACGTAAGAGACGGTGAACACCCATACACAATTCTGAATGGATGTGTATGACACAATGGTACCAGGGTTTGCTCATCTGGAGGTTGCTATACAAAAGCTTGCCCCGAACCATGTGACATAGCAACTGTCTCGATAGTCTGAGGAATTCAAATTTAAGCGGTAACTTGTGACTAAACTAGTCATTGTACCAGACATTATTCAAATTTAACTCGCAAATGGCTTATTCTGATACAGTGTTTTGGGTTTCTTTGTTTGCAATTGTTTCTTCAATAAAATGTTTTTTGCAGTATTTCATGTAACTTTTATTGTGTAGTTGCATCAACAAATGACAAAAATGAAAATAATAAACAATAAATAAATAAATAAAATAACCAAAAAAAGCGTCACAGTAAAATCTCATACCTTATATTATATTTTAAAAAAGATTAAAAAGTTACGTTGCTGGTAGTGTCAGGCGTTCACGCGCTGGAGAGGTTTAGATAGCGCACACTACGCCCCTCTTCTGCAGCAACGATTAGTTCCCTTATTTTGTGGCAAATTGACCCAGCAGCATATCCTCCCCTGTCTCCCCTGCCTAGCCACTAGGGCCCTGACCACTTTAGGGGAGGAAGCAAGGCAGATCCCAATCACACTGTTGCCACAGACAGCAAAAGGCCTTGAACCTATATTAGTGCAGACGGCATTCGAACCCGGATCGCGTGGTCCAAGTGTTGAGACAGTCCCAGCACCTTATCCCACTGCGCTAGTAAGGTGTTGGTACTTTTACCCGTGAGTTTACAATGTATAGCCATACGAGTGCACCCAACCAGACTGGGAGAAAACAACAGACGGCAACATGTATCTATACTGAATGGAGACTCAAAAATTAACAAAATGAAAAAGGAAGAAGAAATATATAAGCAAATCAATGAAATAAACAATTCAATAAATGAAGCAAACCAAAAACAAAAAAGATTAATCTTAAAAGTTGAGACCCCCCCCCCAAAAAAAAAAAAATAAATAAATAAAATAAAAAATAATAAATAAAAAAAACACCCAATAAACGGTATAATTATTTTGAATTAGAACGTTTTGGGGGTCATGCTATTAATAGATTGCGTAAATATAAGAATCTATCACAACCTGGGGGTTCTGTGCTTCAACTTTTGAGGAGACTTGATCAATTTAGGCGTTAAAGTTGGCCCTATTTGACCGGGGAAGTGGAGAAGTGCTTCACGAAAACTGGCAGCAAGTCGGTTTAGGGAAAATTTCATTTTCTGGTGTGTTTTTTTCTGGGGTCGCTAGAAAAAATTCCAAACGGCTGACCTGCCAAAAATTGAAAAGAATTCTGAAGTTAATAGTTGTCCGGAGACTTACACGATTTTTAGCATTGGTTCCTATGGGAGTTTATTTAGTGGGGAGTCCAAGGCCCGTCTAGTTTGTTTCCTTCCAAGTGAAAGCACCTCAACGCCGGTGAAGGTTTCCCTACGTCCGGGCATCAATCTTGAAAAATTTCCCTACCCAAAAAATTAATAAATAAAAATTATATATTAATTGCAACGGAAAAGAAAATTAAATGCTACGCGGAAATTAAACCAACAAATTATGTTGCATTATTCTGATTTGTGTTTTTCGTACAGATGAAAAAAATAAAAAATACGGCTTGGGTAAACAATGTAAAAATTACGGGGTGACATGTCATGCTTATAAAGCGCCGCGAGTCCGGTTTCACGGACTGACCGGCTGATATCTAGTTCCCATCATGGTGTGGCGACCGAGTCACAGCATTTCCTTTCCTGTCTTGAGCACCCAACTAAATGCACTCCCACTTGCCCACTTCTCCAGCAGAGTCCACTTGCCAAGTAAAATAGGGCCAACTTTAAAAGCCTAAATTTATCAAGTCTCCCCTGCACTGCGTGGCTCTATATGCATGTGTACAAGTCCAGCCCCAACAATGAAACCGCAGTCACATGCATACAGTCACCAATTATTTTAAAATACTAGAGAGGGTTACGATCATCGCAACTAATAAGCCATTTGCCAGTTACATTTGAATAATGTCTGGTACAATGACTTGTTTAGTCACAAGTTACCGCTTAAATTTGAATTCCTCAGACTATCGAGACAGTTGCTATGTCACATGATTAGGGGCAAGCTTTTGCTTAGTTACGTAAGAGACGGTGAACACCCATACACAATTCTGAATGGATGTGTATGACACAATGGTACCAGGGTTTGCTCATCTGGAGGTTGCTATACAAAAGCTTGCCCCGAACCATGTGACATAGCAACTGTCTCGATAGTCTGAGGAATTCAAATTTAAGCGGTAACTTGTGACTAAACTAGTCATTGTACCAGACATTATTCAAATTTAACTCGCAAATGGCTTATTCTGATACAGTGTTTTGGGTTTCTTTTTTTGCAATTGTTTCTTCAATAAAATGTTTTTTGCAGTATTTCATGTAACTTTTATTGCGTAGTTGCATCAACAAATGACAAAAATGAAAATAATAAACAATAAATAAATAAATAAAATAACCAAAAAAAGCGTCACAGTAAAATCTCATACCTTATATTATATTTAAAAAAAGATTAAAAAGTTACGTTGCTGGTAGTGTCAGGCGTTCACGCGCTGGAGAGGTTTAGATAGCGCACACTACGCCCCTCTTCTGCAGCAACGATTAGTTCCCTTATTTTGTGGCAAATTGACCCAGCAGCATATCCTCCCCTGTCTCCCCTGCCTAGCCACTAGGGCCCTGACCACTTTAGGGGAGGAAGCAAGGCAGATCCCAATCACACTGTTGCCACAGACAGCAAAAGGCCTTGAACCTATATTAGTGCAGACGGCATTCGAACCCGGATCGCGTGGTCCAAGTGTTGAGACAGTCCCAGCACCTTATCCCACTGCGCTAGTAAGGTGTTGGTAATTTTACCCGTGAGTTTACAATGTATAGCCATACGAGTGCACCCAACCAGACTGGGAGAAAACAACAGACGGCAACATGTATCTATACTGAATGGAGACTCAAAAAATAACAAAATGAAAAAGGAAGAAGAAATATATAAGCAAATCAATGAAATAAACAATTCAATAAATGAAGCAAACCAAAAACAAAAAAGATTAATCTTAAAAGTTGAGACCCCCCCCCAAAAAAAAAAATATAATAAATAAAATAAAAAATAATAAATAAAAAAAACACCCAATAAACGGTATAATTATTTTGAATTAGAAGGTTTTGGGGGTCATGCTATTAATAGATTGCGTAAATATAAGAATCTATCACAACCTGGGGGTTCTGTGCTTCAACTTTTGAGGAGACTTGATCAATTTAGGCGTTAAAGTTGGCCCTATTTGACCGGGGAAGTGGAGAAGTGCTTCACGAAAACTGGCAGCAAGTCGGTTTAGGGAAAATTTCATTTTCTGGTGTGTTTTTTTCTGGGGTCGCTAGAAAAAATTCCAAACGGCTGACCTGCCAAAAATTGAAAAGAATTCTGAAGTTAATAGTTGTCCGGAGACTTACACGATTTTTAGCATTGGTTCCTATGGGAGTTTATTTAGTGGGGAGTCCAAGGCCCGTCTAGTTTGTTTCCTTCCAAGTGAAAACACCTCAACGCCGGTGAAGGTTTCCCTACGTCCGGGCATCAATCTTGAAAAATTTCCCTACCCAAAAAATTAATAAATAAAAATTATATATTAATTGCAACGGAAAAGAAAATTAAATGCTACGCGGCAATTAAACCAACAAATTATGTTGCATTATTCTGATTTGTGTTTTTCGTACAGATGAAAAAAATAAAAAATACGGCTTGGGTAAACAATGTAAAAAATACGGGGTGACATGTCATGCTTATAAAGCGCCGCGAGTCCGGTTTCACGGACTGACCGGCTGATATCTAGTTCCCATCATGGTGTGGCGACCGAGTCACAGCATTTCCTTTCCTGTCTTGAGCACCCAACTAAATGCACTCCCACTTGCCCACTTCTCCAGCAGAGTCCACTTGCCAAGTAAAATAGGGCCAACTTTAAAAGCCTAAATTTATCAAGTCTCCCCTGCACTGCGTGGCTCTATATGCATGTGTACAAGTCCAGCCCCAACAATGAAACCGCAGTCACATGCATACAGTCACCAATTATTTTAAAATACTAGAGAGGGTTACGATCATCGCAACTAATAAGCCATTTGCGAGTTACATTTGAATAATGTCTGGTACAATGACTTGTTTAGTCACAAGTTACCGCTTAAATTTGAATTCCTCAGACTATCGAGACAGTTGCTATGTCACATGATTAGGGGCAAGCTTTTGCTTAGTTACGTAAGAGACGGTGAACACCCATACACAATTCTGAATGGATGTGTATGACACAATGGTACCAGGGTTTGCTCATCTGGAGGTTGCTATACAAAAGCTTGCCCCGAACCATGTGACATAGCAACTGTCTCGATAGTCTGAGGAATTCAAATTTAAGCGGTAACTTGTGACTAAACTAGTCATTGTACCAGACATTATTCAAATTTAACTCGCAAATGGCTTATTCTGATACAGTGTTTTGGGTTTCTTTTTTTGCAATTGTTTCTTCAATAAAATGTTTTTTGCAGTATTTCATGTAACTTTTATTGCGTAGTTGCATCAACAAATGACAAAAATGAAAATAATAAACAATAAATAAATAAATAAAATAACCAAAAAAAGCGTCACAGTAAAATCTCATACCTTATATTATATTTAAAAAAAGATTAAAAAGTTACGTTGCTGGTAGTGTCAGGCGTTCACGCGCTGGAGAGGTTTAGATAGCGCACACTACGCCCCTCTTCTGCAGCAACGATTAGTTCCCTTATTTTGTGGCAAATTGACCCAGCAGCATATCCTCCCCTGTCTCCCCTGCCTAGCCACTAGGGCCCTGACCACTTTAGGGGAGGAAGCAAGGCAGATCCCAATCACACTGTTGCCACAGACAGCAAAAGGCCTTGAACCTATATTAGTGCAGACGGCATTCGAACCCGCATCGCGTGGTCCAAGTGTTGAGACAGTCCCAGCACCTTATCCCACTGCGCTAGTAAGGTGTTGGTACTTTTACCCGTGAGTTTACAATGTATAGCCATACGAGTGCACCCAACCAGACTGGGAGAAAACAACAGACGGCAACATGTATCTATACTGAATGGAGACTCAAAAATTAACAAAATGAAAAAGGAAGAAGAAATATATAAGCAAATCAATGAAATAAACAATTCAATAAATGAAGCAAACCAAAAACAAAAAAGATTAATCTTAAAAGTTGAGACCCCCCCCCCCAAAAAAAATAAATAAATAAAATAAAAAATAATAAATAAAAAAAACACCCAATAAACGGTATAATTATTTTGAATTAGAACGTTTTGGGGGTCATGCTATTAATAGATTGCGTAAATATAAGAATCTATCACAACCTGGGGGTTCTGTGCTTCAACTTTTGAGGAGACTTTTGAATAATGTCTGGTACAATGACTTGTTTAGTCACAAGTTACCGCTTAAATTTGAATTCCTCAGACTATCGAGACAGTTGCTATGTCACATGATTAGGGGCAAGCTTTTGCTTAGTTACGTAAGAGACGGTGAACACCCATACACAATTCTGAATGGATGTGTATGACACAATGGTACCAGGGTTTGCTCATCTGGAGGTTGCTATACAAAAGCTTGCCCCGAACCATGTGACATAGCAACTGTCTCGATAGTCTGAGGAATTCAAATTTAAGCGGTAACTTGTGACTAAACAAGTCATTGTACCAGACATTATTCAAATGTAATTCGCAAATGGCTTATTAGTTGCGATGATCGTAACCCTCTCTAGTATTTTTAAATAATTGGTGACTGTATGCATGTGACTGCGGTTTCATTGTTGGGGCTGGACTTGTACACATGCATATAGAGCCACGCAGTGCAGGGGAGACTTGATAAATTTAGGCTTTTAAAGTTGGCCCTATTTTACTTGGCAAGTGGACTCTGCTGGAGAAGTGGGCAAGTGGGAGTGCATTTAGTTGGGTGCTCAAGACAGGAAAGGAAATGCTGTGACTCGGTCGCCACACCATGATGGGAACTAGATATCAGCCGGTCAGTCCGTGAAACCGGACTCGCGGCGCTTTATAAGCATGACATGTCACCCCGTATTTTTTACATTGTTTACCCAAGCCGTATTTTTTATTTTTTTCATCTGTACGAAAAACACAAATCAGAATAATGCAACATAATTTGTTGGTTTAATTGCCGCGTAGCATTTAATTTTCTTTTCCGTTGCAATTAATATATAATTTTTATTTATTAATTTTTTGGGTAGGGAAATTTTTCAAGATTGATGCCCGGACGTAGGGAAACCTTCACCGGCGTTGAGGTGTTTTCACTTGGAAGGAAACAAACTAGACGGGCCTTGGACTCCCCACTAAATAAACTCCCATAGGAACCAATGCTAAAAATCGTGTAAGTCTCCGGACAACTATTAACTTCAGAATTCTTTTCAATTTTTGGCAGGTCAGCCGTTTGGAATTTTTTCTAGCGACCCCAGAAAAAAACACACCAGAAAATGAAATTTTCCCTAAACCGACTTGCTGCCAGTTTTCGTGAAGCACTTCTCCACTTCCCCGGTCAAATAGGGCCAACTTTAACGCCTAAATTGATCAAGTCTCCTCAAAAGTTGAAGCACAGAACCCCCAGGTTGTGATAGATTCTTATATTTACGCAATCTATTAATAGCATGACCCCCAAAACGTTCTAATTCAAAATAATTATACCGTTTATTGGGTGTTTTTTTTATTTATTATTTTTTATTTTATTTTTTTTATTTTGGGGGGGGGGGGTCTCAACTTTTAAGATTAATCTTTTTTGTTTTTGGTTTGCTTCATTTATTGAATTGTTTATTTCATTGATTTGCTTATATATTTCTTCTTCCTTTTTCATTTTGTTAATTTTTGAGTCTCCATTCAGTATAGATACATGTTGCCGTCTGTTGTTTTCTCCCAGTCTGGTTGGGTGCACTCGTATGGCTATACATTGTAAACTCACGGGTAAAAGTACCAACACCTTACTAGCGCAGTGGGATAAGGTGCTGGGACTGTCTCAACACTTGGACCACGCGATCCGGGTTCGAATGCCGTCTGCACTAATATAGGTTCAAGGCCTTTTGCTGTCTGTGGCAACAGTGTGATTGGGATCTGCCTTGCTTCCTCCCCTAAAGTGGTCAGGGCCCTAGTGGCTAGGCAGGGGAGACAGGGGAGGATATGCTGCTGGGTCAATTTGCCACAAAATAAGGGAACTAATCGTTGCTGCAGAAGAGGGGCGTAGTGTGCGCTATCTAAACCTCTCCAGCGCGTGAACGCCTGACACTACCAGCAACGTAACTTTTTAATCTTTTTTTAAATATAATATAAGGTATGAGATTTTACTGTGACGCTTTTTTTGGTTATTTTATTTATTTATTTATTGTTTATTATTTTCATTTTTGTCATTTGTTGATGCAACTACGCAATAAAAGTTACATGAAATACTGCAAAAAACATTTTATTGAAGAAACAATTGCAAAAAAAGAAACCCAAAACACTGTATCAGAATAAGCCATTTGCGAGTTAAATTTGAATAATGTCTGGTACAATGACTAGTTTAGTCACAAGTTACCGCTTAAATTTGAATTCCTCAGACTATCGAGACAGTTGCTATGTCACATGGTTCGGGGCAAGCTTTTGTATAGCAACCTCCAGATGAGCAAACCCTGGTACCATTGTGTCATACACATCCATTCAGAATTGTGTATGGGTGTTCACCGTCTCTTACGTAACTAAGCAAAAGCTTGCCCCTAATCATGTGACATAGCAACTGTCTCGATAGTCTGAGGAATTCAAATTTAAGCGGTAACTTGTGACTAAACAAGTCATTGTGTTAGACATTATTCAAATGTAACTCGCAAATGGCTTATTAGTTGCGATGATCGTAACCCTCTCTAGTATTTTAAAATAATTGGTGACTGTATGCATGTGACTGCGGTTTCATTGTTGGGGCTGGACTTGTACACATGCATATAGAGCCACGCAGTGCAGGGGAGACTTGATAAATTTAGGCTTTTAAAGTTGGCCCTATTTTACTTGGCAAGTGGACTCTGCTGGAGAAGTGGGCAAGTGGGAGTGCATTTAGTTGGGTGCTCAAGACAGGAAAGGAAATGCTGTGACTCGGTCGCCACACCATGATGGGAACTAGATATCAGCCGGTCAGTCCGTGAAACCGGACTCGCGGCGCTTTATAAGCATGACATGTCACCCCGTAATTTTTACATTGTTTACCCAAGCCGTATTTTTTATTTTTTTCATCTGTACGAAAAACACAAATCAGAATAATGCAACATAATTTGTTGGTTTAATTGCCGCGTAGCATTTAATTTTCTTTTCCGTTGCAATTAATATATAATTTTTATTTATTAATTTTTTGGGTAGGGAAATTTTTCAAGATTGATGCCCGGACGTAGGGAAACCTTCACCGGCGTTGAGGTGTTTTCACTTGGAAGGAAACAAACTAGACGGGCCTTGGACTCCCCACTAAATAAACTCCCATAGGAACCAATGCTAAAAATCGTGTAAGTCTCCGGACAACTATTAACTTCAGAATTCTTTTCAATTTTTGGCAGGTCAGCCGTTTGGAATTTTTTCTAGCGACCCCAGAAAAAAACACACCAGAAAATGAAATTTTCCCTAAACCGACTTGCTGCCAGTTTTCGTGAAGCACTTCTCCACTTCCCCGGTCAAATAGGGCCAACTTTAACGCCTAAATTGATCAAGTCTCCTCAAAAGTTGAAGCACAGAACCCCCAGGTTGTGATAGATTCTTATATTTACGCAATCTATTAATAGCATGACCCCCAAAACGTTCTAATTCAAAATAATTATACCGTTTATTGGGTGTTTTTTTTATTTATTATTTTTTATTTTATTTTTTTTATTTTGGGGGGGGGGGTCTCAACTTTTAAGATTAATCTTTTTTGTTTTTGGTTTGCTTCATTTATTGAATTGTTTATTTCATTGATTTGCTTATATATTTCTTCTTCCTTTTTCATTTTGTTAATTTTTGAGTCTCCATTCAGTATAGATACATGTTGCCGTCTGTTGTTTTCTCCCAGTCTGGTTGGGTGCACTCGTATGGCTATACATTGTAAACTCACGGGTAAAAGTACCAACACCTTACTAGCGCAGTGGGATAAGGTGCTGGGACTGTCTCAACACTTGGACCACGCGATCCGGGTTCGAATGCCGTCTGCACTAATATAGGTTCAAGGCCTTTTGCTGTCTGTGGCAACAGTGTGATTGGGATCTGCCTTGCTTCCTCCCCTAAAGTGGTCAGGGCCCTAGTGGCTAGGCAGGGGAGACAGGGGAGGATATGCTGCTGGGTCAATTTGCCACAAAATAAGGGAACTAATCGTTGCTGCAGAAGAGGGGCGTAGTGTGCGCTATCTAAACCTCTCCAGCGCGTGAACGCCTGACACTACCAGCAACGTAACTTTTTAATCTTTTTTTAAATATAATATAAGGTATGAGATTTTACTGTGACGCTTTTTTTGGTTATTTTATTTATTTATTTATTGTTTATTATTTTCATTTTTGTCATTTGTTGATGCAACTACGCAATAAAAGTTACATGAAATACTGCAAAAAACATTTTATTGAAGAAACAATTGCAAAAAAAGAAACCCAAAACACTGTATCAGAATAAGCCATTTGCGAGTTAAATTTGAATAATGTCTGGTACAATGACTAGTTTAGTCACAAGTTACCGCTTAAATTTGAATTCCTCAGACTATCGAGACAGTTGCTATGTCACATGGTTCGGGGCAAGCTTTTGTATAGCAACCTCCAGATGAGCAAACCCTGGTACCATTGTGTCATACACATCCATTCAGAATTGTGTATGGGTGTTCACCGTCTCTTACGTAACTAAGCAAAAGCTTGCCCCTAATCATGTGACATAGCAACTGTCTCGATAGTCTGAGGAATTCAAATTTAAGCGGTAACTTGTGACTAAACAAGTCATTGTGTTAGACATTATTCAAATGTAACTCGCAAATGGCTTATTAGTTGCGATGATCGTAACCCTCTCTAGTATTTTAAAATAATTGGTGACTGTATGCATGTGACTGCGGTTTCATTGTTGGGGCTGGACTTGTACACATGCATATAGAGCCACGCAGTGCAGGGGAGACTTGATAAATTTAGGCTTTTAAAGTTGGCCCTATTTTACTTGGCAAGTGGACTCTGCTGGAGAAGTGGGCAAGTGGGAGTGCATTTAGTTGGGTGCTCAAGACAGGAAAGGAAATGCTGTGACTCGGTCGCCACACCATGATGGGAACTAGATATCAGCCGGTCAGTCCGTGAAACCGGACTCGCGGCGCTTTATAAGCATGACATGTCACCCCGTAATTTTTACATTGTTTACCCAAGCCGTATTTTTTATTTTTTTCATCTGTACGAAAAACACAAATCAGAATAATGCAACATAATTTGTTGGTTTAATTGCCGCGTAGCATTTAATTTTCTTTTCCGTTGCAATTAATATATAATTTTTATTTATTAATTTTTTGGGTAGGGAAATTTTTCAAGATTGATGCCCGGACGTAGGGAAACCTTCACCGGCGTTGAGGTGTTTTCACTTGGAAGGAAACAAACTAGACGGGCCTTGGACTCCCCACTAAATAAACTCCCATAGGAACCAATGCTAAAAATCGTGTAAGTCTCCGGACAACTATTAACTTCAGAATTCTTTTCAATTTTTGGCAGGTCAGCCGTTTGGAATTTTTTCTAGCGACCCCAGAAAAAAACACACCAGAAAATGAAATTTTCCCTAAACCGACTTGCTGCCAGTTTTCGTGAAGCACTTCTCCACTTCCCCGGTCAAATAGGGCCAACTTTAACGCCTAAATTGATCAAGTCTCCTCAAAAGTTGAAGCACAGAACCCCCAGGTTGTGATAGATTCTTATATTTACGCAATCTATTAATAGCATGACCCCCAAAACGTTCTAATTCAAAATAATTATACCGTTTATTGGGTGTTTTTTTTATTTATTATTTTTTATTTTATTTATTAAATTTTTTTTTTGGGGGGGGGGTCTCAACTTTTAAGATTAATCTTTTTTGTTTTTGGTTTGCTTCATTTATTGAATTGTTTATTTCATTGATTTGCTTATATATTTCTTCTTCCTTTTTCATTTTGTTAATTTTTGAGTCTCCATTCAGTATAGATACATGTTGCCGTCTGTTGTTTTCTCCCAGTCTGGTTGGGTGCACTCGTATGGCTATACATTGTAAACTCACGGGTAAAAGTACCAACACCTTACTAGCGCAGTGGGATAAGGTGCTGGGACTGTCTCAACACTTGGACCACGCGATCCGGGTTCGAATGCCGTCTGCACTAATATAGGTTCAAGGCCTTTTGCTGTCTGTGGCAACAGTGTGATTGGGATCTGCCTTGCTTCCTCCCCTAAAGTGGCCAGGGCCCTAGTGGCTAGGCAGGGGAGACAGGGGAGGATATGCTGCTGGGTCAATTTGCCACAAAATAAGGGAACTAATCGTTGCTGCAGAAGAGGGGCGTAGTGTGCGCTATCTAAACCTCTCCAGCGCGTGAACGCCTGACACTACCAGCAACGTAACTTTTTAATCTTTTTTAAAATATAATATAAGGTATGAGATTTTACTGTGACGCTTTTTTTGGTTATTTTATTTATTTATTTATTGTTTATTATTTTCATTTTTGTCATTTGTTGATGCAACTACGCAATAAAAGTTACATGAAATACTGCAAAAAACATTTTATTGAAGAAACAATTGCAAAAAAAGAAACCCAAAACACTGTATCAGAATAAGCCATTTGCGAGTTAAATTTGAATAATGTCTGGTACAATGACTAGTTTAGTCACAAGTTACCGCTTAAATTTGAATTCCTCAGACTATCGAGACAGTTGCTATGTCACATGGTTCGGGGCAAGCTTTTGTATAGCAACCTCCAGATGAGCAAACCCTGGTACCATTGTGTCATACACATCCATTCAGAATTGTGTATGGGTGTTCACCGTCTCTTACGTAACTAAGCAAAAGCTTGCCCCTAATCATGTGACATAGCAACTGTCTCGATAGTCTGAGGAATTCAAATTTAAGCGGTAACTTGTGACTAAACAAGTCATTGTACCAGACATTATTCAAATGTAACTCGCAAATGGCTTATTAGTTGCGATGATCGTAACCCTCTCTAGTATTTTAAAATAATTGGTGACTGTATGCATGTGACTGCGGTTTCATTGTTGGGGCTGGACTTGTACACATGCATATAGAGCCACGCAGTGCAGGGGAGACTTGATAAATTTAGGCTTTTAAAGTTGGCCCTATTTTACTTGGCAAGTGGACTCTGCTGGAGAAGTGGGCAAGTGGGAGTGCATTTAGTTGGGTGCTCAAGACAGGAAAGGAAATGCTGTGACTCGGTCGCCACACCATGATGGGAACTAGATATCAGCCGGTCAGTCCGTGAAACCGGACTCGCGGCGCTTTATAAGCATGACATGTCACCCCGTATTTTTTACATTGTTTACCCAAGCCGTATTTTTTATTTTTTTCATCTGTACGAAAAACACAAATCAGAATAATGCAACATAATTTGTTGGTTTAATTGCCGCGTAGCATTTAATTTTCTTTTCCGTTGCAATTAATATATAATTTTTATTTATTAATTTTTTGGGTAGGGAAATTTTTCAAGATTGATGCCCGGACGTAGGGAAACCTTCACCGGCGTTGAGGTGTTTTCACTTGGAAGGAAACAAACTAGACGGACCTTGGACTCCCCACTAAATAAACTCCCATAGGAACCAATGCTAAAAATCGTGTAAGTCTCCGGACAACTATTAACTTCAGAATTCTTTTCAATTTTTGGCAGGTCAGCCGTTTGGAATTTTTTCTAGCGACCCCAGAAAAAAACACACCAGAAAATGAAATTTTCCCTAAACCGACTTGCTGCCAGTTTTCGTGAAGCACTTCTCCACTTCCCCGGTCAAATAGGGCCAACTTTAACGCCTAAATTGATCAAGTCTCCTCAAAAGTTGAAGCACAGAACCCCCAGGTTGTGATAGATTCTTATATTTACGCAATCTATTAATAGCATGACCCCCAAAACGTTCTAATTCAAAATAATTATACCGTTTATTGGGTGTTTTTTTTATTTATTATTTTTTATTTTATTTATTTAATTTTTTTTTTGGGGGGGGGTCTCAACTTTTAAGATTAATCTTTTTTGTTTTTGGTTTGCTTCATTTATTGAATTGTTTATTTCATTGATTTGCTTATATATTTCTTCTTCCTTTTTCATTTTGTTAATTTTTGAGTCTCCATTCAGTATAGATACATGTTGCCGTCTGTTGTTTTCTCCCAGTCTGGTTGGGTGCACTCGTATGGCTATACATTGTAAACTCACGGGTAAAAGTACCAACACCTTACTAGCGCAGTGGGATAAGGTGCTGGGACTGTCTCAACACTTGGACCACGCGATCCGGGTTCGAATGCCGTCTGCACTAATATAGGTTCAAGGCCTTTTGCTGTCTGTGGCAACAGTGTGATTGGGATCTGCCTTGCTTCCTCCCCTAAAGTGGCCAGGGCCCTAGTGGCTAGGCAGGGGAGACAGGGGAGGATATGCTGCTGGGTCAATTTGCCACAAAATAAGGGAACTAATCGTTGCTGCAGAAGAGGGGCGTAGTGTGCGCTATCTAAACCTCTCCAGCGCGTGAACGCCTGACACTACCAGCAACGTAACTTTTTAATCTTTTTTTAAATATAATATAAGGTATGAGATTTTACTGTGACTCTTTTTTTGGTTATTTTATTTATTTATTTATTGTTTATTATTTTCATTTTTGTCATTTGTTGATGCAACTACGCAATAAAAGTTACATGAAATACTGCAAAAAACATTTTATTGAAGAAACAATTGCAAAAAAAGAAACCCAAAACACTGTATCAGAATAAGCCATTTGCGAGTTAAATTTGAATAATGTCTGGTACAATGACTAGTTTAGTCACAAGTTACCGCTTAAATTTGAATTCCTCAGACTATCGAGACAGTTGCTATGTCACATGGTTCGGGGCAAGCTTTTGTATAGCAACCTCCAGATGAGCAAACCCTGGTACCATTGTGTCATACACATCCATTCAGAATTGTGTATGGGTGTTCACCGTCTCTTACGTAACTAAGCAAAAGCTTGCCCCTAATCATGTGACATAGCAACTGTCTCGATAGTCTGAGGAATTCAAATTTAAGCGGTAACTTGTGACTAAACAAGTCATTGTACCAGACATTATTCAAATGTAACTCGCAAATGGCTTATTAGTTGCGATGATCGTAACCCTCTCTAGTATTTTAAAATAATTGGTGACTGTATGCATGTGACTGCGGTTTCATTGTTGGGGCTGGACTTGTACACATGCATATAGAGCCACGCAGTGCAGGGGAGACTTGATAAATTTAGGCTTTTAAAGTTGGCCCTATTTTACTTGGCAAGTGGACTCTGCTGGAGAAGTGGGCAAGTGGGAGTGCATTTAGTTGGGTGCTCAAGACAGGAAAGGAAATGCTGTGACTCGGTCGCCACACCATGATGGGAACTAGATATCAGCCGGTCAGTCCGTGAAACCGGACTCGCGGCGCTTTATAAGCATGACATGTCACCCCGTAATTTTTACATTGTTTACCCAAGCCGTATTTTTTATTTTTTTCATCTGTACGAAAAACACAAATCAGAATAATGCAACATAATTTGTTGGTTTAATTGCCGCGTAGCATTTAATTTTCTTTTCCGTTGCAATTAATATATAATTTTTATTTATTAATTTTTTGGGTAGGGAAATTTTTCAAGATTGATGCCCGGACGTAGGGAAACCTTCACCGGCGTTGAGGTGTTTTCACTTGGAAGGAAACAAACTAGACGGGCCTTGGACTCCCCACTAAATAAACTCCCATAGGAACCAATGCTAAAAATCGTGTAAGTCTCCGGACAACTATTAACTTCAGAATTCTTTTCAATTTTTGGCAGGTCAGCCGTTTGGAATTTTTTCTAGCGACCCCAGAAAAAAACACACCAGAAAATGAAATTTTCCCTAAACCGACTTGCTGCCAGTTTTCGTGAAGCACTTCTCCACTTCCCCGGTCAAATAGGGCCAACTTTAACGCCTAAATTGATCAAGTCTCCTCAAAAGTTGAAGCACAGAACCCCCAGGTTGTGATAGATTCTTATATTTACGCAATCTATTAATAGCATGACCCCCAAAACGTTCTAATTCAAAATAATTATACCGTTTATTGGGTGTTTTATTTATTTTTTTTTTTTAATTTTTTTTTGGGGGGGGGGTCTCAACTTTTAAGATTAATCTTTTTTGTTTTTGGTTTGCTTCATTTATTGAATTGTTTATTTCATTGATTTGCTTATATATTTCTTCTTCCTTTTTCATTTTGTTAATTTTTGAGTCTCCATTCAGTATAGATACATGTTGCCGTCTGTTGTTTTCTCCCAGTCTGGTTGGGTGCACTCGTATGGCTATACATTGTAAACTCACGGGTAAAAGTACCAACACCTTACTAGCGCAGTGGGATAAGGTGCTGGGACTGTCTCAACACTTGGACCACGCGATCCGGGTTCGAATGCCGTCTGCACTAATATAGGTTCAAGGCCTTTTGCTGTCTGTGGCAACAGTGTGATTGGGATCTGCCTTGCCTCCTCCCCTAAAGTGGTCAGGGCCCTAGTGGCTAGGCAGGGGAGACAGGGGAGGATATGCTGCTGGGTCAATTTGCCACAAAATAAGGGAACTAATCGTTGCTGCAGAAGAGGGGCGTAGTGTGCGCTATCTAAACCTCTCCAGCGCGTGAACGCCTGACACTACCAGCAACGTAACTTTTAAATCTTTTTTTAAATATAATATAAGGTATGAGATTTTACTGTGACGCTTTTTTTGGTTATTTTATTTATTTATTTATTGTTTATTATTTTCATTTTTGTCATTTGTTGATGCAACTACGCAATAAAAGTTACATGAAATACTGCAAAAAACATTTTATTGAAGAAACAATTGCAAAAAAAGAAACCCAAAACACTGTATCAGAATAAGCCATTTGCGAGTTAAATTTGAATAATGTCTGGTACAATGACTAGTTTAGTCACAAGTTACCGCTTAAATTTGAATTCCTCAGACTATCGAGACAGTTGCTATGTCACATGGTTCGGGGCAAGCTTTTGTATAGCAACCTCCAGATGAGCAAACCCTGGTACCATTGTGTCATACACATCCATTCAGAATTGTGTATGAGTGTTCACCGTCTCTTACGTAACTAAGCAAAAGCTTGCCCCTAATCATGTGACATAGCAACTGTCTCGATAGTCTGAGGAATTCAAATTTAAGCGGTAACTTGTGACTAAACAAGTCATTGTACCAGACATTATTCAAATGTAACTCGCAAATGGCTTATTAGTTGCGATGATCGTAACCCTCTCTAGTATTTTAAAATAATTGGTGACTGTATGCATGTGACTGCGGTTTCATTGTTGGGGCTGGACTTGTACACATGCATATAGAGCCACGCAGTGCAGGGGAGACTTGATAAATTTAGGCTTTTAAAGTTGGCCCTATTTTACTTGGCAAGTGGACTCTGCTGGAGAAGTGGGCAAGTGGGAGTGCATTTAGTTGGGTGCTCAAGACAGGAAAGGAAATGCTGTGACTCGGTCGCCACACCATGATGGGAACTAGATATCAGCCGGTCAGTCCGTGAAACCGGACTCGCGGCGCTTTATAAGCATGACATGTCACCCCGTAATTTTTACATTGTTTACCCAAGCCGTATTTTTTATTTTTTTCATCTGTACGAAAAACACAAATCAGAATAATGCAACATAATTTGTTGGTTTAATTGCCGCGTAGCATTTAATTTTCTTTTCCGTTGCAATTAATATATAATTTTTATTTATTAATTTTTTGGGTAGAGAAATTTTTCAAGATTGATGCCCGGACGTAGGGAAACCTTCACCGGCGTTGAGGTGTTTTCACTTGGAAGGAAACAAACTAGACGGGCCTTGGACTCCCCACTAAATAAACTCCCATAGGAACCAATGCTAAAAATCGTGTAAGTCTCCGGACAACTATTAACTTCAGAATTATTTTCAATTTTTGGCAGGTCAGCCGTTTGGAATTTTTTCTAGCGACCCCAGAAAAAAACACACCAGAAAATGAAATTTTCCCTAAACCGACTTGCTGCCAGTTTTCGTGAAGCACTTCTCCACTTCCCCGGTCAAATAGGGCCAACTTTAACGCCTAAATTGATCAAGTCTCCTCAAAAGTTGAAGCACAGAACCCCCAGGTTGTGATAGATTCTTATATTTACGCAATCTATTAATAGCATGACCCCCAAAACGTTCTAATTCAAAATAATTATACCGTTTATTGGGTGTTTTATTTATTTATTTTTTTTAATTTTTTTTTTGGGGGGGGGGTCTCAACTTTTAAGATTAATCTTTTTTGTTTTTGGTTTGCTTCATTTATTGAATTGTTTATTTCATTGATTTGCTTATATATTTCTTCTTCCTTTTTCATTTTGTTAATTTTTGAGTCTCCATTCAGTATAGATACATGTTGCCGTCTGTTGTTTTCTCCCAGTCTGGTTGGGTGCACTCGTATGGCTATACATTGTAAACTCACGGGTAAAAGTACCAACACCTTACTAGCGCAGTGGGATAAGGTGCTGGGACTGTCTCAACACTTGGACCACGCGATCCGGGTTCGAATGCCGTCTGCACTAATATAGGTTCAAGGCCTTTTGCTGTCTGTGGCAACAGTGTGATTGGGATCTGCCTTGCCTCCTCCCCTAAAGTGGTCAGGGCCCTAGTGGCTAGGCAGGGGAGACAGGGGAGGATATGCTGCTGGGTCAATTTGCCACAAAATAAGGGAACTAATCGTTGCTGCAGAAGAGGGGCGTAGTGTGCGCTATCTAAACCTCTCCAGCGCGTGAACGCCTGACACTACCAGCAACGTAACTTTTTAATCTTTTTTTAAATATAATATAAGGTATGAGATTTTACTGTGACGCTTTTTTTGGTTATTTTATTTATTTATTTATTGTTTATTATTTTCATTTTTGTCATTTGTTGATGCAACTACGCAATAAAAGTTACATGAAATACTGCAAAAAACATTTTATTGAAGAAACAATTGCAAAAAAAGAAACCCAAAACACTGTATCAGAATAAGCCATTTGCGAGTTAAATTTGAATAATGTCTGGTACAATGACTAGTTTAGTCACAAGTTACCGCTTAAATTTGAATTCCTCAGACTATCGAGACAGTTGCTATGTCACATGGTTCGGGGCAAGCTTTTGTATAGCAACCTCCAGATGAGCAAACCCTGGTACCATTGTGTCATACACATCCATTCAGAATTGTGTATGAGTGTTCACCGTCTCTTACGTAACTAAGCAAAAGCTTGCCCCTAATCATGTGACATAGCAACTGTCTCGATAGTCTGAGGAATTCAAATTTAAGCGGTAACTTGTGACTAAACAAGTCATTGTACCAGACATTATTCAAATGTAACTCGCAAATGGCTTATTAGTTGCGATGATCGTAACCCTCTCTAGTATTTTAAAATAATTGGTGACTGTATGCATGTGACTGCGGTTTCATTGTTGGGGCTGGACTTGTACACATGCATATAGAGCCACGCAGTGCAGGGGAGACTTGATAAATTTAGGCTTTTAAAGTTGGCCCTATTTTACTTGGCAAGTGGACTCTGCTGGAGAAGTGGGCAAGTGGGAGTGCATTTAGTTGGGTGCTCAAGACAGGAAAGGAAATGCTGTGACTCGGTCGCCACACCATGATGGGAACTAGATATCAGCCGGTCAGTCCGTGAAACCGGACTCGCGGCGCTTTATAAGCATGACATGTCACCCCGTAATTTTTACATTGTTTACCCAAGCCGTATTTTTTATTTTTTTCATCTGTACGAAAAACACAAATCAGAATAATGCAACATAATTTGTTGGTTTAATTGCCGCGTAGCATTTAATTTTCTTTTCCGTTGCAATTAATATATAATTTTTATTTATTAATTTTTTGGGTAGGGAAATTTTTCAAGATTGATGCCCGGACGTAGGGAAACCTTCACCGGCGTTGAGGTGTTTTCACTTGGAAGGAAACAAACTAGACGGGCCTTGGACTCCCCACTAAATAAACTCCCATAGGAACCAATGCTAAAAATCGTGTAAGTCTCCGGACAACTATTAACTTCAGAATTATTTTCAATTTTTGGCAGGTCAGCCGTTTGGAATTTTTTCTAGCGACCCCAGAAAAAAACACACCAGAAAATGAAATTTTCCCTAAACCGACTTGCTGCCAGTTTTCGTGAAGCACTTCTCCACTTCCCCGGTCAAATAGGGCCAACTTTAACGCCTAAATTGATCAAGTCTCCTCAAAAGTTGAAGCACAGAACCCCCAGGTTGTGATAGATTCTTATATTTACGCAATCTATTAATAGCATGACCCCCAAAACGTTCTAATTCAAAATAATTATACCGTTTATTGGGTGTTTTTTTTATTTATTATTTTTTATTTTATTAATTTTTTTTTTTTGGGGGGGGGGTCTCAACTTTTAAGATTAATCTTTTTTGTTTTTGGTTTGCTTCATTTATTGAATTGTTTATTTCATTGATTTGCTTATATATTTCTTCTTCCTTTTTCATTTTGTTAATTTTTGAGTCTCCATTCAGTATAGATACATGTTGCCGTCTGTTGTTTTCTCCCAGTCTGGTTGGGTGCACTCGTATGGCTATACATTGTAAACTCACGGGTAAAAGTACCAACACCTTACTAGCGCAGTGGGATAAGGTGCTGGGACTGTCTCAACACTTGGACCACGCGATCCGGGTTCGAATGCCGTCTGCACTAATATAGGTTCAAGGCCTTTTGCTGTCTGTGGCAACAGTGTGATTGGGATCTGCCTTGCTTCCTCCCCTAAAGTGGTCAGGGCCCTAGTGGCTAGGCAGGGGAGACAGGGGAGGATATGCTGCTGGGTCAATTTGCCACAAAATAAGGGAACTAATCGTTGCTGCAGAAGAGGGGCGTAGTGTGCGCTATCTAAACCTCTCCAGCGCGTGAACGCCTGACACTACCAGCAACGTAACTTTTTAATCTTTTTTTAAATATAATATAAGGTATGAGATTTTACTGTGACGCTTTTTTTGGTTATTTTATTTATTTATTTATTGTTTATTATTTTCATTTTTGTCATTTGTTGATGCAACTACGCAATAAAAGTTACATGAAATACTGCAAAAAACATTTTATTGAAGAAACAATTGCAAAAAAAGAAACCCAAAACACTGTATCAGAATAAGCCATTTGCGAGTTAAATTTGAATAATGTCTCACACAATGACTAGTTTAGTCACAAGTTACCGCTTAAATTTGAATTCCTCAGACTATCGAGACAGTTGCTATGTCACATGGTTCGGGGCAAGCTTTTGTATAGCAACCTCCAGATGAGCAAACCCTGGTACCATTGTGTCATACACATCCATTCAGAATTGTGTATGGGTGTTCACCGTCTCTTACGTAACTAAGCAAAAGCTTGCCCCTAATCATGTGACATAGCAACTGTCTCGATAGTCTGAGGAATTCAAATTTAAGCGGTAACTTGTGACTAAACAAGTCATTGTACCAGACATTATTCAAATGTAACTCGCAAATGGCTTATTAGTTGCGATGATCGTAACCCTCTCTAGTATTTTAAAATAATTGGTGACTGTATGCATGTGACTGCGGTTTCATTGTTGGGGCTGGACTTGTACACATGCATATAGAGCCACGCAGTGCAGGGGAGACTTGATAAATTTAGGCTTTTAAAGTTGGCCCTATTTTACTTGGCAAGTGGACTCTGCTGGAGAAGTGGGCAAGTGGGAGTGCATTTAGTTGGGTGCTCAAGACAGGAAAGGAAATGCTGTGACTCGGTCGCCACACCATGATGGGAACTAGATATCAGCCGGTCAGTCCGTGAAACCGGACTCGCGGCGCTTTATAAGCATGACATGTCACCCCGTAATTTTTACATTGTTTACCCAAGCCGTATTTTTTATTTTTTTCATCTGTACGAAAAACACAAATCAGAATAATGCAACATAATTTGTTGGTTTAATTGCCGCGTAGCATTTAATTTTCTTTTCCGTTGCAATTAATATATAATTTTTATTTATTAATTTTTTGGGTAGGGAAATTTTTCAAGATTGATGCCCGGACGTAGGGAAACCTTCACCGGCGTTGAGGTGTTTTCACTTGGAAGGAAACAAACTAGACGGGCCTTGGACTCCCCACTAAATAAACTCCCATAGGAACCAATGCTAAAAATCGTGTAAGTCTCCGGACAACTATTAACTTCAGAATTCTTTTCAATTTTTGGCAGGTCAGCCGTTTGGAATTTTTTCTAGCGACCCCAGAAAAAAAAACACCAGAAAATGAAATTTTCCCTAAACCGACTTGCTGCCAGTTTTCGTGAAGCACTTCTCCACTTCCCCGGTCAAATAGGGCCAACTTTAACGCCTAAATTGATCAAGTCTCCTCAAAAGTTGAAGCACAGAACCCCCAGGTTGTGATAGATTCTTATATTTACGCAATCTATTAATAGCATGACCCCCAAAACGTTCTAATTCAAAATAATTATACCGTTTATTGGGTGTTTTTTTTATTTATTATTTTTTATTTTATATTTTTTTTTTGGGGGGGGGGGGGTCTCAACTTTTAAGATTAATCTTTTTTGTTTTTGGTTTGCTTCATTTATTGAATTGTTTATTTCATTGATTTGCTTATATATTTCTTCTTCCTTTTTCATTTTGTTAATTTTTGAGTCTCCATTCAGTATAGATACATGTTGCCGTCTGTTGTTTTCTCCCAGTCTGGTTGGGTGCACTCGTATGGCTATACATTGTAAACTCACGGGTAAAAGTACCAACACCTTACTAGCGCAGTGGGATAAGGTGCTGGGACTGTCTCAACACTTGGACCACGCGATCCGGGTTCGAATGCCGTCTGCACTAATATAGGTTCAAGGCCTTTTGCTGTCTGTGGCAACAGTGTGATTGGGATCTGCCTTGCTTCCTCCCCTAAAGTGGTCAGGGCCCTAGTGGCTAGGCAGGGGAGACAGGGGAGGATATGCTGCTGGGTCAATTTGCCACAAAATAAGGGAACTAATCGTTGCTGCAGAAGAGGGGCGTAGTGTGCGCTATCTAAACCTCTCCAGCGCGTGAACGCCTGACACTACCAGCAACGTAACTTTTTAATCTTTTTTAAAATATAATATAAGGTATGAGATTTTACTGTGACGCTTTTTTTGGTTATTTTATTTATTTATTTATTGTTTATTATTTTCATTTTTGTCATTTGTTGATGCAACTACGCAATAAAAGTTACATGAAATACTGCAAAAAACATTTTATTGAAGAAACAATTGCAAAAAAAGAAACCCAAAACACTGTATCAGAATAAGCCATTTGCGAGTTAAATTTGAATAATGTCTGGTACAATGACTAGTTTAGTCACAAGTTACCGCTTAAATTTGAATTCCTCAGACTATCGAGACAGTTGCTATGTCACATGGTTCGGGGCAAGCTTTTGTATAGCAACCTCCAGATGAGCAAACCCTGGTACCATTGTGTCATACACATCCATTCAGAATTGTGTATGGGTGTTCACCGTCTCTTACGTAACTAAGCAAAAGCTTGCCCCTAATCATGTGACATAGCAACTGTCTCGATAGTCTGAGGAATTCAAATTTAAGCGGTAACTTGTGACTAAACAAGTCATTGTACCAGACATTATTCAAATGTAACTCGCAAATGGCTTATTAGTTGCGATGATCGTAACCCTCTCTAGTATTTTAAAATAATTGGTGACTGTATGCATGTGACTGCGGTTTCATTGTTGGGGCTGGACTTGTACACATGCATATAGAGCCACGCAGTGCAGGGGAGACTTGATAAATTTAGGCTTTTAAAGTTGGCCCTATTTTACTTGGCAAGTGGACTCTGCTGGAGAAGTGGGCAAGTGGGAGTGCATTTAGTTGGGTGCTCAAGACAGGAAAGGAAATGCTGTGACTCGGTCGCCACACCATGATGGGAACTAGATATCAGCCGGTCAGTCCGTGAAACCGGACTCGCGGCGCTTTATAAGCATGACATGTCACCCCGTAATTTTTACATTGTTTACCCAAGCCGTATTTTTTATTTTTTTCATCTGTACGAAAAACACAAATCAGAATAATGCAACATAATTTGTTGGTTTAATTGTCGCGTAGCATTTAATTTTCTTTTCCGTTGCAATTAATATATAATTTTTATTTATTAATTTTTTGGGTAGGGAAATTTTTCAGGATTGATGCCCGGACGTAGGGAAACCTTCACCGGCGTTGAGGTGTTTTCACTTGGAAGGAAACAAACTAGACGGGCCTTGGACTCCCCACTAAATAAACTCCCATAGGAACCAATGCTAAAAATCGGGTAAGTCTCCGGACAACTATTAACTTCAGAATTCTTTTCAATTTTTGGCAGGTCAGCCGTTTGGAATTTTTTCTAGCGACCCCAGAAAAAACACACCAGAAAATGAAATTTTCCCTAAACCGATTTGCTGCCAGTTTTCGTGAAGCACTTCTCCACTTCCCCGGTCAAATAGGGCCAACTTTAACGCCTAAATTGATCAAGTCTCCTCAAAAGTTGAAGCACAGAACCCCCAGGTTGTGATAGATTCTTATATTTACGCAATCTATTAATAGCATGACCCCCAAAACGTTCTAATTCAAAATAATTATACCGTTTATTGGGTGTTTTTTTTATTTATTATTTTTTATTTTATTTATTTAATTTTTTTTTTTGGGGGGGGGTCTCAACTTTTAAGATTAATCTTTTTTGTTTTTGGTTTGCTTCATTTATTGAATTGTTTATTTCATTGATTTGCTTATATATTTCTTCTTCCTTTTTCATTTTGTTAATTTTTGAGTCTCCATTCAGTATAGATACATGTTGCCGTCTGTTGTTTTTTCCCAGTCTGGTTGGGTGCACTCGTATGGCTATACATTGTAAACTCACGGGTAAAAGTACCAACACCTTACTAGCGCAGTGGGATAAGGTGCTGGGACTGTCTCAACACTTGGACCACGCGATCCGGGTTCGAATGCCGTCTGCACTAATATAGGTTCAAGGCCTTTTGCTGTCTGTGGCAACAGTGTGATTGGGATCTGCCTTGCTTCCTCCCCTAAAGTGGTCAGGGCCCTAGTGGCTAGGCAGGGGAGACAGGGGAGGATATGCTGCTGGGTCAATTTGCCACAAAATAAGGGAACTAATCGTTGCTGCAGAAGAGGGGCGTAGTGTGCGCTATCTAAACCTCTCCAGCGCGTGAACGCCTGACACTACCAGCAACGTAACTTTTTAATCTTTTTTTAAATATAATATAAGGTATGAGATTTTACTGTGACGCTTTTTTTGGTTATTTTATTTATTTATTTATTGTTTATTATTTTCATTTTTGTCATTTGTTGATGCAACTACGCAATAAAAGTTACATGAAATACTGCAAAAAACATTTTATTGAAGAAACAATTGCAAAAAAAGAAACCCAAAACACTGTATCAGAATAAGCCATTTGCGAGTTAAATTTGAATAATGTCTGGTACAATGACTAGTTTAGTCACAAGTTACCGCTTAAATTTGAATTCCTCAGACTATCGAGACAGTTGCTATGTCACATGGTTCGGGGCAAGCTTTTGTATAGCAACCTCCAGATGAGCAAACCCTGGTACCATTGTGTCATACACATCCATTCAGAATTGTGTATGGGTGTTCACCGTCTCTTACGTAACTAAGCAAAAGCTTGCCCCTAATCATGTGACATAGCAACTGTCTCGATAGTCTGAGGAATTCAAATTTAAGCGGTAACTTGTGACTAAACAAGTCATTGTACCAGACATTATTCAAATGTAACTCGCAAATGGCTTATTAGTTGCGATGATCGTAACCCTCTCTAGTATTTTAAAATAATTGGTGACTGTATGCATGTGACTGCGGTTTCATTGTTGGGGCTGGACTTGTACACATGCATATAGAGCCACGCAGTGCAGGGGAGACTTGATAAATTTAGGCTTTTAAAGTTGGCCCTATTTTACTTGGCAAGTGGACTCTGCTGGAGAAGTGGGCAAGTGGGAGTGCATTTAGTTGGGTGCTCAAGACAGGAAAGGAAATGCTGTGACTCGGTCGCCACACCATGATGGGAACTAGATATCAGCCGGTCAGTCCGTGAAACCGGACTCGCGGCGCTTTATAAGCATGACATGTCACCCCGTAATTTTTACATTGTTTACCCAAGCCGTATTTTTTATTTTTTTCATCTGTACGAAAAACACAAATCAGAATAATGCAACATAATTTGTTGGTTTAATTGCCGCGTAGCATTTAATTTTCTTTTCCGTTGCAATTAATATATAATTTTTATTTATTAATTTTTTGGGTAGGGAAATTTTTCAAGATTGATGCCCGGACGTAGGGAAACCTTCACCGGCGTTGAGGTGTTTTCACTTGGAAGGAAACAAACTAGACGGGCCTTGGACTCCCCACTAAATAAACTCCCATAGGAACCAATGCTAAAAATCGTGTAAGTCTCCGGACAACTATTAACTTCAGAATTCTTTTCAATTTTTGGCAGGTCAGCCGTTTGGAATTTTTTCTAGCGACCCCAGAAAAAAAAACACCAGAAAATAAAATTTTCCCTAAACCGACTTGCTGCCAGTTTTCGTGAAGCACTTCTCCACTTCCCCGGTCAAATAGGGCCAACTTTAACGCCTAAATTGATCAAGTCTCCTCAAAAGTTGAAGCACAGAACCCCCAGGTTTTGATAGATTCTTATATTTACGCAATCTATTAATAGCATGACCCCCAAAACGTTCTAATTCAAAATAATTATACCGTTTATTGGGTGTTTTTTTTATTTATTATTTTTTATTTTATTTATTTTTTTTTTTTGGGGGGGGGGGGGGTCTCAACTTTTAAGATTAATCTTTTTTGTTTTTGGTTTGCTTCATTTATTGAATTGTTTATTTCATTGATTTGCTTATATATTTCTTCTTCCTTTTTCATTTTGTTAATTTTTGAGTCTCCATTCAGTATAGATACATGTTGCCGTCTGTTGTTTTCTCCCAGTCTGGTTGGGTGCACTCGTATGGCTATACATTGTAAACTCACGGGTAAAAGTACCAACACCTTACTAGCGCAGTGGGATAAGGTGCTGGGACTGTCTCAACACTTGGACCACGCGATCCGGGTTCGAATGCCGTCTGCACTAATATAGGTTCAAGGCCTTTTGCTGTCTGTGGCAACAGTGTGATTGGGATCTGCCTTGCTTCCTCCCCTAAAGTGGTCAGGGCCCTAGTGGCTAGGCAGGGGAGACAGGGGAGGATATGCTGCTGGGTCAATTTGCCACAAAATAAGGGAACTAATCGTTGCTGCAGAAGAGGGGCGTAGTGTGCGCTATCTAAACCTCTCCAGCGCGTGAACGCCTGACACTACCAGCAACGTAACTTTTTAATCTTTTTTTAAATATAATATAAGGTATGAGATTTTACTGTGACGCTTTTTTTGGTTATTTTATTTATTTATTTATTGTTTATTATTTTCATTTTTGTCATTTGTTGATGCAACTACGCAATAAAAGTTACATGAAATACTGCAAAAAACATTTATTGAAGAAACAATTGCAAAAAAAGAAACCCAAAACACTGTATCAGAATAAGCCATTTGCGAGTTAAATTTGAATAATGTCTGGTACAATGACTAGTTTAGTCACAAGTTACCGCTTAAATTTGAATTCCTCTGACTATCGAGACAGTTGCTATGTCACATGGTTCGGGGCAAGCTTTTGTATAGCAACCTCCAGATGAGCAAACCCTGGTACCATTGTGTCATACACATCCATTCAGAATTGTGTATGGGTGTTCACCGTCTCTTACGTAACTAAGCAAAAGCTTGCCCCTAATCATGTGACATAGCAACTGTCTCGATAGTCTGAGGAATTCAAATTTAAGCGGTAACTTGTGACTAAACAAGTCATTGTACCAGACATTATTCAAATGTAACTCGCAAATGGCTTATTAGTTGCGATGATCGTAACCCTCTCTAGTATTTTAAAATAATTGGTGACTGTATGCATGTGACTGCGGTTTCATTGTTGGGGCTGGACTTGTACACATGCATATAGAGCCACGCAGTGCAGGGGAGACTTGATAAATTTAGGCTTTTAAAGTTGGCCCTATTTTACTTGGCAAGTGGACTCTGCTGGAGAAGTGGGCAAGTGGGAGTGCATTTAGTTGGGTGCTCAAGACAGGAAAGGAAATGCTGTGACTCGGTCGCCACACCATGATGGGAACTAGATATCAGCCGGTCAGTCCGTGAAACCGGACTCGCGGCGCTTTATAAGCATGACATGTCACCCCGTAATTTTTACATTGTTTACCCAAGCCGTATTTTTTATTTTTTTCATCTGTACGAAAAACACAAATCAGAATAATGCAACATAATTTGTTGGTTTAATTGCCGCGTAGCATTTAATTTTCTTTTCCGTTGCAATTAATATATAATTTTTATTTATTAATTTTTTGGGTAGGGAAATTTTTCAAGATTGATGCCCGGACGTAGGGAAACCTTCACCGGCGTTGAGGTGTTTTCACTTGGAAGGAAACAAACTAGACGGGCCTTGGACTCCCCACTAAATAAACTCCCATAGGAACCAATGCTAAAAATCGTGTAAGTCTCCGGACAACTATTAACTTCAGAATTCTTTTCAATTTTTGGCAGGTCAGCCGTTTGGAATTTTTTCTAGCGACCCCAGAAAAAAACACACCAGAAAATGAAATTTTCCCTAAACCGACTTGCTGCCAGTTTTCGTGAAGCACTTCTCCACTTCCCCGGTCAAATAGGGCCAACTTTAACGCCTAAATTGATCAAGTCTCCTCAAAAGTTGAAGCACAGAACCCCCAGGTTGTGATAGATTCTTATATTTACGCAATCTATTAATAGCATGACCCCCAAAACGTTCTAATTCAAAATAATTATACCGTTTATTGGGTGTTTTTTTTATTTATTATTTTTTATTTTATTTAATTTTTTTTTTTGGGGGGGGGGGGTCTCAACTTTTAAGATTAATCTTTTTTGTTTTTGGTTTGCTTCATTTATTGAATTGTTTATTTCATTGATTTGCTTATATATTTCTTCTTCCTTTTTCATTTTGTTAATTTTTGAGTCTCCATTCAGTATAGATACATGTTGCCGTCTGTTGTTTTCTCCCAGTCTGGTTGGGTGCACTCGTATGGCTATACATTGTAAACTCACGGGTAAAAGTACCAACACCTTACTAGCGCAGTGGGATAAGGTGCTGGGACTGTCTCAACACTTGGACCACGCGATCCGGGTTCGAATGCCGTCTGCACTAATATAGGTTCAAGGCCTTTTGCTGTCTGTGGCAACAGTGTGATTGGGATCTGCCTTGCTTCCTCCCCTAAAGTGGTCAGGGCCCTAGTGGCTAGGCAGGGGAGACAGGGGAGGATATGCTGCTGGGTCAATTTGCCACAAAATAAGGGAACTAATCGTTGCTGCAGAAGAGGGGCGTAGTGTGCGCTATCTAAACCTCTCCAGCGCGTGAACGCCTGACACTACCAGCAACGTAACTTTTTAATCTTTTTTTAAATATAATATAAGGTATGAGATTTTACTGTGACGCTTTTTTTGGTTATTTTATTTATTTATTTATTGTTTATTATTTTCATTTTTGTCATTTGTTGATGCAACTACGCAATAAAAGTTACATGAAATACTGCAAAAAACATTTTATTGAAGAAACAATTGCAAAAAAAGAAACCCAAAACACTGTATCAGAATAAGCCATTTGCGAGTTAAATTTGAATAATGTCTGGTACAATGACTAGTTTAGTCACAAGTTACCGCTTAAATTTGAATTCCTCAGACTATCGAGACAGTTGCTATGTCACATGGTTCGGGGCAAGCTTTTGTATAGCAACCTCCAGATGAGCAAACCCTGGTACCATTGTGTCATACACATCCATTCAGAATTGTGTATGGGTGTTCACCGTCTCTTACGTAACTAAGCAAAAGCTTGCCCCTAATCATGTGACATAGCAACTGTCTCGATAGTCTGAGGAATTCAAATTTAAGCGGTAACTTGTGACTAAACAAGTCATTGTACCAGACATTATTCAAATGTAACTCGCAAATGGCTTATTAGTTGCGATGATCGTAACCCTCTCTAGTATTTTAAAATAATTGGTGACTGTATGCATGTGACTGCGGTTTCATTGTTGGGGCTGGCTTGTACACATGCATATAGAGCCACGCAGTGCAGGGGAGACTTGATAAATTTAGGCTTTTAAAGTTGGCCCTATTTTACTTGGCAAGTGGACTCTGCTGGAGAAGTGGGCAAGTGGGAGTGCATTTAGTTGGGTGCTCAAGACAGGAAAGGAAATGCTGTGACTCGGTCGCCACACCATGATGGGAACTAGATATCAGCCGGTCAGTCCGTGAAACCGGACTCGCGGCGCTTTATAAGCATGACATGTCACCCCGTAATTTTTACATTGTTTACCCAAGCCGTATTTTTTATTTTTTTCATCTGTACGAAAAACACAAATCAGAATAATGCAACATAATTTGTTGGTTTAATTGTCGCGTAGCATTTAATTTTCTTTTCCGTTGCAATTAATATATAATTTTTATTTATTAATTTTTTGGGTAGGGAAATTTTTCAGGATTGATGCCCGGACGTAGGGAAACCTTCACCGGCGTTGAGGTGTTTTCACTTGGAAGGAAACAAACTAGACGGGCCTTGGACTCCCCACTAAATAAACTCCCATAGGAACCAATGCTAAAAATCGTGTAAGTCTCCGGACAACTATTAACTTCAGAATTCTTTTCAATTTTTGGCAGGTCAGCCGTTTGGAATTTTTTCTAGCGACCCCAGAAAAAAACACACCAGAAAATGAAATTTTCCCTAAACCGATTTGCTGCCAGTTTTCGTGAAGCACTTCTCCACTTCCCCGGTCAAATAGGGCCAACTTTAACGCCTAAATTGATCAAGTCTCCTCAAAAGTTGAAGCACAGAACCCCCAGGTTGTGATAGATTCTTATATTTACGCAATCTATTAATAGCATGACCCCCAAAACGTTCTAATTCAAAATAATTATACCGTTTATTGGGTGTTTTTTTTATTTATTATTTTTTATTTTATTTATTTAATTTTTTTTTGGGGGGGGGGGGGTCTCAACTTTTAAGATTAATCTTTTTTGTTTTTGGTTTGCTTCATTTATTGAATTGTTTATTTCATTGATTTGCTTATATATTTCTTCTTCCTTTTTCATTTTGTTAATTTTTGAGTCTCCATTCAGTATAGATACATGTTGCCGTCTGTTGTTTTCTCCCAGTCTGGTTGGGTGCACTCGTATGGCTATACATTGTAAACTCACGGGTAAAAGTACCAACACCTTACTAGCGCAGTGGGATAAGGTGCTGGGACTGTCTCAACACTTGGACCACGCGATCCGGGTTCGAATGCCGTCTGCACTAATATAGGTTCAAGGCCTTTTGCTGTCTGTGGCAACAGTGTGATTGGGATCTGCCTTGCTTCCTCCCCTAAAGTGGTCAGGGCCCTAGTGGCTAGGCAGGAGAGACAGGGGAGGATATGCTGCTGGGTCAATTTGCCACAAAATAAGGGAACTAATCGTTGCTGCAGAAGAGGGGCGTAGTGTGCGCTATCTAAACCTCTCCAGCGCGTGAACGCCTGACACTACCAGCAACGTAACTTTTTAATCTTTTTTTAAATATAATATAAGGTATGAGATTTTACTGTGACGCTTTTTTTGGTTATTTTATTTATTTATTTATTGTTTATTATTTTCATTTTTGTCATTTGTTGATGCAACTACGCAATAAAAGTTACATGAAATACTGCAAAAAACATTTTATTGAAGAAACAATTGCAAAAAAAGAAACCCAAAACACTGTATCAGAATAAGCCATTTGCGAGTTAAATTTGAATAATGTCTGGTACAATGACTAGTTTAGTCACAAGTTACCGCTTAAATTTGAATTCCTCAGACTATCGAGACAGTTGCTATGTCACATGGTTCGGGGCAAGCTTTTGTATAGCAACCTCCAGATGAGCAAACCCTGGTACCATTGTGTCATACACATCCATTCAGAATTGTGTATGGGTGTTCACCGTCTCTTACGTAACTAAGCAAAAGCTTGCCCCTAATCATGTGACATAGCAACTGTCTCGATAGTCTGAGGAATTCAAATTTAAGCGGTAACTTGTGACTAAACAAGTCATTGTACCAGACATTATTCAAATGTAACTCGCAAATGGCTTATTAGTTGCGATGATCGTAACCCTCTCTAGTATTTTAAAATAATTGGTGACTGTATGCATGTGACTGCGGTTTCATTGTTGGGGCTGGCTTGTACACATGCATATAGAGCCACGCAGTGCAGGGGAGACTTGATAAATTTAGGCTTTTAAAGTTGGCCCTATTTTACTTGGCAAGTGGACTCTGCTGGAGAAGTGGGCAAGTGGGAGTGCATTTAGTTGGGTGCTCAAGACAGGAAAGGAAATGCTGTGACTCGGTCGCCACACCATGATGGGAACTAGATATCAGCCGGTCAGTCCGTGAAACCGGACTCGCGGCGCTTTATAAGCATGACATGTCACCCCGTAATTTTTACATTGTTTACCCAAGCCGTATTTTTTATTTTTTTCATCTGTACGAAAAACACAAATCAGAATAATGCAACATAATTTGTTGGTTTAATTGCCGCGTAGCATTTAATTTTCTTTTCCGTTGCAATTAATATATAATTTTTATTTATTAATTTTTTGGGTAGGGACATTTTTCAAGATTGATGCCCGGACGTAGGGAAACCTTCACCGGCGTTGAGGTGTTTTCACTTGGAAGGAAACAAACTAGACGGGCCTTGGACTCCCCACTAAATAAACTCCCATAGGAACCAATGCTAAAAATCGTGTAAGTCTCCGGACAACTATTAACTTCAGAATTCTTTTCAATTTTTGGCAGGTCAGCCGTTTGGAATTTTTTCTAGCGACCCCAGAAAAAAAAACACCAGAAAATGAAATTTTCCCTAAACCGACTTGCTGCCAGTTTTCGTGAAGCACTTCTCCACTTCCCCGGTCAAATAGGGCCAACTTTAACGCCTAAATTGATCAAGTCTCCTCAAAAGTTGAAGCACAGAACCCCCAGGTTGTGATAGATTCTTATATTTACGCAATCTATTAATAGCATGACCCCCAAAACGTTCTAATTCAAAATAATTATACCGTTTATTGGGTGTTTTTTTTATTTATTATTTTTTATTTTTTTATATTTTTTTTTTGGGGGGGGGTCTCAACTTTTAAGATTAATCTTTTTTGTTTTTGGTTTGCTTCATTTATTGAATTGTTTATTTCATTGATTTGCTTATATATTTCTTCTTCCTTTTTCATTTTGTTAATTTTTGAGTCTCCATTCAGTATAGATACATGTTGCCGTCTGTTATTTTCTCCCTGTCTGGTTGGGTGCACTCGTATGGCTATACATTGTAAACTCACGGGTAAAAGTACCAACACCTTACTAGCGCAGTGGGATAAGGTGCTGGGACTGTCTCAACACTTGGACCACGCGATCCGGGTTCGAATGCCGTCTGCACTAATATAGGTTCAAGGCCTTTTGCTGTCTGTGGCAACAGTGTGATTGGGATCTGCCTTGCTTCCTCCCCTAAAGTGGTCAGGGCCCTAGTGGCTAGGCAGGGGAGACAGGGGAGGATATGCTGCTGGGTCAATTTGCCACAAAATAAGGGAACTAATCGTTGCTGCAGAAGAGGGGCGTAGTGTGCGCTATATAAACCTCTCCAGCGCGTGAACGCCTGACACTACCAGCAACGTAACTTTTTAATCTTTTTTTAAATATAATATAAGGTATGAGATTTTACTGTGACGCTTTTTTTGGTTATTTTATTTATTTATTTATTGTTTATTATTTTCATTTTTGTCATTTGTTGATGCAACTACGCAATAAAAGTTACATGAAATACTGCAAAAAACATTTTATTGAAGAAACAATTGCAAAAAAAGAAACCCAAAACACTGTATCAGAATAAGCCATTTGCGAGTTAAATTTGAATAATGTCTGGTACAATGACTAGTTTAGTCACAAGTTACCGCTTAAATTTGAATTCCTCAGACTATCGAGACAGTTGCTATGTCACATGGTTCGGGGCAAGCTTTTGTATAGCAACCTCCAGATGAGCAAACCCTGGTACCATTGTGTCATACACATCCATTCAGAATTGTGTATGGGTGTTCACCGTCTCTTACGTAACTAAGCAAAAGCTTGCCCCTAATCATGTGACATAGCAACTGTCTCGATAGTCTGAGGAATTCAAATTTAAGCGGTAACTTGTGACTAAACAAGTCATTGTACCAGACATTATTCAAATGTAACTCGCAAATGGCTTATTAGTTGCGATGATCGTAACCCTTTCTAGTATTTTAAAATAATTGGTGACTGTATGCATGTGACTGCGGTTTCATTGTTGGGGCTGGCTTGTACACATGCATATAGAGCCACGCAGTGCAGGGGAGACTTGATAAATTTAGGCTTTTAAAGTTGGCCCTATTTTACTTGGCAAGTGGACTCTGCTGGAGAAGTGGGCAAGTGGGAGTGCATTTAGTTGGGTGCTCAAGACAGGAAAGGAAATGCTGTGACTCGGTCGCCACACCATGATGGGAACTAGATATCAGCCGGTCAGTCCGTGAAACCGGACTCGCGGCGCTTTATAAGCATGACATGTCACCCCGTAATTTTTACATTGTTTACCCAAGCCGTATTTTTTATTTTTTTCATCTGTACGAAAAACACAAATCAGAATAATGCAACATAATTTGTTGGTTTAATTGCCGCGTAGCATTTAATTTTCTTTTCCGTTGCAATTAATATATAATTTTTATTTATTAATTTTTTGGGTAGGGAAATTTTTCAAGATTGATGCCCGGACGTAGGGAAACCTTCACCGGCGTTGAGGTGTTTTCACTTGGAAGGAAACAAACTAGACGGGCCTTGGACTCCCCACTAAATAAACTCCCATAGGAACCAATGCTAAAAAACGTGTAAGTCTCCGGACAACTATTAACTTCAGAATTCTTTTCAATTTTTGGCAGGTCAGCCGTTTGGAATTTTTTCTAGCGACCCCAGAAAAAAACACACCAGAAAATGAAATTTTCCCTAAACCGACTTGCTGCCAGTTTTCGTGAAGCACTTCTCCACTTCCCCGGTCAAATAGGGCCAACTTTAACGCCTAAATTGATCAAGTCTCCTCAAAAGTTGAAGCACAGAACCCCCAGGTTGTGATAGATTCTTATATTTACGCAATCTATTAATAGCATGACCCCCAAAACGTTCTAATTCAAAATAATTATACCGTTTATTGGGTGTTTTTTTTATTTATTATTTTTTATTTTATTTTATTTTTTTTGGGGGGGGGGGGTCTCAACTTTTAAGATTAATCTTTTTTGTTTTTGGTTTGCTTCATTTATTGAATTGTTTATTTCATTGATTTGCTTATATATTTCTTCTTCCTTTTTCATTTTGTTAATTTTTGAGTCTCCATTCAGTATAGATACATGTTGCCGTCTGTTATTTTCTCCCAGTCTGGTTGGGTGCACTCGTATGGCTATACATTGTAAACTCACGGGTAAAAGTACCAACACCTTACTAGCGCAGTGGGATAAGGTGCTGGGACTGTCTCAACACTTGGACCACGCGATCCGGGTTCGAATGCCGTCTGCACTAATATAGGTTCAAGGCCTTTTGCTGTCTGTGGCAACAGTGTGATTGGGATCTGCCTTGCTTCCTCCCCTAAAGTGGTCAGGGCCCTAGTGGCTAGGCAGGGGAGACAGGGGAGGATATGCTGCTGGGTCAATTTGCCACAAAATAAGGGAACTAATCGTTGCTGCAGAAGAGGGGCGTAGTGTGCGCTATATAAACCTCTCCAGCGCGTGAACGCCTGACACTACCAGCAACGTAACTTTTTAATCTTTTTTTAAATATAATATAAGGTATGAGATTTTACTGTGACGCTTTTTGGGGTTATTTTATTTATTTATTTATTGTTTATTATTTTCATTTTTGTCATTTGTTGATGCAACTACGCAATAAAAGTTACATGAAATACTGCAAAAAACATTTTATTGAAGAAACAATTGCAAAAAAAGAAACCCAAAACACTGTATCAGAATAAGCCATTTGCGAGTTAAATTTGAATAATGTCTGGTACAATGACTAGTTTAGTCACAAGTTACCGCTTAAATTTGAATTCCTCAGACTATCGAGACAGTTGCTATGTCACATGGTTCGGGGCAAGCTTTTGTATAGCAACCTCCAGATGAGCAAACCCTGGTACCATTGTGTCATACACATCCATTCAGAATTGTGTATGGGTGTTCACCGTCTCTTACGTAACTAAGCAAAAGCTTGCCCCTAATCATGTGACATAGCAACTGTCTCGATAGTCTGAGGAATTCAAATTTAAGCGGTAACTTGTGACTAAACAAGTCATTGTACCAGACATTATTCAAATGTAACTCGCAAATGGCTTATTAGTTGCGATGATCGTAACCCTCTCTAGTATTTTAAAATAATTGGTGACTGTATGCATGTGACTGCGGTTTCATTGTTGGGGCTGGACTTGTACACATGCATATAGAGCCACGCAGTGCAGGGGAGACTTGATAAATTTAGGCTTTTAAAGTTGGCCCTATTTTACTTGGCAAGTGGACTCTGCTGGAGAAGTGGGCAAGTGGGAGTGCATTTAGTTGGGTGCTCAAGACAGGAAAGGAAATGCTGTGACTCGGTCGCCACACCATGATGGGAACTAGATATCAGCCGGTCAGTCCGTGAAACCGGACTCGCGGCGCTTTATAAGCATGACATGTCACCCCGTAATTTTTACATTGTTTACCCAAGCCGTATTTTTTATTTTTTTCATCTGTACGAAAAACACAAATCAGAATAATGCAACATAATTTGTTGGTTTAATTGCCGCGTAGCATTTAATTTTCTTTTCCGTTGCAATTAATATATAATTTTTATTTATTAATTTTTTGGGTAGGGAAATTTTTCAAGATTGATGCCCGGACGTAGGGAAACCTTCACCGGCGTTGAGGTGTTTTCACTTGGAAGGAAACAAACTAGACGGGCCTTGGACTCCCCACTAAATAAACTCCCATAGGAACCAATGCTAAAAATCGTGTAAGTCTCCGGACAACTATTAACTTCAGAATTCTTTTCAATTTTTGGCAGGTCAGCCGTTTGGAATTTTTTCTAGCGACCCCAGAAAAAAACACACCAGAAAATGAAATTTTCCCTAAACCGACTTGCTGCCAGTTTTCGTGAAGCACTTCTCCACTTCCCCGGTCAAATAGGGCCAACTTTAACGCCTAAATTGATCAAGTCTCCTCAAAAGTTGAAGCACAGAACCCCCAGGTTGTGATAGATTCTTATATTTACGCAATCTATTAATAGCATGACCCCCAAAACGTTCTAATTCAAAATAATTATACCGTTTATTGGGTGTTTTTTTTATTTATTATTTTTTATTTTATTTATTTAATTTTTTTTTTGGGGGGAGGGGTCTCAACTTTTAAGATTAATCTTTTTTGTTTTTGGTTTGCTTCATTTATTGAATTGTTTATTTCATTGATTTGCTTATATATTTCTTCTTCCTTTTTCATTTTGTTAATTTTTGAGTCTCCATTCAGTATAGATACATGTTGCCGTCTGTTGTTTTCTCCCAGTCTGGTTGGGTGCACTCGTATGGCTATACATTGTAAACTCACGGGTAAAAGTACCAACACCTTACTAGCGCAGTGGGATAAGGTGCTGGGACTGTCTCAACACTTGGACCACGCGATCCGGGTTCGAATGCCGTCTGCACTAATATAGGTTCAAGGCCTTTTGCTGTCTGTGGCAACAGTGTGATTGGGATCTGCCTTGCTTCCTCCCCTAAAGTGGTCAGGGCCCTAGTGGCTAGGCAGGGGAGACAGGGGAGGATATGCTGCTGGGTCAATTTGCCACAAAATAAGGGAACTAATCTTTGCTGCAGAAGAGGGGCGTAGTGTGCGCTATCTAAACCTCTCCAGCGCGTGAACGCCTGACACTACCAGCAACGTAACTTTTTAATCTTTTTTTAAATATAATATAAGGTATGAGATTTTACTGTGACGCTTTTTTTGGTTATTTTATTTATTTATTTATTGTTTATTATTTTCATTTTTGTCATTTGTTGATGCAACTACGCAATAAAAGTTACATGAAATACTGCAAAAAACATTTTATTGAAGAAACAATTGCAAAAAAAGAAACCCAAAACACTGTATCAGAATAAGCCATTTGCGAGTTAAATTTGAATAATGTCTGGTACAATGACTAGTTTAGTCACAAGTTACCGCTTAAATTTGAATTCCTCAGACTATCGAGACAGTTGCTATGTCACATGGTTCGGGGCAAGCTTTTGTATAGCAACCTCCAGATGAGCAAACCCTGGTACCATTGTGTCATACACATCCATTCAGAATTGTGTATGGGTGTTCACCGTCTCTTACGTAACTAAGCAAAAGCTTGCCCCTAATCATGTGACATAGCAACTGTCTCGATAGTCTGAGGAATTCAAATTTAAGCGGTAACTTGTGACTAAACAAGTCATTGTACCAGACATTATTCAAATGTAACTCGCAAATGGCTTATTAGTTGCGATGATCGTAACCCTCTCTAGTATTTTAAAATAATTGGTGACTGTATGCATGTGACTGCGGTTTCATTGTTGGGGCTGGCTTGTACACATGCATATAGAGCCACGCAGTGCAGGGGAGACTTGATAAATTTAGGCTTTTAAAGTTGGCCCTATTTTACTTGGCAAGTGGACTCTGCTGGAGAAGTGGGCAAGTGGGAGTGCATTTAGTTGGGTGCTCAAGACAGGAAAGGAAATGCTGTGACTCGGTCGCCACACCATGATGGGAACTAGATATCAGCCGGTCAGTCCGTGAAACCGGACTCGCGGCGCTTTATAAGCATGACATGTCACCCCGTAATTTTTACATTGTTTACCCAAGCCGTATTTTTTATTTTTTTCATCTGTACGAAAAACACAAATCAGAATAATGCAACATAATTTGTTGGTTTAATTGCCGCGTAGCATTTAATTTTCTTTTCCGTTGCAATTAATATATAATTTTTATTTATTAATTTTTTGGGTAGGGACATTTTTCAAGATTGATGCCCGGACGTAGGGAAACCTTCACCGGCGTTGAGGTGTTTTCACTTGGAAGGAAACAAACTAGACGGGCCTTGGACTCCCCACTAAATAAACTCCCATAGGAACCAATGCTAAAAATCGTGTAAGTCTCCGGACAACTATTAACTTCAGAATTCTTTTCAATTTTTGGCAGGTCAGCCGTTTGGAATTTTTTCTAGCGACCCCAGAAAAAAAAACACCAGAAAATGAAATTTTCCCTAAACCGACTTGCTGCCAGTTTTCGTGAAGCACTTCTCCACTTCCCCGGTCAAATAGGGCCAACTTTAACGCCTAAATTGATCAAGTCTCCTCAAAAGTTGAAGCACAGAACCCCCAGGTTGTGATAGATTCTTATATTTACGCAATCTATTAATAGCATGACCCCCAAAACGTTCTAATTCAAAATAATTATACCGTTTATTGGGTGTTTTTTTTATTTATTATTTTTTATTTTATTTATTTATTATTTTTTTTGGGGGGGGGGGGTCTCAACTTTTAAGATTAATCTTTTTTGTTTTTGGTTTGCTTCATTTATTGAATTGTTTATTTCATTGATTTGCTTATATATTTCTTCTTCCTTTTTCATTTTGTTAATTTTTGAGTCTCCATTCAGTATAGATACATGTTGCCGTCTGTTGTTTTCTCCCAGTCTGGTTGGGTGCACTCGTATGGCTATACATTGTAAACTCACGGGTAAAAGTACCAACACCTTACTAGCGCAGTGGGATAAGGTGCTGGGACTGTCTCAACACTTGGACCACGCGATCCGGGTTCGAATGCCGTCTGCACTAATATAGGTTCAAGGCCTTTTGCTGTCTGTGGCAACAGTGTGATTGGGATCTGCCTTGCTTCCTCCCCTAAAGTGGTCAGGGCCCTAGTGGCTAGGCAGGGGAGACAGGGGAGGATATGCTGCTGGGTCAATTTGCCACAAAATAAGGGAACTAATCGTTGCTGCAGAAGAGGGGCGTAGTGTGCGCTATCTAAACCTCTCCAGCGCGTGAACGCCTGACACTACCAGCAACGTAACTTTTTAATCTTTTTTTAAATATAATATAATGTATGAGATTTTACTGTGACGCTTTTTTTGGTTATTTTATTTATTTATTTATTGTTTATTATTTTCATTTTTGTCATTTGTTGATGCAACTACGCAATAAAAGTTACATGAAATACTGCAAAAAACATTTTATTGAAGAAACAATTGCAAAAAAAGAAACCCAAAACACTGTATCAGAATAAGCCATTTGCGAGTTAAATTTGAATAATGTCTGGTACAATGACTAGTTTAGTCACAAGTTACCGCTTAAATTTGAATTCCTCAGACTATCGAGACAGTTGCTATGTCACATGGTTCGGGGCAAGCTTTTGTATAGCAACCTCCAGATGAGCAAACCCTGGTACCATTGTGTCATACACATCCATTCAGAATTGTGTATGGGTGTTCACCGTCTCTTACGTAACTAAGCAAAAGCTTGCCCCTAATCATGTGACATAGCAACTGTCTCGATAGTCTGAGGAATTCAAATTTAAGCGGTAACTTGTGACTAAACAAGTCATTGTACCAGACATTATTCAAATGTAACTCGCAAATGGCTTATTAGTTGCGATGATCGTAACCCTCTCTAGTATTTTAAAATAATTGGTGACTGTATGCATGTGACTGCGGTTTCATTGTTGGGGCTGGACTTGTACACATGCATATAGAGCCACGCAGTGCAGGGGAGACTTGATAAATTTAGGCTTTTAAAGTTGGCCCTATTTTACTTGGCAAGTGGACTCTGCTGGAGAAGTGGGCAAGTGGGAGTGCATTTAGTTGGGTGCTCAAGACAGGAAAGGAAATGCTGTGACTCGGTCGCCACACCATGATGGGAACTAGATATCAGCCGGTCAGTCCGTGAAACCGGACTCGCGGCGCTTTATAAGCATGACATGTCACCCCGTAATTTTTACATTGTTTACCCAAGCCGTATTTTTTATTTTTTTCATCTGTACGAAAAACACAAATCAGAATAATGCAACATAATTTGTTGGTTTAATTGCCGCGTAGCATTTAATTTTCTTTTCCGTTGCAATTAATATATAATTTTTATTTATTAATTTTTTGGGTAGGGAAATTTTTCAAGATTGATGCCCGGACGTAGGGAAACCTTCACCGGCGTTGAGGTGTTTTCACTTGGAAGGAAACAAACTAGACGGGCCTTGGACTCCCCACTAAATAAACTCCCATAGGAACCAATGCTAAAAATCGTGTAAGTCTCCGGACAACTATTAACTTCAGAATTCTTTTCAATTTTTGGCAGGTCAGCCGTTTGGAATTTTTTCTAGCGACCCCAGAAAAAAACACACCAGAAAATTAAATTTTCCCTAAACCGACTTGCTGCCAGTTTTCGTGAAGCACTTCTCCACTTCCCCGGTCAAATAGGGCCAACTTTAACGCCTAAATTGATCAAGTCTCCTCAAAAGTTGAAGCACAGAACCCCCAGGTTGTGATAGATTCTTATATTTACGCAATCTATTAATAGCATGTCCCCCAAAACGTTCTAATTCAAAATAATTATACCGTTTATTGGGTGTTTTTTTTATTTATTATTTTTTATTTTATTTATTTATATTTTTTTTGGGGGGGGGGGTCTCAACTTTTAAGATTAATCTTTTTTGTTTTTGGTTTGCTTCATTTATTGAATTGTTTATTTCATTGATTTGCTTATATATTTCTTCTTCCTTTTTCATTTTGTTAATTTTTGAGTCTCCATTCAGTATAGATACATGTTGCCGTCTGTTGTTTTCTCCCAGTCTGGTTGGGTGCACTCGTATGGCTATACATTGTAAACTCACGGGTAAAAGTACCAACACCTTACTAGCGCAGTGGGATAAGGTGCTGGGACTGTCTCAACACTTGGACCACGCGATCCGGGTTCGAATGCCGTCTGCACTAATATAGGTTCAAGGCCTTTTGCTGTCTGTGGCAACAGTGTGATTGGGATCTGCCTTGCTTCCTCCCCTAAAGTGGTCAGGGCCCTAGTGGCTAGGCAGGGGAGACAGGGGAGGATATGCTGCTGGGTCAATTTGCCACAAAATAAGGGAACTAATCGTTGCTGCAGAAGAGGGGCGTAGTGTGCGCTATCTAAACCTCTCCAGCGCGTGAACGCCTGACACTACCAGCAACGTAACTTTTTAATCTTTTTTTAAATATAATATAAGGTATGAGATTTTACTGTGACGCTTTTTTTGGTTATTTTATTTATTTATTTATTGTTTATTATTTTCATTTTTGTCATTTGTTGATGCAACTACGCAATAAAAGTTACATGAAATACTGCAAAAAACATTTTATTGAAGAAACAATTGCAAAAAAAGAAACCCAAAACACTGTATCAGAATAAGCCATTTGCGAGTTAAATTTGAATAATGTCTGGTACAATGACTAGTTTAGTCACAAGTTACCGCTTAAATTTGAATTCCTCAGACTATCGAGACAGTTGCTATGTCACATGGTTCGGGGCAAGCTTTTGTATAGCAACCTCCAGATGAGCAAACCCTGGTACCATTGTGTCATACACATCCATTCAGAATTGTGTATGGGTGTTCACCGTCTCTTACGTAACTAAGCAAAAGCTTGCCCCTAATCATGTGACATAGCAACTGTCTCGATAGTCTGAGGAATTCAAATTTAAGCGGTAACTTGTGACTAAACAAGTCATTGTACCAGACATTATTCAAATGTAACTCGCAAATGGCTTATTAGTTGCGATGATCGTAACCCTCTCTAGTATTTTAAAATAATTGGTGACTGTATGCATGTGACTGCGGTTTCATTGTTGGGGCTGGACTTGTACACATGCATATAGAGCCACGCAGTGCAGGGGAGACTTGATAAATTTAGGCTTTTAAAGTTGGCCCTATTTTACTTGGCAAGTGGACTCTGCTGGAGAAGTGGGCAAGTGGGAGTGCATTTAGTTGGGTGCTCAAGACAGGAAAGGAAATGCTGTGACTCGGTCGCCACACCATGATGGGAACTAGATATCAGCCGGTCAGTCCGTGAAACCGGACTCGCGGCGCTTTATAAGCATGACATGTCACCCCGTAATTTTTACATTGTTTACCCAAGCCGTATTTTTTATTTTTTTCATCTGTACGAAAAATACAAATCAGAATAATGCAACATAATTTGTTGGTTTAATTGCCGCGTAGCATTTAATTTTCTTTTCCGTTGCAATTAATATATAATTTTTATTTATTAATTTTTTGGGTAGGGAAATTTTTCAAGATTGATGCCCGGACGTAGGGAAACCTTCACCGGCGTTGAGGTGTTTTCACTTGGAAGGAAACAAACTAGACGGGCCTTGGACTCCCCACTAAATAAACTCCCATAGGAACCAATGCTAAAAATCGTGTAAGTCTCCGGACAACTATTAACTTCAGAATTCTTTTCAATTTTTGGCAGGTCAGCCGTTTGGAATTTTTTCTAGCGACCCCAGAAAAAAACACACCAGAAAATGAAATTTTCCCTAAACCGACTTGCTGCCAGTTTTCGTGAAGCACTTCTCCACTTCCCCGGTCAAATAGGGCCAACTTTAACGCCTAAATTGATCAAGTCTCCTCAAAAGTTGAAGCACAGAACCCCCAGGTTGTGATAGATTCTTATATTTACGCAATCTATTAATAGCATGACCCCCAAAACGTTCTAATTCAAAATAATTATACCGTTTATTGTGTGTGTTTTTTATTTATTATTTTTTATTTTATTTATTTTTTATTTTTTTTGGGGGGGGTCTCAACTTTTAAGATTAATCTTTTTTGTTTTTGGTTTGCTTCATTTATTGAATTGTTTATTTCATTGATTTGCTTATATATTTCTTCTTCCTTTTTCATTTTGTTAATTTTTGAGTCTCCATTCAGTATAGATACATGTTGCCGTCTGTTGTTTTCTCCCAGTCTGGTTGGGTGCACTCGTATGGCTATACATTGTAAACTCACGGGTAAAAGTACCAACACCTTACTAGCGCAGTGGGATAAGGTGCTGGGACTGTCTCAACACTTGGACCACGCGATCCGGGTTCGAATGCCGTCTGCACTAATATAGGTTCAAGGCCTTTTGCTGTCTGTGGCAACAGTGTGATTGGGATCTGCCTTGCTTCCTCCCCTAAAGTGGTCAGGGCCCTAGTGGCTAGGCAGGGGAGACAGGGGAGGATATGCTGCTGGGTCAATTTGCCACAAAATAAGGGAACTAATCGTTGCTGCAGAAGAGGGGCGTAGTGTGCGCTATCTAAACCTCTCCAGCGCGTGAACGCCTGACACTACCAGCAACGTAACTTTTTAATCTTTTTTTAAATATAATATAAGGTATGAGATTTTACTGTGACGCTTTTTTTGGTTATTTTATTTATTTATTTATTGTTTATTATTTTCATTTTTGTCATTTGTTGATGCAACTACGCAATAAAAGTTACATGAAATACTGCAAAAAACATTTTATTGAAGAAACAATTGCAAAAAAAGAAACCCAAAACACTGTATCAGAATAAGCCATTTGCGAGTTAAATTTGAATAATGTCTGGTACAATGACTAGTTTAGTCACAAGTTACCGCTTAAATTTGAATTCCTCAGACTATCGAGACAGTTGCTATGTCACATGGTTCGGGGCAAGCTTTTGTATAGCAACCTCCAGATGAGCAAACCCTGGTACCATTGTGTCATACACATCCATTCAGAATTGTGTATGGGTGTTCACCGTCTCTTACGTAACTAAGCAAAAGCTTGCCCCTAATCATGTGACATAGCAACTGTCTCGATAGTCTGAGGAATTCAAATTTAAGCGGTAACTTGTGACTAAACAAGTCATTGTACCAGACATTATTCAAATGTAACTCGCAAATGGCTTATTAGTTGCGATGATCGTAACCCTCTCTAGTATTTTAAAATAATTGGTGACTGTATGCATGTGACTGCGGTTTCATTGTTGGGGCTGGACTTGTACACATGCATATAGAGCCACGCAGTGCAGGGGAGACTTGATAAATTTAGGCTTTTAAAGTTGGCCCTATTTTACTTGGCAAGTGGACTCTGCTGGAGAAGTGGGCAAGTGGGAGTGCATTTAGTTGGGTGCTCAAGACAGGAAAGGAAATGCTGTGACTCGGTCGCCACACCATGATGGGAACTAGATATCAGCCGGTCAGTCCGTGAAACCGGACTCGCGGCGCTTTATAAGCATGACATGTCACCCCGTATTTTTTACATTGTTTACCCAAGCCGTATTTTTTATTTTTTTCATCTGTACGAAAAACACAAATCAGAATAATGCAACATAATTTGTTGGTTTAATTGCCGCGTAGCATTTAATTTTCTTTTCCGTTGCAATTAATATATATTTTTTATTTATTAATTTTTTGGGTAGGGAAATTTTTCAAGATTGATGCCCGGACGTAGGGAAACCTTCACCGGCGTTGAGGTGTTTTCACTTGGAAGGAAACAAACTAGACGGGCCTTGGACTCCCCACTAAATAAACTCCCATAGGAACCAATGCTAAAAATCGTGTAAGTCTCCGGACAACTATTAACTTCAGAATTCTTTTCAATTTTTCGCAGGTCAGCCGTTTGGAATTTTTTCTAGCGACCCCAGAAAAAAACACACCAGAAAATGAAATTTTCCCTAAACCGACTTGCTGCCAGTTTTCGTGAAGCACTTCTCCACTTCCCCGGTCAAATAGGGCCAACTTTAACGCCTAAATTGATCAAGTCTCCTCAAAAGTTGAAGCACAGAACCCCCAGGTTGTGATAGATTCTTATATTTACGCAATCTATTAATAGCATGACCCCCAAAACGTTCTAATTCAAAATAATTATACCGTTTATTGGGTGTTTTTTTTATTTATTATTTTTTATTTTATTTATTTTTATTTTTTTTGGGGGGGGGGGGTCTCAACTTTTAAGATTAATCTTTTTTGTTTTTGGTTTGCTTCATTTATTGAATTGTTTATTTCATTGATTTGCTTATATATTTCTTCTTCCTTTTTCATTTTGTTAATTTTTGAGTCTCCATTCAGTATAGATACATGTTGCCGTCTGTTGTTTTCTCCCAGTCTGGTTGGGTGCACTCGTATGGCTATACATTGTAAACTCACGGGTAAAAGTACCAACACCTTACTAGCGCAGTGGGATAAGGTGCTGGGACTGTCTCAACACTTGGACCACGCGATCCGGGTTCGAATGCCGTCTGCACTAATATAGGTTCAAGGCCTTTTGCTGTCTGTGGCAACAGTGTGATTGGGATCTGCCTTGCTTCCTCCCCTAAAGTGGTCAGGGCCCTAGTGGCTAGGCAGGGGAGACAGGGGAGGATATGCTGCTGGGTCAATTTGCCACAAAATAAGGGAACTAATCGTTGCTGCAGAAGAGGGGCGTAGTGTGCGCTATCTAAACCTCTCCAGCGCGTGAACGCCTGACACTACCAGCAACGTAACTTTTTAATCTTTTTTTAAATATAATATAAGGTATGAGATTTTACTGTGACGCTTTTTTTGGTTATTTTATTTATTTATTTATTGTTTATTATTTTCATTTTTGTCATTTGTTGATGCAACTACGCAATAAAAGTTACATGAAATACTGCAAAAAACATTTTATTGAAGAAACAATTGCAAAAAAAGAAACCCAAAACACTGTATCAGAATAAGCCATTTGCGAGTTAAATTTGAATAATGTCTGGTACAATGACTAGTTTAGTCACAAGTTACCGCTTAAATTTGAATTCCTCAGACTATCGAGACAGTTGCTATGTCACATGGTTCGGGGCAAGCTTTTGTATAGCAACCTCCAGATGAGCAAACCCTGGTACCATTGTGTCATACACATCCATTCAGAATTGTGTATGGGTGTTCACCGTCTCTTACGTAACTAAGCAAAAGCTTGCCCCTAATCATGTGACATAGCAACTGTCTCGATAGTCTGAGGAATTCAAATTTAAGCGGTAACTTGTGACTAAACAAGTCATTGTACCAGACATTATTCAAATGTAACTCGCAAATGGCTTATTAGTTGCGATGATCGTAACCCTCTCTAGTATTTTAAAATAATTGGTGACTGTATGCATGTGACTGCGGTTTCATTGTTGGGGCTGGACTTGTACACATGCATATAGAGCCACGCAGTGCAGGGGAGACTTGATAAATTTAGGCTTTTAAAGTTGGCCCTATTTTACTTGGCAAGTGGACTCTGCTGGAGAAGTGGGCAAGTGGGAGTGCATTTAGTTGGGTGCTCAAGACAGGAAAGGAAATGCTGTGACTCGGTCGCCACACCATGATGGGAACTAGATATCAGCCGGTCAGTCCGTGAAACCGGACTCGCGGCGCTTTATAAGCATGACATGTCACCCCGTAATTTTTACATTGTTTACCCAAGCCGTATTTTTTATTTTTTTCATCTGTACGAAAAACACAAATCAGAATAATGCAACATAATTTGTTGGTTTAATTGCCGCGTAGCATTTAATTTTCTTTTCCGTTGCAATTAATATATAATTTTTATTTATTAATTTTTTGGGTAGGGAAATTTTTCAAGATTGATGCCCGGCGTTGAGGTGTTTTCACTTGGAAGGAAACAAACTAGACGGGCCTTGGACTCCCCACTAAATAAACTCCCATAGGAACCAATGCTAAAAATCGTGTAAGTCTCCGGACAACTATTAACTTCAGAATTCTTTTCAATTTTTGGCAGGTCAGCCGTTTGGAATTTTTTCTAGCGACCCCAGAAAAAAACACACCAGAAAATGAAATTTTCCCTAAACCGACTTGCTGCCAGTTTTCGTGAAGCACTTCTCCACTTCCCCGGTCAAATAGGGCCAACTTTAACGCCTAAATTGATCAAGTCTCCTCAAAAGTTGAAGCACAGAACCCCCAGGTTGTGATAGATTCTTATATTTACGCAATCTATTAATAGCATGACCCCCAAAACGTTCTAATTCAAAATAATTATACCGTTTATTGGGTGTTTTTTTTATTTATTATTTTTTATTTTATTTATTTTTTTTTTTTTTTGGGGGGGGGTCTCAACTTTTAAGATTAATCTTTTTTGTTTTTGGTTTGCTTCATTTATTGAATTGTTTATTTCATTGATTTGCTTATATATTTCTTCTTCCTTTTTCATTTTGTTAATTTTTGAGTCTCCATTCAGTATAGATACATGTTGCCGTCTGTTGTTTTCTCCCAGTCTGGTTGGGTGCACTCGTATGGCTATACATTGTAAACTCACGGGTAAAAGTACCAACACCTTACTAGCGCAGTGGGATAAGGTGCTGGGACTGTCTCAACACTTGGACCACGCGATCCGGGTTCGAATGCCGTCTGCACTAATATAGGTTCAAGGCCTTTTGCTGTCTGTGGCAACAGTGTGATTGGGATCTGCCTTGCTTCCTCCCCTAAAGTGGTCAGGGCCCTAGTGGCTAGGCAGGGGAGACAGGGGAGGATATGCTGCTGGGTCAATTTGCCACAAAATAAGGGAACTAATCGTTGCTGCAGAAGAGGGGCGTAGTGTGCGCTATCTAAACCTCTCCAGCGCGTGAACGCCTGACACTACCAGCAACGTAACTTTTTAATCTTTTTTTAAATATAATATAAGGTATGAGATTTTACTGTGACGCTTTTTTTGGTTATTTTATTTATTTATTTATTGTTTATTATTTTCATTTTTGTCATTTGTTGATGCAACTACGCAATAAAAGTTACATGAAATACTGCAAAAAACATTTTATTGAAGAAACAATTGCAAAAAAAAAACCCAAAATACTGTATCAGAATAAGCCATTTGCGAGTTAAATTTGAATAATGTCTGGTACAATGACTAGTTTAGTCACAAGTTACCGCTTAAATTTGAATTCCTCAGACTATCGAGACAGTTGCTATGTCACATGGTTCGGGGCAAGCTTTTGTATAGCAACCTCCAGATGAGCAAACCCTGGTACCATTGTGTCATACACATCCATTCAGAATTGTGTATGGGTGTTCACCGTCTCTTACGTAACTAAGCAAAAGCTTGCCCCTAATCATGTGACATAGCAACTGTCTCGATAGTCTGAGGAATTCAAATTTAAGCGGTAACTTGTGACTAAACAAGTCATTGTACCAGACATTATTCAAATGTAACTCGCAAATGGCTTATTAGTTGCGATGATCGTAACCCTCTCTAGTATTTTAAAATAATTGGTGACTGTATGCATGTGACTGCGGTTTCATTGTTGGGGCTGGACTTGTACACATGCATATAGAGCCACGCAGTGCAGGGGAGACTTGATAAATTTAGGCTTTTAAAGTTGGCCCTATTTTACTTGGCAAGTGGACTCTGCTGGAGAAGTGGGCAAGTGGGAGTGCATTTAGTTGGGTGCTCAAGACAGGAAAGGAAATGCTGTGACTCGGTCGCCACACCATGATGGGAACTAGATATCAGCCGGTCAGTCCGTGAAACCGGACTCGCGGCGCTTTATAAGCATGACATGTCACCCCGTAATTTTTACATTGTTTACCCAAGCCGTATTTTTTATTTTTTTCATCTGTACGAAAAACACAAATCAGAATAATGCAACATAATTTGTTGGTTTAATTGCCGCGTAGCATTTAATTTTCTTTTCCGTTGCAATTAATATATAATTTTTATTTATAAATTTTTTGGGTAGGGAAATTTTTCAAGATTGATGCCCGGACGTAGGGAAACCTTCACCGGCGTTGAGGTGTTTTCACTTGGAAGGAAACAAACTAGACGGGCCTCGGACTCCCCACTAAATAAACTCCCATAGGAACCAATGCTAAAAATCGTGTAAGTCTCCGGACAACTATTAACTTCAGAATTCTTTTCAATTTTTGGCAGGTCAGCCGTTTGGAATTTTTTCAAGCGACCCCAGAAAAAAACACACCAGAAAATGAAATTTTCTCTAAACCGACTTGCTGCCAGTTTTCGTGAAGCACTTCTCCACTTCCCCGGTCAAATAGGGCCAACTTTAACGCCTAAATTGATCAAGTCTCCTCAAAAGTTGAAGCACAGAACCCCCAGGTTGTGATAGATTCTTATATTTACGCAATCTATTAATAGCATGACCCCCAAAACGTTCTAATTCAAAATAATTATACCGTTTATTGGGTGTTTTTTTTATTTATTATTTTTTATTTTATTTATTTTTTTTTTTTGGGGGGGGGGGGTCTCAACTTTTAAGATTAATCTTTTTTGTTTTTGGTTTGCTTCATTTATTGAATTGTTTATTTCATTGATTTGCTTATATATTTCTTCTTCCTTTTTCATTTTGTTAATTTTTGAGTCTCCATTCAGTATAGATACATGTTGCCGTCTGTTGTTTTCTCCCAGTCTGGTTGGGTGCACTCGTATGGCTATACATTGTAAACTCACGGGTAAAAGTACCAACACCTTACTAGCGCAGTGGGATAAGGTGCTGGGACTGTCTCAACACTTGGACCACGCGATCCGGGTTCGAATGCCGTCTGCAACTAATATAGGTTCAAGGCCTTTTGCTGTCTGTGGCAACAGTGTGATTGGGATCTGCCTTGCTTCCTCCCCTAAAGTGGTCAGGGCCCTAGTGGCTAGGCAGGGGAGACAGGGGAGGATATGCTGCTGGGTCAATTTGCCACAAAATAAGGGAACTAATCGTTGCTGCAGAAGAGGGGCGTAGTGTGCGCTATCTAAACCTCTCCAGCGCGTGAACGCCTGACACTACCAGCAACGTAACTTTTTAATCTTTTTTTAAATATAATATAAGGTATGAGATTTTACTGTGACTCTTTTTTTGGTTATTTTATTTATTTATTTATTGTTTATTATTTTCATTTTTGTCATTTGTTGATGCAACTACGCAATAAAAGTTACATGAAATACTGCAAAAAACATTTTATTGAAGAAACAATTGCAAAAAAAGAAACCCAAAACACTGTATCAGAATAAGCCATTTGCGAGTTAAATTTGAATAATGTCTGGTACAATGACTAGTTTAGTCACAAGTTACCGCTTAAATTTGAATTCCTCAGACTATCGAGACAGTTGCTATGTCACATGGTTCGGGGCAAGCTTTTGTATAGCAACCTCCAGATGAGCAAACCCTGGTACCATTGTGTCATACACATCCATTCAGAATTGTGTATGGGTGTTCACCGTCTCTTACGTAACTAAGCAAAAGCTTGCCCCTAATCATGTGACATAGCAACTGTCTCGATAGTCTGAGGAATTCAAATTTAAGCGGTAACTTGTGACTAAACAAGTCATTGTACCAGACATTATTCAAATGTAACTCGCAAATGGCTTATTAGTTGCGATGATCGTAACCCTCTCTAGTATTTTAAAATAATTGGTGACTGTATGCATGTGACTGCGGTTTCATTGTTGGGGCTGGACTTGTACACATGCATATAGAGCCACGCAGTGCAGGGGAGACTTGATAAATTTAGGCTTTTAAAGTTGGCCCTATTTTACTTGGCAAGTGGACTCTGCTGGAGAAGTGGGCAAGTGGGAGTGCATTTAGTTGGGTGCTCAAGACAGGAAAGGAAATGCTGTGACTCGGTCGCCACACCATGATGGGAACTAGATATCAGCCGGTCAGTCCGTGAAACCGGACTCGCGGCGCTTTATAAGCATGACATGTCACCCCGTATTTTTTACATTGTTTACCCAAGCCGTATTTTTTATTTTTTTCATCTGTACGAAAAACACAAATCAGAATAATGCAACATAATTTGTTGGTTTAATTGCCGCGTAGCATTTAATTTTCTTTTCCGTTGCAATTAATATATATTTTTTATTTATTAATTTTTTGGGTAGGGAAATTTTTCAAGATTGATGCCCGGACGTAGGGAAACCTTCACCGGCGTTGAGGTGTTTTCACTTGGAAGGAAACAAACTAGACGGGCCTTGGACTCCCCACTAAATAAACTCCCATAGGAACCAATGCTAAAAATCGTGTAAGTCTCCGGACAACTATTAACTTCAGAATTCTTTTCAATTTTTGGCAGGTCAGCCGTTTGGAATTTTTTCTAGCGACCCCAGAAAAAAACACACCAGAAAATGAAATTTTCCCTAAACCGACTTGCTGCCAGTTTTCGTGAAGCACTTCTCCACTTCCCCGGTCAAATAGGGCCAACTTTAACGCCTAAATTGATCAAGTCTCCTCAAAAGTTGAAGCACAGAACCCCCAGGTTGTGATAGATTCTTATATTTACGCAATCTATTAATAGCATGACCCCCAAAACGTTCTAATTCAAAATAATTATACCGTTTATTGGGTGTTTTTTTTATTTATTATTTTTTATTTTATTTATTTTTATTTTTTTTTGGGGGGGGGGTCTCAACTTTTAAGATTAATCTTTTTTGTTTTTGGTTTGCTTCATTTATTGAATTGTTTATTTCATTGATTTGCTTATATATTTCTTCTTCCTTTTTCATTTTGTTAATTTTTGAGTCTCCATTCAGTATAGATACATGTTGCCGTCTGTTGTTTTCTCCCAGTCTGGTTGGGTGCACTCGTATGGCTATACATTGTAAACTCACGGGTAAAAGTACCAACACCTTACTAGCGCAGTGGGATAAGGTGCTGGGACTGTCTCAACACTTGGACCACGCGATCCGGGTTCGAATGCCGTCTGCACTAATATAGGTTCAAGGCCTTTTGCTGTCTGTGGCAACAGTGTGATTGGGATCTGCCTTGCTTCCTCCCCTAAAGTGGTCAGGGCCCTAGTGGCTAGGCAGGGGAGACAGGGGAGGATATGCTGCTGGGTCAATTTGCCACAAAATAAGGGAACTAATCGTTGCTGCAGAAGAGGGGCGTAGTGTGCGCTATCTAAACCTCTCCAGCGCGTGAACGCCTGACACTACCAGCAACGTAACTTTTTAATCTTTTTTTAAATATAATATAAGGTATGAGATTTTACTGTGACTCTTTTTTTGGTTATTTTATTTATTTATTTATTGTTTATTATTTTCATTTTTGTCATTTGTTGATGCAACTACGCAATAAAAGTTACATGAAATACTGCAAAAAACATTTTATTGAAGAAACAATTGCAAAAAAAGAAACCCAAAACACTGTATCAGAATAAGCCATTTGCGAGTTAAATTTGAATAATGTCTGGTACAATGACTAGTTTAGTCACAAGTTACCGCTTAAATTTGAATTCCTCAGACTATCGAGACAGTTGCTATGTCACATGGTTCGGGGCAAGCTTTTGTATAGCAACCTCCAGATGAGCAAACCCTGGTACCATTGTGTCATACACATCCATTCAGAATTGTGTATGGGTGTTCACCGTCTCTTACGTAACTAAGCAAAAGCTTGCCCCTAATCATGTGACATAGCAACTGTCTCGATAGTCTGAGGAATTCAAATTTAAGCGGTAACTTGTGACTAAACAAGTCATTGTACCAGACATTATTCAAATGTAACTCGCAAATGGCTTATTAGTTGCGATGATCGTAACCCTCTCTAGTATTTTAAAATAATTGGTGACTGTATGCATGTGACTGCGGTTTCATTGTTGGGGCTGGACTTGTACACATGCATATAGAGCCACGCAGTGCAGGGGAGACTTGATAAATTTAGGCTTTTAAAGTTGGCCCTATTTTACTTGGCAAGTGGACTCTGCTGGAGAAGTGGGCAAGTGGGAGTGCATTTAGTTGGGTGCTCAAGACAGGAAAGGAAATGCTGTGACTCGGTCGCCACACCATGATGGGAACTAGATATCAGCCGGTCAGTCCGTGAAACCGGACTCGCGGCGCTTTATAAGCATGACATGTCACCCCGTATTTTTTACATTGTTTACCCAAGCCGTATTTTTTATTTTTTTCATCTGTACGAAAAACACAAATCAGAATAATGCAACATAATTTGTTGGTTTAATTGCCGCGTAGCATTTAATTTTCTTTTCCGTTGCAATTAATATATAATTTTTATTTATTAATTTTTTGGGTAGGGAAATTTTTCAAGATTGATGCCCGGACGTAGGGAAACCTTCACCGGCGTTGAGGTGTTTTCACTTGGAAGGAAACAAACTAGACGGGCCTTGGACTCCCCACTAAATAAACTCCCATAGGAACCAATGCTAAAAATCGTGTAAGTCTCCGGACAACTATTAACTTCAGAATTCTTTTCAATTTTTGGCAGGTCAGCCGTTTGGAATTTTTTCTAGCGACCCCAGAAAAAAAAACACCAGAAAATGAAATTTTCCCTAAACCGACTTGCTGCCAGTTTTCGTGAAGCACTTCTCCACTTCCCCGGTCAAATAGGGCCAACTTTAACGCCTAAATTGATCAAGTCTCCTCAAAAGTTGAAGCACAGAACCCCCAGGTTGTGATAGATTCTTATATTTACGCAATCTATTAATAGCATGACCCCCAAAACGTTCTAATTCAAAATAATTATACCGTTTATTGGGTGTTTTTTTTATTTATTATTTTTAATTTTATTTATTTATTTTTTTTTTTTGGGGGGGGGTCTCAACTTTTAAGATTAATCTTTTTTGTTTTTGGTTTGCTTCATTTATTGAATTGTTTATTTCATTGATTTGCTTATATATTTCTTCTTCCTTTTTCATTTTGTTAATTTTTGAGTCTCCATTCAGTATAGATACATGTTGCCGTCTGTTGTTTTCTCCCAGTCTGGTTGGGTGCACTCGTATGGCTATACATTGTAAACTCACGGGTAAAAGTACCAACACCTTACTAGCGCAGTGGGATAAGGTGCTGGGACTGTCTCAACACTTGGACCACGCGATCCGGGTTCGAATGCCGTCTGCACTAATATAGGTTCAAGGCCTTTTGCTGTCTGTGGCAACAGTGTGATTGGGATCTGCCTTGCTTCCTCCCCTAAAGTGGTCAGGGCCCTAGTGGCTAGGCAGGGGAGACAGGGGAGGATATGCTGCTGGGTCAATTTGCCACAAAATAAGGGAACTAATCGTTGCTGCAGAAGAGGGGCGTAGTGTGCGCTATCTAAACCTCTCCAGCGCGTGAACGCCTGACACTACCAGCAACGTAACTTTTTAATCTTTTTTTAAATATAATATAAGGTATGAGATTTTACTGTGACGCTTTTTTGGGTTATTTTATTTATTTATTTATTGTTTATTATTTTCATTTTTGTCATTTGTTGATGCAACTACGCAATAAAAGTTACATGAAATACTGCAAAAAACATTTTATTGAAGAAACAATTGCAAAAAAAGAAACCCAAAACACTGTATCAGAATAAGCCATTTGCGAGTTAAATTTGAATAATGTCTGGTACAATGACTAGTTTAGTCACAAGTTACCGCTTAAATTTGAATTCCTCAGACTATCGAGACAGTTGCTATGTCACATGGTTCGGGGCAAGCTTTTGTATAGCAACCTCCAGATGAGCAAACCCTGGTACCATTGTGTCATACACATCCATTCAGAATTGTGTATGGGTGTTCACCGTCTCTTACGTAACTAAGCAAAAGCTTGCCCCTAATCATGTGACATAGCAACTGTCTCGATAGTCTGAGGAATTCAAATTTAAGCGGTAACTTGTGACTAAACAAGTCATTGTACCAGACATTATTCAAATGTAACTCGCAAATGGCTTATTAGTTGCGATGATCGTAACCCTCTCAATCAATCAACGTCGTACGCCACTGGCGCCTTGACGACTATGACTACGCAACACCATTGAAGATTTTGCCGGCTGTTTCATTGGAGGGATGGACGAGCAGGCCGTCGCCACGTCAACCAGAGTGGCTGCTGTGGAGCCCGTCCAACGGCGTAGGCCATCTACCCAGCGAAACCGAGGCCTCCCTGGGGTGCATCGTGACCCGGTTGGCTGTCCGTTGACCAAAGTTGTGTGGTTCGTGTGGCGTTGGAAGTGACCAAGCCACGCCCATTGTTGATTCATCAGGGTGGCCTGTGTGAGTTGCCAACGGTCGGCAATTCTTTGCTCGAGTTCCTGGTTCGAGACAAAGTCGCTCCATATGATACCAAGCAGTTTCCTCCACATAGTTCTGCCAAACGCATCTATGGCTTTCCCACTGGTGACAGTCACTGTCCATGTCGACGCGCCATACAACATCTTGGAGAGAATGAGAGCTCTCGCAAGATGGAGTTTGGTTTCAGTGCGAATGCGGGGTTTCTTGAGGTAAACGCAGGTGTTCAGGGCGCTTTTCGCTATGGCGATGCGACTGCGAATCTCGGTGGAGTCATCCATCGTAGTGTTGATGCTGCAGCCCAGATACTTGAAGTGGTAGGTCGATTTGATGGGGTTGCCATGCAGCGTGATCGGTGCATCTGCTGATGGGTTCAGTGCAAGGTGTTCAGTCTTGTCTGGGTGTAACTTCAACCCGTAGGATGTGGCTATGGAGTCGAGCTTCTCAAGCATGTAGGTGGCATCTTCTGCAGAACGGGCAAGGAGCACCAAGTCATCTGCATACCTCAGCTCCCAGAACAGATCACCGGCGACGTCTGGCGGGGTGAGATGGGACACCTGTTCCTTCCATTCGCGCATCATGGCTTCCGTGTACAGGTTGAAAAGTACGGGGGACAAAGGGCAACCTTGCCGCACCCCAACCGGCGTCTCAAATTCGTCAGTGGTCAGTCCCTTCCATGAGATCGACCCATGGGCACCGTTGTAAAGGTTGGCAATGAGGCGGATGACTTCCGGCATAACACCGTATGCGTCGATGGTATCCAGCAGTTTGTGGTGTATGACGGAGTCGAAGGCCTTTCTGAAGTCGACAAACACCATGTGTAGTCTGCGACCAACTGCCAAGTGCGCTTGTCCGATAAGCTTGAGTATGAATATGGCGTCGGTTGTAGACTTGCCCGCACTGAATCCATATTGTGTGTCGCTAACGGTGACCTTGGCGACTCTGTTCAAATCCTCTAGGATGATGTTGAGCATTATTTTGCTGGCATGCGTGATTAAAGCCAGGGTGCGGTAGTTACCGCAATCCCCATTGTCACCTTTCTTATAGAGGGCGATGTAGTTCGATACCAGTGCCGAGGATGGCCATATTCCAGTTATCCAGATGCGGTTGATGGCGCGATGGATTGCCGAAAAAACAACCGGGTCGTCTAGCATGGCTTTCAGAAACTCAGCTTGCAATCCGTCTGGGCCAGCAGCTTTCCCGTTCTTAAGCCGGGAGATGGCGCGTTTGATGACATCAGCAGGTAGTGGAGCGGATGCAAATTGGTGAGGCGTGCACGTTGCACGCTGCAGGCTGGACTGAAAGAGCTCTTGCGCGTACTCGAGCCAGCGTTGTACTTCGTCTGCAGGAGTGTCACAAAGGGTGCCGTCGCTTAGCTTGATGGTGGCTACAGGTTTGCGTGATCCGGCAGTCAGACCCTTCGCTGTCTTGAATAGGAGAGCAGAGTCATTGCGGTGGAAAGCATCGTTGATTGTGTCTGCCTGTTCGAGTAGCCAAGTGTCCAGGTCATTGTCACATGCTGCTCTCACCTGGTTCTTTAGCAGACGATATTCAGGTGTACCGATCGCTTTCCGCTTCTTTTCAATCAGGTCGATGGTTACGGAGGTGATATGAGGCGTCGATTTGTTATGTCTCATGGGGGCACATGTCTTAAGTGCTGCGTCATGGATAGCTGTTGTGATGGTTTCCAGCTCATCCGTGACAGCGACACGGTCTCTGACTTCCGTCTTGATCATAGCTGCAAGCTCGGAGGTGAGCAGATTGGCACATGGCTTTGGTGGGGGTTTAGCGAGCTTCAGTGTACGTTTAATCTGCAGCTTCATGCTGCACAAAACAAGCCTGTGGTCGGTGTCGAAAACAGCCGAGTAAGAGCGGCAGTCGACCAGCTGTTGGAGGTGTTTCTGTCTGACTAGGATGTTGTCAATTGCATTTCTTGCATTACCAGCGCGACTTATCCAGGTCACTTTGTGCAGCAGCCTCTTCCTGAACCATGTGTTAGCGGAGGTAAGTTGGTGGGCGCGGCAGAAATCCAGCAGTCGCAGTCCGCGGTCATTGATGGTGCCGATGCTATGTGGGCCGATAACTAGCGGATCAATACGGTTTGTACCAAGTTTCGCGTTCAGATCACCTGCGAGTACCAGCGTGTCCGAGGGCTTCACTCTTTGAAACACACCTTCTAGTTGTTCGTAGAAGGTGACTATTACTTCCTCAGTTGCAGTGCTGGTGGGTGCGTAGGCGGCAACCAGGACCAGCGAGCCGGGGCCCTTTAAGCGGAGTCGGGCTGACATGACACGGTTTGAGATGCATTCATGTGATATAAGTGCTGCTTCAGCTTTTGGAGAGAGGAGTATGCCGACACCAGCGTAGTGTTTTGTTCCACCGGAGAGGAGTAGTCTGCCATCCAGTCGAGTTTCGATGCCGATGCCATGGGTCTCGGTCAGAGCGATGGCGTCGTATTTATATGTCTTCAAGGCCTGCACTAGATGCTCGTCATCTAGGGCGTGTTGCAGCGTGGTCACGTTCCACGTTCCAATAGTAAAAGTTGATAGACCCGGCGCAGCACCAGTTCCACGGCGCATCAGCCCCACACCGTCCTCGGAAGGCTTTAAGTGTGACGCGTCATTAGTCGAGGTCTGCTGCAGCGGCGGGGCTACATCCCAAGTAGCATTGAGATCCGGGTCGGCGCTCGGGGGCCACACATCCACCAGATCATTGTTGTCTTCATTGATAGTTGTAGTCATAGTTATAATGGCTATAGTGGAGGGGGCGCCGCTCCTCACTCCACGCCAAGTAGCCCTTGGCCAGGGCGCAGTGGTGCACATCCACGCTTGCAATGAAGCAATCAAAGCACGTGCAGGTCGCCATGAAACAGCCGGTTACGTCATTAGTGTCGCCCGCCTGTCTCCGACATCCAAAGATGCTGCTGCCCATCTTCTTCATGCGTAACCCGGCACGGGGGGCGGCAAGATTTGAAATAAGAGTTTGCCTTCTCCTAGGTGGGCTGCCTCCCATAGCTTACGAGCCCCACCTGCCCGGGTTTGAGATCAGAGTGCCTTCTCCTAGGTAGGCTGTTTTCCAAGACTTACGAGCCCTACCTGCCCGGAGCAATCTGGTTTTAAGGCGCCAGAAACCCGCCTGCACACCTCTGCCCACGGTTCTAAACAGGGATCGGCACGTGAAGCCAGGCAGTAGGAGTTTGACTAGGAGAGGCTGTTGGAGACGCAGACCATATGGGACATTTCATGGGCGTGAAGTGGCTCAGTACTTCACACAATCCCGGTCATTCCTAATCCTCTCTAGTATTTTAAAATAATTGGTGACTGTATGCATGTGACTGCGGTTTCATTGTTGGGGCTGGACTTGTACACATGCATATAGAGCCACGCAGTGCAGGGGAGACTTGATAAATTTAGGCTTTTAAAGTTGGCCCTATTTTACTTGGCAAGTGGACTCTGCTGGAGAAGTGGGCAAGTGGGAGTGCATTTAGTTGGGTGCTCAAGACAGGAAAGGAAATGCTGTGACTCGGTCGCCACACCATGATGGGAACTAGATATCAGCCGGTCAGTCCGTGAAACCGGACTCGCGGCGCTTTATAAGCATGACATGTCACCCCGTAATTTTTACATTGTTTACCCAAGCCGTATTTTTTATTTTTTTCATCTGTACGAAAAACACAAATCAGAATAATGCAACATAATTTGTTGGTTTAATTGCCGCGTAGCATTTAATTTTCTTTTCCGTTGCAATTAATATATAATTTTTATTTATTAATTTTTTGGGTAGGGAAATTTTTCAAGATTGATGCCCGGACGTAGGGAAACCTTCACCGGCGTTGAGGTGTTTTCACTTGGAAGGAAACAAACTAGACGGGCCTTGGACTCCCCACTAAATAAACTCCCATAGGAACCAATGCTAAAAATCGTGTAAGTCTCCGGACAACTATTAACTTCAGAATTCTTTTCAATTTTTGGCAGGTCAGCCGTTTGGAATTTTTTCAAGCGACCCCAGAAAAAAACACACCAGAAAATGAAATTTTCTCTAAACCGACTTGCTGCCAGTTTTCGTGAAGCACTTCTCCACTTCCCCGGTCAAATAGGGCCAACTTTAACGCCTAAATTGATCAAGTCTCCTCAAAAGTTGAAGCACAGAACCCCCAGGTTGTGATAGATTCTTATATTTACGCAATCTATTAATAGCATGACCCCCAAAACGTTCTAATTCAAAATAATTATACCGTTTATTGGGTGTTTTTTTTATTTATTATTTTTTATTTTTTATTTTTTTTTTTTTTTTTGGGGGGGGGGTCTCAACTTTTAAGATTAATCTTTTTTGTTTTTGGTTTGCTTCATTTATTGAATTGTTTATTTCATTGATTTGCTTATATATTTCTTCTTCCTTTTTCATTTTGTTAATTTTTGAGTCTCCATTCAGTATAGATACATGTTGCCGTCTGTTGTTTTCTCCCAGTCTGGTTGGGTGCACTCGTATGGCTATACATTGTAAACTCACGGGTAAAAGTACCAACACCTTACTAGCGCAGTGGGATAAGGTGCTGGGACTGTCTCAACACTTGGACCACGCGATCCGGGTTCGAATGCCGTCTGCAACTAATATAGGTTCAAGGCCTTTTGCTGTCTGTGGCAACAGTGTGATTGGGATCTGCCTTGCTTCCTCCCCTAAAGTGGTCAGGGCCCTAGTGGCTAGGCAGGGGAGACAGGGGAGGATATGCTGCTGGGTCAATTTGCCACAAAATAAGGGAACTAATCGTTGCTGCAGAAGAGGGGCGTAGTGTGCGCTATCTAAACCTCTCCAGCGCGTGAACGCCTGACACTACCAGCAACGTAACTTTTTAATCTTTTTTTAAATATAATATAAGGTATGAGATTTTACTGTGACGCTTTTTTTGGTTATTTTATTTATTTATTTATTGTTTATTATTTTCATTTTTGTCATTTGTTGATGCAACTACGCAATAAAAGTTACATGAAATACTGCAAAAAACATTTTATTGAAGAAACAATTGCAAAAAAAGAAACCCAAAACACTGTATCAGAATAAGCCATTTGCGAGTTAAATTTGAATAATGTCTGGTACAATGACTAGTTTAGTCACAAGTTACCGCTTAAATTTGAATTCCTCAGACTATCGAGACAGTTGCTATGTCACATGGTTCGGGGCAAGCTTTTGTATAGCAACCTCCAGATGAGCAAACCCTGGTACCATTGTGTCATACACATCCATTCAGAATTGTGTATGGGTGTTCACCGTCTCTTACGTAACTAAGCAAAAGCTTGCCCCTAATCATGTGACATAGCAACTGTCTCGATAGTCTGAGGAATTCAAATTTAAGCGGTAACTTGTGACTAAACAAGTCATTGTACCAGACATTATTCAAATGTAACTCGCAAATGGCTTATTAGTTGCGATGATCGTAACCCTCTCTAGTATTTTAAAATAATTGGTGACTGTATGCATGTGACTGCGGTTTCATTGTTGGGGCTGGACTTGTACACATGCATATAGAGCCACGCAGTGCAGGGGAGACTTGATAAATTTAGGCTTTTAAAGTTGGCCCTATTTTACTTGGCAAGTGGACTCTGCTGGAGAAGTGGGCAAGTGGGAGTGCATTTAGTTGGGTGCTCAAGACAGGAAAGGAAATGCTGTGACTCGGTCGCCACACCATGATGGGAACTAGATATCAGCCGGTCAGTCCGTGAAACCGGACTCGCGGCGCTTTATAAGCATGACATGTCACCCCGTAATTTTTACATTGTTTACCCAAGCCGTATTTTTTATTTTTTTCATCTGTACGAAAAACACAAATCAGAATAATGCAACATAATTTGTTGGTTTAATTGCCGCGTAGCATTTAATTTTCTTTTCCGTTGCAATTAATATATAATTTTTATTTATTAATTTTTTGGGTAGGGAATTTTTTCAAGATTGATGCCCGGACGTAGGGAAACCTTCACCGGCGTTGAGGTGTTTTCACTTGGAAGGAAACAAACTAGACGGGCCTTGGACTCCCCACTAAATAAACTCCCATAGGAACCAATGCTAAAAATCGTGTAAGTCTCCGGACAACTATTAACTTCAGAATTCTTTTCAATTTTTGGCAGGTCAGCCGTTTGGAATTTTTTCAAGCGACCCCAGAAAAAAACACACCAGAAAATGAAATTTTCTCTAAACCGACTTGCTGCCAGTTTTCGTGAAGCACTTCTCCACTTCCCCGGTCAAATAGGGCCAACTTTAACGCCTAAATTGATCAAGTCTCCTCAAAAGTTGAAGCACAGAACCCCCAGGTTGTGATAGATTCTTATATTTACGCAATCTATTAATAGCATGACCCCCAAAACGTTCTAATTCAAAATAATTATACCGTTTATTGGGTGTTTTTTTTATTTATTATTTTTTATTTTATTTATTAATTTTTTTTTTTTTGGGGGGGGGTCTCAACTTTTAAGATTAATCTTTTTTGTTTTTGGTTTGCTTCATTTATTGAATTGTTTATTTCATTGATTTGCTTATATATTTCTTCTTCCTTTTTCATTTTGTTAATTTTTGAGTCTCCATTCAGTATAGATACATGTTGCCGTCTGTTGTTTTCTCCCAGTCTGGTTGGGTGCACTCGTATGGCTATACATTGTAAACTCACGGGTAAAAGTACCAACACCTTACTAGCGCAGTGGGATAAGGTGCTGGGACTGTCTCAACACTTGGACCACGCGATCCGGGTTCGAATGCCGTCTGCAACTAATATAGGTTCAAGGCCTTTTGCTGTCTGTGGCAACAGTGTGATTGGGATCTGCCTTGCTTCCTCCCCTAAAGTGGTCAGGGCCCTAGTGGCTAGGCAGGGGAGACAGGGGAGGATATGCTGCTGGGTCAATTTGCCACAAAATAAGGGAACTAATCGTTGCTGCAGAAGAGGGGCGTAGTGTGCGCTATCTAAACCTCTCCAGCGCGTGAACGCCTGACACTACCAGCAACGTAACTTTTTAATCTTTTTTTAAATATAATATAAGGTATGAGATTTTACTGTGACGCTTTTTTTGGTTATTTTATTTATTTATTTATTGTTTATTATTTTCATTTTTGTCATTTGTTGATGCAACTACGCAATAAAAGTTACATGAAACACTGCAAAAAACATTTTATTGAAGAAACAATTGCAAAAAAAGAAACCCAAAACACTGTATCAGAATAAGCCATTTGCGAGTTAAATTTGAATAATGTCTGGTACAATGACTAGTTTAGTCACAAGTTACCGCTTAAATTTGAATTCCTCAGACTATCGAGACAGTTGCTATGTCACATGGTTCGGGGCAAGCTTTTGTATAGCAACCTCCAGATGAGCAAACCCTGGTACCATTGTGTCATACACATCCATTCAGAATTGTGTATGGGTGTTCACCGTCTCTTACGTAACTAAGCAAAAGCTTGCCCCTAATCATGTGACATAGCAACTGTCTCGATAGTCTGAGGAATTCAAATTTAAGCAGTAACTTGTGACTAAACAAGTCATTGTACCAGACATTATTCAAATGTAACTCGCAAATGGCTTATTAGTTGCGATGATCGTAACCCTCTCTAGTATTTTAAAATAATTGGTGACTGTATGCATGTGACTGCGGTTTCATTGTTGGGGCTGGACTTGTACACATGCATATAGAGCCACGCAGTGCAGGGGAGACTTGATAAATTTAGGCTTTTAAAGTTGGCCCTATTTTACTTGGCAAGTGGACTCTGCTGGAGAAGTGGGCAAGTGGGAGTGCATTTAGTTGGGTGCTCAAGACAGGAAAGGAAATGCTGTGACTCGGTCGCCACACCATGATGGGAACTAGATATCAGCCGGTCAGTCCGTGAAACCGGACTCGCGGCGCTTTATAAGCATGACATGTCACCCCGTAATTTTTACATTGTTTACCCAAGCCGTATTTTTTATTTTTTTCATCTGTACGAAAAACACAAATCAGAATAATGCAACATAATTTGTTGGTTTAATTGCCGCGTAGCATTTAATTTTCTTTTCCGTTGCAATTAATATATAATTTTTATTTATTAATTTTTTGGGTAGGGAATTTTTTCAAGATTGATGCCCGGACGTAGGGAAACCTTCACCGGCGTTGGGGTGTTTTCACTTGGAAGGAAACAAACTAGACGGGCCTTGGACTCCCCACTAAATAAACTCCCATAGGAACCAATGCTAAAAATCGTGTAAGTCTCCGGACAACTATTAACTTCAGAATTCTTTTCAATTTTTGGCAGGTCAGCCGTTTGGAATTTTTTCAAGCGACCCCAGAAAAAAACACACCAGAAAATGAAATTTTCCCTAAACCGACTTGCTGCCAGTTTTCGTGAAGCACTTCTCCACTTCCCCGGTCAAATAGGGCCAACTTTAACGCCTAAATTGATCAAGTCTCCTCAAAAGTTGAAGCACAGAACCCCCAGGTTGTGATAGATTCTTATATTTACGCAATCTATTAATAGCATGACCCCCAAAACGTTCTAATTCAAAATAATTATACCGTTTATTGGGTGTTTTTTTTATTTATTATTTTTTATTTTATTTATTTATTTTTTTTTTTTGGGGGGGGGGTCTCAACTTTTAAGATTAATCTTTTTTGTTTTTGGTTTGCTTCATTTATTGAATTGTTTATTTCATTGATTTGCTTATATATTTCTTCTTCCTTTTTCATTTTGTTAATTTTTGAGTCTCCATTCAGTATAGATACATGTTGCCGTCTGTTGTTTTCTCCCAGTCTGGTTGGGTGCACTCGTATGGCTATACATTGTAAACTCACGGGTAAAAGTACCAACACCTTACTAGCGCAGTGGGATAAGGTGCTGGGACTGTCTCAACACTTGGACCACGCGATCCGGGTTCGAATGCCGTCTGCACTAATATAGGTTCAAGGCCTTTTGCTGTCTGTGGCAACAGTGTGATTGGGATCTGCCTTGCTTCCTCCCCTAAAGTGGTCAGGGCCCTAGTGGCTAGGCAGGGGAGACAGGGGAGGATATGCTGCTGGGTCAATTTGCCACAAAATAAGGGAACTAATCGTTGCTGCAGAAGAGGGGCGTAGTGTGCGCTATCTAAACCTCTCCAGCGCGTGAACGCCTGACACTACCAGCAACGTAACTTTTTAATCTTTTTTTAAATATAATATAAGGTATGAGATTTTACTGTGACGCTTTTTTTGGTTATTTTATTTATTTATTTATTGTTTATTATTTTCATTTTTGTCATTTGTTGATGCAACTACGCAATAAAAGTTACATGAAATACTGCAAAAAACATTTTATTGAAGAAACAATTGCAAAAAAAGAAACCCAAAACACTGTATCAGAATAACCCATTTGCGAGTTAAATTTGAATAATGTCTGGTACAATGACTAGTTTAGTCACAAGTTACCGCTTAAATTTGAATTCCTCAGACTATCGAGACAGTTGCTATGTCACATGGTTCGGGGCAAGCTTTTGTATAGCAACCTCCAGATGAGCAAACCCTGGTACCATTGTGTCATACACATCCATTCAGAATTGTGTATGGGTGTTCACCGTCTCTTACGTAACTAAGCAAAAGCTTGCCCCTAATCATGTGACATAGCAACTGTCTCGATAGTCTGAGGAATTCAAATTTAAGCGGTAACTTGTGACTAAACAAGTCATTGTACCAGACATTATTCAAATGTAACTCGCAAATGGCTTATTAGTTGCGATGATCGTAACCCTCTCTAGTATTTTAAAATAATTGGTGACTGTATGCATGTGACTGCGGTTTCATTGTTGGGGCTGGACTTGTACACATGCATATAGAGCCACGCAGTGCAGGGGAGACTTGATAAATTTAGGCTTTTAAAGTTGGCCCTATTTTACTTGGCAAGTGGACTCTGCTGGAGAAGTGGGCAAGTGGGAGTGCATTTAGTTGGGTGCTCAAGACAGGAAAGGAAATGCTGTGACTCGGTCGCCACACCATGATGGGAACTAGATATCAGCCGGTCAGTCCGTGAAACCGGACTCGCGGCGCTTTATAAGCATGACATGTCACCCCGTAATTTTTACATTGTTTACCCAAGCCGTATTTTTTATTTTTTTCATCTGTACGAAAAACACAAATCAGAATAATGCAACATAATTTGTTGGTTTAATTGCCGCGTAGCATTTAATTTTCTTTTCCGTTGCAATTAATATATAATTTTTATTTATTAATTTTTTGGGTAGGGAAATTTTTCAAGATTGATGCCCGGACGTAGGGAAACCTTCACCGGCGTTGAGGTGTTTTCACTTGGAAGGAAACAAACTAGACGGGCCTCGGACTCCCCACTAAATAAACTCCCATAGGAACCAATGCTAAAAATCGTGTAAGTCTCCGGACAACTATTAACTTCAGAATTCTTTTCAATTTTTGGCAGGTCAGCCGTTTGGAATTTTTTCAAGCGACCCCAGAAAAAAACACACCAGAAAATGAAATTTTCTCTAAACCGACTTGCTGCCAGTTTTCGTGAAGCACTTCTCCACTTCCCCGGTCAAATAGGGCCAACTTTAACGCCTAAATTGATCAAGTCTCCTCAAAAGTTGAAGCACAGAACCCCCAGGTTGTGATAGATTCTTATTTTTACGCAATCTATTAATAGCATGACCCCCAAAACGTTCTAATTCAAAATAATTATACCGTTTATTGGGTGTTTTTTTTATTTATTATTTTTTATTTTATTTTTTTTTTTTTTTGGGGGGGGGGGGGTCTAAACTTTTAAGATTAATCTTTTTTGTTTTTGGTTTGCTTCATTTATTGAATTGTTTATTTCATTGATTTGCTTATATATTTCTTCTTCCTTTTTCATTTTGTTAATTTTTGAGTCTCCATTCAGTATAGATACATGTTGCCGTCTGTTGTTTTCTCCCAGTCTGGTTGGGTGCACTCGTATGGCTATACATTGTAAACTCACGGGTAAAAGTACCAACACCTTACTAGCGCAGTGGGATAAGGTGCTGGGACTGTCTCAACACTTGGACCACGCGATCCGGGTTCGAATGCCGTCTGCACTAATATAGGTTCAAGGCCTTTTGCTGTCTGTGGCAACAGTGTGATTGGGATCTGCCTTGCTTCCTCCCCTAAAGTGGTCAGGGCCCTAGTGGCTAGGCAGGGGAGACAGGGGAGGATATGCTGCTGGGTCAATTTGCCACAAAATAAGGGAACTAATCGTTGCTGCAGAAGAGGGGCGTAGTGTGCGCTATCTAAACCTCTCCAGCGCGTGAACGCCTGACACTACCAGCAACGTAACTTTTTAATCTTTTTTTAAATATAATATAAGGTATGAGATTTTACTGTGACGCTTTTTTTGGTTATTTTATTTATTTATTTATTGTTTATTATTTTCATTTTTGTCATTTGTTGATGCAACTACGCAATAAAAGTTACATGAAATACTGCAAAAAACATTTTATTGAAGAAACAATTGCAAAAAAAGAAACCCAAAACACTGTATCAGAATAAGCCATTTGCGAGTTAAATTTGAATAATGTCTGGTACAATGACTAGTTTAGTCACAAGTTACCGCTTAAATTTGAATTCCTCAGACTATCGAGACAGTTGCTATGTCACATGGTTCGGGGCAAGCTTTTGTATAGCAACCTCCAGATGAGCAAACCCTGGTACCATTGTGTCATACACATCCATTCAGAATTGTGTATGGGTGTTCACCGTCTCTTACGTAACTAAGCAAAAGCTTGCCCCTAATCATGTGACATAGCAACTGTCTCGATAGTCTGAGGAATTCAAATTTAAGCGGTAACTTGTGACTAAACAAGTCATTGTACCAGACATTATTCAAATGTAACTCGCAAATGGCTTATTAGTTGCGATGATCGTAACCCTCTCTAGTATTTTAAAATAATTGGTGACTGTATGCATGTGACTGCGGTTTCATTGTTGGGGCTGGACTTGTACACATGCATATAGAGCCACGCAGTGCAGGGGAGACTTGATAAATTTAGGCTTTTAAAGTTGGCCCTATTTTACTTGGCAAGTGGACTCTGCTGGAGAAGTGGGCAAGTGGGAGTGCATTTAGTTGGGTGCTCAAGACAGGAAAGGAAATGCTGTGACTCGGTCGCCACACCATGATGGGAACTAGATATCAGCCGGTCAGTCCGTGAAACCGGACTCGCGGCGCTTTATAAGCATGACATGTCACCCCGTAATTTTTACATTGTTTACCCAAGCCGTATTTTTTATTTTTTTCATCTGTACGAAAAACACAAATCAGAATAATGCAACATAATTTGTTGGTTTAATTGCCGCGTAGCATTTAATTTTCTTTTCCGTTGCAATTAATATATAATTTTTATTTATTAATTTTTTGGGTAGGGAATTTTTTCAAGATTGATGCCCGGACGTAGGGAAACCTTCACCGGCGTTGAGGTGTTTTCACTTGGAAGGAAACAAACTAGACGGGCCTTGGACTCCCCACTAAATAAACTCCCATAGGAACCAATGCTAAAAATCGTGTAAGTCTCCGGACAACTATTAACTTCAGAATTCTTTTCAATTTTTGGCAGGTCAGCCGTTTGGAATTTTTTCAAGCGACCCCAGAAAAAAACACACCAGAAAATGAAATTTTCCCTAAACCGACTTGCTGCCAGTTTTCGTGAAGCACTTCTCCACTTCCCCGGTCAAATAGGGCCAACTTTAACGCCTAAATTGATCAAGTCTCCTCAAAAGTTGAAGCACAGAACCCCCAGGTTGTGATAGATTCTTATATTTACGCAATCTATTAATAGCATGACCCCCAAAACGTTCTAATTCAAAATAATTATACCGTTTATTGGGTGTTTTTTTTATTTATTATTTTTTATTTTATTTATTTATTTTTTTTGGGGGGGGGGGGGTCTCAACTTTTAAGATTAATCTTTTTTGTTTTTGGTTTGCTTCATTTATTGAATTGTTTATTTCATTGATTTGCTTATATATTTCTTCTTCCCTTTTCATTTTGTTAATTTTTGAGTCTCCATTCAGTATAGATACATGTTGCCGTCTGTTGTTTTCTCCCAGTCTGGTTGGGTGCACTCGTATGGCTATACATTGTAAACTCACGGGTAAAAGTACCAACACCTTACTAGCGCAGTGGGATAAGGTGCTGGGATGGTCTCAACACTTGGACCACGCGATCCGGGTTCGAATGCCGTCTGCACTAATATAGGTTCAAGGCCTTTTGCTGTCTGTGGCAACAGTGTGATTGGGATCTGCCTTGCTTCCTCCCCTAAAGTGGTCAGGGCCCTAGTGGCTAGGCAGGGGAGACAGGGGAGGATATGCTGCTGGGTCAATTTGCCACAAAATAAGGGAACTAATCGTTGCTGCAGAAGAGGGGCGTAGTGTGCGCTATCTAAACCTCTCCAGCGCGTGAACGCCTGACACTACCAGCAACGTAACTTTTTAATCTTTTTTAAATATAATATAAGGTATGAGATTTTACTGTGACGCTTTTTTTGGTTATTTTATTTATTTATTTATTGTTTATTATTTTCATTTTTGTCATTTGTTGATGCAACTACGCAATAAAAGTTACATGAAATACTGCAAAAAACATTTTATTGAAGAAACAATTGCAAAAAAAGAAACCCAAAACACTGTATCAGAATAAGCCATTTGCGAGTTAAATTTGAATAATGTCTGGTACAATGACTAGTTTAGTCACAAGTTACCGCTTAAATTTGAATTCCTCAGACTATCGAGACAGTTGCTATGTCACATGGTTCGGGGCAAGCTTTTGTATAGCAACCTCCAGATGAGCAAACCCTGGTACCATTGTGTCATACACATCCATTCAGAATTGTGTATGGGTGTTCACCGTCTCTTACGTAACTAAGCAAAAGCTTGCCCCTAATCATGTGACATAGCAACTGTCTCGATAGTCTGAGGAATTCAAATTTAAGCGGTAACTTGTGACTAAACAAGTCATTGTACCAGACATTATTCAAATGTAACTCGCAAATGGCTTATTAGTTGCGATGATCGTAACCCTCTCTAGTATTTTAAAATAATTGGTGACTGTATGCATGTGACTGCGGTTTCATTGTTGGGGCTGGACTTGTACACATGCATATAGAGCCACGCTGTGCAGGGGAGACTTGATAAATTTAGGCTTTTAAAGTTGGCCCTATTTTACTTGGCAAGTGGACTCTGCTGGAGAAGTGGGCAAGTGGGAGTGCATTTAGTTGGGTGCTCAAGACAGGAAAGGAAATGCTGTGACTCGGTCGCCACACCATGATGGGAACTAGATATCAGCCGGTCAGTCCGTGAAACCGGACTCGCGGCGCTTTATAAGCATGACATGTCACCCCGTAATTTTTACATTGTTTACCCAAGCCGTATTTTTTATTTTTTTCATCTGTACGAAAAACACAAATCAGAATAATGCAACATAATTTGTTGGTTTAATTGCCGCGTAGCATTTAATTTTCTTTTCCGTTGCAATTAATATATAATTTTTATTTATTAATTTTTTGGGTAGGGAATTTTTTCAAGATTGATGCCCGGACGTAGGGAAACCTTCACCGGCGTTGAGGTGTTTTCACTTGGAAGGAAACAAACTAGACGGGCCTTGGACTCCCCACTAAATAAACTCCCATAGGAACCAATGCTAAAAATCGTGTAAGTCTCCGGACAACTATTAACTTCAGAATTCTTTTCAATTTTTGGCAGGTCAGCCGTTTGGAATTTTTTCAAGCGACCCCAGAAAAAAACACACCAGAAAATGAAATTTTCCCTAAACCGACTTGCTGCCAGTTTTCGTGAAGCACTTCTCCACTTCCCCGGTCAAATAGGGCCAACTTTAACGCCTAAATTGATCAAGTCTCCTCAAAAGTTGAAGCACAGAACCCCCAGGTTGTGATAGATTCTTATATTTACGCAATCTATTAATAGCATGACCCCCAAAACGTTCTAATTCAAAATAATTATACCGTTTATTGGGTGTTTTTTTTATTTATTATTTTTTATTTTATTTATTTATTTATTTTTTTTGGGGGGGGGGTCTCAACTTTTAAGATTAATCTTTTTTGTTTTTGGTTTGCTTCATTTATTGAATTGTTTATTTCATTGATTTGCTTATATATTTCTTCTTCCTTTTTCATTTTGTTAATTTTTGAGTCTCCATTCAGTATAGATACATGTTGCCGTCTGTTGTTTTCTCCCAGTCTGGTTGGGTGCACTCGTATGGCTATACATTGTAAACTCACGGGTAAAAGTACCAACACCTTACTAGCGCAGTGGGATAAGGTGCTGGGACTGTCTCAACACTTGGACCACGCGATCCGGGTTCGAATGCCGTCTGCACTAATATAGGTTCAAGGCCTTTTGCTGTCTGTGGCAACAGTGTGATTGGGATCTGCCTTGCTTCCTCCCCTAAAGTGGTCAGGGCCCTAGTGGCTAGGCAGGGGAGACAGGGGAGGATATGCTGCTGGGTCAATTTGCCACAAAATAAGGGAACTAATCGTTGCTGCAGAAGAGGGGCGTAGTGTGCGCTATCTAAACCTCTCCAGCGCGTGAACGCCTGACACTACCAGCAACGTAACTTTTTAATCTTTTTTAAAATATAATATAAGGTATGAGATTTTACTGTGACGCTTTTTTTGGTTATTTTATTTATTTATTTATTGTTTATTATTTTCATTTTTGTCATTTGTTGATGCAACTACGCAATAAAAGTTACATGAAATACTGCAAAAAACATTTTATTGAAGAAACAATTGCAAAAAAAGAAACCCAAAACACTGTATCAGAATAGGCCATTTGCGAGTTAAATTTGAATAATGTCTGGTACAATGACTAGTTTAGTCACAAGTTACCGCTTAAATTTGAATTCCTCAGACTATCGAGACAGTTGCTATGTCACATGGTTCGGGGCAAGCTTTTGTATAGCAACCTCCAGATGAGCAAACCCTGGTACCATTGTGTCATACACATCCATTCAGAATTGTGTATGGGTGTTCACCGTCTCTTACGTAACTAAGCAAAAGCTTGCCCCTAATCATGTGACATAGCAACTGTCTCGATAGTCTGAGGAATTCAAATTTAAGCGGTAACTTGTGACTAAACAAGTCATTGTACCAGACATTATTCAAATGTAACTCGCAAATGGCTTATTAGTTGCGATGATCGTAACCCTCTCTAGTATTTTAAAATAATTGGTGACTGTATGCATGTGACTGCGGTTTCATTGTTGGGGCTGGACTTGTACACATGCATATAGAGCCACGCAGTGCAGGGGAGACTTGATAAATTTAGGCTTTTAAAGTTGGCCCTATTTTACTTGGCAAGTGGACTCTGCTGGAGAAGTGGGCAAGTGGGAGTGCATTTAGTTGGGTGCTCAAGACAGGAAAGGAAATGCTGTGACTCGGTCGCCACACCATGATGGGAACTAGATATCAGCCGGTCAGTCCGTGAAACCGGACTCGCGGCGCTTTATAAGCATGACATGTCACCCCGTAATTTTTACATTGTTTACCCAAGCCGTATTTTTTATTTTTTTCATCTGTACGAAAAACACAAATCAGAATAATGCAACATAATTTGTTGGTTTAATTGCCGCGTAGCATTTAATTTTCTTTTCCGTTGCAATTAATATATAATTTTTATTTATTAATTTTTTGGGTAGGGAATTTTTTCAAGATTGATGCCCGGACGTAGGGAAACCTTCACCGGCGTTGAAGTGTTTTCACTTGGAAGGAAACAAACTAGACGGGCCTTGGACTCCCCACTAAATAAACTCCCATAGGAACCAATGCTAAAAATCGTGTAAGTCTCCGGACAACTATTAACTTCAGAATTCTTTTCAATTTTTGGCAGGTCAGCCGTTTGGAATTTTTTCAAGCGACCCCAGAAAAAAACACACCAGAAAATGAAATTTTCCCTAAACCGACTTGCTGCCAGTTTTCGTGAAGCACTTCTCCACTTCCCCGGTCAAATAGGGCCAACTTTAACGCCTAAATTGATCAAGTCTCCTCAAAAGTTGAAGCACAGAACCCCCAGGTTGTGATAGATTCTTATATTTACGCAATCTATTAATAGCATGACCCCCAAAACGTTCTAATTCAAAATAATTATACCGTTTATTGGGTGTTTTTTTTATTTATTATTTTTTATTTTATTTATTTATTTATTTTTTTTTGGGGGGGGGTCTCAACTTTTAAGATTAATCTTTTTTGTTTTTGGTTTGCTTCATTTATTGAATTGTTTATTTCATTGATTTGCTTATATATTTCTTCTTCCTTTTTCATTTTGTTAATTTTTGAGTCTCCATTCAGTATAGATACATGTTGCCGTCTGTTGTTTTCTCCCAGTCTGGTTGGGTGCACTCGTATGGCTATACATTGTAAACTCACGGGTAAAAGTACCAACACCTTACTAGCGCAGTGGGATAAGGTGCTGGGACTGTCTCAACACTTGGACCACGCGATCCGGGTTCGAATGCCGTCTGCACTAATATAGGTTCAAGGCCTTTTGCTGTCTGTGGCAACAGTGTGATTGGGATCTGCCTTGCTTCCTCCCCTAAAGTGGTCAGGGCCCTAGTGGCTAGGCAGGGGAGACAGGGGAGGATATGCTGCTGGGTCAATTTGCCACAAAATAAGGGAACTAATCGTTGCTGCAGAAGAGGGGCGTAGTGTGCGCTATCTAAACCTCTCCAGCGCGTGAACGCCTGACACTACCAGCAACGTAACTTTTTAATCTTTTTTTAAATATAATATAAGGTATGAGATTTTACTGTGACGCTTTTTTTGGTTATTTTATTTATTTATTTATTGTTTATTATTTTCATTTTTGTCATTTGTTGATGCAACTACGCAATAAAAGTTACATGAAATACTGCAAAAAACATTTTATTGAAGAAACAATTGCAAAAAAAGAAACCCAAAACACTGTATCAGAATAAGCCATTTGCGAGTTAAATTTGAATAATGTCTGGTACAATGACTAGTTTAGTCACAAGTTACCGCTTAAATTTGAATTCCTCAGACTATCGAGACAGTTGCTATGTCACATGGTTCGGGGCAACCTTTTGTATAGCAACCTCCAGATGAGCAAACCCTGGTACCATTGTGTCATACACATCCATTCAGAATTGTGTATGGGTGTTCACCGTCTCTTACGTAACTAAGCAAAAGCTTGCCCCTAATCATGTGACATAGCAACTGTCTCGATAGTCTGAGGAATTCAAATTTAAGCGGTAACTTGTGACTAAACAAGTCATTGTACCAGACATTATTCAAATGTAACTCGCAAATGGCTTATTAGTTGCGATGATCGTAACCCTCTCTAGTATTTTAAAATAATTGGTGACTGTATGCATGTGACTGCGGTTTCATTGTTGGGGCTGGACTTGTACACATGCATATAGAGCCACGCAGTGCAGGGGAGACTTGATAAATTTAGGCTTTTAAAGTTGGCCCTATTTTACTTGGCAAGTGGACTCTGCTGGAGAAGTGGGCAAGTGGGAGTGCATTTAGTTGGGTGCTCAAGACAGGAAAGGAAATGCTGTGACTCGGTCGCCACACCATGATGGGAACTAGATATCAGCCGGTCAGTCCGTGAAACCGGACTCGCGGCGCTTTATAAGCATGACATGTCACCCCGTAATTTTTACATTGTTTACCCAAGCCGTATTTTTTATTTTTTTCATCTGTACGAAAAACACAAATCAGAATAATGCAACATAATTTGTTGGTTTAATTGCCGCGTAGCATTTAATTTTCTTTTCCGTTGCAATTAATATATAATTTTTATTTATTAATTTTTTGGGTAGGGAATTTTTTCAAGATTGATGCCCGGACGTAGGGAAACCTTCACCGGCGTTGAGGTGTTTTCACTTGGAAGGAAACAAACTAGACGGGCCTTGGACTCCCCACTAAATAAACTCCCATAGGAACCAATGCTAAAAATCGTGTAAGTCTCCGGACAACTATTAACTTCAGAATTCTTTTCAATTTTTGGCAGGTCAGCCGTTTGGAATTTTTTCAAGCGACCCCAGAAAAAAACACACCAGAAAATGAAATTTTCCCTAAACCGACTTGCTGCCAGTTTTCGTGAAGCACTTCTCCACTTCCCCGGTCAAATAGGGCCAACTTTAACGCCTAAATTGATCAAGTCTCCTCAAAAGTTGAAGCACAGAACCCCCAGGTTGTGATAGATTCTTATATTTACGCAATCTATTAATAGCATGACCCCCAAAACGTTCTAATTCAAAATAATTATACCGTTTATTGGGTGTTTTTTTTATTTATTATTTTTTATTTTATTTATTTATTTTTTTTTGGGGGGGGGGGGGTCTCAACTTTTAAGATTAATCTTTTTTGTTTTTGGTTTGCTTCATTTATTGAATTGTTTATTTCATTGATTTGCTTATATATTTCTTCTTCCTTTTTCATTTTGTTAATTTTTGAGTCTCCATTCAGTATAGATACATGTTGCCGTCTGTTGTTTTCTCCCAGTCTGGTTGGGTGCACTCGTATGGCTATACATTGTAAACTCACGGGTAAAAGTACCAACACCTTACTAGCGCAGTGGGATAAGGTGCTGGGATGGTCTCAACACTTGGACCACGCGATCCGGGTTCGAATGCCGTCTGCACTAATATAGGTTCAAGGCCTTTTGCTGTCTGTGGCAACAGTGTGATTGGGATCTGCCTTGCTTCCTCCCCTAAAGTGGTCAGGGCCCTAGTGGCTAGGCAGGGGAGACAGGGGAGGATATGCTGCTGGGTCAATTTGCCACAAAATAAGGGAACTAATCGTTGCTGCAGAAGAGGGGCGTAGTGTGCGCTATCTAAACCTCTCCAGCGCGTGAACGCCTGACACTACCAGCAACGTAACTTTTTAATCTTTTTTTAAATATAATATAAGGTATGAGATTTTACTGTGACGCTTTTTTTGGTTATTTTATTTATTTATTTATTGTTTATTATTTTCATTTTTGTCATTTGTTGATGCAACTACGCAATAAAAGTTACATGAAATACTGCAAAAAACATTTTATTGAAGAAACAATTGCAAAAAAAGAAACCCAAAACACTGTATCAGAATAAGCCATTTGCGAGTTAAATTTGAATAATGTCTGGTACAATGACTAGTTTAGTCACAAGTTACCGCTTAAATTTGAATTCCTCAGACTATCGAGACAGTTGCTATGTCACATGGTTCGGGGCAACCTTTTGTATAGCAACCTCCAGATGAGCAAACCCTGGTACCATTGTGTCATACACATCCATTCAGAATTGTGTATGGGTGTTCACCGTCTCTTACGTAACTAAGCAAAAGCTTGCCCCTAATCATGTGACATAGCAACTGTCTCGATAGTCTGAGGAATTCAAATTTAAGCGGTAACTTGTGACTAAACAAGTCATTGTACCAGACATTATTCAAATGTAACTCGCAAATGGCTTATTAGTTGCGATGATCGTAACCCTCTCTAGTATTTTAAAATAATTGGTGACTGTATGCATGTGACTGCGGTTTCATTGTTGGGGCTGGACTTGTACACATGCATATAGAGCCACGCAGTGCAGGGGAGACTTGATAAATTTAGGCTTTTAAAGTTGGCCCTATTTTACTTGGCAAGTGGACTCTGCTGGAGAAGTGGGCAAGTGGGAGTGCATTTAGTTGGGTGCTCAAGACAGGAAAGGAAATGCTGTGACTCGGTCGCCACACCATGATGGGAACTAGATATCAGCCGGTCAGTCCGTGAAACCGGACTCGCGGCGCTTTATAAGCATGACATGTCACCCCGTAATTTTTACATTGTTTACCCAAGCCGTATTTTTTATTTTTTTCATCTGTACGAAAAACACAAATCAGAATAATGCAACATAATTTGTTGGTTTAATTGCCGCGTAGCATTTAATTTTCTTTTCCGTTGCAATTAATATATAATTTTTATTTATTAATTTTTTGGGTAGGGAATTTTTTCAAGATTGATGCCCGGACGTAGGGAAACCTTCACCGGCGTTGAGGTGTTTTCACTTGGAAGGAAACAAACTAGACGGGCCTTGGACTCCCCACTAAATAAACTCCCATAGGAACCAATGCTAAAAATCGTGTAAGTCTCCGGACAACTATTAACTTCAGAATTCTTTTCAATTTTTGGCAGGTCAGCCGTTTGGAATTTTTTCAAGCGACCCCAGAAAAAAACACACCAGAAAATGAAATTTTCCCTAAACCGACTTGCTGCCAGTTTTCGTGAAGCACTTCTCCACTTCCCCGGTCAAATAGGGCCAACTTTAACGCCTAAATTGATCAAGTCTCCTCAAAAGTTGAAGCACAGAACCCCCAGGTTGTGATAGATTCTTATATTTACGCAATCTATTAATAGCATGACCCCCAAAACGTTCTAATTCAAAATAATTATACCGTTTATTGGGTGTTTTTTTTATTTATTATTTTTTATTTTATTTATTTATTTTTTTTGGGGGGGGGGGGGGGGTCTCAACTTTTAAGATTAATCTTTTTTGTTTTTGGTTTGCTTCATTTATTGAATTGTTTATTTCATTGATTTGCTTATATATTTCTTCTTCCTTTTTCATTTTGTTAATTTTTGAGTCTCCATTCAGTATAGATACATGTTGCCGTCTGTTGTTTTCTCCCAGTCTGGTTGGGTGCACTCGTATGGCTATACATTGTAAACTCACGGGTAAAAGTACCAACACCTTACTAGCGCAGTGGGATAAGGTGCTGGGATGGTCTCAACACTTGGACCACGCGATCCGGGTTCGAATGCCGTCTGCACTAATATAGGTTCAAGGCCTTTTGCTGTCTGTGGCAACAGTGTGATTGGGATCTGCCTTGCTTCCTCCCCTAAAGTGGTCAGGGCCCTAGTGGCTAGGCAGGGGAGACAGGGGAGGATATGCTGCTGGGTCAATTTGCCACAAAATAAGGGAACTAATCGTTGCTGCAGAAGAGGGGCGTAGTGTGCGCTATCTAAACCTCTCCAGCGCGTGAACGCCTGACACTACCAGCAACGTAACTTTTTAATCTTTTTTTAAATATAATATAAGGTATGAGATTTTACTGTGACGCTTTTTTTGGTTATTTTATTTATTTATTTATTGTTTATTATTTTCATTTTTGTCATTTTGTTGATGCAACTACGCAATAAAAGTTACATTAAATACTGCAAAAAACATTTTATTGAAGAAACAATTGCAAAAAAAGAAACCCAAAACACTGTATCAGAATAAGCCATTTGCGAGTTAAATTTGAATAATGTCTGGTACAATGACTAGTTTAGTCACAAGTTACCGCTTAAATTTGAATTCCTCAGACTATCGAGACAGTTGCTATGTCACATGGTTCGGGGCAAGCTTTTGTATAGCAACCTCCAGATGAGCAAACCCTGGTACCATTGTGTCATACACATCCATTCAGAATTGTGTATGAGTGTTCACCGTCTCTTACGTAACTAAGAAAAAGCTTGCCCCTAATCATGTGACATAGCAACTGTCTCGATAGTCTGAGGAATTCAAATTTAAGCGGTAACTTGTGACTAAACAAGTCATTGTACCAGACATTATTCAAATGTAACTCGCAAATGGCTTATTAGTTGCGATGATCGTAACCCTCTCTAGTATTTTAAAATAATTGGTGACTGTATGCATGTGACTGCGGTTTCATTGTTGGGGCTGGACTTGTACACATGCATATAGAGCCACGCAGTGCAGGGGAGACTTGATAAATTTAGGCTTTTAAAGTTGGCCCTATTTAACTTGGCAAGTGGACTCTGCTGGAGAAGTGGGCAAGTGGGAGTGCATTTAGTTGGGTGCTCAAGACAGGAAAGGAAATGCTGTGACTCGGTCGCCACACCATGATGGGAACTAGATATCAGCCGGTCAGTCCGTGAAACCGGACTCGCGGCGCTTTATAAGCATGACATGTCACCCAGTAATTTTTACATTGTTTACCCAAGCCGTATTTTTTATTTTTTTCATCTGTACGAAAAACACAAATCAGAATAATGCAACATAATTTGTTGGTTTAATTGCCGCGTAGCATTTAATTTTCTTTTCCGTTGCAATTAATATATAATTTTTATTTATTAATTTTTTGGGTAGGGAATTTTTTCAAGATTGATGCCCGGACGTAGGGAAACCTTCACCGGCGTTGAGGTGTTTTCACTTGGAAGGAAACAAACTAGACGGGCCTTGGACTCCCCACTAAATAAACTCCCATAGGAACCAATGCTAAAAATCGTGTAAGTCTCCGGACAACTATTAACTTCAGAATTCTTTTCAATTTTTGGCAGGTCAGCCGTTTGGAATTTTTTCTAGCGACCCCAGAAAAAAACACACCAGAAAATGAAATTTTCCCTAAACCGACTTGCTGCCAGTTTTCGTGAAGCACTTCTCCACTTCCCCGGTCAAATAGGGCCAACTTTAACGCCTAAATTGATCAAGTCTCCTCAAAAGTTGAAGCACAGAACCCCCAGGTTGTGATAGATTCTTATATTTACGCAATCTATTAATAGCATGACCCCCAAAACGTTCTAATTCAAAATAATTATACCGTTTATTGGGTGTTTTTTTTATTTATTATTTTTTATTTTATTTATTTATTTATTTATTTTTGGGGGGGGTCTCAACTTTTAAGATTAATCTTTTTTGTTTTTGGTTTGCTTCATTTATTGAATTGTTTATTTCATTGATTTGCTTATATATTTCTTCTTCCTTTTTCATTTTGTTAATTTTTGAGTCTCCATTCAGTATAGATACATGTTGCCGTCTGTTATTTTCTCCCAGTCTGGTTGGGTGCACTCGTATGGCTATACATTGTAAACTCACGGGTAAAAGTACCAACACCTTACTAGCGCAGTGGGATAAGGTGCTGGGACTGTCTCAACACTTGGACCACGCGATCCGGGTTCGAATGCCGTCTGCACTAATATAGGTTCAAGGCCTTTTGCTGTCTGTGGCAACAGTGTGATTGGGATCTGCCTTGCTTCCTCCCCTAAAGTGGTCAGGGCCCTAGTGGCTAGGCAGGGGAGACAGGGGAGGATATGCTGCTGGGTCAATTTGCCACAAAATAAGGGAACTAATCGTTGCTGCAGAAGAGGGGCGTAGTGTGCGCTATCTAAACCTCTCCAGCGCGTGAACGCCTGACACTACCAGCAACGTAACTTTTTAATCTTTTTTTAAATATAATATAAGGTATGAGATTTTACTGTGACGCTTTTTTGGGTTATTTTATTTATTTATTTATTGTTTATTATTTTCATTTTTGTCATTTGTTGATGCAACTACGCAATAAAAGTTACATGAAATACTGCAAAAAACATTTTATTGAAGAAACAATTGCAAAAAAAGAAACCCAAAACACTGTATCAGAATAAGCCATTTGCGAGTTAAATTTGAATAATGTCTGGTACAATGACTAGTTTAGTCACAAGTTACCGCTTAAATTTGAATTCCTCAGACTATCGAGACAGTTGCTATGTCACATGGTTCGGGGCAAGCTTTTGTATAGCAACCTCCAGATGAGCAAACCCTGGTACCATTGTGTCATACACATCCATTCAGAATTGTGTATGGGTGTTCACCGTCTCTTACGTAACTAAGCAAAAGCTTGCCCCTAATCATGTGACATAGCAACTGTCTCGATAGTCTGAGGAATTCAAATTTAAGCGGTAACTTGTGACTAAACAAGTCATTGTACCAGACATTATTCAAATGTAACTCGCAAATGGCTTATTAGTTGCGATGATCGTAACCCTCTCTAGTATTTTAAAATAATTGGTGACTGTATGCATGTGACTGCGGTTTCATTGTTGGGGCTGGACTTGTACACATGCATATAGAGCCACGCAGTGCAGGGGAGACTTGATAAATTTAGGCTTTTAAAGTTGGCCCTATTTTACTTGGCAAGTGGACTCTGCTGGAGAAGTGGGCAAGTGGGAGTGCATTTAGTTGGGTGCTCAAGACAGGAAAGGAAATGCTGTGACTCGGTCGCCACACCATGATGGGAACTAGATATCAGCCGGTCAGTCCGTGAAACCGGACTCGCGGCGCTTTATAAGCATGACATGTCACCCCGTAATTTTTACATTGTTTACCCAAGCCGTATTTTTTATTTTTTTCATCTGTACGAAAAACACAAATCAGAATAATGCAACATAATTTGTTGGTTTAATTGCCGCGTAGCATTTAATTTTCTTTTCCGTTGCAATTAATATATAATTTTTATTTATTAATTTGTTGGGTAGGGAATTTTTTCAAGATTGATGCCCGGACGTAGGGAAACCTTCACCGGCGTTGAGGTGTTTTCACTTGGAAGGAAACAAACTAGACGGGCCTTGGACTCCCCACTAAATAAACTCCCATAGGAACCAATGCTAAAAATCGTGTAAGTCTCCGGACAACTATTAACTTCAGAATTCTTTTCAATTTTTGGCAGGTCAGCCGTTTGGAATTTTTTCTAGCGACCCCAGAAAAAAAAACACCAGAAAATGAAATTTTCCCTAAACCGACTTGCTGCCAGTTTTCGTGAAGCACTTCTCCACTTCCCCGGTCAAATAGGGCCAACTTTAACGCCTAAATTGATCAAGTCTCCTCAAAAGTTGAAGCACAGAACCCCCAGGTTGTGATAGATTCTTATATTTACGCAATCTATTAATAGCATGACCCCCAAAACGTTCTAATTCAAAATAATTATACCGTTTATTGGGTGTTTTTTTTATTTATTATTTTTTATTTTATTTATTTTAATTTTTTTTTTTGGGGGGGGGTCTCAACTTTTAAGATTAATCTTTTTTGTTTTTGGTTTGCTTCATTTATTGAATTGTTTATTTCATTGATTTGCTTATATATTTCTTCTTCCTTTTTCATTTTGTTAATTTTTGAGTCTCCATTCAGTATAGATACATGTTGCCGTCTGTTGTTTTCTCCCAGTCTGGTTGGGTGCACTCGTATGGCTATACATTGTAAACTCACGGGTAAAAGTACCAACACCTTACTAGCGCAGTGGGATAAGGTGCTGGGACTGTCTCAACACTTGGACCACGCGATCCGGGTTCGAATGCCGTCTGCACTAATATAGGTTCAAGGCCTTTTGCTGTCTGTGGCAACAGTGTGATTGGGATCTGCCTTGCTTCCTCCCCTAAAGTGGTCAGGGCCCTAGTGGCTAGGCAGGGGAGACAGGGGAGGATATGCTGCTGGGTCAATTTGCCACAAAATAAGGGAACTAATCGTTGCTGCAGAAGAGGGGCGTAGTGTGCGCTATCTAAACCTCTCCAGCGCGTGAACGCCTGACACTACCAGCAACGTAACTTTTTAATCTTTTTTTAAATATAATATAAGGTATGAGATTTTACTGTGACGCTTTTTGGGGTTATTTTATTTATTTATTTATTGTTTATTATTTTCATTTTTGTCATTTGTTGATGCAACTACGCAATAAAAGTTACATGAAATACTGCAAAAAACATTTTATTGAAGAAACAATTGCAAAAAAAGAAACCCAAAACACTGTATCAGAATAAGCCATTTGCGAGTTAAATTTGAATAATGTCTGGTACAATGACTAGTTTAGTCACAAGTTACCGCTTAAATTTGAATTCCTCAGACTATCGAGACAGTTGCTATGTCACATGGTTCGGGGCAAGCTTTTGTATAGCAACCTCCAGATGAGCAAACCCTGGTACCATTGTGTCATACACATCCATTCAGAATTGTGTATGGGTGTTCACCGTCTCTTACGTAACTAAGCAAAAGCTTGCCCCTAATCATGTGACATAGCAACTGTCTCGATAGTCTGAGGAATTCAAATTTAAGCGGTAACTTGTGACTAAACAAGTCATTGTACCAGACATTATTCAAATGTAACTCGCAAATGGCTTATTAGTTGCGATGATCGTAACCCTCTCTAGTATTTTAAAATAATTGGTGACTGTATGCATGTGACTGCGGTTTCATTGTTGGGGCTGGACTTGTACACATGCATATAGAGCCACGCAGTGCAGGGGAGACTTGATAAATTTAGGCTTTTAAAGTTGGCCCTATTTGACTTGGCAAGTGGACTCTGCTGGAGAAGTGGGCAAGTGGGAGTGCATTTAGTTGGGTGCTCAAGACAGGAAAGGAAATGCTGTGACTCGGTCGCCACACCATGATGGGAACTAGATATCAGCCGGTCAGTCCGTGAAACCGGACTCGCGGCGCTTTATAAGCATGACATGTCACCCCGTAATTTTTACATTGTTTACCCAAGCCGTATTTTTTATTTTTTTCATCTGTACGAAAAACACAAATCAGAATAATGCAACATAATTTGTTGGTTTAATTGCCGCGTAGCATTTAATTTTCTTTTCCGTTGCAATTAATATATAATTTTTATTTATTAATTTTTTGGGTAGGGAATTTTTTCAAGATTGATGCCCGGACGTAGGGAAACCTTCACCGGCGTTGAGGTGTTTTCACTTGGAAGGAAACAAACTAGACGGGCCTTGGACTCCCCACTAAATAAACTCCCATAGGAACCAATGCTAAAAATCGTGTAAGTCTCCGGACAACTATTAACTTCAGAATTCTTTTCAATTTTTGGCAGGTCAGCCGTTTGGAATTTTTTCAAGCGACCCCAGAAAAAAACACACCAGAAAATGAAATTTTCCCTAAACCGACTTGCTGCCAGTTTTCGTGAAGCACTTCTCCACTTCCCCGGTCAAATAGGGCCAACTTTAACGCCTAAATTGATCAAGTCTCCTCAAAAGTTGAAGCACAGAACCCCCAGGTTGTGATAGATTCTTATATTTACGCAATCTATTAATAGCATGACCCCCAAAACGTTCTAATTCAAAATAATTATACCGTTTATTGGGTGGTTTTTTTTTTTATTATTTTTTATTTTATTTATTTATTATTTTTTTTTTTGGGGGGTCTCAACTTTTAAGATTAATCTTTTTTGTTTTTGGTTTGCTTCATTTATTGAATTGTTTATTTCATTGATTTGCTTATATATTTCTTCTTCCTTTTTCATTTTGTTAATTTTTGAGTCTCCATTCAGTATAGATACATGTTGCCGTCTGTTGTTTTCTCCCAGTCTGGTTGGGTGCACTCGTATGGCTATACATTGTAAACTCACGGGTAAAAGTACCAACACCTTACTAGCGCAGTGGGATAAGGTGCTGGGACTGTCTCAACACTTGGACCACGCGATCCGGGTTCGAATGCCGTCTGCACTAATATAGGTTCAAGGCCTTTTGCTGTCTGTGGCAACAGTGTGATTGGGATCTGCCTTGCTTCCTCCCCTAAAGTGGTCAGTGCCCTAGTGGCTAGGCAGGGGAGACAGGGGAGGATATGCTGCTGGGTCAATTTGCCACAAAATAAGGGAACTAATCGTTGCTGCAGAAGAGGGGCGTAGTGTGCGCTATCTAAACCTCTCCAGCGCGTGAACGCCTGACACTACCAGCAACGTAACTTTTTAATCTTTTTTTAAATATAATATAAGGTATGAGATTTTACTGTGACGCTTTTTTGGGTTATTTTATTTATTTATTTATTGTTTATTATTTTCATTTTTGTCATTTGTTGATGCAACTACGCAATAAAAGTTACATGAAATACTGCAAAAAACATTTTATTGAAGAAACAATTGCAAAAAAAGAAACCCAAAACACTGTATCAGAATAAGCCATTTGCGAGTTAAATTTGAATAATGTCTGGTACAATGACTAGTTTAGTCACAAGTTACCGCTTAAATTTGAATTCCTCAGACTATCGAGACAGTTGCTATGTCACATGGTTCGGGGCAAGCTTTTGTATAGCAACCTCCAGATGAGCAAACCCTGGTACCATTGTGTCATACACATCCATTCAGAATTGTGTATGGGTGTTCACCGTCTCTTACGTAACTAAGCAAAAGCTTGCCCCTAATCATGTGACATAGCAACTGTCTCGATAGTCTGAGGAATTCAAATTTAAGCGGTAACTTGTGACTAAACAAGTCATTGTACCAGACATTATTCAAATGTAACTCGCAAATGGCTTATTAGTTGCGATGATCGTAACCCTCTCTAGTATTTTAAAATAATTGGTGACTGTATGCATGTGACTGCGGTTTCATTGTTGGGGCTGGACTTGTACACATGCATATAGAGCCACGCAGTGCAGGGGAGACTTGATAAATTTAGGCTTTTAAAGTTGGCCCTATTTTACTTGGCAAGTGGACTCTGCTGGAGAAGTGGGCAAGTGGGAGTGCATTTAGTTGGGTGCTCAAGACAGGAAAGGAAATGCTGTGACTCGGTCGCCACACCATGATGGGAACTAGATATCAGCCGGTCAGTCCGTGAAACCGGACTCGCGGCGCTTTATAAGCATGACATGTCACCCCGTAATTTTTACATTGTTTACCCAAGCCGTATTTTTTATTTTTTTCATCTGTACGAAAAACACAAATCAGAATAATGCAACATAATTTGTTGGTTTAATTGCCGCGTAGCATTTAATTTTCTTTTCCGTTGCAATTAATATATAATTTTTATTTATTAATTTGTTGGGTAGGGAATTTTTTCAAGATTGATGCCCGGACGTAGGGAAACCTTCACCGGCGTTGAGGTGTTTTCACTTGGAAGGAAACAAACTAGACGGGCCTTGGACTCCCCACTAAATAAACTCCCATAGGAACCAATGCTAAAAATCGTGTAAGTCTCCGGACAACTATTAACTTCAGAATTCTTTTCAATTTTTGGCAGGTCAGCCGTTTGGAATTTTTTCAAGCGACCCCAGAAAAAAACACACCAGAAAATGAAATTTTCCCTAAACCGACTTGCTGCCAGTTTTCGTGAAGCACTTCTCCACTTCCCCGGTCAAATAGGGCCAACTTTAACGCCTAAATTGATCAAGTCTCCTCAAAAGTTGAAGCACAGAACCCCCAGGTTGTGATAGATTCTTATATTTACGCAATCTATTAATAGCATGACCCCCAAAACGTTCTAATTCAAAATAATTATACCGTTTATTGGGTGTTTTTTTTATTTATTATTTTTTATTTTATTTATTTATTATTTTTTTTTTTGGGGGGTCTCAACTTTTAAGATTAATCTTTTTTGTTTTTGGTTTGCTTCATTTATTGAATTGTTTATTTCATTGATTTGCTTATATATTTCTTCTTCCTTTTTCATTTTGTTAATTTTTGAGTCTCCATTCAGTATAGATACATGTTGCCGTCTGTTGTTTTCTCCCAGTCTGGTTGGGTGCACTCGTATGGCTATACATTGTAAACTCACGGGTACAAGTACCAACACCTTACTAGCGCAGTGGGATAAGGTGCTGGGACTGTCTCAACACTTGGACCACGCGATCCGGGTTCGAATGCCGTCTGCACTAATATAGGTTCAAGGCCTTTTGCTGTCTGTGGCAACAGTGTGATTGGGATCTGCCTTGCTTCCTCCCCTAAAGTGGTCAGTGCCCTAGTGGCTAGGCAGGGGAGACAGGGGAGGATATGCTGCTGGGTCAATTTGCCACAAAATAAGGGAACTAATCGTTGCTGCAGAAGAGGGGCGTAGTGTGCGCTATCTAAACCTCTCCAGCGCGTGAACGCCTGACACTACCAGCAACGTAACTTTTTAATCTTTTTTTAAATATAATATAAGGTATGAGATTTTACTGTGACGCTTTTTTGGGTTATTTTATTTATTTATTTATTGTTTATTATTTTCATTTTTGTCATTTGTTGATGCAACTACGCAATAAAAGTTACATGAAATACTGCAAAAAACATTTTATTGAAGAAACAATTGCAAAAAAAGAAACCCAAAACACTGTATCAGAATAAGCCATTTGCGAGTTAAATTTGAATAATGTCTGGTACAATGACTAGTTTAGTCACAAGTTACCGCTTAAATTTGAATTCCTCAGACTATCGAGACAGTTGCTATGTCACATGGTTCGGGGCAAGCTTTTGTATAGCAACCTCCAGATGAGCAAACCCTGGTACCATTGTGTCATACACATCCATTCAGAATTGTGTATGGGTGTTCACCGTCTCTTACGTAACTAAGCAAAAGCTTGCCCCTAATCATGTGACATAGCAACTGTCTCGATAGTCTGAGGAATTCAAATTTAAGCGGTAACTTGTGACTAAACAAGTCATTGTACCAGACATTATTCAAATGTAACTCGCAAATGGCTTATTAGTTGCGATGATCGTAACCCTCTCTAGTATTTTAAAATAATTGGTGACTGTATGCATGTGACTGCGGTTTCATTGTTGGGGCTGGACTTGTACACATGCATATAGAGCCACGCAGTGCAGGGGAGACTTGATAAATTTAGGCTTTTAAAGTTGGCCCTATTTTACTTGGCAAGTGGACTCTGCTGGAGAAGTGGGCAAGTGGGAGTGCATTTAGTTGGGTGCTCAAGACAGGAAAGGAAATGCTGTGACTCGGTCGCCACACCATGATGGGAACTAGATATCAGCCGGTCAGTCCGTGAAACCGGACTCGCGGCGCTTTATAAGCATGACATGTCACCCCGTAATTTTTACATTGTTTACCCAAGCCGTATTTTTTATTTTTTTCATCTGTACGAAAAACACAAATCAGAATAATGCAACATAATTTGTTGGTTTAATTGCCGCGTAGCATTTAATTTTCTTTTCCGTTGCAATTAATATATAATTTTTATTTATTAATTTTTTGGGTAGGGAAATTTTTCAAGATTGATGCCCGGCGTTGAGGTGTTTTCACTTGGAAGGAAACAAACTAGACGGGCCTTGGACTCCCCACTAAATAAACTCCCATAGGAACCAATGCTAAAAATCGTGTAAGTCTCCGGACAACTATTAACTTCAGAATTCTTTTCAATTTTTGGCAGGTCAGCCGTTTGGAATTTTTTCTAGCGACCCCAGAAAAAAACACACCAGAAAATGAAATTTTCCCTAAACCGACTTGGTGCCAGTTTTCATGAAGCACTTCTCCACTTCCCCGGTCAAATAGGGCCAACTTTAACGCCTAAATTGATCAAGTCTCCTCAAAAGTTGAAGCACAGAACCCCCAGGTTGTGATAGATTCTTATATTTACGCAATCTATTAATAGCATGACCCCCAAAACGTTCTAATTCAAAATAATTATACCGTTTATTGGGTGTTTTTTTTATTTATTATTTTTTATTTTATTTATATATATTTTTTTTGGGGGGGGGGGGTCTCAACTTTTAAGATTAATCTTTTTTGTTTTTGGTTTGCTTCATTTATTGAATTGTTTATTTCATTGATTTGCTTATATATTTCTTCTTCCTTTTTCATTTTGTTAATTTTTGAGTCTCCATTCAGTATAGATACATGTTGCCGTCTGTTGTTTTCTCCCAGTCTGGTTGGGTGCACTCGTATGGCTATACATTGTAAACTCACGGGTAAAAGTACCAACACCTTACTAGCGCAGTGGGATAAGGTGCTGGGACTGTCTCAACACTTGGACCACGCGATCCGGGTTCGAATGCCGTCTGCACTAATATAGGTTCAAGGCCTTTTGCTGTCTGTGGCAACAGTGTGATTGGGATCTGCCTTGCTTCCTCCCCTAAAGTGGTCAGGGCCCTAGTGGCTAGGCAGGGGAGACAGGGGAGGATATGCTGCTGGGTCAATTTGCCACAAAATAAGGGAACTAATCGTTGCTGCAGAAGAGGGGCGTAGTGTGCGCTATCTAAACCTCTCCAGCGCGTGAACGCCTGACACTACCAGCAACGTAACTTTTTAATCTTTTTTTAAATATAATATAAGGTATGAGATTTTACTGTGACGCTTTTTTGGGTTATTTTATTTATTTATTTATTGTTTATTATTTTCATTTTTGTCATTTGTTGATGCAACTACGCAATAAAAGTTACATGAAATACTGCAAAAAACATTTTATTGAAGAAACAATTGCAAAAAAAGAAACCCAAAACACTGTATCAGAATAAGCCATTTGCGAGTTAAATTTGAATAATGTCTGGTACAATGACTAGTTTAGTCACAAGTTACCGCTTAAATTTGAATTCCTCAGACTATCGAGACAGTTGCTATGTCACATGGTTCGGGGCAAGCTTTTGTATAGCAACCTCCAGATGAGCAAACCCTGGTACCATTGTAGGGCTTCATTTCCCATCAGGGCCCAATTTCATGGCTCTGCTTACCACCGAATTCTGCGCTTGAAATCACCATTCTCCGCTTACCGAGCAAGCGCCGAATATCTGCGCTAGCTGTGTTAGCGTAGAATGCCTAGTAACGTGGACTACGCAAGCGCACAAGCAAAAATTCCCTGGTAACCTGTGAATTAGGCGCTGATTCTTTGCTTACGGTAAGCAGAGCCATGAAATTGGGCCCCGAAGGACTAAGCAATTATAGTAAAGTATCTTCCTCAAGTGCCATGGCTGGGACTCGAACCCACACCCAGCTGATTAGAAACACCAGAGCTTGAGTGTAGTGCTCTTAACCCTTAGGTCATGACACGCAAGAGTGTGTAAAGCACTGTAAACTCAGTAGTGTTCCAGAGTCCCCTTAAAAAAACCTACATTCATATTACTTGGTGGGATTTGAACCTGCAACCTTTGCCATTATAGAACAGATTCGTTACCACTAGACCACTGAGCTGGCCTGGTAGCCAGAGCCAGTTTGGATCCTTAAGCAGTGGGTGTGACAGTGATTATAAACAGATGCAAAATTTGAATCGAGACAAAGAATATCAATTGTAGGTTCTTGTTTATAGTTTGTTAAGACATCTACACAAAATTTAATGAATAGGTTTCAAGCTTTGTGCAGCGGAGTGAAGTAACGTTTTCTGTTTGACCTTAGGCCAAATATTTATACTGGAATCATATTTTTTTCTAGTGCAAGTTTTGCTTGCTTTTTTCTTTGAATATGTAGACTTTTATTATTTTTTCCCAGTATTAAAAAAGGGAGCGTTCTACAGAGATTAGAGATTAACTCATTTTCAAAGTTTTTTTAAAAACAAGGTTGACTCATGCATTCCCCAAAGTCATGGTTTCATTGTGACAACAATACTCCCCCTCCTCAAAAAAGTCAAGAAAAAAAGAAGAAAAAAAATCCCTCCTGTGAGCACAGACAAGTTTAGAAAATCCTGGCAGGGCTGGTGAAATAGAACTATTGTAGCCGTCAGCTGAAACCTCATCCCAAAAGTTAACGAGGGAGATCATTAGAGAATCGGAAAGACTGGGACGGATTGTAACTCTGTTTGTTTTCAATCTACACCCGCCAGGCAATTAGTGAATGCCCGTGACCGCGTCAAGAACGGTCTGATGAAGCTGCTTGAGACCAACACCCTGGTCGCTGACATGGAGGTGTGTCTCTGACCGCCCTGGAGCCCGTCCTGAAACAGAAATCTATCGACACTGATGGAAAGACTGGCCGTGGATCAAGAGAAAGCTGATCAGGTGTGTAGAAAAAATAGGGATATGTAACACGGCACTTTGTACCTCTAGAGGTTCACATTCAATCCGGCAATGCAATGCAATCAGTCAAAACGCTACAATCTCGGCCAAAATGCTTGGGCCAGCTGACAATAATCATTACCTTCCCCACCCACGCTCCCCAGCCAAATGTTGTTATTATTTTAGATTAATTTTTAGATTGATTAATAGTGCCTTGGTTCACTTTTATTAATCCTAGCCATTCTTGAATGAGTTTGTCTTGTCATCTGATTCCAATAGTTGTTCTTGCCTTTCTGTTACTGTTCCTTGACACCAGTAGTAACCGAACAGTCTTGTTGCATGTATTGTTGAGTAAATTAAAGTTGCAAGTGTAACCAAAATGATCATGTTTTACTTTACCACAAGCTTGGCATGTTTTGGTTTGGCTAAACAGTCTGGATTGAGTGACCGGAGTTTTGGCTTTGAATGGTACAGAATAATTCTGATTGTTGTATGAAATGTCACTATTTCTCTTTAACACTTGATGCATAGGTACGGAAAGTTGTGCTTGAGGACGAGGCAACGGCCAAGGTGAAGGCCGAAGATACCCAAGCCATCGCCGATGACGCCCAGCGGGATCTGGATGAGGCCCTCCCTGCCCTGGACTCTGCTCAGAAGGCTCTGGATTCCTTGGATAAGAATGACATCTCTGAGATCAAGGTGTTCAACAAGCCACCAGACATGGTGCTGACAGTCATGGAGGCCATCTGTATCCTACTGGGAGTCAAGTGAGTCAAGCTTCTAGATATTTGATTGGTCATCTTGGTAGAGCTATTGTGATTTATTTCCGCTCAAGTCAATGCTAATCCAGCTCGATCGCTATGGGCAGCGCGCCGTATCGATACCTCTCGTCACTAACCCCTGGTATGTGCTGAAAAACACACTGATTGGCTGTCTAAAGTGGATACTTTGGGTCCACGTGTGTTGAAAACATTTGAGCGCTTGCATGGCGCTTGAAGGACGGTGCGTGTGTGTGTGAGAATGCAAGTATTTTGACGCGATTCGATTTCAAATGAATCTTGTTTTTACACTGTCACCCTAAACTACATCAATCAGAATACGTTTATTCAATGTTGCACAAACTACAGTAATACAAAGTGAAAAATACAGAATGTTAAAATAATTATAGTCAAAATGAAAGTACACATACATTTTATAAAAGTGATAACAAATGTGAACTTTAAACAATGGCAACATCTAGGTCCGGGGAGAAGCAACAGCTTTTGTTCCCCAGCCTATGGACGGACAGACCAAAAAGACAGACAAACATGAAAAGACAGGACATAACGGGTGTAAGACAGAAATAAGGCCGTTGTTATTTCCATTACAAAATTTACATACAGTATTTTAGCGTTGATTTAAAAAACGATTTTTTAGTTTTTTAGTAAAAATAGAAAGAGTTCGTAACGATTTAAAAGAGTCATCCAGACTATTCCAGAATAAAGTGCCACGCTGGACAACACCATTTTTGGACAACGTGGTTCTACAATAATTAACAAAAAGATTTTTCCTAGCAGTGCTGCGAGTATAATAGGAATGGATGTTCGAGGTTAGTGTAAAACAAGAGTTGAAACAAGCAGGTAAAACATTATTCATATATTTATACATAAATTTTCCTAAGTTAAAATGATAAAGGTCAACGAATTTTAACAGTTTTAAATTATCAAAAAGCGGCCCAGAGTGATCACAATAGTCAGCTTTAGAAATGACCCGAACTGCACGCTTCTGGAGAGTGAGCAGTTTGTTACATTTAGGAGTTGGACTACCCCAAGTTAAAATTGAGTAATTAAGATAGGGTAATATAAAAGAGTTGTACAAGGTCAGTAATATGCTACTGGGAAGGAAATATTTAAGACGATTCATTATACCTATATTTTTTGATATTTTAGCTGTTATAGTGTCAATATGTTTCTTCCAAGTCAAATTCTCATCAATATGTATTCCCAGAAATTTAGTACCCTGAACCTGTTCAAGATTGATATTATTTAAAATCAAAGGAACAGACTGAGTGTACTTGTACTGGCTAGCACATACAGTTAGGCATGTCTCACAAGATCAAATAGGAGTGAGAGGAAACCAGTTGCCCTCTGACTTGATGCAGGCGGTTTGCAGGCTACCATACTAGAGTGCGCGTAGATTGGATCTACTACAGGCCTTATTGAAATGCCACATTTTAATGAACCAATTCCAGGGTGTACTAGCGAGCAAGGCATGCTGGGAAAAATTGGCGAGGCATGATCGATCACCCCTGGGAACGAGGTTGATGCTAACCAAACCCAGGCTGGGGAAAATCATAGTCTGGTGCCTATTTGTGACTTCCAAAATTTGAACTTGCGCTTGTCCTGTAAGCGGAGAATGGTGATTGCAAGCGCAGATTTTCGGCGGTAAGCAGAGCCATGAAATGGGCCAGGAAGGAGAATCTAAGAGCTTTGTGAAATTGAGTCCTGGGCTGTAGCAGAGCTGTCGACTCTCCTTGATTCTGCAGAAACTTCCCTGAAAATAATCAAATTTTTCCATGTTCTGATGAACAAATTTGAAAATCTCCCTGATATTTGGAACTTTTTCTCTACTGTGTTGAATGTAATTCTAAACATCTTCCCGATTGTTGTACAAAATCTCCTTGATTGCAAGATGCAAATGTTGGCAGCCCTGCTGATGATTGATGTCTCAACTGCAAATGGGGTCACTGTGGTCAAGTGGTTAGACTGCAAGACTTGCAATCACAAGATTGTGGGTTTGAATCCTACCAAGCTAACCGCTGATTTCACAACGACTAGAAATGTATTGTCGTCTAGTTACTGAATCACAATTTCTTGATTTGTGCAATTCATAATCATAGACATTAAACCAATGTTTGTTTGAGAGAGATTGGTTGTTGTCAGCTTGGTGTTTATATCCCCTTGTGGGAGCTTTGCCGAGTTCCCTTGATGGGTAGATCATTTTTTTTAAATAATAATAAAATGTTTAGTTGCTCCCATCACCTCACAATGGTCCCTTTTTTCCCCCTCCCCCTGTCCAGACCTGACTGGCCCTCTGCTAAGGGTCTCCTGAGCGACCCCAACTTCTTGAAGAGGCTTATGGATTACGACAAGGACAATGTCCCCGATTCCCTCCTGAAGAAGCTTAAGAAGTACATCGAAAATCCCCGGTTTGTTCCTGACGTCGTTGAGAAAACTTCAAAGGTGAGAGATGCCACTTTTCAAACTAAGATCAGCAATCTAATAATTCATTGTGTCAGTGCAAAAACGTTGTGTCTCCTAAAATAGCACTTACATTACACGCAAGTTTGAAATTGTCAAAACATATCTCTCTAAAATAGCCCGGTATTTTCACACAAAACACGAATTTTTTTTTTTGCACGGAGCATTTTTGTGCAAGATACAATGTTTTCGCAAAATCGAGATGCAATGTTTTTGCGAAATCGAGATGCAATGTTTTTGCGAAATCGAGATGCAATGTTTTTGCACTGATTTACAACAAATCCTTCACATACACCTTATGGAGGAGGTACCAGAGAGTTTTTCTAAAAAATTCAAGATCATGCAATGAGAAAAGCAGCAGGCCTTAACCTCTTCACTTCAGTATTGAACAAAAACTTTACTGTGCCTCTGTGTGTTTTAATTGTTTTAAAGAATATCCTTGTCACATAGAAAGCCTGACTAAAAAATGCCAAGAAAACTATGGTTCTCAAAGAAAGCACTGGGATTAATTTTTCTTTTGTAAACAAAATTATGAGATTCATACAGCGTGAATAACAAAACCTCGACTGTGAGTCATGGCCGATGATTTGTCCCATGGCCGGAATCTTGGTTCACTTCGGCTTTTCTCCCATCGAGCCAAATACAGTAATAAACATTGGTGGCAGCCTCTCAATCTCTCATAATGCTCATTTCTAACAAAAAGACAAGTCTGGATTCAGGGATTGCACAATAACTCCTGGAGAAAGGAGACTTTAAACATACATTCCAGTACTATTTTACCCTCTTAGTATTGGGAAAATGAAGCATTGCATGGTGAGTGTTTGCACTGTGCATGCCAATGGAATGTCCAAGCGTGTGATTGTTTCACTATTCAGAGTTTACCCAATAGATCGATCCACCAAGCCCCGCCTCCTTACGAGTCGACCAATCACAGCCGCGAAACCCGATCACCATTAGTGCAAAGATCACCAAACGGCTCAAATGGTGATCAGATTTCGCGGCTGTGATTGGTCAATGAGAAATGGCGTGGCTTAATGGATCGGTGTATTGCCAGTCTGTTAAACCTCCACTGTGCGTTGCCCGTTACTGGGTCATCCGCAGCAAACTTGTTAAATCCCAAGTATAACAACATTAACATAACTATTTTTAAAGTCAAACTATTTGTTCTTGCTTGCAGGCTTGTAAGTCCATGTGCATGTGGGTGAGAGCCATGGATCTGTACTCCAAAGTGTTCCGCACCGTGGAGCCAAAGAAAAAGAAGTAAGTGGCTGTAACTTTTGGATGTATACATGTGTATAGCAGGCTGGGGTCACCGCCAGTCAGTGAGTGCCAGGGGCTGGGGGAAACTTAATCCAATGATCCCTAACTCCTAGGACATTGATCTTGTAACTTTTAAAGTATAAAATAACTGAGATCAAAATAAGCTATCACCTACATCTCCAGTCTTATTCCATAAGATTAAAGTGTTGCACAAATATCGACTGCTTCGAGTGTCATAGTTAAAACTACGACTCTGGTGATCCTCGGCGCAGGAAAATAAGCTGCTACGGGGATTGCAGAGGGAGTTGTAGTTTTAACCATAGTACAAGTAAAAGCAGTCAATACTTGTTTTATACTACGCAATACATATATCGTGCCTAGACGTCAAGGTACAAACAAGCTGCTGTTGCTATGGGTATATTACATTGGTTGCTAGGGGTAAAGTACCTCGCTTGTAGCGTAGTGAGCACGTCATGTTCGTGTGGCTTACTGTTAAAAGTAATACATATTATCATAGGGGTGTTTTAGTAACTTCTATTTTCTTTTTTTACTAGGCTACGTGAAGCTGAGGAAGAGCTAGCTGCCACTATGTCAGTGCTCAAGGAGAAGCAAGACAAGCTCGCGGCTGTGGAGAGTCAGATCGCTGAGCTGCAGGCCTCCTACGACGCCAGCGTCAACGAGAAAGAGGCACTGACTAAGAATATGGCGCAGACTTCCGCCAGGTTGAAGCGTGCCGGTAAACTGACAACAGCTCTGGGAGATGAACAAGTTAGATGGCAGGAGAGCGTACAGGTAAAATCTTTAATTGATCTCTGACACACAGTCATCATACCAAAAGCACTTGAAGCTAAGCCAGAACAGCAGCAGAAAGCTTTTTCATCAAACTCTTTGATAGATGTGTGACCGGATTAGATCGTAAGACATGCGGAAACCATTTCTCGCTCTCTTGCCTCGGGGGCTTTATTTACAAATCTGTCGGAGAAATAGCAAAGACATGCAATGAGTTGTCTTTCTGCCGACATCAAAGAGTAGAATCCCATTATTATTATTAGTTAATATCATTGAAATAATTTAAACGTTAAAAAATACAGTATCTATGTACACAAATAATTTAGAGCGTAAGGCTTAACACAATTCATAAATGGCTACGGGGCGGATTTCTGTCGGCCCCGAAATTACACATTAATTGGGAAAATAACACATTGCTAAAAAAGGTTGAACAATGTCAAAAAGATCACCAACTAAGTCTATTAATGACGATTGTGGTTGGATGGCAACATTAAAGATATAAATAATATAAAAATAATTCGTATCCTGGCAGGTTCCCGCCAAAACCTTTATGGCGTCCGCCATCTTGGGAAAACGTATTTCTACTTAAAGAAATGTCTACCAAAATGCGCAAAATACATCACAAACAGTATAACTAAAGAGCTTTCCTTTCTCTTATTTATAATCCAAACTATTTAGTGATAAATGAAGAAAAGATTGATTAAACCGAGTCCTAAATAAATGGCGGGACTCTCGATCCACAAGTCTCAACTTGGAATCTTGCCAAAACAACATTAAAAATGGTTTTAAATCTAATCCAAGGTATAAAATAAATATAAATGCAATGGATTGTTTAAGTAATGTTAATTATAACAAAATATAAAGAAATACTGAATAAATGGGAAACTATCATACCTGTCGGAGAAATAGCAAAGACATGTAATGAGTTGTCTTTCTGCCGACATCAAAGAGTAGAATGATCCAGTTGGATCAGTTTGAAAATCTTGCCGCCGCTAGGGGGGCGCTCAATCCGGGGTTAAGTGTATGAATAAATGAATAATAAACAGCTATGGGAGAATAATAAGAATGCGCTTTTCTCTACCTGTCACATCCTCCCCCGTTTTAAAGAAATGTCGTCCTCTACTAGGTGACTTTTCTTTTTCTCTCTCTATTGTACCAAGTAAAATTAAGCAAAAAAATATGTTTTAAGCAATCACATTAAACTTGTATTCTGCATATTGTTTACACATACATTTTGTTAAATCTTTATACATAGTAAATCAATTTCGGTAACGCTTTTACTCAGAATTATTTCAAAGCAAATGGTGAATCGCCATCTCTGAAATCGAATAGAGTAAATTAATCAGAATATACTCGCAATAATTGTCATAAAAAGATAAAGGGGAAGAAAATAATACATGGTTAGGGCCTAATGTTTAAAATCTCAAACCAGCCTTTTTTCTAGCCTTGGCCATTTGGGGACTCCTCCACTTCCTCCACAACTGCCTCCCTCTCTCAAGTTTATCATCGTAAGACTCGGATGGACTGAAGTCTTGTTCATTTACGGTTCTCAAGCTGGAGACACAATGTGATGGATGGTGAACATCTTTCGGTCTTATTTTGGTATCTGACGAGGTGGCCGTGTTAGTTTCACAGTCGTCAGTTTGTTCATCTGTGTTGTTATCTTCTGAGTCAATGGGGAGAAACATGCATGGCGTGAGAAGGTTTCGGTGAACTGTTCTTTCTTTATCATCTGTGAGTGACCGCACTTTGTATACTGGAATATTATCATGCTTTGAAACTACGGTGTACGGGCTAGCTTCCCATCGGTCGGCGAGTTTGTGTGTCCCTTCAAAATGTTTGACCTGTATGAGGACTCGGTCTCCTGGGCGAAGGGGGGACTCTTTCGTTTTCTTGTCATATATGCGTTTCTGCTTCGTTTTAGCTTGTTTTGCGGACTTGGTTGCTTGTTCGTAAGAAAATTCAAATCTCTCTCTAAGTTTCTGTACATATTCATCATAGTCGGTGTCTTCATTGTGATATGTGTTGCACCCGAACATGAGGTCTATGGGCAGGTTGGGGTGCCGCCCGAACATGAGGAAGAATGGTGCGTATCCCGTGGTGGCATGGCGGGTTGCGTTGTAAGCATGTGCCATAGCCCCGACGTATTTCTTCCAGTCTTTCTTCTTGTCTTCCTCAAGTGTTCCTAGCATGTTCAGTAAGGTGTGGTTAAATCGTTCTGTTAAACCGTTTCCTTGAGGGTGATAGGGAGTAGTTCTGCTTTTTCGTATACCAGATATTTTGCAGAGCTCTTGTATTATGTGACTTTCGAAGTTGCGGCCTTGATCCGCATGCAGACGTGTTGGGAACCCATAGTGCAATATAAAGTTTTCCCAGAGAACTTTTGCAACGGTTTCTGCCTTCTGATCTTGCGTAGGAACAGCTTGTGAATATTTCGTGAAGTGGTCGGTTATGACGAGGATGTTTTCGAAGCCACCTTTGCTTCGTTCCAGTTTGAGGTAATCTATGCAAATTAGTTCCATGGGTTCGGTTGTGAAGATAGACACTAGTGGGGCTCTGACTTTTGAAGGAGAGGTTTTCCTCAGACAGCAACGTTTGCACTTTACGCACCAGTTCTTGACGTCTTGTGCCATTTTCGGCCAGAAGAACCTATTCCGAACCATTTCTAGAGTTCTGTCGTAGCCCATGTGGCCAATGTCGTCGTGTAGGCCCGACATGGCAGTAGTTCTGTAGAACTTTGGGAGCACAAGTTGGTAGGAAATTGTACCGTCTGCTGTTTTTCGGTTCCTGTATAAGATGTCGTCTCTCAGTGTAAGCTTTTCCCATTGCCTGAGGTACATGAGACACTCTGGAGTTTCTGTATTGCGTCGGGTACAATTTGGTTTGTGTCCCTGCTCCAACAGCAATATAACTCTTGATATTTCAGGGTCATCTCGCTGTGAGAGAGCTACTTGTTTCGTTGATAGCCTTGGTAGCTCGTCACTCTCGGCTTGTGGTTTTGCAGGTTGGAGCAGTTTAGCCTGGCCTCTAGTTGTCACACCACACTGCGCTACCGGTGGTTCTATGAACGGGTAGCCTGTAGCAGGGTGACCGTTGCATATTGCTTGTACAACATCTGGAGTGATCTCCAAGGATTCTTTATTGATGGAGAATGGTGTCGTTAAGATAGGAGGTTGTGTACTGAAGGAGACAGTTGGTGGTTTGAATTCAGGCTGTTGTTTTCTGGACAGTGCATCGGCTACAGCGTTGTTCTTGCCTGGTTTGTATTTCACTGTGAAGGAGAATTGTGACAAGGCTGCCACCCATCGCTGACCTGTTGCATCTAGTTTTGCTGTGGTGGTGACGTAGAGTAAGGGGTTGTTGTCAGTGAAGACTGTAAAAGTACTGCCAAGAAGATAGTCTCGGAGTTTATCTGTCACTGCCCATTTTAGTGCAAGAAACTCCAGTTTATGGGCTGGGTAACGCAATTCAGCTAGATTTAGCCCTCTACTGACAAAGGCTATTACCTTTTCTTCTCTGTCTTGGATTTGGCTGAGGACGGCACCCAAGCCTACGCCAGAGGCATCTGTCTGAAGGAGAAAGGGCTTACTATAGTCTGCGTAGCCTAAAATGGGAGACGAGACCATGAGTTTCTTGAGCAGATTGAATGATGACTGTGCTTCGTCAGTCCAAATGTAAGGAGGTGTTTTGAGATGCGATCTTTTGTTCTTCCTATGTCTGAGGTTACCTGCTGTCAGTTTGTAGAGTGGTGCCACTATCTTTGCATAGTCTTTCACGTAGCGTCGATAGTAGCCGGTGAATCCCAAGAATCTTTGAAGCTCTTTGTGATTCGTTGGGGTAGGCCAGTCTCGAACCTGTGAGATTTTATTTGGGTCGGTGGCAATACCTTTGGATGACACAATGTGGCCTAGGTATTTTACTTCTCTCTGAAGCAGGTTGCACTTCTGAGGTTTGAGCTTCAACCCATGTTGACGGAGACATGAAAATACTTTATCTAAGCGTTCGATGTGTTGGTCAAACGTGGAAGAAAATACTATTATGTCATCAAGGTACAGTATGCAGGTGGAGTAGTTTAGCTCACTGAGACACATCGTCATGAGGCGCTGGAAAGTGGCAGGAGCGTTCTGTAGGCCGAAAGGCATACGATTACATTCGTATAACCCCATAGGAGTGGTGAATGCGGTTTTCGCCTTGTCTTTCTCTTCCATTTCTACTTGCCAGTAACCGGAAGTTAAGTCTAGGGTCGTGAATAGTGTAGCGTTGCCAAGAGCGTCTAGAGCCTCCTCTATGCGTGGTAATGGGTATGCGTCCCTTGTAGTTTTGTTGTTTAGTTGGCGATAGTCGATGCAGATTCTTAATGAACCGTCCTTCTTATGAGCAATGACCAGGGGTGAAGCATAGGGACTGCAGCTCTTCCGTATGACATCAGAATTTTCCATGCCCTTCAGATGTTCCCTTACTGCTTGATACTGGTTAGGTGGAATTCGTCGGTATGGAAGTCTAATTGGCTTATCATCAACGAGGGGGATGCAGTGTTTGACTGTTGTTGTATGGCCAAAATCTAGAGTGTTTTTAGAGAAGACGTCATTATGTTTCTGAAGGAGATCTGTGAGTTTGCTCAGTTGTATTTTGTCTTCTACAGCAGAGTTGGAAAGGTCGAGTGCTGGAATAACCTCATCTAGTTTTTCAGCTGCTGTGATTGAATTTACTCTGCCAATATGTGTATCACGAGTGCGATCCTGAGTGTTGTGTGTCTCTAAATTGGGAGTTGGATGGCAAGCTTGTTGTGAATCTTTTACCTGCAGGACATATGAAACTTGTGCAAGCCTTGTATTTTTTGTGATCGTGATAGGTTTTGTTGTTATATTGCACACCCTTACTGGAACTCGACGGTCAGGGCCTATATCTGCCACAATGCTACCAATTCTCAAGCATGAGACGTGACTGTTTTGAATGCCTTCAACGATAGCAGTATATGGATCGCCGGATGGATTGGGTGGGGATTGGCACATTATGTCGACCTCTTCACCGGCAGGGATACATCGACGGTGGCTACCGGTATACTTAGCATATCCCATCTGTCCCTTTTCGTTGGTCTGGTTTAAAGAAGTTGTATTGACGTAGGCTGTATGCCAGGCTTTACTCTCATCTCGAATAAGTTCCATGAAAGATATACCTTTTGCTTGTTGCTGATCTTTCTTGGACGCTCTGATCACATTGGTACCTATTAAGAGTGGAACCTGTACTCTGTAGGGATCGGAAGGTACGACAAATGCAGGTACGTCTTGGTAAACAAAACCCATGGCTTCTTAAGGTGATAGGTATTACACCTAGATAAGGAACTGCTGATCCACTTGCCCCTTCTATGATTACATCAGCTGTCGTCAGTTCAAGGTTTCTAAGGTGTGGGTGTGACTTCCATAAGTCGGAGGTGATGGATGTGATTTGGGAACCAGAGTCAATGAGAGCTCTGCACTTTGTACCCTGTACATCAATTGTCTCTTCGTTTTGTGGACCAATCAGCTTCTGATGTTCTGGCTTGAAGTGTGTGAGCTGAGAATTTACAGACGCAGAAGGGCAGGTTACTGGTTTCGGGCCTCTGGCGGTGTGCCCTGTGACCGCTGGCCCTGGTCGTTTAAAGGAGGGCTTCGACATCCTCTTGCGATGTGGCCTTCGTTACCGCACTTGTAGCAGACAAATACTCTGTTTTGATAGTGTTGGTTTGACGAAACTGCGGGTGGAACAGCCCTACGTCTTCTTGTGAAAGTGTCCACTTGTTGGGTCAGATGCTGCATTTGAAGTATGACGTCTTGCATTAGCTCGGGGTTATACTCTGGTTTCTGAATGGCAGCAGAGCGAAGTTGCACTGGCTGTTCACGAGATGGAATCGGTGCCTTCTGTTCTGAAGCAGAGTCTGATTGGCTGGGTTGTGGTTGAGGCGTCGATGATTGCGGTTGCACTTGGGTTTTTGTTGGTCTGGTATTTAAAGCAGCGTCCAGTCTATGTTCTCTTTCTATGAGTCGCAGTTCTGCTTGCAGCTCACGAAACGGCATGTCCCGTGGTTTCATGGGGGCGAGTCTCTGTCTTATTTTGTCATCTTTCACTCCTCTCATGAATTGCTGTGTTAGCATTCTGTTTCTTTCTGGCATATAAATTTGTCTATTCATGCGCTCTTCCGTTAATCGTAGCGTTGCTTCTAACTCTACAGCATAAATGCTTGCAGATTCGTTTGGTCGGCGGACTCTCTCGTAGAACTCTGCTAAAGGGTCTCCTCCGGACAATATGTCACCAAACTGAGCTTTGAGTTCAGCAAATGCATCTTTCGGGCTCTGGAGTTCTGTAGGTAGATTTAGGATTAGCTTTCTGGCTGCACCTCCCAGGTACCTGACGACTGTTGAGAATTGGAGCTCCCGTGGAATTGCTGTCGTATCTATTAGGTACTTTGCATCGCGTACCCAATCGTCAATTGAAACATTCTTTTCATTGCCGGTGAAGGTGGGGATGCTTTTCACCTGATGGGAAGGCATCAATTGGAGATGTTGAGATTGGTGAGTAGAAGTGGCTGAGGGACGTCTGGGTTGGTAAGAAGAAGAACTAGAAGGTTGGACCATTGGAGACTGATCGCCTGAGTTTGTTGCTCTTGGCAAATTCCTGAAGTAAGTAGAGCTTCGTCTAGGCATTGCTCCACTGCTGTTGACAAGGTTTGTTTTATTTGATGGAGACTCATTGACCTGTGCTGGGTAGTTGGCTTGTCCTTGTGATGGCCGATTAACTGAGGTAGGTGTGTTTGGTACACCAATGAAGGATGAAGAATGTAGTCGTGATGCTGACTCGGTTCTAGTACCACTAGGATTACTTCTAACAGAGTGTTGTTGTGGTTGCTGCTGTTGATGTTGTTGAAGTGTTTTGCTGAAATTTTGGCTTACACGTCTCCGGAGTTGACCCAATTCGCTTAAGAACTCTTCGGGGAGCGTTGTTCGATGCCGGCGTGTTCTTTTTGGAGAGAGAGAAGGCAGTGGGCGTTGAGGAGTTAAGTCGGGAGGATGGCCCCTCCGAAATGTTGGAGTTGATGGTGACTGGTACTCATCAGTGTGGTTGTCTCTAGAGTATGCCATTGGATTTGGATAGGGCTGGCCTTAAACTTGATAAAAAAATCTTCTGGAATAGGGTTAATAAAATAAATATGAATACATCATAATATCTTATAATAACTTCTGAAATTGTATCATCAATCAATCAATCGCATAGAATGTCTGCGCACGTCTGGATTGAATATAGTATGCCAACTCAAGTAGTAAAGAATAAATTGCGTGCTTTAAACAGAATACGGTTTTCTTTGAATCACCGCTATAAGCTCGTAATTCTTAGAAACGCAAAAATGTTCTAGAGCTGTAAGCTGTCAATCATGGAACGCAACCTTCTTATACAAAGGTGAGTGAACTTTTGAGAATATGTGATAGTTTGTTTCGTAACAACCAATCTGATAACTTCCCGAACTTTATAGTTGCTAAACTCGATAGGGATTACAAGAAAATGCAATTTCAAAGAGAGTATAAGTCATGAGTTTCAACAACTTTCAATAGCTAAGTAGCTATTGTCCCTATTTCCTGTTCGATGACTAAGTCAATGGAGAGGCATTTCAACTATGCTGTTTGAAGTTATACTACGCTGTGGTGATCAAATATTAAAGTCTCCAGAATGATGTGAAGATAAAGACAACAAAGTCCTGGAAACGTTTGTTTTGTTTGTTTCTGGGTTACTGTTCAGGATGGGTGGTTTCGGGATCTCAGCGATGTACCCACAATATGACGGATGTGAAGCTCCTACCTCAAACGATGTGGTACATGATAATCCATAGGTTTTTCAGCATTTGATGGAGTCTGCGTATGTACGGCTGGAGGAATGTTGACTGGTGGTTGTTGAGGAAGTCAACAGTTCATACCATGGGTAGAATCAGAAGAAGTCCTGGAATCATCTACTGATCTCTCTCGCAGTGAAGGTTGATTTGTGTTAATTTCCGCAGCCCGGATCTTCCACCATTTTGTGACCGGTTCAGATCGTAAGACATGCGGAAACCATTTCTCGCTCTCTTGCCTCTGGGGCTTTATTTACAAATCTGTCGGAGAAATAGCAAAGACATGTAATGAGTTGTCTTTCTGCCGACATCAAAGAGTAGAATCCCATTATTATTATTAGTTAATATCATTGAAATAATTTAAACGTAAAAAAATACAGTATCTATGTACACAAATAATTTAGAGCGTAAGGCTTAACACAATTCATAAATGGCTACGGGGCGGATTTCTGTCGGCCCCGAAATTACACATTTGGGAAAATAACACATTGCTAAAAAAGGTTGAACAATGTCAAAAAGATCACCAACTAAGTCTATTAATGACGATTGTGGTTGGATGGCAACATTAAAGGTATAAATAATATAAAAATAATTCGTATCCTGGCAGGTTCCCGCCAAAACCTTTATGGCGTCCGCCATCTTGGGAAAACGTATTTCTACTTAAAGAAATGTCTACCAAAATGCGCAAAATACATCACAAACAGTATAACTAAAGAGCTTTCCTTTCTCTTATTTATAATCCAAACTATTTAGTGATAAATGAAGAAAAGATTGATTAAACCGAGTCCTAAATAAATGGCGGGACTCTCGATCCACAAGTCTCAACTTGGAATCTTGCCAAAACAACATTAAAAATGGTTATAAATCTAATCCAAGGTATAAAATAAATATAAATGCAATGGATTGTTTAAGTAATGTTAATTATAACAAAATATAAAGAAATACTGAATAAATGGGAAACTATCATACCTGTCGGAGAAATAGCAAAGACATGTAATGAGTTGTCTTTCTGCCGACATCAAAGAGTAGAATGATCCAGTTGGATCAGTTTGAAAATCTTGCCGCCGCTAGGGGGCGCTCAATCCGGGGTTAAGTGTATGAATAAATGAATAATAAACAGCTATGGGAGAATAATAAGAATGCGCTTTTCTCTACCTGTCACAGATGTATGTAGTTTACCTTCGAACTAGCCGGATTTGCTGAGTGTTTATATATTACGCATATATCGTCGGCTAAAAGGTGTTAATTGAAGTTTAATTTCCATTACAAAGATCACAAGGGCTTCAAACGAAAAATGCATATAAAGTTGAAAAAATTAATCAGTATCCACAAACTAATCTTTTTCTTAGAAAGTGCTTATTTCTTTTTGCTAAACAATTATTTTGGACACCACTCTTGATAAAAAAACTACATTCTACAAGTATTTTTTTTGAAACAAAGATAAACACAAGTAGAAGACCGAAGACCTTGTTTCAATTCAGCGCCCATCCAGAATGCCCCACAGTTTTGAAAACACATGGGGAGAGCCCCGATACCAATGGATATTAGCAAAAATTCTTATTTAAAGTATCCCTTTAATTGGAGAGCTGTTGGTACACATAATCAACGACAGTCAGGTTCTGATTCTACTAATACTATTGAGCTTGGTTCATACTTCATGCGAATTGCAAAGCGAATTTCTTTGCATCACAATTGGAAAACAGCGTGTACTTGATTGCTTGCGTCAGATAATTCCCTTTGCGTTCACTTTTGCGTGAAGTATGAAGAAATATGTGTAACACGTTTCTCAAATATTTGTATCCCCAACCCCAGGAGTTCCAGAAAGAGATAGGCAACGTTGTCGGCAATGTCTTTGTAGCTGCAGCTTGCGTCGCTTACTTCGGTGCCTTCACTAGTTCCTACCGCGTTGAGCTCGTCCAGCGCTGGACTGACCGATGTAAAGAACTAGAGATCCCTGTTACAGATGACTTGAGTCTGCTGAAGGTATGGGTTTCATTTGCTTCGTTTCCTAACCCACCAAAAACCAGCTGATGGGGTTGTTTGATTTTGATTGGTGCTGTAAGACATAGCTGAGTTAAGTTAGCATTGTTTTGTTTCATTTCATTTTATTCATTAAAAATCAACTTGAACGAAGTTAACATTATTGTTTTTTGTTGTTGTAATATGGTAAACGAGTTCGTAATGATTACATATAAATGAGTGGAACTAAACAAAATTGTATCAACATTTTGATCAGAGTTATGCTGGGCAAAAATGCAAAGATTCATGAAAAGCCCTTATTTCTGGAAGCTCTAACCTTCAATTTTGTTAGTCCAATTACAAATTGTTTCAAAGGCTTTTTCCCTCCCATTTTGCTAGTTCAATTACAATTTATTTCTGGAAGTTCTGACCTCTAATTTGTTAGTCCAGTTACAAAGAGCAAGGAACAGTAAGGAAGGCTAAATCTAACATGTAACTTTCTCCTTCCAACTACAATTGACCGTCTTGTTATTTTTTTAAGGTGTTGGCCGACCCGTTTGAGATCAGACAGTGGAACGCAGACGGCTTGCCCAGAGACAACGTATCCACGGAGAATGCAATTCTTGTCACCCGTGGTAGACGCTGGCCTCTCATGATTGACCCTCAGGACCAGGTTAGCTCCCAGCTGGAAAATTCTTTGAAATAAGGATCAGAAACTACTCAGAATAAAAAGAACATTCTCAAAACCAGGTTTCAATTTTCATGAAGTCGCATAAAGCAAAGCCCTGTAACCTTAACAAATTCTTAACCAGAAGAAATCTTTTAGTATTCTTGTGGAGTTAAAGGTTTTTTTTCATCATTGCCAAAGATGCCAATGTGACACAAATTCATTGCAAAATGTTTCAAGATATGACCGCAGTTAAAGATGCTAGGTCCTATTTTTGGCTGATTTTATCCCAAAATGTTGACTTAAATTTTAAAAAGCAATTAGGGCTAATTCTTTACATTAGGCTTCGTCTTGAACAGGTAGTTATCAAATTGTTAATGTTATAAAAAAATTCTATAGGCATTTCAGTCCTGAAGTTTCCATGATAAATATAAGAATTATAAGACACTAACGCAACAAATCTTGAAATGAGATCATTTATTCTTCCTGTCGTCCTTCAGGCCAATCGCTGGATCCGTAACCGCGAAGCCAAGAATGGCCTCAAGGTGATCAAGCTGACCGATGGTAACTTCCTCAGAACCCTGGAGAACTGCATCCGTGTGGGCATGCCAGTCCTTCTAGAGGAGGTGGAAGAGAGTCTGGACCCCTCACTGGAACCCATCCTTCTCAAGCAGACGTTTGTACAGGTGAATAGTGGAAACATTTTTCAAAGTTCATCTGAAAGTGATGCTCAAGGAGCTTTGAGTATCATTTGTTTTCTGTCATTAGCCTGTTTGAGATATGTTGGACACTATAGGAGTGCACTGTTCGAGTTTATACAGACAAATTTACCCAAGCCTAATAGCATGAGTAGTGTAATAGTATTATGTCCACCATATCTCAAAATGCCCCATGAAGTTGAAAATACTTTCCGAGTAAATATTCTTGAAGTATGAAGCCCCTTCACTCTGTCCTAGTCTTGACTCCTTAGGCCCCTTTAATTATCCTGATGCAAATTTAACTTTTAGAATTCCTTTGACGGTAAATTTTAATTTGGTATTCTCAGGGTGGACGTCTCCTCATTCGTCTTGGAGACAGCGACATAGACTACGACAAGAACTTCCGATTCTATATGACGACCAAGATGGCCAACCCTCACTACCTCCCTGAGGTCTGCATCAAAGTCACCATCATCAACTTCACTGTCACTAAGTCTGGACTGGAGGACCAATTGCTCAGGTAAGTGGGAAAAAAGCATTGGGAAAAGGCTTTAAAAACGGTCTCTACAGAGGGCTGCGTCTTGGCCCCTAGTCCTACTACCACTGACAGAGTAGCTAGCGTTGAGCGCACTGATGACCGGGCCCTAGTCCCACTACCACTGACAGAGTAGCTAGCGTTGAGCGCACTGATGACCGGGCCCTAGTCCCACTACTGACAGAGTAGCTAGCGTTGAGCGCACTGATGACCGGCCCCTAGTCCCACTACCACTGACAGAGTAGCTAGCGTTGAGCGCACTGATGACCGGCCTCTAGTCCCACTACCACTGACAGTAGAGTAGCTAGCGTTGAGCGCACTGATGACCAGCCCCTAGTCCCACTACCACTGACAGAGTAGCTAGCGTTGAGCGCACTGATGACCGGGCCCTAGTCCCACTACCACTGACAGAGTAGCTAGCGTTGAGCGCACTGATGACCGGCCCCTAGTCCCACTACCACTGACAGAGTTGCTAGCGTTGAGCGCACTGATGACCGGCCTCTAGTCCCACTACCACTGACAGAGTAGCTAGCGTTGAGCGCACTGATGACCGGCCCCTAGTCCCACTACCACTGACAGAGTAGCTAGCGTTGAGCGCACTGATGACCGGCCTCTAGTCCCACTACCACTGACAGAGTAGCTAGCGTTGAGCGCACTGATGACCGGCCCCTAGTCCCACTACCACTGACAGAGTAGCTAGCGTTGAGCGCACTGATGACCGGCCCCTAGTCCCACTACCACTGACAGAGTAGCTAGCGTTGAGCGCACTGATGACCGGGTTGGGTTGCCCAAATTCCAGACACAACATTTTCAGCCACTTGGCATTACATTTTTCCAATTTTGTTTAAAACAGCCGTTGAACTATGAATAATCTAAATAAACAAATAAATAAATATATATCAGATATTAAATCATTTATTGCATTCATTGATAGCATAAACAAATACATATGAGCACCAACCACGAAACCTTGTCCATAAAAGACGACCCTGCTGAAGTCTTCCCAACATTATTCTGCACTCTTGTCAGTCTTGTTTCATTCAATTGAAAAAGTACCACCTCAACCTCATCATATCAACAGTTTCTTTCTAAACTTGCTCTTTTTGTTTATATTAATGTTTGAACAAAACTACTCCTACATATCTTTCCACTTTGCTGTAATATTACACTCATCCACATTTCCTTCTGTCCACACTTTATATCACTCACTTGATTGTTCCTCGTGCAAACAAATACATGATTATTCTACCAGGTCTTAGCACCAAGCTACATCAATCACAAGAGCCGTCTCTGCCCTCAAAGGTACCAATTTACTCCTGGGTGATGAGAAACAATTATAGTTAAGTGTCTTGCTCAAGCAAGACACAAAATTAAGTGTCATGACCGGGATTCGAACCCACACCCTGATGGCTTAGCCACCAGAACTACCAGCTAAGCATATAGTAGATAGCCTTTTCAGCAACTCCGATCATTGAACACTGATTCGATTTTTGTTTTGCTACAACTAGAACCCAATGATTCTGGACTCCAACGCTGAGCAATCAAAGGTCAACGCCCTTCTGAACAAGCTGGGAACCAGACTAGAGGTGCTACAGAAGACGGCTTTCCTGTACAAGTCCTATCAGAAGAACTTCAAGGTGAGTCAGTTGTCATGACTTGACGCTTGCCATGTTGTCATCAACCATGTCAGAATTAGATGGCTGTCGATATGGCTAGATCACTACAAATGCCTATAGATCGTGCAAGTCTCACACGTATTCAAAAATTTTGTGGAAATTTTTGGCCCAGTTACATTGCTTTAAACAAGTGAAAGAAACAAGCTTGCTCACTTTAACGGGTCACAATGTTCGAATACGCAGAAGGCTTGCACAGTCTACCGTCAGCATCGCTGGTGCAGCAAATACATGTAGCCATATAGCTGCTTAAGCAGAAATTATTGCTTAACACTTTTCTGCTAAGCAAAAATAAGCAGCATACCGGGTATATTTGGTACGCATGACATGGTCTTCTGGCTAGTAACTTTATTCAGGTAAACATAATTTGTTGTGCATGGCTGCTTTTTGTACTTAAAGGGTGTGTACAACATTGGTAATTGTCAAAGACCAGTATCCACACTTGATGTGACCCAACATTAACATGAAATAACAAACCTGTGAAAGTTTAAGCTCAATCGGTCTTCGGAGTCATGAGAACACAGTGAAAAACCCCATTATATGTTTTCACTGTTTTCAAACATCGGATTTTATCACAGGTGTTAAAGACTAATTGTCACACTCATTTCCTAAAACTATAGTATTCCAAGCAACAAATTTTCAAGGTAAGTTTTCCACCATGACCATCTTTATACCATGAAAGTTATGTGCAAATCTGTGAACATTTATATTTTCAATCTTACCAATGTTGTACACACCCTTTAAGCAGCTGTATGAAATTGGGTCCTGTGTAATGAATGTAAGTACAGTCGAGTTAAGTTGAAGTAAGGTTTGCAGCGTAACCCTTACGATGAACATTGTCTTAATTATTATTGATGGGTTGTTGTGTAAATGTAGGTAGAGGTGACCAAGTACGAGGAGCTTGAAGAGACACACGCTGAGCTGAAACTCAAGCAGTTACTATGGGAATCATTGGATGAATGGGATACAACTGCAGCTCAGTGGACTGACGTAAGTCTAAACTAGAACATTTCTTGTGTGTGCGTGTAAAAAGCCTCAGATTTATTTCATTCATTCATTGTGTTTGAATTCCTTTTTGCTATACCCAAAGGATCTGAAAAAATATCCTTTATCTCAAAACCCTTGTTCAGTCACTGACCTACCTGGTCACAAAAGGTCAACTCTCTTCTGGTCGTGCCACATGAAGTTCGCGGTAACACCATGTTAAAATCTCTTTTGAGTACTGTTGGTTCTGAAAAGAACCGGTGGTTAACGACTCAACGTTTCGATCAGTATGCTCTGATCGTCTTCAGGAAGACGATATGCTCTGATCGTCTCCTGAAGACGATCAGAGCATACTGATCGAAACGTTGCGTTTAAAAATACACAAGCACTCTGGATACCATTCCCAAAAGCTACTTGAAATCTATAACTCCAGGGGTTACCTGGTTCTGGAAACACTTTAATTTCAACATACCTCCTAAAATATTAATCCTAGTTTCAGACCTTATAGTCAGCAGTGACTCTCACCTCTGTAATACTGTTCTCATTCATCTTCCACAGTGCGACTTTGAAAGTCTTGACCCTGAGGAGTTGTCCTCGACGGTAGCCCGGTTCGGCAAGTCATTCTACCAGCTTGAGAAGGGTCTGCCTTCCAATCACGTGGTCCCCAGACTGAAGGAGAGAGTAGAGGGGATGAGAGAGAAGGTAAATGTCACAGCATCTCTCCCACCTTCTCATTTGATTTGTTATGTTTTATTTATTTGTCATTTCAGAGGAAGTTTTTTCTTGCTCTGTATTTTGATTGTAGTTATTATTATTATTATCAACCTAACCTTGGAATGTCTAGAGTGTAATGACTTTAAAGCCAAACAACCTAAAGAAATTGTTATCGTGTGTCTGTGCCGGAGGTAAGTAAGTGACTTTTGGAGACGGTACAATGTATGCACTCATGAGGACGAGGCTGGACATGGATTTGTAATTCTTGCACAGATTATTAGCCCAACCCTCTTTCCTGGAGCAGATATATATTTTTAAACAACATAAAAAAGCATGGTCCATTTTTGTTGGTTAAGCTTGCTATTTCCGTTTTTTGTTTTATCCCTACATCATCATGCAGGTGAGCAGGTACCCTTTCCAGAGCTATCAGTTGACCACTTTTGTTAGTTTCAAATTCTTTAACAACTTGTTGAGAGAATTTCCTTTTATAAATAAAGTCATAATGTTGCTTTGTGTGGTAGTTACCGGTGATCACCAACATGCGCAACCCGTCCCTGAAGCAACGCCACTGGGAGGCCATTGAGAACATCTTAAACTTCAGCATCAAGTCGGAGGACTCTATCACCCTGGGGGTACTGACAAACCTAGACGCCTTCAGTCACACTGAGGAAATTGAAGAAGTATCGGGCCAAGCCTCAAGCGAAGCTGCTCTGGAGACTCTACTTAAAAAGGTATTTTCAAAAATGCATTACAAGTGATTGTTACTTTATGGGATTTGAGGCATTGCATGGTGAGGTATCAGTGTATAGTTGGTTTGCGGTAACACCATGTGTATATCTAGGATGTCCTACCTTCCGCCCAGGTAGTAGTTAATAACCAGGACAGTTCTTTTCAGAACTGACAAGTCTCCTGAATTCTGAATAATCTACTCTGCGGCAGAAGAATAAATAGCAAGACAAGTTTTCAAAGAACAAAATCTACCTAGCAAGTAGATATACACATGGTGTTACCGTAAACCAAAAATACATTGATTGTTACTTTGTGAAACATTTCTAAGGAAGTGGATCTCTTTTAGAAACTCGTTAGCTAATAATAATAATGATAATAGTTTTATTTATAATGTGCCAATTCTAGACAAGGCTGTTCAAAGGTGCATGACAATGTACAATACAAAAATTACATGGTATAACTACAAGAATACAGAAAGAGGGTATGTTTCAGAAGCAATGAAAGAACATTAAAATTATACAATACATGTAAAAAAATAATGAAAATATACAAACAAATTAGAAAGAGAGAAAACCAAATATGAAAACTCTAAAAGTTATGCATAGTTACATGCACATGTATGTATTTAAACATTAAAAGCTTTCTCGAAAAGAAACATTTTCAGTTGACATTTAAAAACATTTAAGGAATCAAAATGTCTGATGTGACCTGGCATGCAGTTGTTCCCAGAGTCTGGGACCTGGCTTCATAAATGCATCAATTACATTTTGAATCCGTGTACAATTACTAAACTATTGTTCTTTCAATTTAAAATCAACTACTCGGAAAATCTGACTCAGTTTATTAGATTTGTTCTCTGGAGACTGGAGGTTTTGTGGAATATTTATCTGCGATAGATTTCGGACCTTAAGAATCATTTATTGACTTATGTAAGGTTGAAGATGCTTGGAAGACCACTGAATTTGTGGTCCTTGGCCACCGTGACTCCAAAGATGTCTTCATCCTGGGTGGAACGGATGAGATTCAGGTCCTCCTGGATGACAGCATGGTCAACATGTCCACCATCTCCAGCTCCCGCCACGTTGGGCCCATTAAACCCAGGGTAGAGGAGTGGGTCCGCAACCTGGCTCTGTTCAGCGAGACGTTGGAGGAGTGGCTGAATTGCCAGAGGAACTGGCTGTATCTGGAGAGCATCTTCAGTGCGCCTGATATACAGAGACAGCTTCCGGCTGAGGCCAAGATGTTCATGCAGGTGAGATTTGATTCAATTTAACTCCCGCACTTACGACATCACTTTTGCTAAAAATGCCTGGATGTCAATGTTGTCACTGGAACCAACAGCCATAGCTGTTCTTATTAATAAATTTGTCTTAACATAAGCTGTTAATATTGCCAACGTGATTTTAAAAAAAAAAATTATCTTGCATGTCTTAAGATCAAATTCATAAAAATGAAGATAAAACCATATATAACGCCCCAGGTTGCAGAGTAGGGCTTTTAAAACCAAAGATAAATGTTATTAGTGGGCTTCTGAGCTCGCAAGTTTTTGAGCTCGCAAGCTTTTGCGCTTTGCACTCAGAGTTCAGTTGTTTTTCAACAGCCAATCACATCCCTGATTGTTTGATAGTACTCTTTGCTGAGCTTTTTAGATTGAAACTTGTCTCAAGATCAATCTCGGCTCTGTGTAAAAAATACACTTTTCTTTGCTGGAAAGTTCATCCATAACTCGATAGGTATGTTAATGATTGCAGGTTGACAAATCTTGGAAAGAAATAATGCGCAAAGCAAACCGCCTCCCGCTGGCCATGCGCGCCGCCACACAGCCAGGCCTCTTGGAGACCTTCAAGAACAACAATTCCCTGCTAGACCAGATTCAAAAGTGCCTGGAAGCCTACTTGGAATCCAAGAGATGTGTTTTCCCAAGGTATGTTGTATAACCTCAATGTCAGTTTGACTCTGGTGGGACTGCAGAGCTGCCAACTCTCCATGATTCTGCAGAAAGCTCCCTGAAAATAAACCAATCCTTCCATGTTCTGATGAACAGATTTTAAACTCTCCCAGATTATGGATACTTTTCCCCAATTGTGTTGAATGTAATTCTAAATATCTCTCTGATTGTTGCACAAAGTCTCCCTGACTGCAAAATGCAAATGTTGGCAGCTCTGAGACTGTCTGTCAGCTTTGGTCTGTTCTATGAAGACCCCTTACATAAAGCACAATTATTTTGTGCTTAGCAGCTCCATGAAGTTGGGCCCAAGGCTGAATTTTATGCTACTGCCGCTTAACCCTTTAGAGGCCATTAGGTTCTGTATAATCATCCCCAATACGCTCAGACGTGGTTTTATTGTTGATTTTTTTGAAACAAGTATTTTTTTTTGTAAAAAGGTATGAACAAATAACAAAACAGAAACTTGGTTTTGTTTTAGATACTATGTTAACGTGGAAACATTGGAAAATGTCAATTCAGGTCATGACCTTTACTTTGACCTTTTTGTTTGAGTGGAAATAGGTCAGGTCTTGCAGCCATTTGCGGCCGTTATGGTGATTTTCTTACAAGCCGTTTCCAGCCGCTATGGTCTCTAAAGGGATAAGCACAAAACAGCTTAGCACAAAATAAGATTATTACACAGAAAGAGTGAACGACCCTAAAAATAACCCAAAACAACAATAACCAAAAATGACCGCAACCCTTAATTCATAATCAAATAAGTCTCCCCCCCCCCCCAATAGGTTCTACTTCTTGTCCAATGATCTTGGACGAGTTGCTGGAGATTCTGTCTCAGACACGCAACCCTCACGCCGTCCAGCCTCATCTCAGGAAATGCTTCGACGCCATCGCTAAGCTGGAGTTTGGAAGTATAGGAGCTCAACCCTCTGATGGAAAGATATCGCCATCTGGTGACAAAGGTGAAAACCGCCAACCTGTTTGTTAAAACATTTATATTTTTATTTGTTGTATTTTATACACTTCTTCACTGGCATGACACTACAAAAAGATATATTATATACGTGGTGATAAATAATATAAAAATAAATTATATACATTTACATACAGAATTAAACAAAAAAGTTACAACAAACTGCCAGTGAGTGGCAAGATGAAGCAGGTTAATTTACCAGCACCTCTACAGAGCCACCCTACCACAGCTGAAGGGGAGGGGATGGGGTTGATGGAAGGGGGAAGGGGGAAGAGGGAGGGGGGATGGCAAACTGGTAGAAAGAGAAGAACAATTTGAAGGAAAGACTGTCAATACCGGCACCTAGCAGCTTACATGTTTTGAACCAGTTCGGGCATACATGTAGGTTTATTTGTTGTACTTTTATGTGGACCATCTTTATTGAGCTACAACTGCCTTTTTGTAGCTGTTGGCTACCAACAGTGCAGTGATAATTCAAGTTGCCATTTGTATTCAATGTTCCAATTGTTTCATTCATGTTACAGAAGCAGAAGCTGTGAAGACATCCACCAACGATATCCTGGCCATGATCTCACCAGAGAATGAAATTGTCGGCCTCGGCAAGGGCCTGAAGGCCAGAGGGAACGTAGAGGACTGGCTGGGCAAGGTGGAAGAGGCCATGGTGTCATCCCTCCGCCGCCTCACCAAAGCCGCGCTTACCGACTACGAAGCCCGCCCTCTGGAGGAGTGGGTGACGCAGCACGCTTCCCAGGTGGTGTTGACTGTAGCGCAGACGATGTGGTGCAGGGACGTGATTGAGATCCTGGACGGGGATTGTGATCGCATCGAGGCAATGAAAGAATTTGAGCTGAAGAATTTTGAGGTTAGTTATACAAACTTAAATGGAATCTCTTTAATGTGTGTAGAGTTTACAAAAGTTTCCATCGGTGAGAGGATTCAGTTTGACTGTCTTAAACTATGCCAAAATATTCCTATTGTTTTTTTTCTGATAACCCCTGAAAAAATATGTGCATAAAACAACCTACAAAGCAAATTGAAAACTTGGATACTTAGAAACAGCTGAAAAAGAACACGTTATATATATCAGTGAAACATTTTCGTAACTCTGTTTGGTCAAAGGGTTGAACCTTTATACTGTATATCTTTTTACTTCCTGATGATTGTATGGAATTAATTTTTTGAGGTGACACGAGAGATGTACGAATCAATGTTTAGACTATTTTCCTTCACTGTTTGATTAAATGATCACTTTCACTAATGATTTTTGTGTTTGAGTATCTCACAGATGTATGCTGAAACTCTTTTGATTTCACCCTTGCTTTACAGGTATCGAGGTTCATGTTTGAGGGTCGTGAGATCAAGCTAGTAGCCTCTTGTGCTGCGTTTATCACCATGAATCCTGGCTATGCAGGCCGTACTGAGCTCCCTGATAACCTCAAAGCTCTCTTCAGACCTATCTCCATGATGGTACCAGACTACAGTAAGTTTACCTTGATAGGAAGGGTACATCAGTGGGTTCAGTGGGTTAGTTTTTATCTTTAAGTGTCAATTTGTCTCAGTTTTTAGAGTTTGCGAAATATATCATAGTGTCAAAATCCACACGCTTTCAGGAAGACAGTGTCTAAAGGATGTTTTCTTTGTTTAATCATATATTAAAGGCACTGGACACCTTTGGTAACTGTCAAATTCTCACTTGGTGTATCCCAACATATGCCTAAAATAACAAACCTGTGAAAATTTGGGCTGAATTGGTCATGAAGTTGAAAGAAAATAATGAAAGAAAAAACACCCTTGTTGCACAAATTTGTGTGCTTTCAGATGCCAATAATATAAAGGCTTCGCTGAAGTCTTTTATTATTTGAGTGAGAAATTACCTTTTTCTCAAAAACTACGTTACTTCAGAGGGAGTCGTTTCTCAATAAGTTTTATACTATCAACAGCTCTCCATTGCTCGTTACCAAGTAAGTTTTTATGCTAACAATTATTTTGAGTAATTACCAATAGTGTTCAGTGCCTTTAATAGTATTTTGTGGCGTGTCGTGGCCTAGTAGTTATGAGCACCGAACTCGAGCGCTGGTGTTTCTGATCCGCAGAGTGTGGGTTCGAGTCCCGGTCTTGACACTTGTGTCTGTAAGCAAGACACTTAACAGATATTGCTTCGTCCTTCGGATGGCATGTAAAGCTGTAGGTCCTAAGTGTTGTGTAATGCCCGTGAAAGAACCCAGTTACACTTATCGCTAAGAGAAGGGTTTGCCGCGGTGTTTCTGGCAGTGGCTGTGGTGTGCGCCACAGCGTCTTGTAAACCCTTGAAAGGTGCTACAAAAAACGGTCTTATAAATCAAAATATTCAAAACCAGTCTTAAGATGTTTCTGTTCAAGCGCCTTGAGCACCTTATTGATAGATACTTGCACTATATATTATTATTATTAGTTGTAGTATTATTTTTTAATTAAAGATGTTTATTACAAAAATGTGAACAAAATTTAAAAAAACACACCATATTTCCACCCCTAGCTCTGATTGCTGAGGTCATCCTATACTCAGAAGGCTTTGAATCTTCCAAGACCTTGGCTCGTAAGATGACGCAGATGTACAAACTCTGCAGCGAACAGCTGTCCCAGCAGGACCACTACGACTTTGGGATGCGTGCAGTCAAGTCTGTCCTGGTGATGGCCGGAGCGCTCAAGCGTGGTAACCCTGACCTGGGAGAGGACATCGTGCTTATCAGGGCACTCAGAGACAGTAACCTGCCCAAGTTTTTGGCTGATGATGCCGTTTTGTTTGGGGTGAGTTGATTTGAGCTGAGATTAGATGACCTTGTCATCCTCGTTTACAAAAAGAGTGACCTTGTACATAACAGGGTATTCCCATACCTACCAACCGTTCTGATTTAATTGGAATCATCCTGGTTTTTAACTTTGAAGACCCTTAAACATCAGAACAATCATAGCTTTAAAGATGGGGGGAAAAGGAAACAGAAAAAGGGCACTGTCGATGACAGTTATTGAAAAATTGAGAAAAATAGGCGCTATTTACTTCAGGTTGTGTCGCCATTTTGTAATGACATCATAAATGATGTGTGAAAGGGAATTACTTCTCCAGCTGAGAAGTGTGACGAGGTTTTGTTCAAGCAAGATGGGTATAAAATCACCCCCCCCCCCCCCCCCCCCACAAAACAATTTTTGTGTTACGAGATCAAGAAAGGGTGATAAGGATTGCCGGTGGGACTTTTGGATTGCAGGAGGTGGAGTAAATGACCCACAATGTACTTTTATTGCACTGCCGCTTCGCTAACCACATGCTATAAGTGACCTACGTTGTTCGTATGTCTGACTTTTCAATGTTGGCAGGAATGCATTTTATGGTAGGCACAATTAATATTAAACTGGTCTATTGATCAAGTCTAAGCTGCCCCCTACTTTATGCTCCCTGAGCATTAGACCATGGTGATCTGCGCATAAATCTACAGACTGATGTATCAATTTGATCTCAATTTCTTTTCTAAACCCCCCTCCAGGGCATCTTGTCCGATCTGTTCCCTGGCTCTGTTCTCCCTGAGCATGACTACGGTACTCTGCAGAGCTTCATTGTGCAGAGCCTGATAGATAAAGGTCTACAACCTGAGGAGTGTATCATACGCAAGGTGATCCAACTATATGAGACTATGATTGTACGTCACGGTGTCATGCTGGTTGAACCCACTGGGGGCGGAAAGACTACCACATATGAGGTAAACAAGAGCTGCAAATTTAACTTGTTCTGTTCGTGTTTCTGTTCAAGTGCTGTGAGTACCTTTATGGTAGATTCATGCCCTATATAAGACTATATGTGACCTGTTCCCACGAAACCCGGACAAAGTAGCAAAAAACTAAAATTGAGTTTATGGTATTTTCACATTGTCCTGTAATTCAGCTTTCCAATGGTATATAGATTGTATTGTTTACCCCTCCCGATGGCCCCATGAGAGGGGATTCAGACCCGAGCAATGCCGACCCACAACATTTTTATTTCGAGTAAACCAGTTGTTTGTGAACAGGAAAAAAATCCACACGCGAATAGTACACGCAGCAGCGCACTCAACAAGGTCATTTCAAATAACCATGGTAACCACCTTGTTCCTATTGTTGGATTCATTTGAAATTTGGCACACATAAAGAACTAAACATGACAAATATGTTCAGAAAGTTTGAACAATTTTTATTAGAATTTTCAAAAGTTATGGCAGTTAACCTTTGACTGAAAATTTGTACTTGTACAACAAAAACATGTGGACTTTTAAGTTTTAGTTTTAAAATACACGCACATAGTATCTGTATTAAAACTGGTCAAATTTTGCTTATTAATATTTATGTACCTCCTCATGTCGGAATGGCAGTGTGTGGCATTATGATCACATAAGAGGTTTACTAAAACAGTCTTTGAATGACTAATAAACACGTCAAGCGAGGTAAGAAGTACGAGTGCTTCGTTCGTTCAACGCGGTCAGAGTCAACGGTGCAGACTCCCTGATGGCCGATGATGCTTCCTTTTCCCCCGGCGAATCGGTCTCGTTTCATGACATTTCCGTCATAAAATATCACAATAATGATTTAACAATGTACACAAATACTAATAATTCGGATATCATGGGTACAAACTTAATAAAAATGCCTAAAATGATGTCAAACACTGGCTTCTGAACATAAAATTTCTCTCGTTACACGTCGACGACGTGCATTGACTCGTAACGACAAACGACATAGTCTGGTTCCCGTTATTGGTGTGCAAACTGTGCTAATAATTTACATGTACGTTCAGGGATCAAGACGACGCCACCAATCACGTGGTATGCATTGGCGAATCATATTTCCCGTATGAGATGACCACGGCAACAAGGATAAGCGTTTACATGTTTTAGCTCTGTAAGAATCACTGTTATTGGCTTACTGTGACGTCATTGACAAATTTTATGAATGCAAATAGAATCTGCAGGCGGCAAGCTTTACGATGATACCACTTTTCAATGGGGGGGATTTATACTCTACTTGGGAAAACGGGCTATTTACTGGTACTTTTTGCAGTAATTTGCTTCGTTTTGTTTCAATCATCACTTTTTGTTTATCAATTTCATTCCAAAATTAGGTGAAAAAAGGTAGTTTACTTGAACATATTTATAATTTTGTTGAAGTAAAATGATAGATGAATATGTAAAACGTAAGATTATCCCATGTTTTTTTTTTGGACGAATCCAGCCTAAAATGCTTTGGACGCCGTTTACTCGAAATGAATGGATGCGACTTTGTCCGGGTTTCGTGGAAACAGGTCACATATATTGTTATTATTATTATGAATGTTTTTTTTTCTTTTCAGATTCTGCAAGACGCTTTGACGGAGTTACACAAGGCTGGAGAAGACAATCCAGAATACCAGCCAGTCAAAACCTATATACTCAACCCCAAAGCCGTTTCCATGGGAGAACTGTATGGAGAGGTCAATAAACTGACCTTGGAATGGCAGGACGGTCTGATGGCCACCATTGTCCGTATCACATCAGCTGTAAGTAGCGTTTTGCTGATGATTTTCTTTAATATCATCCTTCCATTACTGACCAACTTTTTTAAAGTGAGGCTGAAATAAAAGTCTTTTTTGACAATTTGACCTAAAAATGATCATTACATTGACAACAACCAATCTATTACCTTACATCTAAGTTCAAAAGTAACCGCCAGCTGTTTTCTTCGTTTATCTTTTTTCTTAGGAGACTACCGATGACCATAAGTGGATTGTCTGTGATGGCCCTGTGGACGCCCTATGGATTGAAAACATGAATACCGTACTGGATGACAACAAGATGCTCTGTCTGGCTAACAGTGAACGCATTAAGCTGTCCAACTCCATACACATGGTGTTTGAGGTGCAAGATCTGGCCGTAGCCTCCCCTGCCACTGTCAGCAGGTAACGTTTTTAATGTTTTATTTTTCCCTCAGTTCCCAGTCAGTTCAATTCAATTGTTCATTAATTTCCATACTCAAGTGAGGCTTGAGGTGACACCATGTTTAAAATCTCTTTTGAGTGGTGGTGGTTCTGAGTCGAACTGGTGGTTTGACAACTTTAAGTTTTGATCAGCATGCTCTGATCGTCTTCAGTTATAAAGATGGTAATGAATAACAAATATAAAAAAAGGATGTCGAAGACGATCAGAGCATACTGATTAAAATGTTGAGTTGCCAAAAACAACCGATTCTTCTCAGAAACGCCACTACTCAAAAGAGATTTAGCGTGTGGTTGCCAAGCGGATAAGAGCACCGGATCCAAGCTCTGGTGTTTCTGATCAGCAGAGTGTGGGTTCGAGTCCCAGTCGTGACACTTGTGTCCTTGAGCAAGACACTTAACTATAATTGCTTCTCATCACCCAGGGGTAAATGGGTACCTGTGAGGGCGGAGATGGTTCTTGTGATTGATTTAGCTTGGTGCGCTACATATTTGGCAGCACAGGCTGTATACTCCCCAAGGGAGCTGAGATGGTTTAAGGAATGAAATAAAATGGCTCAGTGACCAGGGGTAATAATGTTGAAGCGCCACGAGCGTCACTGAGTGACGGACCTGAGCGCTATATAAGAAGCCACTATTATTATTATTATTATTATTTATGCACATGCTGTCACCACAAACCTCACTTAATTGTACTCCCATCATGCAAAGTTTCAAATCCTACACTCATTCTGTGGAAAAGCAATAGCATGACATTGGAACCAGGCTCGGCTTGAGATCAAAAACACTGGAATATTGACCCTTTGCACAAGGTGCACGCACCTATCCTGTTACCCATTTTGGGAGTCAAAATGTTAACAAAGGATTTGACCCCCAAAATGGTGGAAATGTTGGACGCGCATTTTTTGAAGATGCATTCCGCAATGTGCATGTGGTTCAATACACCCTGATAAACCGTAATCTCTGAGATCTTATAGTCAGGTGTCACTGTTTAGAATTAATGTCTGACTTCTCAATTAGATGTGGTATGGTATACATCGATCCCGGGGAGCTGAAATGGATGCCGTACGTTAAGACGTGGATCGCAGACTTTAAGGGCAAGGTGAAGGAGGAGACGTTCACGTACATCTTGGAGCTCTTTGAGACGTATGTGGAGGACGGTCTGAGATTTACCTCCAAGAAATGCATCCAAGCTATCAACCAGGTACATGTAGTGTGTTTTGAGAAATATTGCAAAACTAACGGAAGATGTTTCAACTGTGTCATCACAGTACTTTCTATTTAAAAAAATATATATATAAAAAAAAGAAAACAGTTCTTCCACTTTTTTCATAAAGTAAGCAGGGCCCAATTTCGCGCCTGAGATCACCATTCTTCTCTTACAGGGCCAGCGCAGAATTTCTGTCTTAGCTGTGTTAGCGAAGAATGCCTAATAACGTGGAGTATGCACACGCATAAGCAGAAATTCCCTGCTAACCTGTGAAATACGCTTGACATAAGCTTAAAGCATGACAACTTTGAAGCCCGAATGTCCTTGTTTTTTAATCAACTAAAAGCTTAGGAAGTAAGAGGCCAGGAAGGGGAGGGGGTGGGGTTGCAAATTAAAAAGCAGGCCTGTGATTTGTCAGGGTTATTCCTAACTTGAGGTTTTCGTTAAATGGTTTGATAAAAAGCACTGCTTCATTGCCACCAGTAGTGGAATTAAATGCACAATCTTTAACTGGTACTCTGCTTGAGCAGCTCATGAAATTGGGCCCAGGAAGAGACCCACAATCACACCCCTGAACAAAAAAACCCACAAAAACTTCATCATCATGATACTTGCATGGTGAAAAAAAACTCCAACCAAATGTTGACCTGACTTACCATCCCTCTGTCTCCCATCCCGTCTTTCCAGGTCGACATCAGCAAGGTGAACACTCTGTGCTGTCTCCTGGAGGTGCTAGTCTTCAAAGGTACCATAGACCTGAGGATGGAGACAAACCGTCTGCCCTCGTTGATCTGCACTACCTTTGTCTTCTGCTACCTCTGGTCTGTTGGAGGGAACCTGGTGGAGGGCTGCTGGGACCTGTTTGACACTTTTGTCCGCAATCAGTTTGAGGACAACGGCGATGCAAAGGTGAGTCATATTTAATGATTGAATCTGACTCTGAACTATATAGTCGGCAAAGGGTTCTAATGGAAACATCACACAAATGTTTGTAGAGAAGCTAGAAGAAATTTAAGTTTTAGATGTGGGTAAAACCCACTCAGTCGGGTAGGGACTGCAAACCCAATCCACATGCAAGAATTCAGTCAAGGAATGGAACCGGTGTCCACAGAGTTAAGAAGGCAGGGAAGAAACTACCAAGCCAAGCTGCCTGAAGGGTTTTACTAGGGGTTTAGAAAATTGTTGATTTTAAAATGCAAAACATTGACAGATAGCTGTCATTAACATCTTCATGATTATGTGCGTCTTTAGGAACCAGGGTGACTGCGAAGAAGTCTTATTTGATGTCTAAGTATTTACTCCATTATGATGGAAAATATTGTAGCAAAATGACTTCAGAAAATATGACGCAGCATTCTTCAACGCAGGGCACAAATGAGCTGCGGTTTAGCAGAGATTTCCTGTGTTTCACAACCTACTTGGAGGGTTCGTGCGGCCCTCCGATCTCTATTGTTACAGCCCATGGTTCAAACTCCTTCCACAGTCTCTCTCTATGAATGAACATGCCCTACACCTCTAGACTGTTAAGATCGGAAACTGTAAACTTGTGCTTATTTTTGAGAAATTTATGGTAAATTTTTTTTTAAAAGTTTTTGTGATGTGTCATCTATGGATTCTCAAATCTTGTGTCTGTGTAAACAGTTGAACAGCAGCGGTGATCTATGGAGCTGTTACATGGACTTTGACGCCAAGCGGATGGACCTGTGGGAGAAGATCATCCCAGTCTTCAAGTACGACCCGGAGGTGCCGTTCTTTGACATGCTGGTGCCGACCATGGATACGGTACGCTTCGGCTACCTGATGGAGAAACTCCTAACCATCAATCGCTCTGTTCTCTTCACTGGAACCACTGGTGTTGGAAAGGTCAGTAATCCATCCATATTTGTACTGTTTTATCCTTTATCAAAGCTGAAAATTATATATCCTTGTGCATGTAGATTCAAGTCTTCTCATGAAAAGGTTTCTTCTCTCCTCTTTTCTAGTCAGTCCAGCTCTTATCATCCTCGTATCATCCTCGGCCTTTTTTTACCTTCGGTTTTTCCATCAGCCATCTACTCAATAGCCCTGCTTTTGTTTTGTTTTGCTGTACGTGTTTGTCTTGTCTCAACGTTTGTAGTTTGGCCGTCTAGTTTAGCCTTGGCTCGGAATCCGACAGCCTCAAACTCTCTTTAATTTTGGTCTTCATAGATAAAAAAAAATTCCTTTCCTTTGCTGTCTTGATTATGTCTTCTTATCTATGAAATATTTGTATGTTTCATTTCATTTCATTTCTTATCATTTTGTTCGCCAGCAAACATTAAAAAACATAAACAAAATTCCAAATCAAACAATGTCAAAGGATCTACAAGAACAAACAATATAATAGTTTAGAGAAAAATACAAAAATGTAAAAAACGAAATGTATAAATGTGTTCTATCTACATGTGAGTAGTATGAAATAAATGTTGACTTGAAATGAATTGAATTGATTGTGTTAACCTTATTGTTTGTACAATGTTTTTGCTACTTTAAGTTCCAATGCTGCCATTGGTTTGTATGTAGCAGTCTTAAATTCCAATCAAAAGGAGCTCTTACATATTGAGAATGTATAATGTTATTTTAAATGCAAGTCCTCCAGCTTTCTCAAACTTTTGAGTGAACCCTTAAAAAGAATAATAATAATAATGGTGGCTTCTTATATAGCGCTCAGGTCCATCACTCAGTGACGATCATGGCGCTTCAACATTATTACCCCTGGTCACTGAGCCATTTCATTCTTTAACCATCTCAGCTCCCTAGGGAGTATACAGCCTGTGCTGCCAAATATGTAGCGCATCAAGCTAAATCAGTCACAAGAACCATCTCTGCCCTCACAGGTACCCATTTACCCCTGGGTGATGAGAAGCAATTATAGTTAAGTGTCTTGCTCAAGGACACAAGTGTCGCGACCGGGACTCGAACCCACACTCTGCTGATCAGAAACACCAGAGCTTGGATCCGGTGCTCTTATCCGCTCGGCCACGACACGCTACTGAGAAGAAGTTCGTTTCAGATTGTTTGAGCCATACTTTGTGTACTTAGTTACCTTTGTTTGTTTTGGAATTTTGTGACACCTACTGCTTATTTGAGGCAGACATAACGTGACTTTAGCTGCGATTTGAGCTTAGTGGCTCTTTCAAAGATAAAAAACGTTTTTGTTTGTATTTGATCTTCTCTTGTAGTCTGTGATTGCCAGAGGTCTTTTGGACAGCATCAGTGAAAAGGCAAACTACGTCCCCGTCTTTATGAACTTCTCTGCTCAGACGACAAGTATCCGCACCCAGGAGATGATAGAGGGCAAGCTGGAGAAGAAGCGCAAGACGATCTTAGGTGAGTAAAGATCGGCTAAAAACATTGATTACACATGTGTGTGGCAACTTTAGGCAAAGGTTGATCACGAATGTAATTAGGGAAAATGATTTGAAATTTTCAATGAGTTCATTACATAAGCTAAATTGTCTGCTAGTTGAAGGATTCAAACTGGCCTATTATCACATAGGTCCAATTTTATGGCTTTGCTTACCACCAAATTTTGTGCTTACGGTGCCCTGTAAAGCACACAATTCTATGGGCTGTAAGCGCAGAATTATGCTGTAAGCAGAGCCATGAAATTGCTCTGATGGCCTGGCTGTTATCTTGGGTTGACTTCACAAAGATTGATTATAAATGTAGGGTCATAGATTGGTACATACTCCCCCCCAAAAAATGATTGTACAAACTTACTTGGTGAGGATCAGCACTGCAGCTGTTGATAGTATAAACTAAGAATTCTCTTCAAAGTAATATTATTTGGTTAAATTTTCACCAAAAAGTGTTTGAATCTGAGAACAACTCATGCATGAGGGTTGGTGTCCGTTTGCGAATGCTGTGGCCAGGGTTCTATGTAAAATGTACAAGGTTTCCCTGGTAATCACAATTGGTATCCTGCTAGGAAGTTCTATGGTCATCATCATCATCATCATCATTATCATCATCATCATCACCATCACCAGAGTGTCTTCGTCCATTGTTGGATGAAGCCCCGCCCTCCATCATTTTCCATTATCAGCTTCTTGCTACTCTAGCCCATGTTGTCAAGTTTGTGTACAGTTTATGTCTGGATTTGGCCTCTCCATCATCCTCTTCGTCTTTTTCCATTTCTCTAGGTTGCCATTCGCTCGGTTTCTTGATCCACCTTTTGTGATGACTGCTTGACAAGTGTCCTGCCCATCTCCCTAACCCTCTTGCTGTCTGACCGTTCAATACCATTCAATACCATTCACTGTGGTTTTGAATGATAGATAAGCTATGCCAGCCTTGCAATATGATACCATGAGGGAATGCATGTACACAGTACACAGTTAGTTCTGTGCACAGTTGTGCCACATGCATACACAACTTTGGCAGTTGAATGGTTTCAAATGGTTGGTCAACTCACTTGAAAAAGTTGCGAACAGTAGGAGGGTTAATTTTCTTGATCTTTTTCATGATGTCTTTGATCTGAGTTTTTGCCTTATGTTGGTATTGTCTGACTTTGTCACGTAGAGTTAGTCTGAGCATCTTTTTTTACATAGCTCTTCAAATGGTAACTCATGTTAGATTGAACAAAGATACCAGTTAGCCTAATACATGTACCACTGGTCATTTGTTTGTTTTTAGTGACTTTACATGTTGACATTTGTTACTGATTGTGAAATAATGCCATATGTATCAAGTCAGTGTCATGGCCGAGTTGTTTTACTTGTAGTTCACCAAACTCAAATTCAGTTGGCTAGGTATTGTGGGTTCAAATTCCGGCCGTGATGCTTGTGTCCCTGAGCAAAACACTTTACATGTAACCATAATTGCTTCTCATCACGCTGGAGTAAATGGGTACCTGGGTGGGTAGATATCTATGATGAGAACGATGATTAACCTGTGCTGGTGCTGCATAATCGTATTGTGGGTTTGAATTCCAGCCATGATGCTCGTGTCTCTGAGCAAGACACTTGACCATAATTTACTTCTCATCACCCAGGAGTAAATGGATACCTGGGTGGGTAGATATTTATGATGGGAATGATGAGTAACCTGTGCTGGTGCTGCATACTCCTCAATAATTGTGATGTACTACATTGTGTAAGGCATTCTGAGAAGCCCACTTGGCCTGAAAAAGTGTGTATTAAATTCATAGTACACATGTATATTAAATTTATGAAAATTATTCATTAAAACTCAGGGATGGGACATTTCAGACTTTATATTAATTCAAACTTTGTTATGTCTCTTTGGTGAAAACAAACAAAAACGTGCTATTTTTCATCATATATATATCTATACTATAATGATCGTTAAATCGCCATCTTGGATTAGAATTGCGCGCCATCTTGGATTACAAGCGCGCCATCTTGGATTAGAAGCGCGCCATCTTGGATTAGAAGCGCGCCATCTTGGATTAGAAGCGCGCCATCTTTTCAGGTCAACTGGCGCCCGCACCCTGCTGAGTTGGTGCGTCCTGGGGTCATTGCCGGGGTATAACCCCATGGGTTGGGGTCTGCGTTGGTGTTCCGACGTTTAGCTGCAATTGTGTGCGACAGCACTCCGGATACCCGCATTGGGGGGTTATTGGGGTCTGCGTTGGTGTTCCCACGTCTCCCCGCGAAAGCGTGCAACGGTAGCTGGACACCCGCATTGGTCGGCCCTTTCGTGTTTCATACCCGTCATGCATGGGGGTTTTTTTTGCGGCGGGTTAGTCTGTAGCGGAGCTTGCGTGACGGTCAGATGATTTGTGGGTCTTGATTTTGGGATAAACTTTGCATATTCAAAACATAACTTGGATTCTTTCAATTTGCTGTTTTGCATTGCATTTCGCTGTTTTGCATTGTTTTGCATTGTTGTGCATTCTGGGAATTTCGCGTGCCGGACACCGCTTACTGGGGTCTGCACTGGTGTTACAACGTCTCCCCGCGATTATGTGCAACGGCATACTAATATAGCGAGATTTGATTTAACATGCAGCTCAAGGGTGCGGGGGGGGGAATAATCCTAATTGTAGGGGGGGGGAATAATCCTAATTGTAAACTGCATATTTTCCGTTAACGATGCTTTGTCTTCTTCCAGCTCATTTTGTTCCTTCTTGATGTGACCTCATAATATAGGCTATGTCCCCTTTATAATGTTTTCCTTTTAAATATTTCTTTCATAAACTACACAACATAAAATTCACAAAGACAAGCATTATTGAATAGTCGTAACCTGCATTTAGTGGTATGTACATGTACATGTACTGTACATGTAGGCCTAAATACAACCAATAATTTCCGAGCAAGAAATAAAGAAACAAGCCATAAAGAAAGCCAGAAATAACGACACAATGAAATAAAGGGAAAACAGACAAAAATAAAGCCTCCTCCAACACAAAAATCAAGAAATGAAAGACAGACAGAAAGGAACAAATAATGGAAAGCGCTAACACACAAATGTTTTTTATTTTATTTTCGTTTCTTATTTAAATCTTTAGACGTAGGGCCTACGATGAATCAAATTTGAACAGGGTCCTTCAAGACAAAAATACTAATAAACAAGTTTACAAAACTGTCATCAACAAAATGTGACACAATCACACCCCTGTAACACTTAACATTATTATTATTGTATTCATCAACCATTTACAAAATCTAGAAGAACGAAATAAGGAAACAAACACAACCACACCCGAAATTATTTAAAAACACACAGAAATACTGACATACAAGCATCGAAATCAACTGTAACATCAAAACATCAAACAATAAACGTCAACGAGATATCAAGATCAACATCAAAGATATTATAAGACCCCCTATGCAACTAAGGAAATAACGAAACTACGACATAACCAAAATAAACAAATAAAAAGACAAACAGACAAGTCAGAAAAACACATCATTACTAAAACACCAAAATATACTGAGCAAATACAAAGTTCACCACGGGCAAACACGGATATACAGAGAGAGAAAGTATAGAAACAAAGACACATTTAAGAAATAAATTTAATAGGTCAAAAGAAATCAAGAAATAAAGAAAAAAGGAAATCAAGTATATACATAAATTCACACATTTTACAAATTTTAGGACCACAGAAGCATCATATTCCATGGATTACTCGGGCCTTTGTTAGATATTCAAAAAGACCTCACATATCAAAAAAACCTACATATCATGCCAAGCATGTATCATTGCGTTAGTATATCCTTCCCAATATTCAAACTCACCCCCAACTTGCTTCGTAGTCGAGAAAAGGGTGAGGAGGGAAGGCGACGTTTCGACCACACTCAACACCTTTTGCATGCTCAAAATTTTATCATAACACATAACTACATTGCGTACTGATTTTCAATATCCTTACCAAAGACTGGAGCCTTGCATGTGGATTGGATCATACCCTCTCCAATTATTTCCTTCCCCCTCACCCCACTTTGCAACATTTTATACACAAGAATCGCGCCCACCTAGCGGTGCCGCGTGAAGCGCGGCATCCCGCTAGTATAAAGAAATCCTGCTCTCCATGGTTCTGTTCTCTGGTGCAGAGGGTACTGCTCCCAGAAGCTCCCTAAATCTATACATGTAGGCCTAACTCTGCCTGGGGTCACTAAAATGTGGGAATGCCTCCTCCAATACACACCTCCTTAAATTTGGAGCCTAGTTTCAGACCTTTTGTCAATAGTGACTCTCATCCCTGAAAAGCAGTATTTATATTTTCTGTTGTCGTTGAATCGTGAGTGAAAGTAAAGTCCAAACCAAACCAAATGATTGTCGTGACTGATGTCTTGTCTGAGGTCAGTTTAGGGCTCCTCAGTAGCAGGCCCACGGCTGGATGGGATGTCAAACTCTATAGGTTCTGTGAATTGTGTAATGCACGTCAACAACACCCAGGGCACTTGTCATGAAAGAGAATTCGAAGGGGCTTGCCCTGGTGCTTCTGGTCCAGCTGCATAATGCGACATCTCGGAGTCTGTTTAGAGTACAGGTTATGTATGGCGCATTTGAACATATTTCGTGTGGAATTTGTGCAACATTTGGGGGGATCAGGTTGGCTTGAAGTGTTTTTTCCTTCCTTGCCTTTTTACCTTTGTGGACCTCAGTTCAATTCCCACCTCAGACTGGAGCCTTGCATGTGGATTGGGTTTTCAATCCCTACCTGATTGCGTGGGTTTTCCCAATTGGGGTTTTCTTCCCACATCTAAAACTGAACGTTTCTTCTTGTGTCGTAAATGTACTGTTGGAGGTGTAATAAATAAATGAATAATTAAGTAGTGTGCTTAAATGTACGGACACATTTCCCATCTTGTATGATCACCACAACCCATTAATGTAAAATTTCCATTTCTGTTTACCCTCTTACCAGGCACAGTCACAAGGAAGAGCAAGAAATGATACGAGACCCAGAATGGAATCCAAGAAGACAGCGACGATAGCGACCTCGACCTGGACTGAGTTCAAACGTCAGCGGCTAACAGCTTATCATATCAGGTGATGTCTTATAAGTCTAGTGGATTTATTTAATCCATCCGAATGGATTTGAGTTTCATCAGTTTGGTGTTTAGCATGCAGGAGCCATTAGAGGAGGGCCCATTACTGAATGATTATACAACCCCATGCACTGCTTGCAGGTGTGCAGGGGAAAGAGTAAATTGCACTAACTGATGGTCCAGGTTAAGTTTCACTCATTCTGCCCCTAATGACAGTGCAAGATTAGCCTGACAGAAATCCTGAATTCCCCCTCCCCCCATTTCTTAAGTAATATTTTAAACGGACAACCTCGGTTGTTGTATTCTGACTTTGAATTTCTAAATACAAACTTGGCTGTTTTTCGTTCTGCGTTAGAATTTAAGGTACGGGTCAGGTTTGTGATGCAGTTTACAGTAACCAATTCCAGGCAATTGAACAAAATTGCATTAACATTTAAATTGTTAACCAACATTTTCTTGGGCAATAGTAAGAAGAGTAAGAAATAAATATATTTTGTGCGGAATGAAGTGTTCCTTTTGCATGCTGTGTAGTTGGACCCCTTCAGTTTTATTAAAAAAATTACATCATGATACAAGTCCCTTTGCCTCATAGAAACTTGTATTTCTACAGAAGCTTGGAGCATGTATGATCTCATGCACCAGTACATGTAGTGGAGATACATGTACATGTAGGTTCTAGCTTCTGGGTACCAGACCTATTAAACGTGAAGCTTTAGAGTCAGACTTAATGTACACGAATCAATAGACCTTTCCATTGTTGATAAACAAAGTGCGCCGGTTGGCATGGACAACCGAATGTTAGCAAAACATTCAGTCGTGTTAAAAAATGTTGTGACAAAATTCAACATTTTCTGTAAAGATTCATGAACTGAAAAACCTTCCATGATTTGTTGATTTGTTTCCAACAAATTCAACACTATTTTTGAATATTTGTGTAACATTGCTACAAACTATGGCTATCTGTTTTTGATTTGCAGTTATGGCTTTCCAAAGTTTTCCAACCTTGGTTGGCGAAAACTTGGGCTGTGACGCTGCAATAGAAAGGTCTATAGTTGATAAGTTTTTGAGATAACTTTAGCTAAAATAGTTTCATGTTTACCATATGGCACTTGATGCATTGCTATTGTATGCAAAGATAGCAGCAGCTGAACTTGTTCCTTTATATTTTATTTAAGTCAAACATAGGTTTGCTGACATTGTGCCTTTGAATTTCTCAAAAGGTAATCAAATATTCACAATTTAGCATCGAAAAGGTAAAAGAAATGCAAAGGTTTGCGTTGTCATTTAGAACTTTTGATATCAGCCCTTGTGTTTCCAGACTAAAATTGGAATGAGTAATATGCACTCGTAAAAGTGTATCAAGTAATTTGGACCTGGAGCAGTAAGGACTGTAAAGGAGGGACCCTTTGCTGGCTTTGTCATAATCCCTGTGTGCTGTTAGCAATCACAAATACTGATTCTTATCACACCCTGATGGGGCCTGACTATCTTATATATCAGCCTCAGTTTGGTCACACTGAATGGATCAGAAAACAAGATGGCCGTTCAAAAGCATTTACGGACTCATTTCCTAAAGCCGTTCGAACCCACAGCATTTGCTAAGCACAGATAAATCTTGCTTCTAAAGAAGAAACAGGTTACCAGCCAAAGTATCATGTAATGTGTGTTTGTTTGTGACATGGTTACCCGTGCTAATTTTTACTGAGCAGATAAAAACTGCAGAGCATAATTGTTTTTTCTTTGTTAACAGTTTTATGAAATTGGGACCAGGTAAGTTGGTTGATTCTGTTTAAAGGGTCATAGATTGGTTTTTGTCAAGTAATGCTGATTTATAGGCAAAATAAGCAATAAAGATACAATAAAAGTCACTTGTGAAAGTTTTATCTGAATACATTGAGAAAACAGCAAAACACTGTCACGTATTTTCACACAAACATTGAATCCATCCACATTTAGCGAAGTGACAGTGTGTACTAACCATGATTCTGGCCGCAGCATTCGCAACCGGACTCCACCCTCAGAAATCTCAGAAACAATTCATGCTTGAATAATTTCTCAGATTCAAATATTTTGAGGTGAACATTTTTCCAAACTTCGAAGGGAATCCTTTCTCAAAATAATTTTACTATCAACAGCTGCATTGCTTCTCAACAAGTGAGTTTTGGAGGTCATTAATTTTTGTGAGTATTTACCAATCTATAACCCTACCTTTAAATAGCATTAACAACTTACTTGGAAAAGTTGTCCCCAAAATATTGAAAACATTTTAAATAAGGAGGGAGTGTAATATACCGGTAGACTGTAAATAGACGTGTATTTTTAAATAGTTTACTGCAAATTAGATATTTGTTTGTGTCATGTGGTAAAGATGTGTAGTCCTCGATGTTTAGAAATAGAATACTGTACCAATGAAATTTCTCGTCAGGGTCCTGTTACTGACCCTCTTGCCGCAAACTGACCCTCTTGCCGCAAGGACATTTTTAACTTCTCATCATTTCACCAAACCTCTCTAAAATTGCATGAAAAAAAAATCATTTTACTACATGTGTATTGCAGTAGTTTCATCAATCAAAAAGCATTAGCGATGCACCTCATTAACATGTGACAATTGAATAAAGTTTAAACAATGGACAATGGTAAATGTCCCTCATTAAATTTACATGTACCAGTATTTTAATGAGGGATGATTAACTGTCAACTCTAATTAGCCAGATTTTGTAATTTTGCACAATTCTTACTTGTCATGTAAGTCTGTATTAAGTCTACTTGCTGAATTAAACTATTGACTTAAACAATTTGATCAAAAATTGATAATATCACAAGTGGTTAGTCCAGCATTTTTATCAAATTTTAGCAGACTTTTTAGTTGCAATTTCTAGGCTCTTAAATAATGCAGTAGGCGCTACTGATGCCTTCTTATTGAATTTGACCAAGGATATATGCTACGTTTATGCAGTAACTGCAAAGTATGTGGGGCACAAGACCCATATCTGTCCTCACAGGTAGGCTTTGACTCCAGGGTGAAGAGAAGCAATTATAGTTAGGTGTCTTGCACAATGACCAAGATTTGAACCCATTCTCTGAATTGTAAAGGCATCAAAACTAGTGCACTGGAGTTGCCCTATAGAGGGCAAGTAATGTAATCATCATGGCCGAGAGGTTAAGAGCGCTGAACTCAAGTTCTGGTGTCTGATCAGCGGGGTGTGGGTTCGGGACCCGGCTTGACACTTGTGCAAGACACTTAACCATTATTGCTTCGTCCTTCAGATGGTATGTAAAGCCATAGGTCCCGTGTGTCGTTATAAAAACTATCAATGCAGGCGAAAGATTCCAGTACACACTTATCGCAAAATGAAGGGGTTCACCCTGGTGTGTCTGGCAGTGCATCTATCTTCAATGATCATTGATGGCTGCAATCAAAAGGAAGTTACCCAAAATTGCATGGTGCTTACTGAAATCTTAATGATGTATCAGCCAATTCTGATGCTCATGATACATGAACATTATTACCTCAGTTACTTGTTTATTCTACAATGTGCTAGTTTGTATGCCTTGCTAGGCAGAACACAAAATATCAAATTCACAAACTTAAAGAGAGACCATGTGAAATAATAAAAGATACATCATTTTAAGTCTCCATGAGTAATTTCTATTATTCATTAGATGATTGACAGCTCAATTTTTAGCCATGCTGATGGCTGATGTCAACTTGTAGAAGTGCAATTAAAAACAATGTTCAGTCAAATTATACTGTTAATCTTATTTGTATGTAAAGGTGGTTTGAACAAGAACACATGCTTTACCAAAAGTATGTTTGAATAAACAAATGTTAAAGTAAAAATCAAATTGATTGTGAAATGAGTTTTCATCTGTGTTTTGTGTTATGGTTGTAGAGCTATGGTTTTTGGAGTATAGGTAGGATAAGCGTCTTTTGAATAACATATAGGGTGGTCAAGGACAATGTATTGGGGTTGGATAAGGGCAGGGAAGGGGTTTGGGTTTCGGCAAGGGTAATGGTTGGGTAATGACTGGACTACCTACCCCCTTGTCGTTTTTTCCAAAATCGGCCGAAATGTTTTTCTTTCCAAATCGCCTGAAATTTAGTATATAGGTAAAACGGAGTGCGAGGAGCAGAAAATTGTTGGTTTGAGTCGTCTACGTTGGCAACTTTTAAAGATATTGCCTGATTTTCGATATAACGATGCCTCATAATCCAGATTAAAATGAATTTCTGGTCCCTCAAAATCAAGATTAAAATACACCTGTGGTCCAAACCCCTTATCCCAAGCACATGTAACTTGGCGACCATCTTTTATATTCAACAGAGTCTCTGTGGTTTCAATTTGAGGCAAATCGGAGAGGAAAAGTTTTCGAGGCTGAAAAAATGACCCCCTTGTCGTTTTTTCCAAAATCGGCCGAAATGTTTTTCTTTCCAAATCGCCTGAAATTTAGTATATAGGTAAAACGGAGTGCGAGGAGCAGAAAATTGTTGGTTTGAGTCGTCTACGTTGGCAACTTTTAAAGATATTGCCTGATTTTCGATATAACGATGCCTCATAATCCAGATTAAAATGAATTTCTGGTCCCTCAAAATCAAGATTAAAATACACCTGTGGTCCAAACCCCTTATCCCAAGCACATGTAACTTGGCGACCATCTTTTATATTCAACAGAGTCTCTGTGGTTTCAATTTGAGGCAAATCGGAGAGGAAAAGTTTTCGAGGCTGAAAAAATGACCCCCTTGTCGTTTTTTCCAAAATCGGCCGAAATTTTTTTCTTTCCAAATCGCCTGAAATTTAGTATATAGGTAAAACGGAGTGCAAGGAGCAGAAAATTTTTGGTTTGAGTCGTCTACGTTGGCAACTTTTAAAGATATTGCCTGATTTTCGATTTTCGGAAAAAACGACAAGGGGGTAAGTCCAGTCATTTTTTCAGCCTCGAAAACTTTTCCTCTCCGATTTGCCTCAAATTGAAACCACAGAGACTCTGTTGAATATAAAAGACGGTGGCCAAATTACAGGTGCTCAGGATAAGTGGTTGGGACCAGAAATTCATTTTAATCTGGATTATGAGGCATCGTTATATCGAAAATCAGGCAATATCTTTAAAAGTTGCCAACGTAGACGACTCAAACCAACAATTTTCTGCTCCTCGCACTCCGTTCTACCTATTATACTAAATTTCAGGCGATTTGGAAAGAAAAACATTTCGGCCGATTTTGGAAAAAACGACAAGGGGGTAGGTAGTCCAGTCATTTTTTCAGCCTCGAAAACTTTTCCTCTCCGATTTGCCTCAAATTGAAACCACAGAGACTCTGTTGAATATAAAAGATGGTCGCCAAGTTACAGGTGCTTGGGATAAGGGGTTGGGACCACAGATGCATTTTAATCTGGATTTTCGTTTTTAATCTGGATTAGGCATCGTTATATCGAAAATCAGGCAATATCTTTAAAAGTAGCTAACGTAGACGACTCAAACCAACAATTTTCTGCTCCTCGCACTCCGTTCTACCTATATACTAAATTTCAGGCGATTTGGAAAGAAAAACATTTCGGCCGATTTTGGAAAAAACGACAAGTCATTTTTTCAGCCGCGAAAACTTTTCCTTTCCGATTTGCCTCAAATTGAAACCACAGAGACTCTGTTGAATATAAAAGATGGTCGCCAAGTTACATGTGCTTGGGATAAGGGGTTTGGACCACAGGTGCATTTTAATCTTGATTTTGAGGGACCAGAAATTCATTTTAATCTGGATTATGAGGCATCGTTATATCGAAAATCAGGCAATATCTTAAAAGGTTGCGAACGTAGACGACTCAAACCAACAATTTTCTGCTCCTCGCACTCCGTTCTACCTATATACTAAATTTCAGGCGATTTGGAAAGAAAAACATTTCGGCCGATTTTGGAAAAAACGACAAGGGGGTAGTCCAGTCATTTTTTCAGCCTCGAAAACTTTTCCTCTCCGATTTGCCTCAAATTGAAACCACAGAGACTCTGTTGAATATAAAAGATGGTCGCCAAGTTACATGTGCTTGGGATAAGGGGTTTGGACCACAGGTGCATTTTAATCTTGATTTTGAGGGACCAGAAATTCATTTTAATCTGGATTATGAGGCATCGTTATATCGAAAATCAGGCAATATCTTAAAAGGTTGCGAACGTAGACGACTCAAACCAACAATTTTCTGCTCCTCGCACTCCGTTCTACCTATATACTAAATTTCAGGCGATTTGGAAAGAAAAACATTTCGGCCGATTTTGGAAAAAACGACAAGGGGGTAGTCCAGTCATTTTTTCAGCCTCGAAAACTTTTCCTCTCCGATTTGCCTCAAATTGAAACCACAGAGACTCTGTTGAATATAAAAGATGGTCGCCAAGTTACATGTGCTTGGGATAAGGGGTTTGGACCACAGGTGCATTTTAATCTTGATTTTGAGGGACCAGAAATTCATTTTAATCTGGATTATGAGGCATCGTTATATCGAAAATCAGGCAATATCTTAAAAGGTTGCGAACGTAGACGACTCAAACCAACAATTTTCTGCTCCTCGCACTCCGTTCTACCTATATACTAAATTTCAGGCGATTTGGAAAGAAAAACATTTCGGCCGATTTTGGAAAAAACGACAGTCATTTTTTCAGCCTCGAAAACTTTTCCTCTCCGATTTGCCTCAAATTGAAACCACAGAGACTCTGTTGAATATAAAAGATGGTCGCCAAGTTACATGTGCTTGGGATAAGGGGTTTGGACCACAGGTGCATTTTAATCTTGATTTTGAGGGACCAGAAATTCATTTTAATCTGGATTATGAGGCATCGTTATATCGAAAATCAGGCAATATCTTAAAAGGTTGCGAACGTAGACGACTCAAACCAACAATTTTCTGCTCCTCGCACTCCGTTCTACCTATATACTAAATTTCAGGCGATTTGGAAAGAAAAACATTTCGGCCGATTTTGGAAAAAACGACAAGGGGGTAGGTAGTCCAGTCATTTTTTCAGCCTCGAAAACTTTTCCTCACCGATTTGCCTCAAATTGAAACCACAGAGACTCTGTTGAATATAAAAGATGGTCGCCAAGTTACATGTGCTTGGGATAAGGGGTTTGGACCACAGGTGCATGCATTTTAATCTTGATTTTGAGGGACCAGAAATTCATTTTAATCTGGATTATGAGGCATCGTTATATCGAAAATCAGGCAATATCTTAAAAGGTTGCGAACGTAGACGACTCAAACCAACAATTTTCTGCTCCTCGCACTCCGTTCTACCTATAATTTTTTTATACTAAATTTCAGGCGATTTGGAAAGAAAAACATTTCGGCCGATTTTGGAAAAAACGACAAGGGGGTAGTCCAGTCATTTTTTCAGCCTCGAAAACTTTTCCTCTCCGATTTGCCTCAAATTGAAACCACAGAGACTCTGTTGAATATAAAAGATGGTCGCCAAGTTACATGTGCTTGGGATAAGGGGTTTGGACCACAGGTGCATTTTAATCTTGATTTTGAGGGACCAGAAATTCATTTTAATCTGGATTATGAGGCATCGTTATATCGAAAATCAGGCAATATCTTAAAAGGTTGCGAACGTAGACGACTCAAACCAACAATTTTCTGCTCCTCGCACTCCGTTCTACCTATATACTAAATTTCAGGCGATTTGGAAAGAAAAACATTTCGGCCGATTTTGGAAAAAACGACAAGGGGGTAGTCCAGTCATTTTTTCAGCCTCGAAAACTTTTCCTCTCCGATTTGCCTCAAATTGAAACCACAGAGACTCTGTTGAATATAAAAGATGGTCGCCAAGTTACATGTGCTTGGGATAAGGGGTTTGGACCACAGGTGCATTTTAATCTTGATTTTGAGGGACCAGAAATTCATTTTAATCTGGATTATGAGGCATCGTTATATCGAAAATCAGGCAATATCTTAAAAGGTTGCGAACGTAGACGACTCAAACCAACAATTTTCTGCTCCTCGCACTCCGTTCTACCTATATACTAAATTTCAGGCGATTTGGAAAGAAAAACATTTCGGCCGATTTTGGAAAAAACGACAGTCATTTTTTCAGCCTCGAAAACTTTTCCTCTCCGATTTGCCTCAAATTGAAACCACAGAGACTCTGTTGAATATAAAAGATGGTCGCCAAGTTACATGTGCTTGGGATAAGGGGTTTGGACCACAGGTGCATTTTAATCTTGATTTTGAGGGACCAGAAATTCATTTTAATCTGGATTATGAGGCATCGTTATATCGAAAATCAGGCAATATCTTAAAAGGTTGCGAACGTAGACGACTCAAACCAACAATTTTCTGCTCCTCGCACTCCGTTCTACCTATATACTAAATTTCAGGCGATTTGGAAAGAAAAACATTTCGGCCGATTTTGGAAAAAACGACAAGGGGGTAGTCCAGTCATTTTTTCAGCCTCGAAAACTTTTCCTCTCCGATTTGCCTCAAATTGAAACCACAGAGACTCTGTTGAATATAAAAGATGGTCGCCAAGTTACATGTGCTTGGGATAAGGGGTTTGGACCACAGGTGCATGCATTTTAATCTTGATTTTGAGGGACCAGAAATTCATTTTAATCTGGATTATGAGGCATCGTTATATCGAAAATCAGGCAATATCTTAAAAGGTTGCGAACGTAGACGACTCAAACCAACAATTTTCTGCTCCTCGCACTCCGTTCTACCTATAATTTTTTTATACTAAATTTCAGGCGATTTGGAAAGAAAAACATTTCGGCCGATTTTGGAAAAAACGACAAGGGGGTAGTCCAGTCATTTTTTCAGCCTCGAAAACTTTTCCTCTCCGATTTGCCTCAAATTGAAACCACAGAGACTCTGTTGAATATAAAAGATGGTCGCCAAGTTACATGTGCTTGGGATAAGGGGTTTGGACCACAGGTGCATTTTAATCTTGATTTTGAGGGACCAGAAATTCATTTTAATCTGGATTATGAGGCATCGTTATATCGAAAATCAGGCAATATCTTAAAAGGTTGCGAACGTAGACGACTCAAACCAACAATTTTCTGCTCCTCGCACTCCGTTCTACCTATATACTAAATTTCAGGCGATTTGGAAAGAAAAACATTTCGGCCGATTTTGGAAAAAACGACAAGGGGGTAGTCCAGTCATTTTTTCAGCCTCGAAAACTTTTCCTCTCCGATTTGCCTCAAATTGAAACCACAGAGACTCTGTTGAATATAAAAGATGGTCGCCAAGTTACATGTGCTTGGGATAAGGGGTTTGGACCACAGGTGCATTTTAATCTTGATTTTGAGGGACCAGAAATTCATTTTAATCTGGATTATGAGGCATCGTTATATCGAAAATCAGGCAATATCTTAAAAGGTTGCGAACGTAGACGACTCAAACCAACAATTTTCTGCTCCTCGCACTCCGTTCTACCTATATACTAAATTTCAGGCGATTTGGAAAGAAAAACATTTCGGCCGATTTTGGAAAAAACGACAGTCATTTTTTCAGCCTCGAAAACTTTTCCTCTCCGATTTGCCTCAAATTGAAACCACAGAGACTCTGTTGAATATAAAAGATGGTCGCCAAGTTACATGTGCTTGGGATAAGGGGTTTGGACCACAGGTGCATTTTAATCTTGATTTTGAGGGACCAGAAATTCATTTTAATCTGGATTATGAGGCATCGTTATATCGAAAATCAGGCAATATCTTAAAAGGTTGCGAACGTAGACGACTCAAACCAACAATTTTCTGCTCCTCGCACTCCGTTCTACCTATATACTAAATTTCAGGCGATTTGGAAAGAAAAACATTTCGGCCGATTTTGGAAAAAACGACAAGGGGGTAGTCCAGTCATTTTTTCAGCCTCGAAAACTTTTCCTCTCCGATTTGCCTCAAATTGAAACCACAGAGACTCTGTTGAATATAAAAGATGGTCGCCAAGTTACAGGTGCTTGGGATAAGGGGTTGGGACCACAGATGCATTTTAATCTGGATTTTCGTTTTTAATCTGGATTAGGCATCGTTATATCGAAAATCAGGCAATATCTTTAAAAGTAGCTAACGTAGACGACTCAAACCAACAATTTTCTGCTCCTCGCACTCCGTTCTACCTATAATTTTTTTATACTAAATTTCAGGCGATTTGGAAAGAAAAACATTTCGGCCGATTTTGGAAAAAACGACAAGGGGGTAGTCCAGTCATTTTTTCAGCCTCGAAAACTTTTCCTCTCCGATTTGCCTCAAATTGAAACCACAGAGACTCTGTTGAATATAAAAGATGGTCGCCAAGTTACATGTGCTTGGGATAAGGGGTTTGGACCACAGGTGCATTTTAATCTTGATTTTGAGGGACCAGAAATTCATTTTAATCTGGATTATGAGGCATCGTTATATCGAAAATCAGGCAATATCTTAAAAGGTTGCGAACGTAGACGACTCAAACCAACAATTTTCTGCTCCTCGCACTCCGTTCTACCTATATACTAAATTTCAGGCGATTTGGAAAGAAAAACATTTCGGCCGATTTTGGAAAAAACGACAAGGGGGTAGTCCAGTCATTTTTTCAGCCTCGAAAACTTTTCCTCTCCGATTTGCCTCAAATTGAAACCACAGAGACTCTGTTGAATATAAAAGATGGTCGCCAAGTTACATGTGCTTGGGATAAGGGGTTTGGACCACAGGTGCATTTTAATCTTGATTTTGAGGGACCAGAAATTCATTTTAATCTGGATTATGAGGCATCGTTATATCGAAAATCAGGCAATATCTTAAAAGGTTGCGAACGTAGACGACTCAAACCAACAATTTTCTGCTCCTCGCACTCCGTTCTACCTATATACTAAATTTCAGGCGATTTGGAAAGAAAAACATTTCGGCCGATTTTGGAAAAAACGACAAGGGGGTAGTCCAGTCATTTTTTCAGCCTCGAAAACTTTTCCTCTCCGATTTGCCTCAAATTGAAACCACAGAGACTCTGTTGAATATAAAAGATGGTCGCCAAGTTACATGTGCTTGGGATAAGGGGTTTGGACCACAGGTGCATTTTAATCTTGATTTTGAGGGACCAGAAATTCATTTTAATCTGGATTATGAGGCATCGTTATATCGAAAATCAGGCAATATCTTTAAAAGTTGCCAACGTAGACGACTCAAACCAACAATTTTCTGCTCCTCGCACTCCGTTCTACCTATATACTAAATTTCAGGCGATTTGGAAAGAAAAACATTTCGGCCGATTTTGGAAAAAACGACAAGGGGGTAGTCCAGTCATTTTTTCAGCCTCGAAAACTTTTCCTCTCCGATTTGCCTCAAATTGAAACCACAGAGACTCTGTTGAATATAAAAGATGGTCGCCAAGTTACATGTGCTTGGGATAAGGGGTTTGGACCACAGGTGCATGCATTTTAATCTTGATTTTGAGGGACCAGAAATTCATTTTAATCTGGATTATGAGGCATCGTTATATCGAAAATCAGGCAATATCTTAAAAGGTTGCGAACGTAGACGACTCAAACCAACAATTTTCTGCTCCTCGCACTCCGTTCTACCTATATACTAAATTTCAGGCGATTTGGAAAGAAAAACATTTCGGCCGATTTTGGAAAAAACGACAAGGGGGTAGTCCAGTCATTTTTTCAGCCTCGAAAACTTTTCCTCTCCGATTTGCCTCAAATTGAAACCACAGAGACTCTGTTGAATATAAAAGATGGTCGCCAAGTTACATGTGCTTGGGATAAGGGGTTTGGACCACAGGTGCATTTTAATCTTGATTTTGAGGGACCAGAAATTCATTTTAATCTGGATTATGAGGCATCGTTATATCGAAATTCAGGCAATATCTTAAAAGGTTGCGAACGTAGACGACTCAAACCAACAATTTTCTGCTCCTCGCACTCCGTTCAACCTATATACTAAATTTCAGGCGATTTGGAAAGAAAAACCTTTCGGCCGATTTTGGAAAAAACGACAAGGGGGTAGTCCAGTCATTTTTCAGCCTCGAAAACTTTTCCTCTCCGATTTGCCTCAAATTGAAACCACAGAGACTCTGTTGAATATAAAAGATGGTCGCCAAGTTACATGTGCTTGGGATAAGGGGTTTGGACCACAGGTGCATTTTAATCTTGATTTTGAGGAACCAGAAATTCATTTTAATCTGGATTATGAGGCATCGTTATATCGAAAATCAGGCAATATCTTAAAAGGTTGCGAACGTAGACGACTCAAACCAACAATTTTCTGCTCCTCGCACTCCGTTCAACCTATATACTAAATTTCAGGCGATTTGGAAAGAAAAACATTTCGGCCGATTTTGGAAAAAACGACAAGGGGGTAGTCCAGTCATTTTTCAGCCTCGAAAACTTTTCCTCTCCGATTTGCCTCAAATTGAAACCACAGAGACTCTGTTGAATATAAAAGATGGTCGCCAAGTTACATGTGCTTGGGATAAGGGGTTTGGACCACAGGTGCATTTTAATCTTGATTTTGAGGGACCAGAAATTCATTTTAATCTGGATTATGAGGCATCGTTATATCGAAAATCAGGCAATATCTTTAAAAGTTGCCAACGTAGACGACTCAAACCAACAATTTTCTGCTCCTCGCACTCCGTTTTACCTATATACTAAATTTCAGGCGATTTGGAAAGAAAAACATTTCGGCCGATTTTGGAAAAAACGACAAGGGGGTAGTCCAGTCATTTTTCAGCCTCGAAAACCTTTCCTCTCCGATTTGCCTCAAATTGAAACCACAGAGACTCTGTTGAATATAAAAGACGGTGGCCAAATTACAGGTGCTCAGGATAAGTGGTTGGGACCAGAAATTCATTTTAATCTGGATTATGAGGCATCGTTATATCGAAAATCAGGCAATATCTTTAAAAGTTGCCAACGTAGACGACTCAAACCAACAATTTTCTGCTCCTCGCACTCCGTTTTACCTATATACTAAATTTCAGGCGATTTGGAACGAAAAACATTTCGGCCGATTTTGGAAAAAACGACAAGGGGGTAGTCCAGTCATTTTTTCAGCCTCGAAAACTTTTCCTCTCCGATTTGCCTCAAATTGAAACCACAGAGACTCTGTTGAATATAAAAGACGGTGGCCAAATTACAGGTGCTCAGGATAAGTGGTTGGGACCAGAAATTCATTTTAATCTGGATTATGAGGCATCGTTATATCGAAAATCAGGCAATATCTTTAAAAGTTGCCAACGTAGACGACTCAAACCAACAATTTTCTGCTCCTCGCACTCCGTTTTACCTATATACTAAATTTCAGGCGATTTGGAAAGAAAAACATTTCGGCCGATTTTGGAAAAAACGACAAGGGGGTAGTCCAATCATTTTTTCAGCCTCGAAAACTTTTCCTCTCCGATTTGCCTCAAATTGAAACCACAGAGACTCTGTTGAATATAAAAGATGGTCGCCAAGTTACATGTGCTTGGGATAAGGGGTTTGGACCACAGGTGCATTTTAATCTTGATTTTGAGGGACCAGAAATTCATTTTAATCTGGATTATGAGGCATCGTTATATCGAAAATCAGGCAATATCTTAAAAGGTTGCGAACGTAGACGACTCAAACCAACAATTTTCTGCTCCTCGCACTCCGTTCTACCTATATACTAAATTTCAGGCGATTTGGAAAGAAAAACATTTCGGCCGATTTTGGAAAAAACGACAAGGGGGTAGTCCAGTCATTTTTTCAGCCTCGAAAACTTTTCCTCTCCGATTTGCCTCAAATTGAAACCACAGAGACTCTGTTGAATATAAAAGATGGTCGCCAAGTTACATGTGCTTGGGATAAGGGATTTGGACCACAGGTGCATTTTAATCTTGATTTTGAGGAACCAGAAATTCATTTTAATCTGGATTATGAGGCATCGTTATATCGAAAATCAGGCAATATCTTAAAAGGTTGCGAACGTAGACGACTCAAACCAACAATTTTCTGCTCCTCGCACTCCGTTCAACCTATATACTAAATTTCAGGCGATTTGGAAAGAAAAACATTTCGGCCGATTTTGGAAAAAACGACAAGGGGGTAGTCCAGTCATTTTTCAGCCTCGAAAACTTTTCCTCTCCGATTTGCCTCAAATTGAAACCACAGAGACTCTGTTGAATATAAAAGATGGTCGCCAAGTTACATGTGCTTGGGATAAGGGGTTTGGACCACAGGTGCATTTTAATCTTGATTTTGAGGGACCAGAAATTCATTTTAATCTGGATTATGAGGCATCGTTATATCGAAAATCAGGCAATATCTTTAAAAGTTGCCAACGTAGACGACTCAAACCAACAATTTTCTGCTCCTCGCACTCCGTTTTACCTATATACTAAATTTCAGGCGATTTGGAAAGAAAAACATTTCGGCCGATTTTGGAAAAAACGACAAGGGGGTAGTCCAGTCATTTTTCAGCCTCGAAAACCTTTCCTCTCCGATTTGCCTCAAATTGAAACCACAGAGACTCTGTTGAATATAAAAGACGGTGGCCAAATTACAGGTGCTCAGGATAAGTGGTTGGGACCAGAAATTCATTTTAATCTGGATTATGAGGCATCGTTATATCGAAAATCAGGCAATATCTTTAAAAGTTGCCAACGTAGACGACTCAAACCAACAATTTTCTGCTCCTCGCACTCCGTTTTACCTATATACTAAATTTCAGGCGATTTGGAACGAAAAACATTTCGGCCGATTTTGGAAAAAACGACAAGGGGGTAGTCCAGTCATTTTTTCAGCCTCGAAAACTTTTCCTCTCCGATTTGCCTCAAATTGAAACCACAGAGACTCTGTTGAATATAAAAGACGGTGGCCAAATTACAGGTGCTCAGGATAAGTGGTTGGGACCAGAAATTCATTTTAATCTGGATTATGAGGCATCGTTATATCGAAAATCAGGCAATATCTTTAAAAGTTGCCAACGTAGACGACTCAAACCAACAATTTTCTGCTCCTCGCACTCCGTTTTACCTATATACTAAATTTCAGGCGATTTGGAAAGAAAAACATTTCGGCCGATTTTGGAAAAAACGACAAGGGGGTAGTCCAGTCATTTTTTCAGCCTCGAAAACTTTTCCTCTCCGATTTGCCTCAAATTGAAACCACAGAGACTCTGTTGAATATAAAAGACGGTGGCCAAATTACAGGTGCTCAGGATAAGTGGTTGGGACCAGAAATTCATTTTAATCTGGATTATGAGGCATCGTTATATCGAAAATCAGGCAATATCTTTAAAAGTTGCCAACGTAGACGACTCAAACCAACAATTTTCTGCTCCTCGCACTCCGTTTTACCTATATACTAAATTTCAGGCGATTTGGAACGAAAAACATTTCGGCCGATTTTGGAAAAAACGACAAGGGGGTAGTCCAGTCATTTTTTCAGCCTCGAAAACTTTTCCTCTCCGATTTGCCTCAAATTGAAACCACAGAGACTCTGTTGAATATAAAAGACGGTGGCCAAATTACAGGTGCTCAGGATAAGTGGTTGGGACCAGAAATTCATTTTAATCTGGATTATGAGGCATCGTTATATCGAAAATCAGGCAATATCTTTAAAAGTTGCCAACGTAGACGACTCAAACCAACAATTTTCTGCTCCTCGCACTCCGTTTTACCTATATACTAAATTTCAGGCGATTTGGAAAGAAAAACATTTCGGCCGATTTTGGAAAAAACGACAAGGGGGTAGTCCAGTCATTTTTTCAGCCTCGAAAACTTTTCCTCTCCGATTTGCCTCAAATTGAAACCACAGAGACTCTGTTGAATATAAAAGATGGTCGCCAAGTTACATGTGCTTGGGATAAGGGGTTTGGACCACAGGTGCATTTTAATCTTGATTTTGAGGGACCAGAAATTCATTTTAATCTGGATTATGAGGCATCGTTATATCGAAATTCAGGCAATATCTTAAAAGGTTGCGAACGTAGACGACTCAAACCAACAATTTTCTGCTCCTCGCACTCCGTTCAACCTATATACTAAATTTCAGGCGATTTGGAAAGAAAAACATTTCGGCCGATTTTGGAAAAAACGACAAGGGGGTAGTCCAGTCATTTTTTCAGCCTCGAAAACTTTTCCTCTCCGATTTGCCTCAAATTGAAACCACAGAGACTCTGTTGAATATAAAAGATGGTCGCCAAGTTACATGTGCTTGGGATAAGGGGTTTGGACCACAGGTGCATTTTAATCTTGATTTTGAGGAACCAGAAATTCATTTTAATCTGGATTATGAGGCATCGTTATATCGAAAATCAGGCAATATCTTAAAAGGTTGCGAACGTAGACGACTCAAACCAACAATTTTCTGCTCCTCGCACTCCGTTCAACCTATATACTAAATTTCAGGCGATTTGGAAAGAAAAACATTTCGGCCGATTTTGGAAAAAACGACAAGGGGGTAGTCCAGTCATTTTTTCAGCCTCGAAAACTTTTCCTCTCCGATTTGCCTCAAATTGAAACCACAGAGACTCTGTTGAATATAAAGGACTGTGGCCAAATTACAGGTGCTCAGGATAAGTGGTTGGGACCAGAAATTCATTTTAATCTGGATTATGAGGCATCGTTATATCGAAAATCAGGCAATATCTTTAAAAGTTGCCAACGTAGACGACTCAAACCAACAATTTTCTGCTCCTCGCACTCCGTTTTACCTATATACTAAATTTCAGGCGATTTGGAAAGAAAAACATTTCGGCCGATTTTGGAAAAAACGACAAGGGGGTAGTCCAGTCATTTTTTCAGCCTCGAAAACTTTTCCTCTCCGATTTGCCTCAAATTGAAACCACAGAGACTCTGTTGAATATAAAAGATGGTCGCCAAGTTACATGTGCTTGGGATAAGGGGTTTGGACCACAGGTGCATTTTAATCTTGATTTTGAGGGACCAGAAATTCATTTTAATCTGGATTATGAGGCATCGTTATATCGAAATTCAGGCAATATCTTAAAAGGTTGCGAACGTAGACGTCTCAAACCAACAATTTTCTGCTCCTCGCACTCCGTTCAACCTATATACTAAATTTCAGGCGATTTGGAAAGAAAAACATTTCGGCCGATTTTGGAAAAAACGACAAGGAGGTAGTCCAGTCATTTTTTCAGCCTCGAAAACTTTTCCTCTCCGATTTGCCTCAAATTGAAACCACAGAGACTCTGTTGAATATAAAAGATGGTCGCCAAGTTACATGTGCTTGGGATAAGGGGTTTGGACCACAGGTGCATTTTAATCTTGATTTTGAGGGACCAGAAATTCATTTTAATCTGGATTATGAGGCATCGTTATATCGAAAATCAGGCAATATCTTAAAAGGTTGCGAACGTAGACGACTCAAACCAACAATTTTCTGCTCCTCGCACTCCGTTCTACCTATATACTAAATTTCAGGCGATTTGGAAAGAAAAACATTTCGGCCGATTTTGGAAAAAACGACAAGGGGGTAGTCCAGTCATTTTTTCAGCCTCGAAAACTTTTCCTCTCCGATTTGCCTCAAATTGAAACCACAGAGACTCTGTTGAATATAAAAGACGGTGGCCAAATTACAGGTGCTCAGGATAAGTGGTTGGGACCAGAAATTCATTTTAATCTGGATTATGAGGCATCGTTATATCGAAAATCAGGCAATATCTTTAAAAGTTGCCAACGTAGACGACTCAAACCAACAATTTTCTGCTCCTCGCACTCCGTTTTACCTATATACTAAATTTCAGGCGATTTGGAAAGAAAAACATTTCGGCCGATTTTGGAAAAAACGACAAGGGGGTAGTCCAGTCATTTTTTAAGCCTCGAAAACTTTTCCTCTCCGATTTGCCTCAAATTGAAACCACAGAGACTCTGTTGAATATAAAAGATGGTCGCCAAGTTACATGTGCTTGGGATAAGGGGTTTGGACCACAGGTGCATTTTAATCTTGATTTTGAGGGACCAGAAATTCATTTTAATCTGGATTATGAGGTATCGTTATATCGAAATTCAGGCAATATCTTAAAAGGTTGCGAACGTAGACGACTCAAACCAACAATTTTCTGCTCCTCGCACTCCGTTCAACCTATATACTAAATTTCAGGCGATTTGGAAAGAAAAACATTTCGGCCGATTTTGGAAAAAACGACAAGGGGGTAGTCCAGTCATTTTTTCAGCCTCGAAAACTTTTCCTCTCCGATTTGCCTCAAATTGAAACCACAGAGACTCTGTTGAATATAAAAGACGGTGGCCAAATTACAGGTGCTCAGGATAAGTGGTTGGGACCAGAAATTCATTTTAATCTGGATTATGAGGCATCGTTATATCGAAAATCAGGCAATATCTTTAAAAGTTGCCAACGTAGACGACTCAAACCAACAATTTTCTGCTCCTCGCACTCCGTTTTACCTATATACTAAATTTCAGGCGATTTGGAAAGAAAAACATTTCGGCCGATTTTGGAAAAAACGACAAGGGGGTAGTCCAGTCATTTTTTCAGCCTCGAAAACTTTTCCTCTCCGATTTGCCTCAAATTGAAACCACAGAGACTCTGTTGAATATAAAAGATGGTCGCCAAGTTACATGTGCTTGGGATAAGGGGTTTGGACCACAGGTGCATTTTAATCTTGATTTTGAGGGACCAGAAATTCATTTTAATCTGGATTATGAGGCAGACCCCAATAACCCCCCAATGTGGGTATCCGGAGTGCTGTCGCACACAATTGCGGCTACACGTCGGAACACCAACGCAGACCCCAACCCATGGGTACCCCGGCAATGACCCCAGGACGCACCAACTCAGCAGGGTGCGGGCGCCAGTTGACCTGAAAAGATGGCGCGCTTCTAATCCAAGATGGCGCGCTTCTAATCCAAGATGGCGCGCTTCTAATCCAAGATGGCGCGCAATTCTAATCCAAGATGGCGTGCAATTCTAATCCAAGATGGCGATTTAACGATCATTATAGTATAGATATATATATGATGAAAAATAGCACGTTTTTGTTTGTTTTCACCAAAGAGACATAACAAAGTTTGAATTAATATAAAGTCTGAAATGTCCCATCCCTGAGTTTTAATGAATAATTTTCATAAATTTAATATACATGTGTACTATGAATTTAATACACACTTTTTCAGGCCAAGTGGGCTTCCCAGAATGCCTTACACAATGTAGTACATCACAATTATTGAGGAGTATGCAGCACCAGCACAGGTTACTCATCATTCCCATCATAAATATCTACCCACCCAGGTATCCATTTACTCCTGGGTGATGAGAAGTAAATTATGGTCAAGTGTCTTGCTCAGAGACACGAGCATCATGGCTGGAATTCAAACCCACAATACGATTATGCAGCACCAGCACAGGTTAATCATCGTTCCCATCATAGATATCTACCCACCCAGGTACCCATTTACTCCAGCGTGATGAGAAGCAATTATGGTTACATGTAAGTGTTTTGCTCAGGGACACAAGCATCACGGCCGGAATTTGAACCCACAATACCTAGCCAACTGAATTTGAGTTTGGTGAACTACAAGTAAAACAACTCGGCCATGACACTGACTTGATATATGGCATTATTTCACAATCAGTAACAAATGTCAACATGTAAAGTCACTAAAAACAAACAAATGACCAGTGGTACATGTATTAGGCTAACTGGTATCTTTGTTCAATCTAACATGAAGCTTGCGCGGGCGGCTTGTTTGCGCCCAACAGCATCACTGGTCGGCATAGAACACTCAATCGTGTTAACAGCAATGTTTTAACCAAAAATGCGACCGTGATATTTAATTTTATATTAACCAAATGCAACATTTTTCTACAAAATTTTAATTAGATAAAATACCTCCAGTAAAATTTTGATTGGTGTGGTTTCTTGTTAAACTACTGAGCAAACACATTTTATAAGCAAAGTGTTTAAATGTGTGACAGGTATTAGGATGATTTTGGGTTGAAAAAAAGAAGTTTTCTAATGAAAAGACTTATTTATTTTATTAGTTTTTAAAATTCAAAAAAGCATTGAAACTAAATATATTATTGACAACGATCAACTGTGTAGAGACAAAAATGTGGTACAATGTTGAATTTTATTTTCATCTTTTATTAAGAATACAAAACCCTTTTAGTTTTACAATTGCATTTATATAATTTTTCTCGTCGACATCAATGCTGAAGAATCACACCATAATTTGTCAAAGCTCAAACTTTATTTCCATTTGAATGGTTTACTCACAGCCTGACAGATCCTTCCCATGAACAGAGCCCAATTTCAAAGAGCTGCTTACTTAAACACAAAAAGTAGCTAAGCAGAAAACATTTCTGCTTACCAGAATAGGGTTAGCAGCCCAAATACCATCTCACATGTACCTATGAGACTGGTATTTTGATTAATTTTGCTTAGCAGAAATCTGTTGAGTAACATTTTGTGCTGGAACAGCTCTAAGAAATTGTTCCCAGGTAAATCCACTAAGTTCAACTTAAATAATGAGAAAGATGGGTGGAAACAAATGATACTGAAATTATTTAATTAATATACAAAACTGGGCGAGAAGAGATTAAACTTATTTTTGATTCTACTAAAGTTTCTTGAATTGTAGTATAGTGTAAGATCCAAGTAAAAAGTCGGTTAGTGTCGTGGCCGAGCGGATAAGAGCACCGGACTCGAGCTCTGGTGTTTCTGTTCAGCAGAGTGTGGGTTCGAGTCCCGGTCGTGACACTTGTGTCCTTATTAAGCAAGACACTTAACCATTATTGCTTCGTCCTTCGGATGGGACGTAAAGCCGTTGGTCCCGTGTGTTGTGTAATGCACGTAAAAGAACCCAGTGCACTTATCGAAAAGAGAAGGGGTTTGCCCCGGTGTTCCTGGTTAGATTGGCTGCATATTGCGCCACAGCACCTTGTAAACCATTACATTGTGTTATGTAAACAAATAGGTCTCAAAATTCAAAAAGTAGCTCCACATATATACCTTGCAGGAAAATATTGACTGTTGAAGCGCCTTGAGCGTCACGGATATGAGCGCTATATAAGAAGCCACTATTATTATTATTATTATTATTATTATTAAAAAACTTGACATTTAAGTAATTATAATCATTTTACAATCTTTAAGAGAAGGCAACACAATTCTTTCTGCCTTTTTCTATCATAGACATGCCCTGGAGTAATGAACCCCAGAAAAACTGCATCAATCATCTTTCAAAAGTTTGTCAATGAAAAAAAAAAGTGCCGCAGATGAAAAGAAATTACAATGCTTTAAACGAAATATAATTTTGAGGGGCTCGGTTATGAAAAACTTGTTTAAAACAATAAAGACAAGCATGGCAGATTTGATTACAACATAAAGGGTTTAAACCTGTAGGCCTTACAGCACAAAAGCATATTTACATTAATATTTATACCAATAAATAAATTATTCACAAATTGAAATGAATTAATAAATGAAATGAATAGTAGCTTGGATGGAAAACAAAGTGGCTGGATGCTTAATTAAAAAACAATACAAAGCTGGCAGCAAAACAAATAGTTTCACTGAATACAACAGGAAAGGTATTTATTTATTTATTATTGGTTTTGTATAATTATCTGCTTTTATTATTGCGTGTACTATATTATATGTTTAAATCTATATTTATTTCATTGTGTACCTTATTTCATTGTGTACCCTTAGGTGGGGCCTAAGCCCAAGCCCGAACTGTGGTTTTGAAAACGGCCTAAGTTCAAAAGCAGACTTTGGACTGCTATGAAGGGGTTTGCCCCGGTGTTCCTGGTTTGATTGGCTGCATATTGCGCCACAGCACCTTGTAAACCATTACATGGTACTATGTAAAGAAATAGGTCTCAAAAATTCAAAAAGTAGCTCCACATATATACCTTGCAGGAAAATATTGACTGTTGAAGCGCCTTGAGCGTCACTGAGTGACGGATATGAGCGCTATATAAGAAGCCACTATTATTATTATTATTATTATTGAGGAGGCACACACACATGGTAAATTGCATTTGTTTGTGTAGTTCTAAGCATGCGTACATTTCCAAGAAGAGTGGATTGACAATTGACATGTTAAGTCTGCCACAACCTAATTATCCCTAAGTCTCCCATTGGCCGCGCAACACATCAACTAATTAATGTACAGTGATATTCAAATTGAACAACTAATAACTTACTTGGTTGCCTGTTTACATTAAGTTCTTCCTCACACACGGAAAATCAGGCCCGATGCTTTGTTTTTGAAAGGGCAAGGGCACCAGGGCATTTTCTCCTTTGTAAGGGCACCTCTATAAGATGAGTGTTAGTTTCTATTGGAACACTTCCACGGGTATCAAGGCAATGACCAGGGGCAATGGAGGCAATTGCCTCTATGAAGTACAGGCCTGGAAAATATTGGACGGTCTACAAAAACTTTGATCAAACCATTTGGCAACGGGACATACTCCTTGTTACTCTTAAAAACGAAATGTACAACACTTTCTAGCAGTACAGTAAGTTTGTTCCAATCTCATAGTTTCCATAATATTCTCGGAGGTACAATAAATAAAAGTGCTTTGATCAATTTTGAAGCTCAACTCCGGTGTTTCGGCAATTTAAAAATGAAGGCTTCTTTCTGTACACAGATAAAAGAACAACTGGGTGGCATGCTTCTATTACGACACACCAAAAAAAATATATATTCATGTTTTGTTTCGAGCAAAACTCTCAGATGAAAACGTTAATCAAGATGATTTTTATCACATCTAAATCTTAGTGCATTTCGGGCATTGAGCTTGGTTAAAAAGTGAACGAATTCCCTTGTGTGGCATTTCCAAATGCTCCACAAAGTGTATCAATTGCTACTCAAAAATCACCAATTGCTACTTAATATTATTAGCATTCAGTAAACACCAAGCATGTTATGTCTAAAACATTTTGCAAAATTACTGGATGTGCAAAATTACTGGATGATATCGTAAAATTTAGTTGGCGTTCTCTCTTAACAGTGGTCCGTTGGCCAAACGCCAGTTAAGACACCCAAGGACCAGTCGGAACTCTGTCTACCTTGTCCGACTGGTTAGTTCATTACTTGCCTCTGCAATATAAAAACCACTGTTTGTTTATACTGCTTCAAAATTACATAGTCCCATGCTAGTGACAATGTAGTAAGGAAACCCCAAAATATGGACCAGTGAAGAAGCTGGAGGACCAGTGAAATGACAAGCAAACTGGTACTGCTGGCCAGTCACTAAAAAAGGTTATGGGCAAACCCTGATAGTACACAATTATTTAAGTTTATGATGCAATCCCATAAGCCTCTTTTCATGTAAGTACAAAATTCCACTTAAATTTGAATGAGAAATTAAAGAAAAATTGTATCAAAATAGAACTATAGGAGTGGATGCCGTGTCTGAATCAAGTGATTGCGGCTACGGCTACAGTCGCTGACTGCAACGATAGCATTGAAGAGTAGGATTTTTCAGCAATCCAGCCATAGACACGTCCATTGATTCAGACATGGCTTAAGCTTGTTAAGTACAATATAATCATAATATGTGAGCCATTCAAGTATAGGCAAGTATGCATTGAAGCCCGCCAGGATTTTATTTAATTTTTTATTTTTTTCCTTAAAGGGGAAGCACTTTTGTTTGATTGTTTTGAATATTTACACACAATTTTCTCTTATTACAATGTTTATGTTTAACAAACTCCTAACTTGAAGAACTGCCCCAACTGAAAATGGGTTTTTCCCAATTAGAATACAATGAAGTTGGGCCAGCTACAACTATAGATGGGCTAGCTGTAACCATAGTTGGGAAATGCCCAACTATAGTTGGGATGCTCATCAAGCTGGGGTAATTCCTCTAAACACACAGCAGTCGTCAAATCGCACTCAAGAAAAGTCTTCAAATAATCAACCACTCTACACTCAAGTATTGACCCAATTCATCTTCAAAGAGCTGCTTAAGTACAAAAAGTAGCTAAGCATAACATTATTATGCTTACCAGATTAATAGTTGCCAGCCAAAATACCATGTTACATGTTACATTTGTCACTGACATCTAGCTCCTTTTTGCTAAGCAGAAACTTGTTAAGCAATTATTGTCTGCTTGAGCAGCTCAATGGGATTCGGGCCCCGACATCATCATTGCAATATTCTTGATTGCGCCATTTTGGGGCCCAATTTCATGGCTGTGCTTACCGCCGAATTCTGCGCTTGCGATCGCCATTCTCTGCTTACCGAGTAAGCGCTGAATTTCTGCGCTAGCTTTGTAAGCGTAGAATGTCTAGTAACTTGGACTACGCAAGAGCACAAGCAAAAACTCCCTGCTAACCAGGGAAATCTGCTTGATGTAAGCACGGAATTCCCTGCTTCTGTAAGCGCCGATTCTTTGCTTACGGTAAAGCAGAGCCATGAAATTGGGCCCGGTTCTGAGGCAGCATTTGAACCAGTGAAAGGGGTCAATATACGGTAGAAAATAACATGGATACATCGAAACAACTAGCCTGTGATCCCTACCTTCATTTCTATAGCACACTTCATGGGTTTATCAACAGGCATAAACAATTTCACAGTTCAGTTCTAATCTGAAAGACGCTTTAAAAGTAAACTTTATTTACCAATTGTGCTTTTTTTTAAGACGAACGCCTCAAAAGTTGGATTTCAAAAAATTCAATCTCAGTGCAAAAAAAATGAAGGAAGCTATTTAAATTTGGCATCAGAATTTAGGTGTTTTATATACAGAATTGAATTTAGGTAATAATTTAATGTTTGAATATAAGTAATGAATGTGTTGATCAAAGATTATAGAGCGATTAGTGACCCTGAGATACATACGCATGGCAATGTATGGGGGCCATTTCAGCAAGCGATGATTTGTTATATCATTGGCAGCAATGGTTATTGCCTGCACTGATCAGGGATGTGACAGGCTGTTGATAAAAAAAACCTGAACCTGAGCTTGCGAGCTCGAAAACTTGCGAGCACGAAGCCCACTAAAAGTAATAACATTTATCTTTGGTTTTTAAAAGCCATACTCTGCCATCTGGGGCGTTTAATATGAGTTTATCTTCATTTGTTTTTGTTTAAGTTTAATCTTAAGTAAACAAAAACAAAATCTATTGTTGCATCAAAAGAGTTGCTTGCTAAAATGGCGTCTTGTGCACATTTCACATTTTATCTTGTGCCTTCAGCGCTCAATAATCTATGGTATTGAATTAATCTTTTAATTTGAGCAAAATTTAGTGTAATGTTTGAATACAAAAATACATTTTATAAGGTGAACCTGGAACAGTAACCACAACAGGATCCGCACCAGTTAACTGAAAATTATTGAGTAAGTGCACCACCAGCAGAGCCATTATCTGAATCAACAATAAAATCATATATAACACATCATTTCATACAAATCTGACGATTTTTGAAAATGTGATACCTTTTGAAGTTTCGATAGCGAATACACAAGTGAAGATTGTCACTGTATCATGGACGGATGTAACATGACTGCCGAGAAAGACTGATTGATATTATGAGGTAATGAGATTAGGAAGGTCAAAGGTCACTGAGATCAAATTCATCATCGTCAATGTCGGTGACGGAGACGAGAGAACTTTTCGCTGTTCCTGATTCTCCATGACCTGAAGGGGAGATGAGACGGGAAAAAAAAGAAATTCCATTTATTTATTTGTTCTGGTTTCGAAGTCAAAGATTCAAAGAATATTTTATTTGATTATATTCTGCGACAATGCAATCACATGCATCCAGTTACTCATCAAAGATGACACGAACTGACACACGGTGTACAAAAACCACTATTTTAAAAAGTTTTCAGCTTTCCACAGCGAATGGATATCGGTGCCATATAGTTTGGATGATTAATGTTTATTGATTGAGTATGCTTAGTCCTACCTTTAGATGATCCCCACATACTGGTGTTGTATGTGTTAGACATATCAGTGTCTGACTTCCTGCCACCAGCTGTAGGAGGTCTACCTTGTCTCGGCCTACGGAGAGATGAATGGACAGAGGGAGTGAAGTCAAAACGATGACCAAGACTTGAGGCCTATATTTATAAATATATCTATCAATTCTGGTTGTGAAGCCAGGGATTCTCAGAAAAGAGAACTTAATCACTATACTAGCCATGGCGAGAAGACAAGGAAGGAAGTTTCAGTTTGAGATGGGGGAGGAAAACTCATGACAATTATTTCAGGGAAAACCCACGTAACCAGGTAGGTACTGCAAACCTGATAGGACCCACATAGTGCCACCGGCAGGATTTGAACTGGGGTCCTATAGGTGGAAGGCAAGAAAAGATACCTCTACACCAACCCAATGGCCCCTTGGGGTATGTGAATGATTAACAAGTAACTAGAATGATTTCAAAAGTTCCATGCTTTGGAGAAAATGTGTGTTGTTTACATTTGTGCAAATCAGAGACCAGCAGCCGATTTCACGAAATGCTAGGATTAATCCTATCTCGAGTTAGGATGAGTAACTCGTCCTAACTTAAGACTAGTCCTATCTCTTAGCATTGCCTAGGACTAGTCCTAAGTTAGGAAGAGTTTGGTGAAATCGACGGCTGGTCTTGTGAATGTAACATGGGATATTGTAGAAGGAATTTAACATTCTTGAAAAAATTCTGTAAAAGAAAAAAAAAGAAGTTATACCTCCAGTCTACTTCTAAAAACATTTATTTCCAACAAAGTGATACAATATACAAAGTAATAATGACCAGGATAGCCGAGTTATTAAAGGATTGAAGAGACAGTATGGAGGCCGATTTGATAAGCCGACGCTTGTAGTAATCAGTCTGTGGACAGACAGAGACAAGACAAACAGACATAGCATGGAGACTGATTTGTTAAACCAAGGCTTCTAGTAATCAGTCTGTGGACAGACAGAGACAAAACAGACAGACTAACAAAGACAGTATGGAGGCTGAATTGATAAGCTGACGCTTGTAGTAATCAGTCTGTGGACAGCCCGAGACAAAACAGACAGACTAACAAAGACAGTATGGAGGCTGAATTGATAAGCCGACGCTTGTAGTAATCAGTCTGTGGACAGACAGAGACAAGACAAAAAGACAAACAGAGACAGTATGGAGACTGATTTGTTAAACCAAGGCTTGTAGTAATCAGCCTGTGGACAGACAGAGACAAGACAGACAGACAAACAGAGACAGTATGGAGGCCGATTTGATAAGCCGACGCTTGTAGTAATCAGCCTGTGGACAGACAGAGACAAGACAGACAGACAGACAAACAGAGACAGTATGGAGGTCGATTTGATAAGCCGACGCTTGTAGTAATCAGCCTGTGGACAGACAGAGACAAGACAGACAGACAAACAGAGACAGTATGGAGGCCGATTTGATAAGCCGACGCTTGTAGTAATCAGTCTGTGGACAGACAGAGACAAGACAAACGGACAAACAGAGACAGTACTGCCTATTTTGATAAACTAAGGCTTGTTGTAGTAATCAACCTGTAGACAGACAGAGACAAGACAAACAGACAAACAAAGGAAGTACAGAACTGAACTTACGCTGGGACAGGCAAAGAGGCAGACTTTGAGCGAGGCACGGAATAATTGCTTCCATCGAGAGATGAGATGGCTAGGCTCTCATCATCATCATCTTCATCACTTGCATCCGGTAACGTCTTGAAGAAAGGAAAGAAATTATCTAATATTAAAAAAGTTAGACAGGTTTATTATAGTTTTGGGTTGGACAAAGAAAAAATGACCAGTGCTAGACTTGACCCAGTGACCTATACGGATTAACACGCCGGCGCTCTAACAACTGAGCTATCTAGCCCTAATGATTGGGGTCCAAGTTGGTAGTCTCCCTATTCTGTAAATATCTTTGTTCGTGGTGTACCAATCAGAAGCCAAATCTACCCAGTCATGTCACACACTCTTCAGTCTCCTGACGATGACTAGAGCAAGCTAGTCGAAACAGTGGGACCGATTAAGAACTCACTCGGCAGCAGTGAAGTTAATAACGAGAAGTCCCCTCGATCCACTGAGCGAGAGTAGTAGTCCCGGCTGATTTCCTACCTTCCGCCCAGGTAGTAGTTGATAAGCAGGACAGTTCTTTTCAGAACTAAGAAGTCTCCCGAAATCCGAATAATCTACTCCGCGACAGTAGAATAATAGCAAGACAAGTTCTCGAAAAACAAATTCTACCTAGCAAGTAGATTAACACATGGGTTAGCGCAAACCAAATATACAGATTCTATCTATTGGAAAATAATTTGATCGCAAAAGTAAATGTGACCTTTCAGCCCCTCTTTAAGAAATACATTCTGGTTTGAACAAGCTTACCGGTATCCTTGGAGATGGTGACCTTCCATCATCCCTTGAGTCTGGTCTGAGATTATCCGATTGACCTGTACCGCCGAGGTCAACTCCCCCTACTGGCTTATGGTCTGATCGTCTAGTGGACAGCTGTCGCTCTATACTCTCAGCCATTCTGGCGATCGCTGGACTCTGTCAATTGAAACAGGGTAAGATGGAAAATGATTTCTTTGAGAATTGTATTTCTTGGGACTTAAAATTCTCAAGAATTCTGCGAGAAAAGAAAATCCAATAACCTCTGGGAAAAGGGTTTCCTTAATAATAATAATAATAATAATAATAATAATAATAATACTAACTAGTTCTTATATAGCGCATTTTACAATAACGTCTCAATGCGCTTTACATTAATGTCCTGTTCATTGGGCCAATAACATTCCTTTAATCTTTCTCAGCTCCCTGGAGAGTATACAGCCCCGAGCTGCTGTGGCGCTCAGAAGGCTTTTTCAAACACAATATCAACCACTACCCTTGCAGGTACCCATTTATACCCCTGGGTGAAGAGAAGCAATTATAGCGAAGTGTCTTGCTCAAGGACACAAGCGTCATGACCGGGACTCGAACCCACACCCCGATGACTAAACCACCAGAACTTGAATCCAATGATCTAAACCACTGAGCCATGACACCCTATAGTTCGGAAAACAACCTATTATAATAAGCACTATTAACATACAGTCAACCCTTGTTATATAGAGCATTGTTTCATAAAGGGATTCTGCTTACAAAGACCAAAATCTTAAGTCCTGAATCCAATTCCTTCTTTGTGTCTCTTTGTTTTACTGTCCTCTTATAATAACGTTCCTGTTATAAAGAGGTAATTTGGCCAGTCCCAGCAACCTTGTTTTAACGAGAGTTGACTGCATTTCAAATTTAGGAATATTTCAATTTGAACGTCTTAATATCAAGTAAGCTTTGATTTAGATGTCCTCAAAGTAACTGTTTGGCGTGTCGTGGCCAAGCCAAGCGGTCTAGTTTATCGGCCTCAAGCTATTGTGGTTAAGTCATCAGGGTGTGGGTTCGAATCATGGTAATAACACTTGTATCCTTGGGCAAGACACCTAACTATAATTGCTTCTCTTCAGCCAGGGGTAAGTGGGTACCTGTAAGGGCAGAGATGGTTCTTGTGATTGATTTAGCTTGGTAGGTGCGAAACATATCTGGCAGCACAGGCTGTATACTCCCCAGGGAGCTGAGATGGTTTAAGGAACGAAATAAATGGCCCAGTGACCAGGGGTAATAATGTTGGAGTGCCATGAGTGTCACTGAGTGATAGATTTGATCGCTATATAAGAAGCCATTATTATTATTAGCAGTAGTAGTATTATTATTATTACTAGCAAAACAAAAGTGAAGCATGGACCAGTCGTTTACCTTAGGCCTTCCTGAAGTTACCGGTCTACCCTGTTTTCCTTGCTGCTGCTGCTGCTGCTGCTGCTGCTGCTGCTGCTGGCTGGCTCTTCCTCTATCATGGCTCACCTCATCCAGTTCACTAATATCTTCAGAATCCCAATCGCTATCATCATCCATCCCCTCTGCCTTCCCTCTCTGGGCAAGCTGGCCGGTAGGTACAGATGGAGCAGGTTCTCGTTTCTTTATGTGCTCCTCATCCATAGTGATATCACTCTCCTCTTCTTCATCTTCAGAAATGTCTTCCTCGGAATCTTCATCATCATCATCATCATCATCATCAATGTCATCGTCGTCATCACTGTCTTCAAAATCATTGTGGCCGTTCATATCAAATGATCTGAATCAAATCAGAGAGAATTCCATGCAATGAATCAGTACATGCACCTGCATTCTGATGGATTGGAAGTGATCGCGACCGACAAATTTTACATTTCACACAATCTCATTTCACAAGATCTTTCTCAAATTTTCAAAATGGTAACTCTCCTTAAACGCTTGGAATCGGCTACTCCTTCACTACACACTCTTCACTGGCTTCCAGTCCGACACCATAAATGTACTTCAAAATGAACTGAAATGCTTTCAATTTTTCATGGAGTAGATCTGAGCTACCTCAATGAATGCGTACATCAATAGAAACCTGGACAACCTGGCCTACGCTGGGGCTCCGACTGCGCCGTTCTTGCTGAATATAGAATTGTTAATTCTGCTGGCGACACTGCTTTCACTAACGCAGCTCCCAGACTTTGGAATGAACTGCCATCTCAGGTCAGATTGTTAGACACTATTCAATCATAAGAAAGCACTTCCGTCTTAAAGACACACTTATTTCTGAAATGTTCTATCTATCTGATGAGCTTTGATGCTTGTCACAGCGCTGTCATCTATGAAATAGCACTTGATAAGAAATTATTTTTATTTAAGGAGCGCTGTGAAATAGTGCTTGATAAGAACTTATTATTATTTGAGGTTATTGACCCGAATGCCTGGCAATAGATAAAGGCAAAGTATGTCTTTGGTTTTTGGAACCGTTCCATTGTTTTAATCCTATATAAATGTAGATATACACAACAAAACTTACCTGTGAAAATTTCATCTCTAAAGGTGGTAGGGTTTTTGAGATATCTGGAGCGGCTATGCCCAAGCAGGAAGAATATCCATAATTGGAATACGAGAAAAATACGCTTTCATGCAGAAACGTTTCTCAGATAGACAATCTTTTTAACCCTTTTCTCTAAAGCCATGCTCCTTAGAGAGGAATCATTTCTTAAACATTGTTTTACATTATCAACAGCTGCAGTGCTTCTTACCAAGTAAGTTTCTATGGTATAGATAGTTCCCAGTAGACGCCATCTTTACGGGCAAATCGCATTTTGGCTTGCAGGCGCGTCAAGCGCTCAAATTATTAACGCAGCCGCGTCATTCACTAACCAATCATGCAATGAGTTTGGTGAAATGTGCGAATGCTGCACGCCGTTCTCACGCGTAACGCATGACTGTGTGTTCCAAATTGCCCGTAAAGATGGCCGACTTACGTCATACTGCAACCTATCTATTGAATTTGTTGAGTAACTACCAAAGGTATACCTTGCCTTTAAGACTGGCACCCCAATGATGCCAATATTCAACTTACACTCTGGCTGGAGATCCCGGTACCTTGGTACCAGACTTGAGCGATGATGACTTAGGCAGCTCGGGGCTTCTTGGTGCAACAGGTGGAGGTTCCTGCTTTGGGACTCTAGGTCTCTCCTTAACTGATTGATGGGTGTGGCTCACAGCGGGTGTCTTGGCTGAAGAAGAGTGAGGGGTTGATCTTGTAGTCTTAGGTTGGGGCTGCGTTTTGGGAGTGGGATGGTTGTCTTTGAGTTTTGAAAGTTTCGGGGTTGACTTTGGCGTAGGGGATGCTGGTAAGGAATACAAAACAAAAGGTTCAAAGTTAGTAAAATCCAGGTATTCTTCAATTAAGCATAATTCATGGTAATGCAGATGGTTCTGTATTACTGACAAATTGCACAATCCTTGGTAGTTAATAATGCTAATCAGACATGATATTTGGTCCTTTAAAAAAGGTAGGAACATTTCATTGAGCACAAGGGCTGACTTACATGTACACATGGAATAAGCTTTAACATACTTTTTGGGCTATTTAATCACAATTTTCACAAACAAATTCAAGGGCCAAAAAACCCCAACAGAAATCAGACTAAAGTAGGAAGAATACCATGCCTGATGTTATGCATCTATAACTGAACTTATTCAATCAAAGATTGTGTTTTTTATAGAATAGTCAACACGCACTTCCAACTTCAACAAGAGTCACAAAACCCTCACTCTAAATCTGTGATATCAGGGATGTATACTCCCCAGGGAGCTGAGAAAGATTAAAGGAATGTTATTGGCCCAATGACCAGGGCACTAATGTAAAGCGCATTGAGACGTTATTGTGAAATGCGCTAAATAAGAACTAGTTATTATTATTATTATTATTATAATATCATAATTAAACTGTAATGTAAAGATTTGGGCTTCAGCGTTACCATCCTAAATGAGAGTTAGTATTTTTATCTCAGGCAATTCCATAATTTCACTTAATTTCAGTTATTAATTCTGGCTGTAAAGTCAAACATTCACAGAAAAATGCAACTTAATCACTATACTAGCCCAAGAACCCCATGGAGAGAAGACAAAGAAGGAAGTTTCAGTTTAAGATGTGAACCCCAGAGAAATATTACAGATACAACCCACGCAATAAGGTAGTGACTGAAAACCGAATCCACATAGCGCCCTTGGCGGGATTTGAACTAGGGTCCTAGAGGTGGAAGGCGAGAAAGCACAGCTATTCCAAGCATGATACTTGTCCCTCGGAAAAACATAGGAAAATGTTATTGACCGCCAACATAGGGCTAGATAGCTCAGTTGGTAGAGCGCCGGCACGTTAAACCGGAGGTCGTTGGTTCAAATCCAGCTCTAGTCAATTTTTCTTTGTTCAACCCAAAATCATTTAACAAATTACCCAGTCAGTTTCCCTTGTGGTTTATTATTTGAAAATGTTATTGAGTACAGGGGCTGACATACATGTCCACATGATAAAGGCTTTTAGTAGACTTTTCAGGCTATTCAATAGCAATTTGGCTGATGTTCTTAGAGCCATATGATCGGACTTAAGTAGGAAAATATTATGCCAGTTACGCAAACCCAAACACTTCATTTTTGTATTCATTTTTGTTCATCCCAAAATTAAAATACCATTAGATATTAGAAGAATACGCTTTGTACTACTTTTGCATTAAAATCATACAACTCAACTAAATTTAATGAATGGTTTGTCAAATCTAAAAGCTCTCATTCTATGAATCTTAGATCCAAAAGAACTCTTCATGAAGTTCTATGTAAAACTGCTCTTCTTAGTAACAGTCCAGTTCCCTACTTCAACAGACTTGTCAATAACTCTCTCAGTTCACTCCCACCATCCTTGTAATTTTGTGTGCATTTTAGAATTTTATGTGGTTTTTCATGTCCTCCTGGTTGAGTGTGCTTCTTACTGTGCAATATTTTTTACGTGCTTTGTGTGTTTCTTGATTTCCTAAATGCCTCTTTGTTAGATTCATTCTTCATTTTTAAACTGTTTACTTTAAAAAACTATTTGTATTCCTTTTATTTTTAATGTATGTTTTGTAATTCAGCCGGTAGGCTGCAATGAGCAGTTTTTTAAATAAACCATAATAATAATAATAATAATAATAATAATAATAATAATAATAATAATTACAACTGTAAGGGTAGATCTGTTACAGAAGGCAGCACTTTTGGGAACAGCGAGAATCCTGAGAAAGACCTTTGAGATCTAAGGCTACGGGACGTAGCCCAACTCAAGGAGTTACCGGCACAAAGGAAAATGTGATCTTTCTTTTGTAGGCTGTGATGAAATGAAATGAAATAATAATAATAATAATAATAATAAGTTTTGTAAGTCTTTGAGAGATATTTACTTGATTTGGGTCGCTTGAGAGGATGTTCCTTGCCTTTGTTCATCTTCGCAGAGGTCTTCATCCCTTTAAGTTTCTGAACGAGCCTCCTTTCAACCTCTTCCTTCACCGACTTTCTTATATCGTAGAATTTTCCGAACCTTTTGGCAATGATCTGGCGCTCCTCTTTCATTCGCTTTAACTTGTTGTCCAAGGAGCTTGCTGTGATGCCCTTGACACCCTGTGTGGGAGATCATACAAAGGGGTAAGGCAGGGATGTGATAGGCTGTTGAAAAAAACCATGAACTCTGACTCTGAGCACAAAGCTTGCGAGCTCAAAAACTTGTGAGCACGAAGCCCACTAATAACATTTATCTTTGGTTTTAAAAGCCCTACTCTGCAATCTGGGGCGCTATATATGGTTTTATCTTCATTTTTTATGACTTTGATCTTAAGTAAAAAAATACTATATATTTATATTTATATATCATAAATATATATTTTTTTTTGGGGGGGGGGGCAAAAAAACTTAATTTCTTTTTGGGGAAATAAAATAAAATGTATTTCCGGTTAAAAACAAAGAAATCACATCCCTGGTAAGGGGATAGCAAGATGGCCAGTGAGGGGTAGAAGATGTGAGGATATTAAACTGAAACAAATATTTTTTAGTTTTTTTTGTTTTGATGTTTGACTTTACGAGGACGGAATAAAGGTAGGGTCATAGATCGGTAAATACTCCAAAAAATAATGACCATTAAACGTACTTGTGAGAAGCGCTGCAGCTGTTGATAGTATAAACTAATTTGAGAAAGGATTCTCTTTCAAGTGATACGGTTTGGATAATTTTCACCCAAAGTCAATTGAATCTGAGAAACGATTCATGAATGATACGTTTCTCAGATTTCTGAGGGTTGGTGTCCGCTTGCAAATGCTACGACCAGAGATGCAGTTGGTACTCTCCGTCACCACGCCTAAACAAACATGGATGGATTTGACGTTCTTGTGAAAACACTGTAACAGTTTCTTGCTGTTTTCTCAACAAGTAGACACTGAATTCAGCTGAAACTTTCACATGTGACTTCTATAGTATCAGTCTTTATAATTGTCCCTAAAAATAAGCATTTCCTTGACAAAAAACCCATATAATTATGACCCAACCTTTAAGAAGTAGAATTATAATTATGTTGAAAACAAAACAATAAATGCAGCTTTGAATAAATAGAACAAGTTATCTAGACTTCACCGATGAACATGAGCAGAATTTCTTTAAATATTTTCTAAGAATAAAGGAAAACAACTTTAAGAGGACTAGAATTATTACCTCAGGTACTCCACATTTTTCCAGATTTCTCTGAAGCACCAATGACAGATCCTCTTTCAGTTTGACCATTTCGTGCTCATCTGTATTTGCAAAAAATAGGTAGAAAAGAACCCAGTTCTCAGTTTAAAGCCAAACCTTTTAATAATTGCCTTTTTAGAAAACTTAGATTGTCATTTCTTGGGTTGAAACACTTCACACAAATGTGAGCGAGAGGCTAGTGACACAGTAGATTCCAGCCAACCTTTTCAACAAATTATTGGCCAACATTTTGAGGTGTGAAATTCTACTTTGCTTTTGGGTTCAAAGGTAAAAGCAAAGCAGCCATTCAGCAAATAAATTTTGAAAAATCTGACTCAAAATGCCTCTGTTTCAATTACAAGAGTATCAGTTCAACTTAAATTTAAAGTGTTGCTGTTTGTTTTGGACCTTGTATGCTTTCTCCTCAAAGGAAAAAAATGAGAAAAAACCTGGGCTTGATTTCACAAAGCAACAAGATTCATCTTAAGATCAGTGCTTTGAACTGTGGCATTCTGCTTTGTTGAGATTGATACACACTTAGAAATCAATGTTAGCTCTTTGTGAAATCAGCCCCTGGTAGGTTTCAAAACATATGACCTTTGATAGGTATCTGCAGGTCTTTCAGGTTAGTAAAAAGGTTGCGACATATTACATTTTTGTTGTTGATTAATCTTCAAACACAAGATGAAATTAATGGTTTTATGGTTAGTATATAGACGCCGGGCAGGTGGGGCTCGTCAGCCATGGGAGGCAGCCCGCCTAGGAGAAGGAAACTCTGAGTCCAAACCCCAGCTATTGGTACGTAGCACCACTGCCTTGTGGCTTACTTGTGTTAGAGTAAAGGCTAAGGGAGTAAACCCTGAAAGAAAATCTGGAGTGGAGCCCCACAGGTGGTTGAGTGCTTCATCGAACACTTCTCCGGCAACTCCTGCAGTCAACCTGGCACCGAATGTATTGGTCCTACCTTTCCTTCGGATCGCACCAGCAAGACCGAGAGGGGGATTCTGATGATTGGGCAACCCAGTTTCTCCTTATACACGCCCAGGCTAGCGCCCTGGAGAGGACACTTCAGCTACGCTCTGCGTAGAAACCAACACGGAGAACTTCAGTTACCGGTTATAAGCCTGAGCTGATTTGGCGTAAAGCTAGGCGCCAGGGGTCGTTCTCGACGGTGGGAGAGGTTATTTAACTTCACTGGACAGCTACCGCCCGCCTTAAGCTGAGCAGCCCTCAGCCAATTAGGTGCTGTCCCGCCACTGGCCACCTGTTCCACTGGGTGCGTGGGACTTAGGGTAACACCCGACAAGTGGACAGTAACAACTGCACCAACCAACAAAGCAAATAAAAATAAACCAGTACTCAAGTTTGGGTCCTGGAATGTTCGTACAATGACGACCGGAATCTCAAATGACCTCGAATCCATCAGCGATATTCGGAAAACTGCCATCATCAATAATGAGCTCCTTCGCCTGCAAATTGACATTGTAGCCCTACAGGAGACGCGCCTGGCAGACTCTGGATGTCTCAAGGAGAAAGATTACACCTTTTTTTGGCACGGTAAAAAAAAAAAAAGACAAGAGGGAGTATGGAGTTGGCTTTGCTATAAGGAACTCACTTCTCAACTCCACAGAACTTTGCGAAAATGGCTCTGAGCGCCTCCTTTCCATGCGCTTGAACACTACGGATGGTCCAGTGCATCTCCTAAGTGTATATGCCCCAACCCTCATGGCAGACAGGGACATAAAAGACTCTTTCTACAGCCAACTCGACAGCATCATTGGTCAACACCCTAAACAAGAAGCCCTTTTCATCCTCGGCGACTTCAATGCCAGGGTAGGCTCTGATCAAGATGCATGGCCAACATGTCTAGGCCATTTTGGAGTGGGGAAAACAAATGACAACGGTCAGCGTTTACTGGAATTGTGCTCATATCACGGGCTTTGTATCACCAACACCTTCTTCAGTACTAAACCACACCACAGAGTATCTTGGAGGCATCCAAGGTCTAAGCACTGGCATCAACTGGACCTCATAATTTCAAGGCGGTCACACATCAAGGGTGTTCTTCTTACCAGAACATACCATAGTGCAGATTGTGACACAGACCACTCACTTATCTGTTCCAAGATCAGATTGCAGCCAAAGAGAATCCACCGCTCGAAACAAACAGCAAAATCACGTATCAATGTAACAAACACTGTCTTCGCAGACAAAGTAGAAGAATTCAACACAGCACTTGCATCTGCATTAACTCAACATAATCATTGTTCTCACTTAGAACAACAATGGCAACACCTGAAGACTGCTACATATTCTAGTGCACTATCAGTCTTTGGAAAGAAAGCTGGATCTAAAAGTAACGACTGGTATGCTGAACATGCTGAAGTACTCAGTCCACTCATCGAGGCCAAACGCTCTGCTCTGCAAGTTTATAAGGACTCACCGTCAGTATATTCTCTTCAGACTCTGCAGACCGCTAGAAGCCATGTACAGAAGATGGTCAGAACCTGCGTGAACCAGTACTGGGCAGATCTCAGTGCCAAGATACAGCAAGCGTCAGACATGGGCAACATCGGGGGTATGTACGAGGGAATAAAGAGGGCCATTGGTCCAACCCAGTGTAAGACAGTTCCGCTAAAGTCTACTTCAGGTGCGGTCATAACAGATAAGTCGCAGCAGCTGGAAAGATGGGTCGAACATTACGGTGATCTCTACTCGCGTGAAAACAAAGTCGATCAGGCTGCTCTGGATGCCATCGAACGCCTACCACAGATGGCTGAACTGGACAACATACCCACTCTGGAAGAATTGAGCAAGGCAATTGATAGACTACCTTCCGGTAAAGCCCCGGGGAAAGACTGCATACCAGCCGAAGTCATTAAATGCGGGAAGCCCACCCTGCTAATTCCACTTTACAAGCTGTTGTGTCAATGCTGGGAAGTAGGTGCCGTACCACAAGACCTGAAGGATGCCAACATCATAACACTCTACAAAAACAAGGGAGAGCGTAGTGACTGTAATAACTATCGTGGAATCTCACTGCTTAGCATAGTTGGGAAGTTATTTGCCCGAATAGTGCTTCACCGACTACAAGAACTTGCAAGCAGGGTATATCCTGAGTCGCAATGTGGGTTTCGCGCCAAAAGGTCTACAATAGATATGATATTCTCTTTGAGACAACTTCAAGAGAAATGTCGGGAGCAACAGCAACCACTGTACATCGTCTTTATCGACCTCACCAAAGCCTTCGACCTTGTGAGCAGAGACGGACTATTCAAGATGCTGCCTCTTATTGGCTGTCCACCAAAGCTCCTAAGTATCGTCAGGTCCTTCCATGATGGCATGATGAGTACTGTACAGTTTGACGGTTCAATGTCCAAGAAATTTGGGGTAAAGAGTGGAGTTAAACAGGGCTGTGTTCTTGCTCCTACATTATTCAGTATCTTCTTTGCTCTGCTGCTCAAACACGCCTTCACTTCAGCAACTGAAGGAATCTACCTCCATACCAGATCTGATGGCAAGCTGTTTAACATTGCTCGACTGAAGGCCAAGACCAAGACAAAGGAAGTACTTATCAGGGATATGCTCTTCGCAGACGATGCAGCCATTTCAGCTCACTCAGAACCAGAATTACAGTCTCTGTTGGACCGTTTTTCATCGGCATGTGAACAATTTAATCTAACAATCAGCTTGAAAAAGACACAAGTGATGGGACAGGGCACCCCTTATCCTCCAGCAATTACAATCAAGGACTATCCACTAGAAGTTGTCCATCAATTTACTTACCTTGGCTCTACAGCCACTGACAACCTTTCACTTAATGTAGAACTGTGCAAACGGATAGGTAAGGCTTCCACAACCCTCTCCAGATTGACCAAGAGAGTGTGGGATAACAGGCATCTAACTACAACCACCAAGATAGACGTATACAAGGCCTGTGTCATCAGCACTCTACTGTACGGCAGCGAGTCTTGGACAACCTACTCCTCACAGGAAAGGCAGCTTCAAGTATTCCACATGAGATGTTTGCGTCGCATCCTTGGAATCACCTGGCAAGACAAGATTACCAACAACGAGGTCCTCTCCACAGCAGGTATCCCATCAATGTACACTCTGCTACGTCAGCGACGTCTTCGCTGGCTAGGACATGTCAGCAGGATGGAGGATGGTCGAATACCAAAACACCTACTGTACGGGGAAATTGCCAAGGGAAAACGAAGTAGAGGTCGTCCACAGCTGCGTTTCAAGGATGTCTGCAAGCGAGACATGAAAGCTCTCGGCATGGACGCCGACAGCTGGGAGGCCCTTGCCACCAATAGAGCAGTTTGGAAACGGGAACTGTCCAAATATCTGCTTAAAGGCGAAAGCTCACTCCAAACAGCATCTGATGAAAGGAGGAAGAAGAGGAAGTCCAGTCAGAGTCAGCTGCGAACAACAAACACTCAACCACCCACAGTTCCACCAGTCTTCCAATGTCAGGGCTGCAACCGATTTTGTAAATCCAAAATTGGTCTGTACAGCCACACAAGACGGTGTACATTATCCTCTACAGGCGCTTCATCATAGTCTGCCAAGACTGACAGATGCCAACAATAGACGCCTTGCGTATGGCAGCGCCCTCACTGAGGTAAAAGGAAGACCTCTCAATGGCTGATAGTTGTGTGTGGCGCATTGAAGCCTAACTACTACGGGCAGTGCGCCGTATCGATACCTCTCGTCACTAACCCCTGAAAGGGAAGTGCTGAATAACAGCGCTAATTGGCTAATCAAAAGGGACTACTGTGTGTGCACGCTTCTTAAAAACGCATGTCAAAATGCAAGTGTTCTGATGCAATCCACTTCAAATGACTAATGTTTTTACTTGGTCACCCTAAACTGCATACAGTATCAAAGAAGAATGATAGGGGACCAGTTGCTCTATGACTTGATGCCACTTTGATAGCCACAAGAATAATGAAAATATCCAATATATTTGTATGTTTCAAAGTCTCACTTCCAGGGGTTATGATCGTGTGAGGCATTCTGGGGGAAAATGGCGTGTGGTTCGGCGCGTACATAAATGCCTGTCTCCATTCTTTGTCCTTAGTGCTGGCAGTGTATGCAAAGGGGGGGGGGGTCTATTCTATTTCAAGCTTGCCTGAGGTACTTTGAGGCTTCTACGAAACCTGTAGCTTCAAGATTCTATAAAATGTATTTATCATCCACCAGAAGCTTGAACAAGGATTTGTGAGTATTGAAAGATATGTCAGTATGAAGAACTGCAATCTGGTAAATAACTACAACTCTAATCAAGTCAACTCCAGTTTCAGATGATATGAAAATCAGCACCCTGAGTTTAAGAAAGAAGCGTTAAATCAAGAAGATGGCTCTATACTAAATATATACGAAAGAGGAAAAAGTAACTAGTCCTTAAAAGTTGTTGAAAAACTATGTTAGTATGAAGAATCAATCCACCATCAGGTTGATTGTAGACACTTCGTACCTAAGGCCCAATTTCATAAAGCTACAAAAATTTGCTGAGCGCAGAAAAATCCTGCTTAGCAGAAACAGGTTACCGGCCAAAATAACATGTTATTCACATTGTTGTGACTGGTGTCCAGCTCTATTTATGCTTAGAAAACAAACTGTAAGCTTTATGAAAATGGTTCCTTCTTCAAAGAATTAAAAGAAAAACATTAGCATTGTCTATAGATGGTATCAATAAACCCTTATCACCCTAATGAGTCTAACTCCCAGACAAATTTATTACAGAAAGTTGACAATTTGAAAAGCACCAGTCTATTTTGGACTTGAGCCTCACTTTGATTCATGAGGGCCTTTTTCCAAACTCGGCTTGGGCCCCGGGTCCGGCTTGGGCTCTGTCGTCAAATTTTGGAGCAGTGTTCATTTTACACAGTGTTTCCAACATCAAACGGAACACGGAGACGGTGACGGAGCCTACGCCGAGGTTTGGAAAAAGCACTACGAAACCAAGATGGTTCCCAATAGCAGATCAATAATGATAGAGGTTTCATTTAAAAGGCATCAGTCTTTTTGGAAAACCGCCTCATTTTAAACCTCATACACTTATGTATTAGGAACCAAAATAACTCCCTGTTTTAACACAGTGTGGCAAAGGTCAATGATATCAACTCGAAGAGATAGTGGATGATTTAAAGTCAAATTACTGCCAAATGTCGTCACACAACCCTGGTTAAAACACACTGCACCACGGGTCAAAGGTCATGGGTACCATACCAAATGATTCATCTTCCTCATCATCATCATCGTCTACAAATGAAACTTCTCCTTCTGAGAAATCCTCAGAATTGTCAGATGCTGTGAAGAAATAGATAAGGAATGCCATGCAAGGAGAAACTGGACAAGGAATACAGTGATGGGTTAAAATAAGGGAAGCAACGATGGTAAAACCTTGGGCCTGTACATTCCTTCAATTGTCAAATTTCAAAGATGGACAAATTAGTGCACAATTCCCTATGAGCCATGTAAATTTGTTTATTTAAACTCTCTTACTGTCTGACCATTCAATATCATCCACTGTGGTTTTGAATGATAGATAAAGTTTAAACTGCACCAGGGCCCAATTTCATGGAGCTGCTTTTAAAAGCACAAAAAGTAGCTTAGCACAGCAAAATAATGCTTACCAGCCAAACTACCATGTTACACGAACAATTTGTGACGTTTATCTTGCTCTTTTCTGCTTAGCAGACAAATGTTAAGCAATATTTTCTGCTTAAGCAGCTCTATGAAATTGGGCCCGAATTGCAATATGATATCATGTTGTGAAGGCACAGTCAACCCTCCTACAGTTTTACCATTCAATATTATCCACTGTGGTTTTGAATGGTAGATAAACAACGCCAGCCTCCAATATGATATCAACACATCAACACAACACAGTCGACCCTCCTACAGTTTTACCATTCAATATCATCCACTGTGGTTTTGAATGGTAGATAAACAATGCCAGCCTCCAATATGATATCATGTGGTGACTGCATCAACACATCAACACAACACAGTCGACCCTCCTACAGTTTTACCATTCAATATCATCCACTGTGGTTTTGAATGGTAGATAAACAATGCCAGCCTCCAATATGATATCATGTGGTGACTGCATCAACACATCAACACAACACAGTCAACCCTCCTACAGTTTTACCATTCAATATCATCCACTGTGGTTTTGAATGATAGATAAACAACGCCAGCCTGCAGTGTGATATCATGTGGTGAATGCATCAACACAACACACAGTTAATCCTCCTACTGTTTTACCATTCAACATCATCCTATGTCGTTCTGGTTGATAGATAAACTGTGCCAAATATTATCCTAAATATTGGAATTGCATGAATGATATAGCCTGAGTTGACTGTGACTGGCTTTGTCTCCAAACGCCACAAGCCAGAGTTGTAGCCACAGCCAAACATGGCGCCAAATGTGAGCCATAGCCAGAGATGTAGCCACAGCCAGGGGTCAAGGGGTCAGTAGAGCTATCTACATGTATGTTTAAAGGTCAGTTACAATATCAGGCTCATTTAGATTAGAGTGAGATATTTGATGAAGAAAAAAACCAAAACAACTGTGATGTATAAAAATCAAAGCAGCAGAGTCAGTGCAAGAAACAGAATGGATCGTCTTCATCAACAAATGAAGACCATTTTGGGATGGAAAGATCCCACATGAAATAAGACTTGTGAGCATGATTTTACACATTTTGTTATAGGGAAAAAAAAACGCAACTAACATTACCAAACGTAAGCATTACTATAAACTTGTCACATGACGTGCAATGAAACGTGAGTATGAGTTGAAAGTCACTGTCACATGACGTGCAATTTCACATGAGGATGGTTTGAAACCCGCTGTCACATGACGTGCAATCGTGCAATCAAACGTGGGCAGCCAAATGAAAAAACCTTTGAATGGAGTGTTCCGACATGAAACGTGAACATCATTTTAACCTTGTTTTAACACAAAACTTACGGGTACAGATAATCTTAGTGCTCAACATAGATGGAAATTCAACGCAGTGTCAAGGTGAGCATAGCTAAGGCCAAACTGTCAGATTTGTTTTCAACTTTTAAAGGTGTGTGGATGTTTTTAATGGTAAAGGTATTAACAAATGGGAAAATAAGAGTGTTGACTTAGTCTTAAACTACTGTTTAAACCCTTGCAGGGTCGTGGCTGTGCAATAAAAGATCTCGCCTTTGCCGATGTCCTTTATCAAACAGTCATGACCCATCCAGTTTTAAACGGGTGTGCAAGACCTCGTCGCAAACTCTTTTATTCCCTTTTTTTAATTGCTATAAATTGAGAGCATGATTTTTAAAGTCATTATCACATGAACTGCAATCAGAGGTAAGCTTGAAGGACAAGAGGTGAAATCAGCAGAAAGATTAGCGGTGCTACTAATCCCACAACATCGTACCTAGGGGATCAGGAGGATTAGATCGGAGTGATATCTCTCCTTCTTCCTCTTCGGAATCGTCAACAATCTCTGATGATGGGAAGAATATCATTATGGAGGTTATTGATTCATATTTTTGTCTTCTATTTGAATAAAGTAAACAGCTTTCATCTTAAAGGTAGGGTCACAGATTGATTTTTGTCAACGTAATGCTGATTTAAAGGCAAAGTTATAAAGAAAGATACAATAAAAGACACATTTGAAAGTTTCAGCTGAATACAGTGTCTATTTGCTGAGAAAACATTCATGGTATTTTCAAAAGAATGTCAAATCCATCCAAGTTTAGCGAGGCGACAGCGGGTACCAACCGCATCTCTGGCCGGAGCATCCCTAAACTGACACCAACCCTCAGAAATCTGAGAAACAATTCATGCATGAATCACTTCTCAGATTCAAATATTTTGGGGGTGAAAAACTATCCAAACCACATTACTTCGAAGAGAATCCTGCAGTGCTTCTCACCGAGTGAGTTTTTATGGTCATTCATTTGTGGAGTACTGCTACCAATCTATAACCATACCTTTAAGATGATAATCTAACAGGTTATCATTTTGCTATGGTTTATACCTGAGTCTTCATCCTCAGTTGAACTGACAGACTTGGCAAGAAGAACCGGCTTGGGCTTCTTGGCTGGAGGAGACGGAGGAGGTTTGGCTGGAGATTTCTGTAAAGATAAGAAGACTTGGTCAACGAAAGATACAACACCTCAAAGTTGTCAGTGCAATTAATAATCGTGTTTGATTTCGTTCAAATTCTCTGCACTTTAATGAGAAATGTAGTGATAGATATGTAGGCTTGCGGAATGCATGATGTTGAATTCAAATTTGATGCCCGATGGGGCCATGTCACATGATGCAATAAGCCATTTGTGAGTTAGATTTGAGAATGTCTTGTACAATGACTTGCTCAGTCACAAGGTACAGCTTAAATTTGCATTCCTAAGACTGTAGAGACAGTTACTATGTCAAGTGGTTTGGGGCAAGCTTGTGTATAGATGGGCAAACCCTGGTACCATTGTGCCTCTCAAATCTAACTCACAAATGGCTTATTGCATCGTGTGACATGGCCCCATCGGGCATCAAAATTTGAATTCAACATCATGCATTCCGCAAGCCTACATATCTATCACACATTTCTCATTAAAGTGCAGAGAATTTGAACGAAATCATTTAGAATTGTGTATGGGTGTTCACCGTCTCTTACGTAACCATGCAAAAGCTTGCCCCAAAGCATGAGACATAGCAACTGTCTCTATAGTCTGAGGAATTCAAATTTAAGCGGTAGCTTGTGATTGAGCAAGACATTGTGCCAGACATTATTAAAATCTCACTCGCAAATAGCTTATTTACAAGCAACCAGTTCCAGGCAATCGGAAAGCAGAAAAGGCATTCAAATTTTGGTTGTCACACAATTTTCTTCAGGATTGTAAGATATCGTTAAAAAAATAACACCCGCCCTCCTGAAGTTTCCGTGAGTAGGTATACACATTCAAACCGGGGACCTATAACAAAAGAGGACAATAGGTCCACGGTTCGGGAAAGGTCCACGGTTGGAAAACGTGTACAAAACAAATGGGAGCTGTTGCAAAAAAGAAACAAAAGAGGGACAATAGGAGGTCCACGGTTGCAGGCGTATACACACTTGTGTGTGTGTGTGTATACAGTGCACTTGGTCACCTCCAAGTTGCCAGTAAAAACTGTCCTGTGTGACAAGGACCTATGTTTGAGACATGTCTTTATTTATTTTCATTACAACTTTATTTTCACAAACGAAGAAGAATCTTGGTAGAGTGTCTTCCAGTTTTCAAAAGGCACTTGAAAATGAGAAAATCAGCTTTCTTCTGGAAAGTTGCATGAGTGATGTTTCTGGAAAGTTGCATGAGTGATGTTTGCATGAACAATTTATTCTTTTAGGCACTGTTATGAAATAATCTTAAGATGTTTGGTTTTGGTGACTGCCTGTATGACAAAAAAAGAAAGGAAAAAAGAAAATTTTGTTCAAGATTAAAGATGTTGAATAGACCTTAGCTCTGATGACCTCACAGTTTACTACCATTGCCATCTGTCAAACAAGTAAGCTTACGGATAGAACAGGGATGTTGTGAGCGCAAAGCGCGAAAACTTGCGAGCATGAAACCCACTAATATACATTTATCTTTGGTTTTAAAAGCCCTACTCTGCAATCTGGGGGCGTTTATATGGTTTTATCTTCATTTGTTTATGAATTTGATCTAAAGTATTTTTTTTTTTTTAAAGGAGAAATCACATCCCTGCCAAAGTATGACCCCACCTTTAAATAAAGCAGTGTGGTAAACAAACCATGACGTCATCAGTACAGGGGTCTATTGCAGAGGTTATTCACTGTGATCTTATCGACCACACAAAGGAACAACTGAGAGCAAGACACATGCACATTCCTTCAAAACCATCACATGCTAGACAAGCAATCAAGATATTTCACACATCGAGAACTTCCCCTTCTCTGAAGAAAGTACAGACAACTTCATGTCTGGCAGGCTCAAACAAACAAAAAACAGTGATGCATTAGTAACGAGCATAAATATACCGTAATACCAAACAGGATTTGAACCGCGGACTCTTAGATGACTTGTCAAGTGTTTATTGGTGGGCAAAGATCACCATTGGAAAACACTGTGATATAAATAATTTAGGTTTAATTAGTTGTGCAACATTAAAAAACCTCCTGAAATAATTGGGTGGAAGGTGAAGTCCCATATTAATTTGCGTCATCTTTGGTAGTATTAGCCACTAGAACTGCCTCAGCTTTTTAGTCAATTTTTTTTTTATGGATCTAGCTAAACAGATAATATACAAATGAAGTGTTTAAAGATTTTCAAAAACACCTGTTAGCAGTTCCCCTCCTGCCACAGCTGCCACCTGTTTCAAATGGATTAAATGGCGTGTCATGGCCGAGTAGTTAAGACTTAAGAGCACCGGATTCAACTCTGGTGTTTCTGATCAGCAGAGCGTAGGTACCAGTCCTGGTCTTGACACACGTGTCCTTAAGCAAGACACTTAACCATTATTGCTGCTTCCTTTGGATGGGACATAAAGCCATAGCTCTTGTGTGTTGTGTAATGCACGTAAAAGAACCCAGTAATAATAATCGCTAAGGGAATGTTTTTTTGGTTTTTTTTAGTGTTTTTTTTTAATGAGATATCGCCCAACTCACAAGGCCACGGACGGCCACTTCAAGGTGAGGGCTACACAACTGATTTAGGCTATCGACCCACATCAATTGACACCAGGGGCACGTTGCCTCCTACTCCTGGGGCTGAAACAGGGTTACCCCCTTCACAGTCCTTAAGGATGTAGGCATGGGTATCATCCACTAGGAGCCTGTCTGGTAGAGCAGAATGCACTACCTTCCCAACTTTTTCGAAGCAATTATGGTTAAGTGCCTTGCTCAGGGGCACAAGTGTCATGACCGGGTATCGAACCCACACTCTGCTGCTGAAAACACCAGAGCTTAGGTCCGGTGACCTAGACCGCTCGGCCACGACACGCCACAAAGTTTGTCTCAGTTCTGGCAGTGGCTGCTGAATGCGCCGCAGCACCTTGTAAGCCCTTTGAAGGTGCTGCATAATTTCGTCTCATAATTCAAAAACCTCAACAACCTTTCTTAAAATGTTTCTATTTCCTCGAGCGCCTTGAGTACCCTGCTGCTAGATACATGCGCTATATAAGACTATAGATATATTGTATTATTGAATTGAATAGAAACTTATAGGTACATGTATACAAAAATTATGTCAAGCTCCATTCCCAAATCACTTCAAATAATTAATCGGCCAAAAGAAACCAAAACAATCCGACATCCAAAGCGAGGTTAATGGTCTCCAAATCAAAAAACATTCTCAATTTCTTGGGCATAAAACTACGGCAACTCAAACACCCAAACCTTTGGAATCTGGTAGGATTGGTTTGTCTGGTCCAATGGGTGGTTGGGCGATGCAGCACGGTGCACTGTGAAGGCAAGTTCAGAGGAATTGGTGGTAGTCAAGATTTAAGAGACTGTACATTATTTTGTTCGAATCCTTCAATTTCAAAAAATAATTCCGTAAAACTGTGAATGTTTTATTATTAGGTGATGATCAACTAAAAGCTTCACTGTTAAAAATAATCAACAATTGATCATAAAGACCATGTGACCGGTGACATCACTACAAAAAGCCTGGACTTCCTGCAGGCACAATTTGTACACAGCCCAATGGAAGAAAACACAAAATCTTACATTTTATGGAGCTTGCCCTTTTGTGATTGTTATCAACTTTTGATATAAAAAAAAAAGCACATCTCAAAACTTGTTCAGCTGTTTATTTTTATGATTCTTCAATTGATGTGGAAATTGTGACACAAAATGTTCAATTTCCCATATAACAAGTGCAGCATCTTGCCTGCCACAAAGGCCCCGGAATGCTCTTTTTGTCAAACAAAGGTTACATGATCTATACTTTCTCAATCTGATTTTCAAAAAATTAGTACATATTATTAATTCAATATGTCCTTAGAAATGGTATGCAAGATGTCTTCTTAATTTGTCATCACTTTCTTTTTAAACATGAAAGTTTTATTTGGATAGACTATAACTTGATAATGTTTTGGACTACTCAATTGAGATCGAGGTTGGGTTGTAATTGACGATGTACAGTCACTTTAATCTGAGATGATGATTATGAAAATTACGGGGATCCATTCCTGAAATAAATGGGTAAAAACGAACATCAACATTAAGACAGCCCTTGAGCATTATTAGTCAACCCCCCCCCCCCCCCCCCTCATGATGGTGACAGCCGAGATGATGAGATGCGATAATTGATGCAAGTGATGATGACTTGAAGAGGGCACAAGAGAGCCAAACCTGTGCGTATTGTAAATCAAGTCTCCGCATCTCAATGACTGGACGATCACTGGTAGTGACCGTTGTTCTGACCGGTGCCGGCTTGACGACTGGTGGGGCGACTTGTGGTGGCTACATCAAATACAAGAGGTTGTTTTTAAAGGTATTCCAATCATCCAACTTACTACTTCTAAAGTGCAGTGTGGCCTATCGCTATCTCCATTAGGTTACATGTCCACAGAGGGAGTAACATCTAGAGAAGTAACAGCAGCCACTCAACGGCTGAGGCGCTATATCAATAATTGAGTGTTTTATTAATATTTAAACAGGTACCCTTGAGTAAAGGCTGGTGCAACTTTATGCAGTTAAGCAAAAGTAAAGTAATTGTTAAGAATAACAGCCAAGCAATTTACCCTAAATACTTTGCTCAAAACCTTCGTAATTTTGTTTCTCAAAAACTTCCAAACTGTGTTCAAGTGAATTTTGATCCAAGTTTAAGAACACTCCAAGAGTGCTCGCTATTATTGGTGATTAAGAAGTACTTAAAACTGGTTATTAAACCAACTTCACAGTAACACAACTTTAAACATTATATCTTCAATTTTGAAATCCTTACAATTATACCTTTCTTAACCACTTTTTGTCGGACGAGTGTATTCGCCAAATTTGCAAGACTGGCTTACGGCAGACGGTTTACTACGACCAGAACAACTTCGAAGCACCCTCAACTTTTTGCTGACAGCTATGCTTAATTTAATATACAAAGAGGGACATAAGGTACGAGCAATCACGACTCATACTGTCCCTTTTTCTGGGGGTTATTGTGTAATCCCCGATTCTAGACCATTGTCCTGTTATTGTACAAATGTAGCATACAAGAATGGACAGGCTGCTACGTAAGTTGTAAGTTTGAGCGTTCCTAGATTCCAGCGTACCATGGCAGACTATTGGCCGTGGCTTACAGCTGAGGTTCTGCAAACCACGGTTGAGTGCCTACTCGTATATTTTCTCACAAGAAAACAACAAATCCCAGTGCTAATTATGAGAACCATTGCTGTCTTTACTTTGTCCAGTCAGGGTTCACGTAGCAACAGTATTTTCAAAGGACAACGATTACTCAAGAAGCTCCACAAAGTTCCCAAAAATAATACAGACAATTTGTCAGAATACCAACCCGAAGTGGTCAGAAGACACTAAACAATCGTCCCTTATTCTCTCTTCTTGTAGTGATCCTTCTTTAGACGATACTTTTGAAATTGACATGAGGGTCTGAGGCTAAACCCTAGAGGCACGATGTCATCGCAGTGCTTGGCATAATTGTACTTACTGGTCTCGATTGTAGTGACTTGATTTCTTTGTCCTTGTCTCTCAGCGATCTCTGGTATTCCTTTGATTCCTAAAGGCAAAAAATAAGATACATTTCAAGTTTTGCCTCTAATGATTGATGATGATCAGATCCCCAATTCTCACCGATGGTATCATGAAACTCCTTTCCTAGTCGCTTTACACTGGCTTCAATTTAAGTTTAAGATTATTATTTTTTTTTAAAACCCTTTGGAGACCATAGCGGCCACAAGCGGCTTGTACCAAAATGCCCACAACGGCCGCAAAGGGCTGCAAGGTTTGACCTACTTCCATTCACATAAAGGGGGTCAAAGTTAAGGTCATGTCCAGATATCTAGTTTTCCAATTTAGTATGCTAACATAGTATCCCAATTTCTAAACACAAAGCTAAATTTTCTGTTCCATGTAATTTATGTAAAAATTTTTACTGACAAAATTTGATTAAAGAAATGAACAATATTAGCAATGTCTGGGCCTTTGGTGATGATTGTACAGAAATGAATGGTCTCTAAAGGGTTAAAAGCAACCTGGCACCACTTCATCAAAGCTGCTTCTGCTATTCCGTCTAAGGACGACGGATGATGAAAGGGTTAAATGTTTACATGACCTTGCTTCCAAGGAGTGAATTAATTACTGTCGAAAAGGGAACGCCTTCACAACCTCACGTCAACAGATGAAGTTTGTCGGAATATCCAAAGGGCAAGATGTTGCCTACATTGCTTTTTATTCAGCCGCAACTAAATTATGGAATAATTTGTAATGTAATATTGCTAAGCTGGTAAACTATTTCTGCTAAGCAATACTTTTCTGTGCTTAACAAGTCTTTATGCTTACAGGCTTTATGAATTTAACCTTCTTCCGCTAAGCAACTCCTTGTGAGCAAATCTGCGGAATTTCGACAAAAATTAGATTCTTGGCCTCACCTGTAAGAGTTGCTGGATCCGTCTCTCGGATCTCTTGCTGCTGTTGCTGCCTCCTTTCTGCTCCATCTTGAGTGATTCTCTGGTCTCTTTAAGTTGTTTCTTAAGATGCTGCATCTCCTCGCTATGATCCGTCTTCATCTGTTTGGTTTGCTCTTTGAATTTCTTGTTCTGATCTTGTAAGGAAGACTGTGTAGATGCGAGCTGACAAACAAGAAAAGCAAGAATCAAGAACGTGGTATAACAATGCATTGGTGTTTTTATTGCAAACTAACTCGGATGTCAGTGTATGCACTTGCTCAAAGGGTGTGTACAACATTGGCAAGATTGAAAATATAAATGTTCACAGATTTGCACATAACTTGGTATAAAGATGGTCATGGTGGGAAAACTTCCCTTGAAATATTTTTGCTTGAAATGCTAAAGTTTTTAGGAATTGATTAAAACAATTAGTTTTTATCACGCGTGATAAAATCCGATGTTTAAAAACAGTGACACAATATAATGAGGTTTTCTCATGACTCCAAAGACCGATTGAGCCTAAACTTTCACAGGCTTGTTATTTCATGTATATGTTGGGTCACATCAAGTGTGGATACAGGTCTTTGACAATTACCAATCTGTACATATGCTTTAATGAAGCACTAAAACTCCTGCCTGCCACGTGTCAATTTCAGAGAGTTTCTCAATTATGCTTAGATCTTCACTCACTTTCTCTTGTAGATCTCTGTTCCTCTGCTCGTTTTCTTCTTTTTGTTTCTTGACTAACTCCTTCAGATCGGCGATGTCGTCTTCATCTTGTAATGTCCCAAGCATTGATCTCTTACCTAAAACAACAACCCAAAGGACTCCATTCATAGTTGATGTAATAATAATAATAATAATTGGTTCTTATATTGCGCACATATCCTAGTAGCTAGATCAATGCACTTTACAATATTGTTATCCCTGTGCATGGGGCATACTTCTTTGACCATTCCTTAAACTTTCTCAACTCCCTGGGGAGCATACAACCCCAAGATGCTTATTAGTTAGCACTAAGGGGTTCATCCAACACAAGACTGTCTCAGCCTTCTCAGGTTCCCATTTATACACCTGAGTTAAGAGAAGCAATAATGGTTAAGTGCTTAGCTCAAGAACACAAGTGTCTTGACCAAGAATTGATTCCACACTCCAATAATTCAACCATCAGAACTCGAGTCCGATGCAGTAGACCGCTCAGCCACGACACATCATGTTACTGAGACTTTGTATCACAGTGCCAAGATTAATCTTAACACTCTTGTAACTGAATTATCTTAACTTTGTTTGACCACTCAAGCATGAAGCACTCATTCTCACCCTACAGAAAGCTTGTGTTTAAAGATCGATTTCACCTTGTGCCAAGATTTATCTCTATGGGGGAAGCTCCATAACTACTAGGAACCAAACGTTTCTTTTTCTGAATGATTTTGAGATTTTATAAGTTGACATGTTTTATAAAGAGAAGGTCATAGAGCTTCAGTCCTCTGGGGCGCCAAAAAGCAGAGGAAATCAACTGATGAGCTGAGACGTTGCTGAGCCCTGAAACTCACCATACTTTGATTGGAGACCGTCTAGAGCTGTTTGGGAGTGGGAGTACTTATCGTTCATCTCTTTCAGCTCCTTCATGAACATGTCTTTCATCCGCTCCATGTCCGCCTGAGACAAAGAGATTGCCAGAACAGAGGAGATTATTATGAAACTCATTATGAAATCTCATACAAATAATAAACCACAAGAAAAACCAAAATCAAAACAAAAATTGACTAGATTTTGAACTTTTTTTTCCTCCGGATTAACGTGCCAAGTGAGCTACATACCTGTTCTTTCAATTCAATTTAAATCAGCTCAAGTCAACATTTATTTCATACTACTCTTCTCAAAGTAAACCATATATACAAAATATTACATAAATAAGCGAAATATTAAGCACAGAAGACTGTCTTTCAGTAAATTTGTCTTTGTTCAACCCAAAATTATTTGTACAAATTTAACAAGTCCGTTTCCCTTGCGGTTTATTACTTGTCATAAAAAGGTGCATCCCCTGAAGGTGATCACTCTGGTTGTATAATAAACTTGGGTGTGATTCCTGGCCACAGGGCATTTAAAGGTTGAATGGCTTCTGACTGGCACCCCCGAACAAAGATATTGACAAAATAGGGAGACCGCCAACATAGGGCTGGATGGCTCAGTTTGCAGAGCGCCGGCATGTTAATCCGGAGGTCACAGGTTCAAATCCCGCTCTTGTAATTTTTTCTTTGTTTCACCCCAAATTTATTAAAGAAATCTTATACAGTAAGGCAAGTGTTAAGAGGGGTAACATTTCAGGCCTGATAAAACATTCTTGAAAGGTCGAGGGCGCCAAGGCGTTTTCTCCTTGGCAAAGGGTACCTCTTTGAGGAAATTGTAAACTTATATTGAGGCATTTCAAGGAGCCCCCAAGGCAATGACCAGGGGCAACTGCCTCCGTGAAGAATCATGCCTGACAATATTTGGAATAAATAGGGTTTTTTTTCAATCTAAGGCACTTTAGATGCAACCGCTTCTAAACTTTAACTGTTTCTCTGATGTAATCTTTTCGCAGATGTTACTATTTCTCAGAGTGATGGAGAATTAAATCCTCTCTTACTCTGTGTGACTCGAGTTGTTCTTGCTTCCAATCTTCCATCTGCTGTTTCTGTAACTCCTCAAGTCTCCTGCTCTCTTCTTTGGCTTGGCTCTCCTGAAATCAGATACATCAAATCATGTGTCATATTTCTTTCATTTAACTCCCAAAACTCCCTCATCTTAAATTTCATTTTCTTGCCTCGTTTCTTAGCTTCATTCTTACCCTATAAGAAACCATCTCAGACTGAGACACATCTTTCACTCCAATCAATTATTTCTTTTAACCCCCTCATCTTAAATTTCATCTTCTTGATCTGTTTCTTAGCTTCATTCTTACAGACCTTAACCTCCAACAAATTTTTTCTTCTAACAACCTCATCTTAAATTTCATCTTCTTGCTTCATTTCTTAGCTTCATTCTCAAGTCTTACCTATAAGAAACCATCTGAGACTGAGACAAACCTTCCACTCCCATCCATTCATTCTTTTAACTTCCTCATCCTACACTTCATCCTCTTGCTGTTTCTTAGCTTAATTCTTACCCTAGAGGAAACCATCTGTGACTGAGACACACCTTCCACCTTCCAATTCTTTCTTTAACTCCCTCATCTTAAATTTTATCTTCTTGCTCTGTTTCTTAACTCCATTCTTACCCTATAAGAAACCATCTCAGACAGACACACCTTACCCTCAAACTATTTCTTTTAAAACTCCCTCATCTTAAATCTCATCTTCTTGCTCCATTTCTTAGCTTCATTCTTAATTCTTACCTTTAAGAAACCATCTCAGACTGAGACACACCTTCCACTCCAATAAATTCTTTCTTTTAACTCCCTCAACTTAACCTTCATCTTCTTAAGTTTCTTAGATTCATTCTTACTCTTACCCTTTGAGCAGACATCTGAGACTGTACCAACCTCCTCTCCTCTTCCATCTGGGTCTCCGTCATTCTTAATCTCTCTCTTAACTCTTCTATTTCATGCTCCATTCTTTGGCTTTGTTTCTTGGTCTCTGAGTCGGCAGATGGGGGCAGATACTCGGGATGTTTGCGCTGTATGTGAGACTGAAGGTAAGCTGAATGAACAAATGCCTTGGAGCAGTAAGGGCACTGAGAAGAAAGAAAAAACACACAAAAATTAGTCATGGAAAATTTATTCACGAAATCTACTTCTTTAACATCCCCCAAAACAGCAGAGATACACTGTGGATAAGGCCCCTCTAAACCATTCAAGATCATGCCATCGGTGCGGTTGGGTCGCCGGTCTTGGATGCAAAAGGTAAAAAAAGGGCACAACGGCCATGGGGGGAAAGGGCACAGCAAAAGTGGCTATAATATTTGTTCATTTGCAAGGGGCACGGCACACGGCCGTTCCGCAGTATTAAAATGTGCACGCCCTCAGTGTTCACGCTGCGTCCAGTTCATTCTGACAAGTTACGCGCGCGCGACATTTGCAAGTTTATGTTTACACCTGAAAAAGGTCACGTTTTGTGATTTGCATATCACCATTTCCTTAAATTTCATTGGTCGCAGGAATGTTTTGAATAAAAATAGTGATAATTCTCATGAATATTCATCTGATTAATCCTTACTTGGATCTCCGAGGTCAATTCAGCCATGTGAGCTGCAATCCAGGGGCCACTGCGTACGGGGTGTCATGGTGTCGTCGTTTTACTATTTTGGCGTGCGAATGACGTGCAAAAGAGTGTTATTTTATGGAAATAAGAGTTTTCATCAACAAAATCTGACCACAGATGTTTAAAAGAAGCATACTCCAAGCCAATCAGGATAAAAGAAGGTAAAAGACAGCGGGATGATTTGTGATATTAGAGATTTTGTTTGGTTATTTTCCAACGTGTGAAAAATGATCTTTCGTTTATTATGTACATTCAATACACTATAATATACAGAAGCTACGTAGAGTTTGCATACGTTCATTTTGTACATCGTTGTGTCAGTGTCGGGATATTTTCATGACTGATTTCAAACTAGCCTAGGCCCTATGATTTAAGTTGTTAGGCCTACTGCATCTGTGTTTTCAAAACAATTTTTTACTAGGGTATATATTATAGGCCTACTTTTTTGAATGAAAACTGGAAAAAATTTCATTCTACATGTACATACAATCCTCCGATCCATCATGCCAACCCAAATGCAAATAATAATATACTAAATCGTGATTTGATTCTGGTCCCTGGGTGTCTGGAATAACACGTTTCTTGAAGTGAACTGTTACGTCCTGTGGTGGTATGGCTTAATTAATGGACATTATGTTTTTTTATTGGGATTGCTGATAATTAAACATTTTCTTATTTTCTCGAAATTACACAGCCACTGTCGAACTCGAACCCTGCCAGTGCCAGCTTACCAAAGCAGAGAGGACTATAAGTAGGCCTACATGTGAAGGTGAGTGACTATTCCAAGTAAAATTGTAACGCTACACTAGTCCGACTTGTATTTTCATTTTGAAGCCTTTAAACTCAGCTGTGCTATTCATAATTTTGGAAATTAAAAGTCTTGCTGTGCATGTACCCCCCCCCCTTTGGCAAATTTGCATGCATATTATTTACACTATCTTGTCATCATGTATCATTCAGCTGTTGAAAACAATTGTTTAAGTTTGATGTGATCATGATATGATGTATTTGCACACAAAATATTATAGCGTAGTAAATTAATACCCAACTTGAACCTTGCTTAAAAACAATATTTGTGTTATTCTTCTATTTTTGCTTTTTTTCTACATGTGATGACTTTGGCTTGTACTTCTGGAGTGGTTGACAAGTGGTGACGTCGCATTGTTGTCATGAGACGCTGTAAGGCGTCTCGCATTCCCTGTACAACACGACCTGTCCTGTTGAACTCGGTGTGTATGAGCTCGCCTCCTTGCTCATTGAGGAGGCCAAACCCAACACCAAACCTGGACAGCTGTTCAACGGCGTGGTTCTCCAATAAGTGCATCTTTGGTGTGATGCTGGATTCAGGGAAACTCTCTCGGTAAGATGCCATGAAGACCTTGATACACATATCTGCAACAACAAAAAAAACATCATTACTCTGGACTGGTATTAACATTGGTACTTCACAACAAAAATTAAATGGAGTTGAGTAATTACCAATGCGGTTCAAGTCATCTGGTGATAATGCCCTCCTATGGTTTATCGCAAAGTGTGCATCGGCAAATTTTAGGAAAATATCCTCGAAAGTAGACCCCAATTTAGCTGCTTCTCTGATGAGTTCTTGCTGATGTTTCAGTGGAATGTCATCGTTGGATACACTTTGAAGGATTCTGCGGGGTTCATGTGTTAGGTCAGAGATGACTCGAATCTGGAAGGATATAACATGAAAGGTTCAACTTTGTCAATCCCAGCTGTACACAGCAAGTGTAGTAGAATACATGTATCAGTTTGTATGCTACACTATGTGGTAGATTTTACCTGGCAACATTTGTGTACGTGATTACCAACAAAAGCTTTTCCATGGTATCTCTTCAATACCACATCAAGGCTACCAGCAACTGGACCGGCACCAATCGGCAGTTCTGCTTTTTCATTGTTCTGTGATTTAACAATAGAAAGACAAAAGATTATCAGTGAGCACTTTAATCATGTTATCGAACAACAATTCTGTCATCAAGTACTGTACCGTGCCTATGTTTCAATGGGAATAGCATACTAGGAATGTACACCATGCAATAGCACATGTACATGTACGTATTGAATGCTAAGAAAATACTTAACTTGGCGAGTTCAGTTTAAAATGAAATGTTTACATGGCAAATCTCACCAGTTGCTTCAATTCATTACGAAGAATGAAAGCCCTATTGGCCATCTGCTGAAACATTTGATCAGCATTTTGAAGGTTATGTTGAAGGAGGTGAAGGGGTAACTCTTCTTCAATCTGATCAAGCTCATCTTGTTTGATGGCTTTGTCACGGGCAAGCTGCTTTTGATGGTTGAACTCCCATGCAACCTTCTGGTCGAAGTTTGTGTCACTTGCTTCCATGTCATCTTCATCTGCATGCTTGACTAGCAATTCAAAAATCTTTAGATCAAGCTTGTGGCATCTTGCTTCGTACATATCAAAGAGCTTCTTGTAAATTCCAAGAGATATGTGAAGGCTGGGGAGTACCACCTAAATAATATTGTAATGTAAATAATGTAAACTAATTAGCAATTGTTAGTACAACAAGTGTTGTTTTTTTTAAGGGGCTGAGTCGTCATAGCTGTAAATGGAATTACCTCTCACACAGTTACTGCATGTTTGTGTCTCCTTCCATTGTATCAATGGAAGGTGTGGGGTGTGCTGTAATTTAGTGAGAGTTTATAATTCCAATTACAGCCTGCATTGATCATGACCACACAGCCCCTTTAAGTTCAGTTTATAATAACAAAGTCATGGTGTACAAATAATGTGATAACAGTTAGAGTGCTTGCAGTTTGCTCACAGTTTATAGGTACACTTACATGGTCAATTGCAATGTCAATGATTGGCTTAGCTATGATGCTGTGTGAAACCAGCTTGGCCCGAGCTTTCATTGAACCATCAGCTTCATATGCCTTGTAGGACTCATAGATTGACTGCAGGGTGCGTGGGGTGGCTGTTGCCCTCTCAGTGATGGGAAGTTTCATGTTCTCCTTGGATGTTGTGCAGTACAAACAGCAATACCGTGCTAAAATAATGTAAAATAAGCAGAACTAGTGCAAGTGGCTAAAAATGAAAAAGTATCAAACATGTTGATGTCCTAACATAAACAATGTATTTCTGTACTACAGCAGCGGTGTGAATTGTGTCATAACCATGTGGGCATACAGTTGTGTTTTTAGGCCAAAAAGCGCCGCGACCCTAAAGTTTTTATTCGGCTTTAAAAAAAAAAATTGTGTGTACACGACGGTGCGCAATTCTCAGATTGCGCAAAAGTGCAAAAGTTTGCCCAATTTCTTGCGCAAGTCTATTAATTGCGCAAGAAAATTGACAATCTTTTGCGCAATTTTGAATTTGCGCTCTACGGAGGAATATAAAAAAAGGCAAACAAACCCAAACATTCCGACCTACCGACCCTATTTAAAAATGGCATGTAATCGGAAACAGAACATTTTTTGTTTGGCCTTACCATTGCAGCTGCATATACCATACATCTTGGTCAACAGCTCGTAATCTCCGAAAAGGAAAAGTCGGAACGCTTTGCCTCTGTAAAAAGAAAAGACAAAACAAATACATACAAAAATAATAATAAATAAAAAGCAGAATCTTGAATTTTGATACTTAGCACTTGTACAATGCTTTCTAAATAATGTAAACACATTTAAGATGTGTTGCTTTTTTTTAAATGAATTGTTACCTCCACTTTTGGCCAGCAAGTTGAGACACTTGCTCCATAACAGGTGGCAAAACTGCTTGAAGGTTCACAATTGAGTCGTTGGCCTCGAAACAAGCAAACACAACAGTGTTTTGAAGTGAATTAGGGTGATGTGTGTTGACTATTTGGAAAGACATTTTGAAGGAGGTTCCTCCTTTGTCTCCCCCAACTTTTATCCACACTTCATTCTCGGGGATCACACCGTCATGCCAGGTCAAAGAGCCATGCCTATATAGGAAACATTAACATATACAGGGGGCTCAAAATGCAATGTCTAATGCATAATAAACAATACACTGTAGCATGCTATGATGAACTGACAACACTTACAAGTCATGTCTGTCCAGATAATCCAGAATCATTGTGCTGAGATTCTTGACAGTGACACAGGGTACTTCACGTGACTCCACACCATTACGTCCGAATGGTTTGTCTGACGTGAAGATTAATGGAACAAGGCTTCCTGTGAGGTTGTCATTGAGTAGCTCATTTTGGCGCTTTCGCATGGCTCTCTCTGATGAAAATGTAACCCCAACGCTACCAAGGTACCTTGAAATTATAGAAGCATGCACGAATACAATGTAAGTGTTTTTCAAACAAATATTTAAAATACTCAATATATTTGTACCTGTGCAAAAAGTTTTCATTAAAGGTTTTTTACATACCTCTTAATCTTCCGTATTTGTTCCCATGCTAACTGACAGTCTCTCATCATGGCAATTGAAGTGTCTGGGTCATGGATTCCATCATTGGGGGGTCCGCTTTTGGTGGATTTTCGAGGAGATTTGATTGAGCTGTGAGCAATTTTCTGCACAAACAATGGCTGTAAAGATGAGATGTAAAAAATGGATTGTCATAATTTGTGTTAGTATAAAACAGCATCATTGAATACAAAATGTACTATTTGTAAATTTGTAAATTTTGACTTAGTAATGTTTAAATGTGTTTACGTTTGGGTGTTTGTGTTGGCATTAAGCAGAAATTATGTGTTTGATGTTCTATTTCAGAAGCTAAATCCTAACCATCAATATTTTTATTATTATGAAAATGTTTATTAAGTACATAATTTATTGATGGCTGTGGTATGCGAATGATGTAAATTTGACTTGTACACTTGTAAAAAGTATTTAAAGAAAATAATAATTAATAACAATGCAAGTTGTTTTACAATACATACCCGGCCTGGTGTTTTCAAGCGCACATCGTTTCCCTTGTGTGCACTAAGCTTTAACCAAGTCCAGCGATCACTGACTTCTTCAATTTCTGCTGGGATAGGTGTGCCTCTGCTGTGTTCCACTGCAACTTGCTTGAGAAGGTTTGCAGCCTTTATAATCTCATCTCTGTGTATTTTAACTGTGCTTGTCTCGGGATATGTTTGGATGGGGTTTGCTGATTTTGAACACAAGTCACAGTTACATGATGGTGTTTTATCCTTTTCTGGACAAACATGGTCAGCCATTTTGGACAGTTTACCTATTGTTCCGCATACTGTGCAAACTGTTGTCAATGTGCTAAGCTGAAGCCTCAAAATTCGGGGTGATGATGTGATGTTGTCATGATTCACACTAACTTGACATACAGGGCAGGGAACGGTGTGACTGCCTCGAAAAACGAACCACTGCTCTAAACATGAAGAACAGTAGTTGTGTTTGCATTGAGTTTGCACAGAAGGGGAGCTCAGGATACACTGGCATATTGCACATATGAAAATTGTCTCCACTGCCTTCTCTGTGCCAAGAATGTCGAGATTTGGGGGAACTGTGTACGCAGAATCATTAGTCGCTAAGTTAAACAAATTTCTTTTCTCACAGTCCTGTTTGTTGAGGCTCGGTGGTTTAATGTTCGGAAGACCTTTTCCAGTACGATTTCTCTTAACAGGGCGACCCCCCTTAAGTACTTTTCTGTACTGCTCACATGTGGTGCATGTTCCAGATCTTGAGTGAGTCGGCCATTCGTCAGTAGTTTTTTGTGTAGCAGATGAATATTCAAATTCCCTAGTTTGTTGTTTACAATGTGTCAAATTACGCACACACCTCCAGCATAATTTATTCGGATGCCTTGTTGAATCATCGAGCCAGATATTTATACTGTACAGTATTTCTAATTCCTTTCTGTATTGTGCACAATCCACTGCCACATATGAATTATTTGTATTTAATTTTGTGCACACACGACACAACTTATCAAGTGCTAATTGATGAAACTGCAATGTATTCATATCTGGAAAACTTCCTGTAAAGATGTCATCGTTGCAATAAAGTGTTTACCTTGAAACAGTGAATCACAGTAGTATTGCAGTCTGTTTGTTCAACACATCTTTATTTGAGAGTCTGTGTTTGACGATCGCGATACGAACGTAAACAACATACTGAGTAGTAGTCATAGAGCTATGGTAGTAGTACATAGATCTTTTTACTACACTAATCTACGTTTTGCATCCCGCGCGCTATTGACGTGTTGGCTGTGGAGGTGCGCGGTGCACGTCTGCGACTGTGTGTACATTTTAATAGGAGTTTTACGTGATTTTTTGTTCATCTCCGTGAAAAACACACTCTTAAAAATCTATTTCTTGTAAATATGCCCGCTGTCTTGTTTTATTCATTTGGGCTTTAGGGAAAACAAGTATATTTTTTTCAAGAAATTGGCTCCACTTTATCGGGAAAACCCAGAATTTTTATTTTGGGACATTTTAGAATCAACAGTTTCTCACTATCTTCGGGAATTCACGTCCAGTTACCAGGGTGGAAAAACCCTCATATTTTATATTTTTCCTCACACATTATTACTCTCAATAAATAAAAGTGATCGATTGAAAGTGTTTATGATAAATTATGAACAAATAACTCGAAAATCAATTGGTTATGTATGGACAATTCAATGTAATTATCGTTTTTTTATTCAACGTTAACGTTGAGCCTCCGCCATTTTGGAAACGGATTGTTGTTTCATTACTGGAGGAAACGTTTGTTCGTTGCGAAATCTTTTAATGCGCTGTGTTAATGGGCTTGATACGGCCGTGGGCATCACGGCCACTTTAAGGGCAACGACGGCAATGGCTGTCGTGGTCGTCATGAAATTCCAAGCCTGCCATGGTCTGAACATCCAAGAAGGAAATGGCAAACAACGTTTCCTCTCTGTCCATTTGACTGCTTCTGTTACACCAGTATACCTGCCTATGTGTGTTGTGTTGTTATTTTAGCCTTCGAAACGGACTTTGCTAGAGTCAAAACATCATGCCATAAACTATTTTTCACAATTTCCGATTCAAGTAAAGATTTAGTGTTCATCCAAAACTTTCTGCAAACAAAGTGGCAAGACTCTAAGAATATATTTCCTTGATTTCCTCTACCCACCTTGTGATAATTATTAGCTCCAGCTTGGATGAGATTCTGCTGCTGTTTCAGCATCTTCTTGCGTTTATGACATTCATCTTTTAGTTTCTTCAGCTCCTCCTTCAGTTTCATGGTCTCCGCCTTGGTGGAGCTGTGAGCACCTTCTACCTGCTGGACCTTGTCTTGGGTTAGTCCGATACTATGAGTCAGATAATTCTGGGAGTGCTGAGAACAGAAAGTAAGAGTGAGTTTTTAATCAGACTTTATTCAGGACGATCCTGAAGGGGGAACAGGAAGGCTTAGGGAGCATCTAAAAAGTTGGGTATGTTCTAGACGCAAAAGAATGTTCCTGTGGGCACACGCCTACAATCCATTGAACCGCCACAATGTTCTGCTTGACCGCATCATTGTGTGCCAAAGTACGAGAGCAACCCTACGCAAGTGGATACGTTCATTAGTAATTTGAATGTTTGAATGTAACATTCCGGCGGTCAAACAGAACGGTCCATGAGCATGCGCCGGAATACTTAATCAGATCCATTTAGAACACTCCTATAGTTCCGACTTTTGAGACCCTCTCTTAGTAGTACCTTACCCTGCCTTCCACTTCAGTGAACCCTGGAGCGTTGCATATGGGAGTTACATGGGATTTATTTATAACAAATTTTCCTCCCACATCTAAAACTGACATTTCCTCATTATCTTCTCTGCACATGAATCTTCAAGCCTATGAGGTTACAGTGCTAGTCACTTTTGAGGATCCATGCCGTGAGATTTCAGCTTTTTGTAAAGTAGCCCACCGGGCTAAACAAACTACGCATTTGAATTGACCCCAAGAAGTTTTAGTAGCCCAGATTTTAAACTTGTATTGTCATAAACGTATCTTTCCAATTTATTAATGGTAGCAATCACAACCAGTTTATAGGTCAAATGAGGTTACATTCACATACTCAAAAATAAATTAACACATTCTAAACATGTATTATCCACATCTGAATGAGGTTACATTTTCAACAAGTATGTTGCACAGTATTTAGTAGCCCACAGGACAAGTTGAGAAGTAGCGTTTACTAGCTCCTACATGTACCAGGGTTCTGCCCAGGATTTGTTTAGTGCCGGAAATTTTTTTTTCCCTAGTACAGTCAAGTCAATTTCCATTCGATCGTGCACGGAGTGGTTACACACGTGCGCCCTGCAGCTGTGCCTTGAATGTAGGCCCTCAGTGCGCGCACGCCTTTACCGCCATGGGAAAACAATTTACAGCATCTATAGCATGGTGCTTACTCTGTAGTTCATTTCCGTTGTATTAAACGCTATAGAATAGGGTTTCAGGGGATGAAACTGGTATCATGTTATTCCAAGCGTAAAGCTATAATCAGCGTGACTGGAAACCATTGCAAAATCAATGTGGGTTTCGTGCGTTGGATATATTGTACATCGTACAGGCGGGAGGAATGCTCGATCCTGTATCATTAAAATAGACTCAAACCAAAGAAGTAGGCTACTCGAAACTTTGGATAAAACTGTTTACTGGTAAATAATTTGTTTTACACCTTGTTCAAAATATTTTGAAGGAAATGAGCAAAAAAAAGGAAAATGTGTGGTGGTCGGAAAAAGAAAAAATTCTGCGAGTGCCGGTCGGGGAATCGGGGAGTGCCGGTCAGGTTTTCCGGCACCGACCACTGTGGGCAGAACCCTGATGTACTAGTTTTTACTAGACAATTTACACCGGGCTAGTGTTAAAGTTGAGACCTGGGATCTCTTGGTATCATAAACAAAAAGATTTAAGTAATTGTTTAAATAAAGTTAGGTATAAAAAAAGCACTGTCATCCGATTGTTCAAGTGACCGCCATCAGAAGACCATGCATATAAGCTGACAGCTCTTTGACCACTTACCAGTAAATATTCTGCAATAAGTTGCGACAGCTGGAAGAGCTTGACAAAGTTTGGATCCATGGATCTCGTATCCACTTCTGCTGTGATGTCGCAGAAGGTAACATTCATAATGACGTCTTGTAATGTTGCAAAATCTAATTCTCTCATCACGCGATCAACATCTACAGAGGCTTTTGAGAAAGTAAACAAATTATTGTCAATATTTTAAAAGCGGTGCGGGAATAGCCCCGCATATCTAGCTGCAGCATTCACAAACGGGCACCACAGAAATCTCAAAAAGTAGCCATTGGGCTTTTTAAATTTGTCCACTTACTTTCAGAGATTTCTAATGTTTTGTAAGGGGACATTTCAGACAAAATAATTTGGCAGGATGCTTACTACTATTACCATCTTTATGATAAGTGTCGTGGCAAGTGTTTGGCGTGTCGTGGCCGAGCGGTCTAGGTCACCGGACCTAAGTTCTGGTGTTTTCAGCAGCAGAGTGTGGGTTCGATACCCGGTCATGACACTTGTGCCCTTGAGCAAGGCACTTAACCATAATTGCTTCGAAAAAGTTGGGAAGGTAGTGCATTCTGCTCTACCAGACAGGCTCCTAGTGGATGATACCCATGCCTACATCCTTAAGGGCTGTGAAGGGAGTAATCCTGTTTCAGCCCCAGGAGTAGGAGGCAACGTGCCCCTGGTGTCAATTGATTTGGGTCGATAGCCCAAATCAGTTATGTGTAGCCCTCACCTTGAGTGGCCGTCCGTGGCCTTGTGAGTTAGGCGATATCTCATTTTTAAAAAAAATTTAAAAAGTAGTCTTTTGGATAAAAATTAAAAAATTTTGGGGGGCGGGGGTCATTACCAACGTATGATCCTTTTTGGATCATGTGATTTTAGAATCAAGATTTTGTTTTCTTACCCATTTTCCTCCAGTCAATTCTATCTTGTCTCTTCTGGAAGGTGAACCCTGGTACCCCGTTAATGGAAGTGGGTGCAGCACGAGGCGTACCGCTCGGCACATGGCCATTGGTGTAGGCATAACTTGTACCTCCGGCTGTCCCACGAGGGGATGGGTAGTATGATCCATGCATTACTTTTGGGAGGAAGAGAAAAGAAAGGTTATTGCTAACACATGTAATAGTACTAACAGTCAATCTTTGATCATTTCAAAATAATAATAGGATTTTTATGTTATTTTGCTAGTGCTGTTTTTAAAGATGGCGAATTCGACTGCCACTTGTTCATTATGATCAAAAGGGTAATCGCATGAGACCGATACCTTGGTAACTTGTCACTTTGCCACCTCAGAAACTCGGCACCAAGAAACTCGACACCTTGCAAACTCAGCACCTTGTAAACTCGGCACCAACAAACACGGCACTTTGCAAACTCGGCACCTAGCAAACTCGGCACCTAGCAAACTCGGCACCCACAAACTCAGCACATGCACAAATACAAATTCGGCACCCAGTCCAACCAGTCGATTTACCGCTGCGTGGTACGTGTAAAATATAGTTAAGACCCACAAGAGGGGTACAGCGTGATCCAGCAACTTGTCCAGCATGATCTTGAAAGCTGGAACATCAATGCAGGCAGGAATGTGATCCACAAATTATAGTTAACTTTTGACGCCTGGAGTAAAAATATAGTGTGAATGGCTAACCTTTGTCCAGAATTATTATTAATGTGGAGCTGAATATTCTTCACTGAGATTTAACATTTTGATGTCGTGTTTGCACATTAAGGACTCTTAGCAATCTTTTCAAATTAATTTTTTTTATTTATTTTAACACCTCCAATCATGTGGGGTTTAGTTTAATTCTCAACAATGATTTGACAGCGTCCTAAAACTCAGAGCCATTGTTGTGCTTGAGCGATTAAATTCTGTGCATCACAAGGAAAGTATTATTCGCTTTGGATTATGGCTATTTAATTGAGTGACAGCTGTCACCATACATGTGTAAGCTCTGATTCTAGTTATTTGATTGTGAAAGCAAACTATGTACCGGGTAGTATGAAATAAAAATTTGCTTTTTGCAGGATAAGTAGAATACAAAAATGATTGGCCAAAATAAATACAATCTAAAAAATGTATATAATATTTATCGTATACTTGGGTGTGATCCCTGGCTACACGGCAGTTTGCGGTTGAATGGCTTCTGACTGGCACCCCCCAAACAAAGATATTGACAAAATAGGGAGACCGCCAACATAGGGCTAGATAGCTCAGTTGGTAGAGCGCCGGCACGTTAAACCGGAGGTCGTTGGTTCAAATCCCGCTCTAGTCAATTTTTCTTTGTTCAACCCAAAATCAATACATGTATTTATAAACATAATATGTTCAATCTTATTCAATTTGTTTTTGCAATGTATGTTGCTTATTTTAATACATCAAGGACCATGCCTCTAAATTATGTTTTTATGAGATCAAGTTGTCTTTTGTCCTTTTCGGGAACCTCATATTTTTTTCCCCAAGGATACATCTTTTTCTATATTGAAAATTATCCATATTTAATTAATTGCACAGGATATTGGTATTTTATGTTTAATTTCATTTTTGTCAGATTGTGAGTGAGTGTCTAAATTCCAGAGGCGAAACCAGGTAAAAACAATTACGGGGGAACAAGGGGTGCACCATTTTTTTCTAGGGGGCACTTCTACTAGCCAATAAAAACTGTAATTTGTGCTGGCCCTGGAGGTACACACAAGACCTAAAATATAAAATTTACATCAAATTTCATAGACAATTTTACAACTTTACCCCAAAGTCACAAAATTTGACGTCAAATTTCATGGTCTGTGACCGAGTTTTCCCTAAAGTTGTAAAATTTGACTTAATTCCGCAGTTGCTGAGAGCTGCAAGGAATCTATGTGTACCTCCATGCTACTAAGTAACTAATTGGGCCTAGAAAATTATCAAGATGCAGCTTAAATTAAACCTTCCATGATAATATCTGTTAATATCTGTTTGTAAACACATTTTACAAAGCATGTAACAGGGAAGTTCCCTAGGATGATCCTTAGATGTAAATCAACAGGCCTTCTCCGTGTTATTCTCCGTGTTAGTCGGACGTCAAACGGACCACGGGTAAAAAGGACCACCGACAAAGGACCATGGGCTTAGCACTCACAACTGCCCCTCCATGATGCTTCCCTCTTTTCACGTGACATTCCCCGTTTGCAAATTAGAAATAGAGAAAGGATGAAAAACATATCCCTCATTTTTATTTCGTATGTACAAGTATGATTCTTTATGTAACCACTTCACTTGACCTTTCCAGTAAAAAAATAAACGGGTGCCGAGACTGCTTCAGCGTGGTTTGTATTGTTAATGTTATTGTTAGTCAAAAATAGGCCAGTGTCGAGTTTGTCTGTACGGTGCCAACATTCTTGGTGCCGAGAGAGTGTCGAGTTTGGAAAGTGCTGAGTTTGGAAAGTGCTGAGTTTGGAAAGTGCTGAGTTTGGAAAGTGCTGAGTTTGGAAAGTGCTGAGTTTGGAAAGTGCTGAGTTTGCAAGGTGCTGAGTTTACAAGGTCTCCAAGTGTCTGGTATTTAATTGCCTAAATCTTTCCTTCTTGACCTTCCTTTTGACTCATTTCAGCATGTTTCAAAGAGGGCGCTAAATAAAGCGCTTAACATGCTTAATCTCGCCTTAAAAAAATAGCGTTTAATAGTAAAAATTTGGCGGTACCGCCCGGCAGTGGCACTAGTTACAAAATACAAGTAATTACTAATAATGTAAGTTAGGCCTACACGTTACTAAGTTAGGTTTTAGCACTGCCTAAAAATTTACTTTTTTCGTTTGTTGAATTGAATACAGTCGTTTGACCAGTTCTGGATCACTTTTTGAATTCACGTTGTTTTTTGTTGCAATCTCTTTGATATCTTAAACAAAAAAGTTGATAAGTTTACCTAAACATGTCATAAAACTCACCAAGTATAAGTATTCACCGACAAAAAAAGATTAGTACTTTTGAAGAGGCTTTGATAAAAGTATCATCACCTGTTTGACCAGTTCAGGATCAGTTGAATCTATTCTGAATCAGTAGCATGCCCTTTATTGCAAACCCATACTCCCATTCATAAAACTGTCTCTCAAGGACACGAAACTTCAGAAGTGTGTTCGCATGGACTTGGACTAACTTTCTTTAGTGAATGTCATGCAAGTGTCTTCAACAGCAGTGCAAAAACCCAGCGACAAAAACACAAAACAACAGCAAAGGCAAAAGAAAAAGTGAAGCGCACCTATGTAAAGCATTATTGACCCCTCCAAGTTTCATTTTCTCACAGAAAAAAACAATCTACAAGAATTTGTTGAAGTAAAAATGTATCTCAAAAGCAATAAATAAACTTTCTACAGCAGTAGTATGTTTTTACCGCACTTTATAGGCTAGTAAGTTATTGCGGCACCATTTGACGCAATGAGATGTTGAGTGATCCCGAACTGGTCAAGGGTACGATGCCCCCCCAAAGACAATTTTGGTAATTTTGTCTTCTCAAAAAAACAAGACGACTGCTCAGTATTTACAGGAAATATTTTTTACACATTCTTAGCATTTTACATAAATGTTTTTTGCCCTGGCGTTCCAATTCTAAAGGTGAGAAGTTTTAACAGCGTTTTTCAACCAACATTTTTAAACAAAATTTCGCAGACAAACTTCAGGAAAACGGCCATAATTTACTTGCCAATGATGTTTGGCACCTTATTTTGGGTTTGTTGGTTTAATGGATGTTATTCTTCACATGTATCAACAGAAATTGGTAATGTGAGAAGTAATATAATTATTTGGTTATTGCAAAGTTGAAGTGATCCCGAACTGGTCAAATGACTGTATTAAAACAAAACGTTAATTTTCAATCAAATCAAGATCAGTCCGAAAGTGTTACCACAAACTAAGTTTATAATGGGTAAAATTTGAACAAACTTACTAAACACCAATGGGATCAGCTGCAGAAACCCTTCATTTCGTAAATTTTTCTTGGACTTCCATGATGTTATCGTCCATTTTAATTACTCAATTTACCATTGCTGAAAACAAACAAAAACTCAAAACAGACGCCATTTTTGGAATGTTGACAGTACGCCCTCTACCGATCCCATTCAGAAATGGAGCTCCTAGTAACTCCCGAGTCAACCAATGGGATTCATTTTATTTTTAGACGTAAATGAGGTAATCCCTTAGAAGCCTTTGCTGATTGGTCAGAGTCTGATTGGGGTTCCCTCTGACCCTACATTGTTGACATTATCCAGGATTGCGTTTTGCACACAAAAATACAACATCAATAATAACACAGCTGATGATCATATGGCAGTGCGCTTTGTGTTGAACCAGGACTAAATTGTGTAGGTCTTTGTTCACACACAGTCATCTTGTCCGTGTTCAGGCACTTTGAAGGGAGCAGAGTCTGTCTTTTAAGGTAACAAAAATTCAGATTTTTGTCTGATTTAACAGACGTATTTTCCGTTTACCTGCAAATTGTTTTTGATTTTATTATTTTGTTCACTGCGCAACTTAACCATCGACAGTCCTTGCTTTATTATGGCGCAACGAAACTCTCAAACAAAATTAAAAGTCTACGAATGTTGTGAAAGTAAAATTGGTTTGATATTTCATAGATGCATTGTAAGGATTTAGTTTGGTTTGTTTAGTTGTGTTTGTTGGAGGTGATTCCACTTTTTGTGACAAACAAAACAAAACAAAACAAAACAAAATCTCAAAAACATGCAGTCTTTCAATGAAAATGAACATCTAATTTTTAACACAGAAATAAAAAACAAGGTAAATTATTCAGAATTAAGACGGTAATTTTGTCACAATTTGATTGGGTTGTGCTGATATTTTTCTAGCTGTTGTTCATTAATGACTCATTATTGTGTTTAATTGTTTGTTTCAATATATTGTTCTATTGTTAATAGTTCACACAAGTCCGTTTGGATTACGGAAAAATATAGTGCAGCATCCCATAGGACGAGTTGGATATGGGACGCAGACGTGCTATATTTTTACGTATACCACTTGACACATAGCGCAAAATAGCGCAATACATGGAGTTAGAACAACGCATTATAAAACAGGGTTTGATATGCATTATGCAACATTATTAGTTTATCACACACAAGCGCTTGTGGAATATGGAAAATTTTGCAGTTCTGCAAATCACATCGGTATGCAGACATGCTATATTTTTCTGTGTTCCACGAATGCGTCTGCGATAATGACTTTGTCTCCGAGCAAACTTCTTGACCGGCAGATTAATGCAGTATGAGGTGATGGAACAGCTTGACATTGCATACATAGCTTAAAACAATGCAATACGCAGAGTTAAAACAGCGCAATACTCGGGGTATGATATGGACCATGCAATATAGGTTTATATAGGCGCAGGCCCCCTCTCATCTTTTGTTGCTTTGGATTGACCAATCAGAATTGAGAATTCAAGTTCGCTTGAAGATTGGCTTTTATCCGTAGTCACACATTTGTAACAATGCAAGCTTTTACATTACATCCTTCAAGGAGAAGTTTAATCTAATCCAAATTGAAGGTTGTAGATTTATTTTCATAATTGGATGAGTTCAAACGACAGTCATGGACCAATAAGTTTGCATAATTTTGCAATAATTATATATGCCCACTCCAATGTACTAATATTGGTATTGGAGCGAGCATGTATAAATTTAATTAGTGTGTTCTGTGGTCACACTATCCCAGCAGAAACAAACCAACTAATTTGTCACTAATAAAAACACTTAAAAGAGCAGAAAGTGAAATAAAGCTTGAACCAGCAAATCAAGTTGTAATGTTTGTTGCAATTAGTCGCTCTTTCAACTCCGCTAAACTGCATTATTTTAATTTGTATCGGAAATCTAATTATTTGTAAAAAGGGCTTGTACTTGATAGGCCCTATTCGGTAATTATCAAAGAAAAACCTGTGAACAATTGATAAGAATCCATTTCTGCATTCACCCCCACCACCTGCCAGCAGCAGCCTAGTGTTGCGACCACACATGGACCCGGCACCCCGTGTTCCTATGGTTCAATCCTACTGCACAGTGAAAGATCTCTGGATCCCAGCTTTACAAATAGTTGGGCCGTCCCAGTTGTAACACTTAAGTTGGTTAAGTTGGTTTCCGTTCGTCCCAACTATAATTGGGATGATTCTAAAGTTGTTATGTAACACTATCAATCATGGAGGACTGGAGACGAAACAGACTAGCCAATGGTTTGGCCCCTGTGCACTTACTATTATTTTTATATATATTTCTGGTTAGGAAACCAAGGATGCCTCATAAGCCTAAGGAAACCTGTAAACAAGGGTGCTTGTGAACCAGAAATTCCAGGATTAACCCCTACTCTTCCACGATAAGTCTGGTACATGAAAACTAATTCCTTCCTGGTAGAACCAACCTGCAGATTTAATCAGGGTCTAAAAGCGTGAATTGTACAAACCCATTCCCACAGGGCTGTGCCCTTGTTATACCATGGTTATACAGAGCCAGTGTTAATACTAGTGATGTGTACCAGCATGCTAAACTACAATACCATTGCTTGCCTTGGTTTTAGCAACCAAGATTGTTTCCAAACAAAACAGCCAATAAAAACACAGAAGGTCAACTAGATGGAGTAAACGCATTCCAAGCAATCAGGGGGAACCAGTTTGCCTGTTTTAGATAATAGTTTGTTTACATTTTGTAATGAGCAGTTTCCTTTCTCTATGGTTTGTCTCATACAGCATGGAACAATGAACCCATGGTTCCAGGTCAGTGGTATGCAATAAACAAGAACAAAGGGCTGTGTGGATAAAGACTGCTCTGATTGTAAACTACTTACCAACCTAACTGATGTGTTGCATTAGGGATAAAGAATATAGGATTCGAACTGCCTCTAGCTACTGGGCAATCTCAGTGGTCGAGTGGTTTTATACATCTGCTCTAGAATGGCAAAGGTTGTGGGTTTGAAACCCACCTGAGTATAAATATGCCTATTAGTTTTGGATGTACTACAGACCATGCAACCTTTGTACAGTATCTTCCAGGGCCTTTCTGACAGGCAAGATACACTGGTCATTTGCGAAATTGAAAAGTTATAAAAGATAACAGCTGAACAAGTTTTTTAAGTGTGAACCCTTTCTTCATATAAAAATATTATGAAAATCAGACAGTGCAATTTAAAAAAAAACCCAGATTTAATGTTTTCTAACGTTGAACTGTGTACAAATTCATGCCTGCAGGAAGTCCTGGCTCTGCGGCTCTTTTGTAAACACGTAATTTTGCATGTTTACATGGTCTATAAATTTACCTGGAAATATCTTAAATGCTGTCATCTTCTTGGAAATGGTCTGAATTGAATTGGAAACCTAAACAAATAATACTTAGAAGTTGGGGGTGAAGAGAGTCAGCGCTTACTAAAATGTCTGAAACCATGCTCCCAATTTTAGGAGGTGAGTTGAAATAATGACATTTACACCTTTTAATAATCCCTGGATAATTTATAGATTTCAATGAGCTTTTGGAAACAGTATCTTCACCACAAAAGAAGCAGATTAAAAAGCAGGAATTATTTATACATGGAGAAAATAACAGCTACATTTTTCATGGGGTAGACATTAAAAAGTCTGAATTCAGATTAAAGTCTGACATTTCTCATCCCTGTTTTTAATCTTATTCATGTATAAGTTTTGTAATCAGGCTGCATTTAAACAATTACAAGCTCAGAAAAATGTTTTGTGCCAAAGAATTATATCAGCTGTAGTTAAAATGAAAAGATAACAGAATAAATTTCCATATAAGCTCTAGAGGAATTGCGCAGTGGATTTTGCTGTCTTGGCCTCTTGCCAGACCCATATTCAGTCACTCTGCAACCTACAACATGATCAAGGATGTACTTATAACTGTGATATGGAAAGCCATTGTATTCTGAGTTGTTGACAATATCGGAATGACATGAGTGCTGTAACTGTGCGATAATCAAGGTTTGCCCTTCACTTTTTCAGTGACTACTGTAGCCAATGGGGCCAGTTGGCTTGTCATTTTACTGGTGCAATTGGCTTTCTTGACTAAGTCTGTATGCAGCACTAATACGGATGCTTTTCAACTCTGAACTAACCAGCGGGGCCACTTGGAGTTTGGGTGTTTTAACTGGCATTTTGGCAGCAGAACACTGCCAAGGGAGAATGCTGAAGTGAATTAATCTCATTGTATAAAAAGGATTCTAATGGGGTATCTATTTTTTTTTTCATCTTGGGGGGGGGGGGGGGTTAATTCTCTTGGTTTTCCTCTCTCATCATTCTAAAACTGAAACTTCCTTCTTTGTCTTCTCTCCATTGGGTTCTTGGCTAGTACAAGTGATTAAGTTCATTTTGCTGAGAGTCTTTAGCTTCATAATCAGAATAAATGAAATAAAACTTAATATGTTGTTAATCATGGTTTATAACTAACATAATAACCATGCCATGAAGCAACAAAGATGTTATTATTTTTTTTATTTTGAGTTGATTCTCAGAATTTTCAAGTTGATTCTAGTAGTTCTATAAAAAAAATATAAAAACATCCCCAATGTTTGTTATTAGTATGGGGGGGGGGGGGGGGGTGGCACAGCGGGCAACACCTTTTATCACTTTACCCAAATTATGTCAAACAAAACTTAGTCAAGTTTGCAATAAGGGCAAAATAAAACTTATAAGTCAGTCACTTAATTAATTTTTTGGTTTTGCCTTCAAGAAAGACTCTGCTAGGGAGAAATGTCAGGCCTCAATTATTTTGGCATTTATACCATAGGTCCACTTGGTTGGTAAGCAGTTTGCAACAGCTTATTTGACTTTTTTATATTTTTTTTATAAATACAAGTAATGCATTTTTTAAAAGTGCTTTGGCAAACAAGAACTAGTCCAGACTTGTTTTGGAAACTTAGATTTGCCTGGAGTGAATTTAGAGCAAATCTTTTGTTGGGTTACCCTCCAACACAAACAAAACGAAACAAAGCAGTCCAGAAAAAAATATTGCATTATTGAACACAGATTATTTTTGAAAATGGCCAGCGTCCAATTTTTGTCACGACATAAAAATACAAAACTATTATCGAAATCAGCCACAGGATACAAACGTCCCTCTGAGCAAAGAGAAAGGACAGACTCCTTTCTCTATGCCCCAAGATTCTTTGATATATGACTGCATTGGAAAGGGTGCTCTGGAATCACCACCATGCTCAATTGGTGCTCACTGGCATGGTGTACCCCCTTTAATACTATTGTGTCTTCATTGTGTTCTGGGAAGTTTTTAGAGGGGTGGGGGGTACTTCTGTACTTGAGGGAAAAGTGTGTTTTAAAGTATGGAAACATTTTTTGGGGGGACAACTTCTGTCAAACATGGTATAAACAAGCTGGAACACGTTGCAGCGTTCATACATCATCTGTATATTATAATATTTAAACATCTTATAAATATTCATGAGCTAATTTGTACACCCTTCTTTTATTGGTTGCACTGTCATAATGTGATGGTTGGTTGATTACTAATTAATGCAGCCAAGTGTCCCCTAGATGACCTACATGTATGTATACATAGTGTGTATGGTCTTGTACCATTCTTTGTTCTCCTTACAATCAAGTTGAGATGGTTGTCATAAAAACCACAACACAAACCAAAACGAATGTGGCAGGAAGTAGCTATGCTGGCAGATATATGTTGGTTATTATCTGGATATAACAACAAGGTTTGAAACCAACGCACACATGATTGAAAGTAAAATACCACAGAAGTTCAAGACAAGAAATATCAAGAAGTAGAAATCCCTCGATCAGGTCGTCTCTTTTAAGAAACCATTTGCCTCTCCCTAGCAAGTAGATATACACATATACTGTTACCGCAAACCATACATTGACACTTCACCATGCCATGCCTCAAATCCCATTTGCCTCATTGTTCAATATGTTGAGATTGGTATCATTGTATTTTCAACAATTAAATTATCTCGTACTGGTTTGTGACATTTCATTTATTTTCAAGTTTTGAGAAAACTGTGAAAACTTAAACTACTGTTGTGATAGTTTACTGTAGTATTTATTATTATTATATCTTTCTGGTATTATGAAACAAAGGGACCCTCAAAATGACAAGCACTGTGACCCGTAGGCCTGAGGATACCTGTGTAGGGTAGATGATGAAGGAATGCCAGTTTTCTAGATTTGGAAAAAAAAAAATGCAATCAGAAAGGGGCTGAAACCCAATCTTTATGAAAGGTTCCTGTACAATCTGACCTTTGGAGTTCACATTATAGACTATAGACCCTTCCGGATCCATTGTTGATAAACAAAGTGCGCCGGTTGGCATGGACGAACGAATGTTAGCAAAACATTCAATCGTGTTAAAAAATGTTGTGACCAAATTCAACATTTTCTGTAAAGAATCATGAACTGAAATACCTCCCATGATTGGCCAACTTGTTTCCAACAAATTTAACAGTATTTTTGACTATTTAGTGTGTAACATTGCTACAAACTCTGGCTATCTGTTTTTGATTTGCAGTTGTGGCTTTCCATAGTTTTCCAACCTCGGTTGGCAAAAACGCGGGCTGTGACGTTGCAAAAGAAAGGTCTATTTCAAACGCAACATTTAGAGATGTAAAAATATATTATTATTCTGTTTTTCTTTTTTGCAGAGCGAGCTGGAGCCCTTTATTGAGAAAAGAAAGATAATGGACAAAATGCACACAGGTTTGTAAGCTTAATTGAATTAGATATTTAACCCCCAAAATTGCTCAGAAATACTTGTTAACAGCGCTGTGAATCATACACCTTGTATTGTGCTTCATCTTTTATGACCATGTGTTGATAATGTTGGGTTTCACCCAACAGTACATGGATGTATGAATGAAATCAAACAAACAGAAAAACAAACAAACAAAGAAAGAAAGAAACAAGCAAGCAAACAACCCAATAAACAGGCAGACAAAGAAACAAACAAACACTCATACAACCCAACAAACATACAGACAAACAAACAAACCAACACCCCACAAACAAGAAACCATCAAGCAAACAAACCTATAATACTCATGTCAAAAGGTTGAATGGAAATAATCAAACAAACAAACAAACAAACAAACAAACACCCCCCAAACAAACACCCCAACGCGTATCCCCCCCCAAAAAAAAATAATAATAATAATAATAAATAAATTTAAAAAAATAAAAACATAAAAAAATACCCCAATACTCCCACAAGCAAACAAACCTATAATATTAATGATAACGTCAAAAAGGTCGGAATAAGAAACTAAACAAATGACAGGATGAATTATTTTCGGGTGTGATTTGTCAGACTGACTCTGATGAGAACTTTCTATCTGTAGGACGGTGCCTCATAAATCTACTAATTGTGTCTTTTACAGAAGCCAAGAAGCGTCGTAAAACAGCAGCAGTGTGCTGCATTATTTTGATTTTACTGTGCATCATCGAGTTAGCAATAGGGGCGACAACATATCAGATGGTGCATAACATAAATGCAGGGTCGTGGTGGGCAGCAGGAGGGGTGAGTACAAGGAAAAACATTGCGTGTCAAAATACGGATTGCCAAGTTGCTCTTAATAATTTAAGATTTAGAAGGGCATTCCATTGAACATAATGGATTTACGTGAGCCCAACACTTCAGGGGGATGAGAGCAATTATAGACAGGTGTCTTGCTCAAGGACACAAGTCTCATGACCGGGATTCGAACCCACACCCTGATAACTTAACCATCGGTTCTCGAGTCCGATGCACTTAACCACTCGGCCATGACATACCACAATATTTGAAAGTTGTTGCAAGTCCGAATAAAACTCTTAAAGGGTATGTACAACATTGGTAATTGCCAAAGACCTGTATCCAAACTTGATGTGACCCAACATATACATGAAATGACAAACCTGTGAAAATTTAAGCTCAATCGGTCTTCGGAGTCATGAGAAAACAGTGAAAAAACCCATTATATGTTTTAAATTTTTTTTCAAACATCGGATTTTTATCCTGCATGATAAAGACTATTGTTTTACTCATTTCCTAAAAAGTATGGCATTTCGAGCAAAACTATTTCAAGGGAAGTTTTCCACCATGGCCATCTTTATAACGTGTAAGATTGTGCAAATCTGTGAACATTTTCAATCTTACCAATGTTGTACAGACCCTTTAAACAATAGAAAAGAAGCGGTGAGTGGGACGTCCGCAATTGTTTCAAAAGTCTTCCATCGCTATCACGTTTGTCAAGTCAAGACGAGTAAAACTCTTAAACAATAGAAAAGAACCAGTGAGTGGGACGCCCGCTTGTTATCACGTTTGACAGGTCAAGACCGAGTAAAATCACACACACCCTTCAATCCCAACTTTTTGATCTTGTTATATTCAACAGCTTCTTCTGGGTGCCTTACTGGCACTAGTTGGCGTCTACAACAAGCAAGAGGGACGCTGCTGGATGGTCGGGGGCACTGTTTGTCTGGTTATTGGGATCGTCCTAGCGTTTATTGGTGCAATCATTGATGGGGTAACTGCTTCTGCAGTTTCGGTAAGAATCGATCATTGCAATAGCAACATCTTATAGGAGAGACACAACATTTGGGTGGCATGGTTGGCTTGTGCGTAAAGCGCTCGCCTCTCACCAAGGTGACCCAGGTTCGATACCCGGCCAGGGCCATATGTGAGTTGAGTTGTGCGTTGGTTCTCTGCTGTGCCACGAGGGTTTTCCAGACCATCCGGTTTTCCTCCCTCGGAAAAAAAATCAAACACTTTCGATCTCTGGCTGTGCTCCGTGGTCATAATGGGTTGATGTGGCTGGCTGCCAAAGGCGCCCTTGCATGCCTGCTTCTCGAACACGTTGTAGCCGCGTCCTTCGCAATTCAGCTCTTAGCTGCCAGTAAGGATGATTAGCCTCCCAAATTATTATTATTATTATTATTATAACATTCAACTGAACAAAGTGTTTGATTTTTTACCATTGGCAGTTGGCAAGTGAAGTTTACCTTTATGTAAACAATTTTGTCTTCAGCCAAATCAGTAGCTTAGAGTGAAGAATACTGTACGCGCATGACAAACTTAACTAAAACATGACTTGAACATTCGATCCACATGCATTTACTGTGGCTGTCCTGAAGGCAGAAACACTAAAGGTAGGGTCATTATCAGTGGTGACAGCGGGTACCAACCGTATCTCCGGCCGCAGCATTCACACATTGAAATAACGGAAATTTGAATCTCCAAAACTTGCCTTGAGGTATTTTGATGGATTTAAATTTGTTGATTGATTTCTAATCTACGGGTGCATTTCAGACAAAAACAATTTCATAGGATGCTTACCACCATTACCAAATTTCTAACACAATTTGGGGGGGGGGGAGGGCATGACCCTACCGTTACGAAAGTCAGGAAAAAGAGGTGCACAGAAGGTGTGTCATAAGAGTGTAAGAATACAAGTGAGGAGAAGTTTTTGTTTTTTGATTTTATTTACCTAATTTTTTTCTTTTTCTGGTCAACTGAACAGAGAGTGGACATCTCAAAGTGCAATCATTCCAGCTCTGGATTAGCAAACTGTCAGGTCAGTGCTGGATGTCAGAAGGCAGTAAGCATGCTCAATACTTGCTACTGTTGCTATGTGACAACACAGAGAGAAGCCAACTGCGCCTTTCAGTCCGTAGGGTAAGACATAAAGAGAGGACCTCCCCTCCACCCCCCCCCCCCCTCCCCAAGGGAACACACAGCTATACATGAAAGATCAACTATTAGATAAACTAAATGTGGTACCAGTTTTGCCTTGGATTAAGAGAGATTCGGAGTGATTATTTAAATCCCCTTTAATATGATGGATTATCTGGTCAAGTCAAGTCATCCGATGTCTCAAGGCCAGCATTGGGAGTCTGGGAAGCAGAAAGTATCATACCAACATATTTGACAGAAGTTTAGCTGAAAATAGTGCATGTCTTTCATTCCAATCAAAAAGGCATACCAGGGCAACACATTCTTACAAAAACTTAAAACTCAAATTCTGCTGCGGTAATTTTTTTCCCTCTGACAAAATAGGAATACCGCCAACATTAGAGCTAGATGGCTAAGTTGGTAGAGCGACAGCCTGTTCCTTTAAAAACTAAAAGATAGATTCTTGTACATGCAAAAATGATTAAGAAAGAAGCACCACATTACAATAATGTTAAGTCTTCTGCTCAAGAATGATGTTATTGATTAAGTAAGCAGTTATTGATTATTAAAAATAAGAAGTTATTGATTATTACAAAAAAGAAATTATTGATTATTAAAAGTAAGAAGTTATTGATTACTAATAATAAGAATTTATTGATTCTTGATTCCAGTCTTTCAGAGATTCCATCCTATTTCTCTGGAGTGAGTTCCTGTGATGTCATCAGTGGGTCATACATAAACCTCCTTTGGACGTCAGTTTCCTTCCTTTCAATGGCTCTATTTCATGGCGTCATAGTGGCTGCGTTTGTCAGTGGCTACAAAAACCTGGTAAGAATCGGACTAAAAACAGTTTTTTTATTAGAAATCGTCTTTTATCACAAGCCAGACGGCTATACTGATTTGGGCTGTCAACCCAAATCAACTTTCACCAGGGCAGGCACGATACCACCTACTCCTGGGGCTGAAAAAGGTTTCCCCCCTTCACAGTCCGTAAGGATGTAGACATTGGTATCATCCACTAGGAGCCTGGCTGGTAGAGCAGACTGCACTACCTTCCCAACCGTCACAAGTTTTGTTAAATGCACAAAATAGTTTGTGGCCTTTTTCTCAAAGGCTAAATGACAACACAACACACATAAACAGGTACACTGGTACAACACAACACACATAAACAGAAGCAGTCAAGTGGAAAGAGATGAAAAGACAGAAAGCACACAATAAAAGTAAGGGATGAACAATGAAGAAGGAGACAGTGGGGGGGGGGGGGGGGAGGAGAGGATATAGGGAAGGGGCTGGTTTGACCTTTTAAGTAGGAAACACAAAAGACAAAATCAAAGGAAGGAAAAGGAAAAGGCATAAAAAGGAATTATTTAGTGAATGAGGCAGACTAAAAATGGGGGTATCAAATAATAACAGACCAAGAGGGGGGTGCCAGTCAAAAGCCATACAACCGTTAACTGCCGTGTAGCCAGGGATCACACCCAAGTTTACGATACAACCTGGGAAGCGGCAGCCAGGGGATCAGGGGATGCGACGTCGACAGCAGAAGTGTTTCTAGTTTTTCAAAACCTTGAGGTTGGGGCCTAACTTTTTTATCGATAATTACAAAAAATCCAGAAGTGTACAAATATAACAATTACATTTAAATGATAGACAAACGCATTGTAAACAAGTTTAAATAGCACTCCCGTTAAAAAAGTTTCACTCAAAAATCTCTTTAAAAAAATACATAAATAATTAAAATTGAAATTGAAAAAAAAAAGTATATAATAATAAGAATAATTTGATTATTTCAGGTTGCCCAGATACCTCGGAATTACATTCCCACCCCTCAGAGTACTCCGTCCCGTCCTGCCTACCCGATGACACAATCACCCTACCAGCCCGTCGTTGCAGTAGGCCCTCTGCAGAACGTAGATCTACAAAACATGAAACCTATTCCTGCACCTCGAAGACCTCCGCCCTACGCTCCAACTGCAGCTGATGTCTAAGATGAACCTACAACTCTTGAGTAAGTCGAGCAACTTCGATGTTAATTTGAGAAAAGAAACAAATATGTTGTGTTTGTAAAATTAAGGATTTTGATGTAATTTTCACAAGTTGTCACTTTCAACCCTGATACTTCATGGAAGCGACAATTGCTTCCATTCCACTCGATGCCTTGTTGCCCTTTGAAATGTTCCAGTAGAAGTTGACTTTTGACTCATAAAGGTGCACTTTACTAAGGAAAAGCTGCCTTGCCCTTACAACAACAAAGCACCAGTCCTGCACTTTTTGGGGCATGTCGTGCAGTTACAATGTAGGAGCGCCGGACTCAAGCTTTGGTGTTTCTGACCAAAGTTTGGGTTCGGGTCATGGCACTGGTGTCCTTGAGCAACATACTTTACCAATTTACCATAGTTGCTTTGTCCTTCAGATGGGACATTAAGCTGTAGGTCCAATGTACAAGGATCAGTGGTGCCAGAAAAAGAACCCAGAACACTTTACGTTGAAGAGTAGGGGTTAACCACAGTGTTTCTGGTTCACAGCAAGCACCCTTGCTTACAGGTTGGGTGTTACAGTCATTAAGTTCACTTATGAAGCATCCTTGGTTTCATTACCAGAAATATTTAATAAATAACAAACTATTAACAGAATAAAACCAGTTTTTAAAGGAAACCCAAACATCTTTTATTTTCCAGGTACCGTAGATGTTTGCAAATCCAAATTGCCCGCACGACATCAGTATGTAGGAACTCTATTATGGTGCATTCTTCGGAAAATCTCTGGACACACAACAAAATTTCATCATTTATGGATAATTTTGTCAAGGTTTCCTTTTGGAGTGTTGTCCCATCAGATCAGCTTCTTGCCACTTTTTTACCTATTTTATGTCTTCTTTCTTGCTTACTTGGTAAGTAAAAAACATGTTCTTTTAATCGTCAATCACTTGGGAATTTTTATGTTGTGAAAGTAACTGGAAAGGGAGGAACGATGTTGAGTAAAAATAACAATCATTTGTATCTTTGTCTTGTCTTGGTGCAAGACGTCAGTGTTCAATATCACTCAACTACCGCGATTCTTTAGTCAGCACACTATCCTGTATATAATAATAATAGTGGCTTCTTATATAGCGCTCATATCCGTCACTCAGTGACGCTCAAGGCGCTTCAACAGTCAGTATTTTCCTGAAAGGTATGTGGATCTATGAAGTATGAGACCTATTCCTTTACATAGCACCATGAAATAGTTTACAAGGTGCTGTGGCGTAATATGCAGCCAATCAAACCAGGAACACCGGGGTGAACTCCTTCTCTGTTCGATAAGTGCACTGGGTTCTTCTACGTGCATTACACAACACACGGGACCAACAGCTTTTGTCCCATCCGAAGGACGAAGCAATAATGGTTAAGTGTCTTGCTTAAGGACACAAGTGTCACGACCGGGACTCGAACCCACAATCTACTGTTCGATAAGTGCACTGGGTTCTTCTACGTGCATTACACAACACACGGGATCAACAGCTTTTGTCCCATCCGAAGGACGAAGCAATAATGGTTAAGTGTCTTGCTTAAGGACACAAGTGTCACGACCGGGACTCGAACCCACAATCTACTGAACAGAAACACCAGAGCTTGAGTCCAGTCCTCTTATCCGCTCGCCAACGACATGCTCACGTGTATACAAGAACCATCCGACGATAGCAGGCGCTGTTAGGAAAACCTGACATATTCCATTACGCCCTCTATCAGTGGAATAGTCGCGACATATGTTGAGTGTGCATGGTTTTTACTAAAAACAATTTAAGAACGTCTTGCACTTAGACTAATCTTTGGAATTCAGGTCTTAATTGCATTCCTTAAAAGCTAAACTTAAATCCTCCCTGATGGATTTTGATGAATTTTGGAGATTTGTGCAAGAGCACCAAGCTACTTATTTTGTGATTTGACGTGATTCCAAATTGAAATAACAACATTCAATCTCCGATAGATGCCAGTAAGTAATGAAGTTGTGGATGTGTGCATTCCAGGGTAGCAAGCATTTAATAAGTGCCATGCAATGCAAAGGCCTTTAAAAAAAATTGTTATTAGAAATCCTTGTATAAACTTAATTTATTCGTACACAGAGAAAGAACAGGGTGAGGGTGACTTGTATTTGATCCTCGGAACAATGGGAGACTTTTGGTGACACTAGGTGGCAGCAGACTACCAGGCAAATCCATTGTTCTAAGAAACGTGCGCAAGCTCAGAACTGCATAGACAATGGAAATTGAGTATTGAAGATGGAAAGACACTTAAAGAGGGTCTCAAAAGTCAAGTTCAATTTTTTGATTCGCTCTATTTTTTCAATAGATAGAGTCCTTATGAGAACGGGGACAAAATTACAAATGGTGCAAAATGTTTTGATTGAATATCATCATGACAACACAGGCCCCTTAACCGAGATTACCCCAGGTTTTGCATACTGGGGTTTAATTTCTCTGGGGAAATTAATTCCTGGGAATTGGCTCTGGAGTTTGAAAACGGTTTTAAATTGTAAATTTGTGGGTTCCTAAACACATACGTCACTTTGTGAAAAAGATAAAAAAGATTTGCCCGCAGAGCGCTATGTACAAACAAACGGGTCACTTTGTGAAATTGCTAAGTTTAAGGTCCGACAGATACATGTAGGTCACTTTGTGAAAATGCAAATGTCGTACCATACGAGTTTGGCACCATGCCAGCTCTATCATTGGTAAAGTGGCGTATCGTGATACCTCAATTCGAAAAAATCAAACTATTGCGTATTAGGTACTGAAACTTGCTGAAAATGTTTTGTGATTTTTGAAAAACAGATCATTTCGCGGGACCAGCAACGATTTGTAATAATTGTTGGTCTTCTTTGATGAATTCCATGACTTCCTACTTAGTTTATTTTATTTATTCAGTTAAGTTTGTTGGGGTATTTTTGTAATTTGTGCTCTAAACATGGACCCCTTATTTGAAAGATTTTAAAAACAAATCAAACCACATTTACTTTATGGCTCTTCTCATGGCCAACATTCCTCGCAAAAGAGATTGCTACATGGTTGTACCTGCAAGTTTATTAAGTCATACATATAATTAATTGGTTTTTACCCTACACCGATGTGTGTTAAGCATGCACTGTATACTCAGTACTTTCCGAAGTTCTATGAAAAAAATCAACAGGCAAATCACTCGGGTGGGATTCGAACCCACGACCTTTGCATTGCTAGAGCAGATGTCTTACCACTAGACCACTGAGCTAGCCCGATGGCTAGAGGCAGTTCGAATCCTTGACAGCGGGTACCGCAACAATTTAATAGATGTTAATTTTGCATGGGGGATAATGAATATAATTTGTTTTTTACCCTACACCGATGTGTGTTAAGCGCTGTATACTCAGTACTTTCCCCGAGTTCTGTGAAAACAAAAAAGTCATACATGACTTTACTTCTTATTATCAACAACATGCAAAACTTCAAACATCAATCCCATTTACAGTTTTATAAGTTTTGTTTCCTCGAGTGCAAATTGAGGCTACGGTATTGGTAAAAGGTGAGTTAACCACGCAAAATGAGAAATCATGGAGCCTCACGTTAGGAAGACTGGGCGTAAAAATATGATGTAATAACACTATTATTGATTGCGTTTACTCGGATACATATTAACTATCACTTGAAATGTTGTATAAAATAATATAAAAAGAGGAAATATGAAAGAAAGATTTATCTGGAAAGGGTGGAATTGAAAAAGATTCTTTATATCAAGAGAAGGAATTGTGTTTAGATCTCCACACTGTATATTCTTGTAGATTATTATATTAAAATGGAAAAGCTGCAGGTAGTTTTAAAATGTGTGTGAAAGCGGAGATGATCTTTAAAAAACTGTGAAGGTTTGTAGTATTTAAAAATATTTAGTGAGTGCATGAGAAATTAACTAATCAAGATTATTCCGTGCTAGTAGTAGCCGCTTAACAGGGTAAAACTCGTCAAGTATTCAGACTCTACATTTTTACCCATCTCAATTTCGGAACTTTTTTGGCACGATTTAAGGCGCATGTTTTTATGTAAATTTAAGCTCTGTGTATTGATATGAATCATGTATCAGAGAGTGATGCCAACGCTATCACAAAATAACTTTTGGGCATTTTTATTTTTTACTGGAAAGAAAAAAAGAAATTAGTTTTGTAAATCGCCACGCATCAGTATTCTAGTCTCTAGCTTTCCCTGAAGAAGATCAAAGCATAAAAATTAAAGACTACAAAGCAAAGGTATTTATCGTTTCTGAACGCGCAACCAATTGTGTATACAAACTAAGTGATGAATAAAAATGTATCGAGCTAATTTTTCATTTTCATTCTCGTTTTTACTTTCCTGAAGTTTTTGTACATTTAATTTGTATCCTAGGCAGCTTTTGGTAATTCTGTTTTTGTATAGTTCTCAATGTGAGTAAAGTTCTATGTCTATTTATTCAGATTAAATGTATGCACAAAGGTGGATGACCTTTGACATGTGGCAGCCATGTTGGATTTTAAAAAATAATAAATAAAATCATGTTTTTATGGCTGTCCATGGCCCAATTTCATTGAGCTGCTTAAGCAGAAAGTTATCATGAAACCAGTCACAAGTGGTATCTGTGGAATGGTATTTTGGCCGGTAACCTTATTCTGGTAAGCATAATTTACTATATGCTGAGCTAATTTTTTGTGCTTAAGCAGCTCTACGATATTGGGCCCAGGAATTGAAACACAGTTTACCAAAAATTATATGCACTTAATAACATTCAAAATAAATGTTCTCTTTAACATTTATTTGTTGTGTCTTATAAATTATCATTGATTATTTTTAAAATCTTTGCATTGTACTTTTAAAAACCATTCAGAATTATTTATTTGGTTTCCACTGAAATCTATCCATAGTTTGTTTGTCACTACGGTTGTGACAAGCCACAAAGAGTTGATTTACTTAATCAAGCAATGGTGGTGTAAATTTGATTTAGGCTGGTGCCTTTATGTAGTGCTTTAATCTTTTGAAGTCCTCAATCATGCCCATTGGGAACAAGATGTGTATTGAATTAAAACCCTTCTCTGATTGTCAGTTTTTAAAGCCGTGTCCGAATTGGCGGCTATGGCAACAGCTGGGTTGCCGCATCAACATGCATTGAAGTATAAGGGATCCTTAGCAACACCCTTAGCAACAGTCAAGTCATTGCCAGAGCCGCTAAATTAGACATGGCCTAAGATTGGACTAATTTATTTTGGGTTGAACAAAGAAAAATTGACTAGAGCAGGATTTGAACCAAAGACGTCCGAAGCAGTCACCCTGTCTTTGTCTGCCGGATGCCAGTCAGAAGCTATACAACCAGTAACTGCTGTATAGCCAGGGATCACACCCAAGTTTACGATACAACCTGGGAAGCGGCAGCCAAGGGGATCACCTTCAGGGGATGCGACTTTTTTGTTTGAAATATCAAGTAATAAACCACAAGGGAAACCGACTGGCTATGTTTTTAAAAAAATTGGGTTGAGATTGGACTACATGTAATTAGTTAAAAGCAAAAGTTGACCTTTTGCTGCCTTTGTGTATCACTAGCCCGATCACATCTTGACCTCAACAATTATCTTGTATTTAAGTTTAACATATTTTGTATTTGTAAATTTAGTGAGAAGTGGGTTACAATCGGGATAAAAATGTACCCCAATTGGGGTAGTTGAGTTTGCAACAATCCACAATAGGGGTTAAAGTATACCCCCAATTGGGGTAATTAAGTTTGCAACAATTCACTATGGGGTAAAAGTATACCCCAATTTGGGTAGTTAAGGTTGCAACAATCCACAATGGGGTAAAGTATACCCCAATTGGGGTAATTAAGTTTGCAACAATCCACAATGGGGTAAAAGTATACCCCAATTGGGGTAGTTGAGTTAGCAACAATCTAATCAACATCATTTAGATAATTATTTTCATTTATTTTAAATTGTAAAAGAAATAATCCAACCTCCAACTCTTTTTTAAAGTATGAATTTTTAATAAATATTTAACCAGAGCTGAAAACACTTGTTTATTTAAATGTGATGTACATGTATGGAGGCCTTTAAAGCAGGACTCCGAGGTCAAGTTCATTTCCCAATAGAAAGAGTTCTCATGAAAGTGGGGACAAAATTACAAGCCCTTAACCTCATGTTAAAATACCAGTGTAAAATGTCGTTTTATTTGATACTCTTTCAGAGTGAAATTTGAAACATGACGTCATCGGACATGAAAACAAACGTGTCTGTACATTCAAAATGCCAAATTCAGTGCCGTTTCTATAGAATATCATCCAAATTCAGGAATGAACTAATAATTTTCTGTGCAAAAATGTACAGACAATATATTTGAAGATTGACGTCATTGAATATTTTTATTTATTTCAACAGCGTGTACTCAAAGAGTATTAATTAAAATGACATGTTACACCATTTTAATGTGATAAGAGACTTATAATTTTTTCCCAATTTCATAAGGACACTATCTATTTGAAAATGAGTGGATCACAAAATTGAATTTGATCTTGGAGCCCCTCTTTAAAAATGTTGGCACTTAAAAAGTACGGAAGATGATAAGAGGTTATTGCACTCGCCACTGTGTCAAACAGAATGAAGAGAAGGATGTAGCATGTTTTGAAAGGTGTTTGATTGACGGACAGTAGGGCAGTGTTTTATAAAATAAAAACAAAACAAGTTTGCAAAATAAAGATTTATATCTGGAAAGAAAAAGTTTGTTGATAGTCATGTTTTATTTTACACCCTCACAAAGTATCTTCACGACAATGTCCCTGACTGAAGATCCCTCCTATTATAGATAAAATATTTTCTTTAAATAATTTATTGTTTAATGTATAAACTGCAATGTGTCATTGTTTGTTATAAAGCTAGATTTATTTCTAACCTTGCTCTCCAAAAGTAAGAGTAAAGTTCTAAAAAGCCAAGCCCAGTTTCATGGAACTGTTTAGCAGAAAGATACACGGAACCAGTCACAAATAAAATTACATGGTATTTTGGCTGGTAACCTTCTTCTTCTTTTTTCGTTCAGCAAGATTTCTAGTGCTTAGCAAATTTGAAGGCTTAAATTTTCAGGTAGGAATCCAAAATTAAACAAGGGGTAACTCTGGGTTGAACCTCACGCAATCCCAGGCCTTGAATTTCATCTTTGAGAGGGCAACGCCAATTTCATTTTACAAACGGCACTTCCACTGGAAAATCATAAAGGGCTGTATTATCATGACCAAAGCAGTCCTGTGGCTGTACATGGGATTATGAACTCTCACCCAGTTAGGGACCATTGATAAATTAAGAACGCGTTCGCACGTTTGCCGACGCGTGGCTGCACGGAGTTGTTCCATAATTGTCACGGCCCATGCAATGATGGGATTTGTGCTCCAGTGATTTTTAGGTTCCCTCATTATCGAACTCTATTGTTGGTGCCTTTTGTTGGTCGGATTACACGGACAAGGCAGCGCAAAAGTAGCCCACAAAGGAGTGAAGGATTAGTGTTTGTGATCTAGCTCAGGTATACTATGGTTTATCTAAGCCAACTACACAGTGGCATTTGGCCAACACCATTGTTCCTTTGTTATACAGTGAGTCTCCCTCAAGACCAGGCGATTGAACGCATGACAGTGCGTGACAGTGCGTGACAGTGTGTGGGTTTTCTTTTGTTTGAGCTTGCACGCATAGGAACATGTCGGATCGCGGCCGTGCCCTTGACATAATTTATCCATGCTCCCTTACTGCACGCACGCACCCTCCCTCCGTATCATATCTAAAGAGATCGCCCACGCAATTCCATGCACAGCTACAGGCCTGCTTTGATCATGACGACACAGCGCCTATGGAGGAAACTTTTAAAGGGGCACCAAGGCCAAGACCAGGGCAACAGAGTCCATGTCCTCCGTGGGCTCTGAATAATTTCAGGCCTGCCCCATGGTTTCCTTCCTAAAGACCTTACAGAGCCATAGTGATAAAGTTGCATCCCCTAATTTTGTAAATTATTGAAAATTTCCTGAAACTGGATTCCAAACCACTGAAATCCCCTAGAAAAAAAAAGAACCTTTATTCTCAATTTGTGAGAGCAAGATACACTTGACATATTTCAGTTTATCAAAATTGGACCTTTCAAAGTGTAAGTTCACCATTTGTAACCACCACCAAAATAAATATGTGGTGAGTAATTCTCCATTTTGCCTCCACAATAGTTGATTAGAAGTCGATGGGTCTTGCTCAACTGACAGCTTATGATTTCTTGAAGTAATGTTTGGACAAACTATTAAGCATCAAAGGTTAACCTAAAATATTCCTTAATAAATCATCTATCCTAACAAAGGGTCCTAGATGTTGAACTTCTCAAAATTCACAATAATGTCATCATTTAAAAACTTTAAAGGAATTCTCTCCAAAGTAACTCTATATGTTTTCTAGTGCAACAAACATGTCACTGAGGATGGGGGGGGGGAAGGTCTGCTGACGAATCCATAAAAAGACAAATCATCTTCAACATGACTTGATGGGAAAGACTAGGCAGTAGGGGGTGGGTTTCAATAGTGAAGCGGGGAGGAGGTAGGGGTGGAAGCTCTAGTGGGTCAATATGGAGGAGGTAGGGGTGGGAGCTCAAGCGCATCCACGGGGATGAAGTAGGGGCGAGATCTCTAAAGTGTCCTAGGAGACAAGGTAGGGTTGGGAGCTCTAAAAGATCCATGGGGCAGCGAGGGTCAAATGCTACCCCTTCAAAGACTTCAGAAATTGATCTTTATAAATAGAAATGTCTTTAAAAACCGTAAAACTCAGCAGATCATGGCATAAAAATATAAGTTTCTCAGTCCATTAAAATGAATCCGCTAAGTTTTTGCTGCTACAATCATTGCAAAAGTTGACATGTTTAGAGTACCGGTAGTTGGCTTTCATCTCCCATACCGTATCAAGCCAATGTGTTTATATATAAGTTGGCGTACCTTGTATGTTTACTTCACACTCTCTCTCTCTGGGTATAAGATTGCAGAGACTTGTATCATAATGTACGCTCACAGAGGCATGTTAGCGTGTTTCTTCGGAGGATTGCTCTGTTTCTTGCTGGCTAGGAGGTTTAAATCTCTGCATATTCTTTTCCTCGTTATCTGTGGCTCGATGATGTCATCCACAAAACCTAAATAATAACGATGAGATCTAATTAACAAGTGTCTACTTTAAAGATAAGTAAATACTCAAAAACATTAATGACAATAAAAACTTACTTGGTGAGAAGGCACTGCAGCTGTTGATAGTTTCAACTATTTTGAGAAAGGGTTCCCTTCGGAGTAGTATGGTTTGGGTAATTTTCCACCGCAAAAAATTAGAATCCAAGAAATGATTCATGCAAGAAATTGTTTCTCAGATCTCTGAGGGTTGGTGTCCATTTGTGAATGCTTCAGCCAGAGATGCGGTTGGTACTCGCTTTCACCTCGCTAAACGTGGATGGATTTGACATTCGTTTGAAACTGTTTCCAGTTGAAACTTTCACATGAAACTGTTATTGCATCCTTCTTTATAATGTTGCCTATAAATCAGCATTATGTTGACAACAAATCAATCTATGACTCTACCTTTAATGATAATGATAATCAGTTCATTAATCACGCTTTAACTTTGGCCTACTCAAAGTGTTCATTATGTTTATAAAAGACAGGTGTGCTAAAAGACCAAAAACCTATTTACATGGCACCTTGTAAGGGTGGCATGTCGTCGCCGAGCGGATAAGAACACTGAACTCAAGCTCTGGTGTTTCTAATCAGCAGAGTGGGTTCGAGTCCCGGTCGTGACACTTGAGTCCTTAAGCAAGACACTTAACCATTATTGCTTCGTCCTTCAGAAGGGATGTAAAGCCGTAGGTCCCGTGTGTTGTGTAATGCACGTAGAAGAACCCAGTGTTCACCCCGGTGTTCCTGGTTTGATTGGCTGCATATTGCGCCACAGCACCTTGTAAACCATTACATGGTGCTATGTAAAGGAATAGGTCTCAAACTTCATCACGTAGCTCCACATACCTTGCAGGAACAAATACTGAGCGCTTTGAGACGCCCATCGGGAGTAGATAAAGCGCTATATAAGAACTGCGTATTATTAATATTATTAAGGGTTCAAAGGTGATGCGGTGCACTCTGCAACCAACCATGCCAGAAACACAGAGACGAACCCCTTCTCTAACCAATGAGTGTATCTGAATTCTTTTACAGGCATTACTCAACACACAGCCACAGGCCCAACGGCTTTAGGTCCCGACTGAAGGCGGACCAATAACGGACAAGTGTCTTGCTTAAGGACACAAGTGTCTAGACAGGGACTGGAACCCACACTCTGCTGATCATACACTGCTAAAAATGGTATTCTTGAAATAAGAAAACAAATCTTATTTCAAGAAAAAAGTTCTTTTGTCACTCCCTAGACAATTTTTCTATGATAGTTGGTCCTTGGGAAAAAAGTAGGAAGATTGTATGGAGTACAAGGGCTGACCTACATGTACATGTGCATGTGGTATAGGATTTAATAGAATTTGTCAAGCTATTTCATTACAGTTGTTCTGACTTTTGTAAAAGCCCCAAAATCAGAAATCAGCCTAAAGTAGGTAGGAAGAATATCATGCCTGCCACACTCTGCTGATCATACACTGCTAAAAATGGTATTCTTGAAATAAGAAAAAAATCTTATTTCAAGAAAAAACATCTTTTGTCACTCCCTAAAAAAAAATTATATTAAGATTTTTGGGAGTGACACACAAGAGAAGTTCTCTTGAAATATGTTTTTTTATTTTTTATTTCAAGAATACAAATTTTAGCAGTATAACCACCAGTTCGGTGCGCTAGACCACTCGGCCCTGACACAATCTTTCTGTACAACCACACATACTTTTGCACAAACCAAAATGGTATTCTTGAAATAAGAAAAAACAATCTTATTTCAAGAAAAAAAAATCTGTTTTCACTCCCTAGAAAATGTTTCTCTTTTGGGAGTGACACAAGAGAAGTTTTCTTGATTTTTTGTTTCTTTCTTATTTCAAGAATACAAATTATAGCAGTGTAACAACCAGAGTGCGAGTTCAGTGCGCTAGACCACTATCAACCTGACATTATATTTCTGTACAACCCAAAGGGTTTGTTAAGAAACGGACAAGGTTGACTCGTACCTCTAGTTGCTGCTGGGAATGGATTAGCAAACTTCTCAATGTACTCTCGTTCTCTCTCCACTACATCAGCATGCCCTTTGAAGATGATCTGAACTGCTCCCTGATGACCAAAACCCAAATCAATATATTAGTACCAAAGACTGCCAGCTTTGTAGGGGCACGAGAAGTAGGCTTGCCCTCTAATTAAAAAGGTCGAACATTCACCAATAATACTACAGCAAAATTCATACAATGACATCCAAAATATAAAATGATCTCCTGCACTTGAATTGACTGTAATCCTCCAATCAATAGTACACAATACAAATATAGCACAACCCAGTCACTAATGTTAAGGGCAAAAGTTCAACACCAGACTTGCTACATATACAAGTTTACGATAAGAGAATAACGGAGTGGCGACAAGCTCTTAACCAGCCATTTAACCAGCCGGGTACTGGCCGTGTGATAAAGGACCGAGCTGAAGCGAGGCAATTTATATGAACAAAAATAACAACAATAAAAATGAGCTCAAAGAATTCCCAATGCGCTTCCGGTAAATAGCACTCGTCACTAATGATATTACTTTTGCTCAAAATACCTGTCGCTCAGACAAACATTCCACCACCTAGCTCTCACACAGAATCACTGCTTGGCTCTGCTTACCGTAAGCAAAGAATTGGCGCTTAAGCAGGGAATTCTGCGCTTACGTCAAGCGTATTTCACGGGTTAGCACTTAGCAGGGAATTTTTGCTTGCGCGCTTGCGTAGTCCTTGTTACTAGGCATTCTACGCTTACACAGCTAGCGCAGAAATTCGGCGCTTGCTCAGTAAGCAAAGAATGGTGATCGTAAGTGCAGAATTTAGCGGTAAGCAGAGCCATGAAATTGGGCCCAGTGCGCCAGACAGCATTAGTACAGTCAGTACACGCGGGAGAACATAAAGCTTGGAGATTTTGACACATTTAAACAAATCTGGGTACTGAGCATCTATGTTCAGTATACAGTGGACTTAAATCCTATGTAGGAAGAAAATAAATGTATTACTTACTGCAGCTCCCATGACTGCTACTTCAGCGCTGGGCCAAGCATAGTTAACATCACCTCTTAGATGTTTTGAGCTCATGACGTCGTAAGCTCCGCCGTACGCCTACAAAATAAATCAAGAGTCAGAGTGGTAAGGTGAGACTCGGTAATGAATGATGCAATGGCCTCCTGTCATAGTGTGATGATCCAGGGGTTCCCCTACATTCTAGTATTCAGGGATGTGATTGGCTGTTGAAAAAAACAACTGTGAGAGCAAAGCGCAAAAGCTTGCGAGCTCAAAAACTTGTGAGCACGAAGCCCACTAATAACATTTATCTTTGGTTTTAAAAGCCCTACTCTGCAATCTGGGGCGTTATATATGGTTTTATCATCATTTTTTGATGAATTTGATCTTAAATTAAAAAAATCAAAACACTTTTTCGGGGGGGGGGGGGGGGCAAAAAAACCAAGATTTCTTTTTTTGGAGGGCAACAAAAACCACGGATTTCCGGTTAAAAACAGAGAAATCACATCCCTGAGTATTACTGGTTTTTGAGGTTACTGCTGTGTTTACATTCCACTTGGGTGGAGTAGTAAATTATACCTCCAACCATATGTAAACGAGTAGATTAAATTGGGGGGGAGGGGGGTTACTGATTTACTTGTTATAGCCATTACGACGGGTATGCAGTTTAATTAGGAAAGCCATTATAAAACCTGATTTGAATTCAAGTTTTACCTTTCTAGTGATGACTGTTATCTTAGGTACAGTGGACTCGGCGTATGCGTAGAGTAGCTTAGCTCCATGTCTAATGATCCCACCATACTCCTGTGCCGTCCCAGGTAGAAAACCAGGCACATCAACAAACGTTACTAGAGGGATGTTGAACGCGTCGCAGAAACGGACAAACCTTGCTCCTTTGACGGACGAATTAATATCAAGACAACCTGGGGAGGAGAATGAGATTGGTAGAAGATTTGCTCTTTAAAGATCTATTTTCTCACAAAAGATAATAATATATCTTAATAATAATTGGGGAGGCTACTCAACCCAACTTGCAGCTAAGAAACTGATTTGTGAAGGAAGTAGCTACAATGTGTTTGAGCGGCAGGCATGCAAGGGCACACATTATGGTTCCCTTAAAGGCAGGGTACACTATTGGTAATTGTCAAAGACCAGTATCCTCACTTGGTGTATCCCAACGAATGCTTAAAATAACAAACTTGCGAAAATGTTGTGCTCAATTGAGGTCGCAAGAAAATAATGAAAGAAAAAACACCCTTGTTGCATAGAAATGCGGCTTTCAGATGCCTGAGAAAGGCTTGATGATTGAAGCCTTTTTCAGATTCAAATTTTGGGGGGGAAAATTACATCTCTCTCTAAAACTACACTACTTCAAAGAGAGCCGAACGTTTCTTAAAATGTTTTATACTATCAATGTCTCTCCAATGCTCTTCCAAGTAAGTTTGTATGGTCACTATTAACTTGTAGAGTAATTACCAAAAGTATGCCCTGCCTTTGAAGTGAGCAAATTGTTTCCTTCACACATTGAAGAAATGTACATGGGAAACTCAAGGTTCTTCCCAGGATTTTTCAAAACTGTGAAGAAATTTTGGAACCAAGTTTTTGAAGCTTTGCCTAAGCACGCTGACTTGAAATGAGGTCCTCAGAATGTTTTTTACTTGGTGTTTATCTCTGGTTTTAAAAGCCCTACTGTGCAATCTGATGCATTCTAAAATGGTTTACATCTTTACATTTTTGTGAAATTGACCCCCCCCCCCCCCCCCCAACCATAGAAAGGATTTGTATATTATTTGTTTAGTTTGTTTGAGTATTCACACATATCAGCACGTCATTCATGTGTATTGACCCAATACGCTAGCTTGTGCATGGGGAGAACTTTGTGCATGGGAAGAGGAGTGGCAATTAAAAACAAATAATAACAATACAAATTTGAATGAAAAAGAAAATAACCAATCTTGTAGACCACTCACCTGATGCGACCTTTGGCTGATTACCCACAATGCCTACAGTTCTACCACCCATCCGTGCAAAGCCAATAATGATATTCTTTGCGTGCGCTGGCATAATCTCAAAGAACTCACGATTGTCAACAACCTGAAGCAGGTACAAGACACATTATTGAGAGAGAATACTGCAAAGAAGGCTCAATTATAATAATAATAATAATAATAATAATAGTGGATACTTATATAGCGCACGTTCCGTCTTTCGACGTTCGCGGCGCTTTTAGTGCCCTGGTCATTGGGCCAATACCATTCCTTTTTTTAAAAATCTTTCTCAGCTCCCTGGGGAGTATACAGCCCGGGCTGCCGTGATGGCGCTCCGAAGGCTTTTTCAAACACAATATCAACCTCTACCCTTGCAGGTACCCATTTATACCCCTGGGTGAAGAGAAGCAATTATAGCAAAGTGTCTTGCTCAAGGACACAAGCGTCATGACCGTGACTCGAACCCACACCCCGATGACTAAACCACCAGAACTTGAATCCGATGCTCTTAACCACTCGGCCATGCCACCCTAATAATAATGGGTTCTTATAGCCATTTATCATACAACTAGGGGCATTTAAAAGCGCTTATTTTTTTTTCCCGACAGGATAAGCAGACCTATGTTTTTCAACTATGAGACCCATTGATGTAGCAACTTATAATAGTTTACGAGGTGCTGCAACGAATTCAACAGCCACTGCTAGACACACCGGGGCAAACCCCTTCTCTTTGTGATAAGTGTAACTGGGTTCTTTTACATGCATTACACAACACACGGGACCAACATCTTTACGTCCCATCCAAAGGACGAAGCAATAATGATTAAGTGTCTTGCTTAAGCACACAAGTGTCACGACCGGGACCCGAACTCAAACTCTGCTGATCAGAAACACCAGAGCTTGAGTCCAGTGACCGGCCACGACATGTGACATTAATGACTTTAAAACCACTTTAAAAGAATATCAACGATGTGTTTTTGCAGTGCTGTTGCTCAAATCTACTAAACTTGTTTCAAATCTGGCTGACTTGACAAGGTTTTTTTCAAAACAAATTATCATTCGTAATAAACAGATTAGCCTTTCTTCCCCCACCATACTCAAGGCGCTGTGCAACCCGCTTTAGTGTATCTGTCAATGGCAGACCATGTTCTCTCCTTGCCAGCTGCAACAACTCGCTGCAAGGACAGAAGTTTCATTCACACTGCCGTCCCCTTATGGAACAATCTTTCTGTCTCTGTTTTTGACAACATTACTGAGCAAGGGACTCAGTCCTTCAAACGCTGCATGCATGAACACCTTCTTCTTACATAAATCAACACAGTGTTTCCTGGATACCAATATTTGTTTTCTGTTATATATCTACTTTTCCAGCAACCCTGAGCTGCAGTGAACCAATTGATCAGCCCATCAGAGTTCTTCTTTTAAGAGCCTTCAGTCTGATTCTAATAATAATAATAACTAGACCTTATATAGCGCATTTTACAATAACGTACATGTATCAACGCGCTTTACATTAGTGTCCTGGTCATTGGGCCATTAACATTCCTTTAATCTTTCTCAGCTCCCTGGGGAGTATACAGCCCGAGCTGCCGTGGTGCTCCGAAGGCTTTTTCAAACACAATATCAACCTCTACCCTTGCAGGCGGGTACCCATTTATACCCCTGGGTGAAGAGAAGCAATTATAGCAAAGTGTCTTGCTCAAGGACACAAGCGTCATGACCGGGACTTGAACCTACACCCCGATGACTAAACCACCAGAACTTGAATCCGATGCTCTAAACCACTCAGCCATGACACCCGTGTTGGATTTTTGTTCACATTTGCTCTTTAGATAAAAACAAAAAATATTCAAAAACACAAACAGATGAACTTACAGCACGGACTACATCCAGAATGTCATATGGTTTGTTGGTTTCTGGAGGTACAATGTTATCCAAAACGGGAACCAATCTGTCACTGTAGAAATCAGAGAAGATCAAAATGATAAAGACTAGTAGAGAAAGTCAAAGTTTAGTTTCTTACCTTTGACAAAAAGAAACAGTGGCACAAGAAACCATCTTGAAAGAGTTAAAAATCATCACTCAACAGGAAAGATCAGCAGCACTTTGACTCAATCATGTGCCTCGGACTGGACCATTTAAGATGTTCCTTAGATCCGTGAGGAATCATTATTATTATTATTATATATTTCTGATAATAAAACCAAGGATGCCTCATAAGTGAATATAATCACTGTAGCTTGCAAGCCTGAGGAAACCTGTCAACAAGGGTGCTTGCTATGTGAACACTGGGGTTAACCCCATCTCTTCCATGATAAGTGTTCTGGGTTCTTTTACGTGTACTATCAACTCTAGTACACGGGACCTACGGCTTAATGTCCCATCTGAAGGTCAAAGCAATTAGGGTAAAGTAACTTGTTCGTAGACACAGGTGCCACGACCCGAACTGGAACCCACACTCTGCTGATTAGAAACACCAGAGCTTGAATCCCATGCTCTTAACCGCTTGGCCACAAAGTTTGAACTTCATCAGAAAGTTTGTGATGTTACCTTGGATCATCGCAGGACATGAGAGGGGCGGGGTCTTGGTTACTGAGAGGGAGGAAGTTGTACAACTGACGGAGTTTCAACAGAGCATCGATGTCATTCTCAAAGGCACCGTGGGCAACACCTGCAAGACAGATCAACATTCAAAGTTGTTTTACTTATTCTAATTTACTGCTCTTAGTACAGGCATGATATTTGCTCCTTGGAAAAAAGTAGGAATATTTAATCGAGTACAAGGGCCGACCTACATGTACACATGATGTAGGCTCTAATAGACATTTCAGGTTGTGTAATCACAATTTTCAGATATTTTGCAAGGGCAACAAAAATTGGAAATCAGACAAAAGTAGGAAGAATAGCATGCCCGTTAATAGTAAAAATTATGATTGTTTGGATGCATCATAAGTTTGAAGGATGTTTTCAATGCGCAGCAATGATAATACTCAGTCCTTGTAGAGTGTTTTATCACACCCGATGGCGTCTCTTTGGGCCCGCTGTATACATGCTGTATATGCTGAGTACTCGTTGTGTCGTGTGATGTGCAGGGGACTGTGGTATTACACTGGAAGCATAAATGCAGCTCCATGCGATATTTGATACTCCTCATATCAGCTCTAAGGACTTCACTACGTCTGCGGTCAAGGCTTACAACATCAGCCCTCAACTTATAGCATCGGGTCGGTCCTGGGACAGACTCCACAGAGCTGTTTTTGATTTGGACTTAAATCTTTTGAAGTCTGAACCAACAAAGCGTGCACAGTTCTGCAGAAGAGCGGAGCTGCGGGTCCGGTTTTCAATTTGGAACCGGGTTGAACCGGGTAACTGAAGGAACTATGCAAGCTTGTCTCACACCCTACCTGATATTGATGTATGTGTCTTGGCTCCTCCCAGCTGCTCATATGTTACATCCTCCTGAGTGACTGCCTAAAAGAGAAAGAAGAATTCCATCAAATAATGGTAGTCATTGTGGTTTAATATTTAGTCCCAACTCTTGACTATAAAACATCATTTAATCACTTCACGTCTGATGATGTTGTTATCTGCATCTATTTGGAGCACTTACGATGGAAATTTTATTAAAGGCACTGAACACGTTTTGTAATTGTCAAAGACCAGTATTCTCACTTGGTGTATCCAAACATATGCATAAAATAACAAGCCTGTGAAAATTTGGGCTCAAGTGGTCATTGAAGTTGCAAGAAAATTATGAAAGAAAAAACACCCTTTTTGTACAAATTAGTGTGCTTTCAGATAGGAATAAAAGGCTTCTGGCCAGAAGTCTTTTATTATTTTAGTGAGAAATTACCTCTTTCTCAAAAACTACGTTACTTCAGAGGGAGTCGTTTCTCACAATGTTTTATACTATCAACAGCTCTCCGTTGCTCGTTACCAAGTAAGTTTTTATGCTAATATATATTTTGAGTAATTACCAAACGTGTACAGTGCCTTTAACACCCGAAACAACTTCGGATTTGAGTGGACAGAATGGGCAGGCTGCCACCATTGCTTGTCATTGTATTCGGCTCAATGAGAGGTATGTAAGTCTGAGTGTTCCGAGATTCCAGCATACCATGGCAGATCTTCGGCCGTGGTTCACAGCCGAGGTTCTGGGAATCACGATGAGTGCCTACTCCATTTTCTCACACGACAACATCAAGTCCCAGAATTAATTAGGAGAACCCTTTGTCGTCTTTCATTTGTAGAGTGTTCTCTGAAGCGTGATGACCGAGTATGACCATTTTTTTTACAGGTTGTTTGTCTGGTGTGTTTATTGAAATCAAATTCGGTAGTGCATCGTTTTAATTTAACTATAAATAAAATAATAGAAGCTTACCTTAACGACCTCTGGCCCTGTTATGAAGAGGAATGAGGTATCCTGTTTAAAAATATTTAAAAAAAAGTTTCATGCAAAAGACCGATTTAGCTCAAATAAAGTCCCAAAATAGTTCACTGATTATTATTATCATTTTATATTTCCGGTAATAAAACCAAGGATGCCTCATAGGTGAACTTAAGTGAATTTAAATCAATCATTGTAGCTGGCAAGCCTGACGAAACCTCTAAATGCTTGCTATGTGAACCAAAAACACCGGGGTTAATCTCTACTCTTCCACGATAAATGTTCTGAGTTCTTTTACGTGCACTACCAATGCTACCTAATATAAAGGACCTATGGCCTAATACCCTTCCAAAGGACTAAGCTATTATGGTAAAGTATCTTGCTCAAAGACAAGTGCCACGACGGGGACTCGAACCTCACTCTGCCAAGTAAAACACATTTTGAGGATCTTGTTTCAATTCGGCATGTTCAGGCCAAACTTAAAAAATTTTGTTAACAAAAACCACCCCCCCTTTTAAAAAATCCTGAGGAGAACCCTGCATGGGATTATTTCCTGATAAGAAACGGTCATACCTTAACCATGAAAGTGAAGTCAGTCAATGCAGGCGAGTAAACAGCACCACCTAAAAATGAGAAGATATCCAGTGGAGTTTTGAAATTTAATTTTGGTATAAAAAGCAAGTTTGCCCAAACCAAGGCTTAAACCCACTCTTGGTAAGGGGCTACAAGAAGAAAGTACTTAAGATGAAAATAACTCAGGGTAGGAATTGATATTCCTCTTAAAACAGTCTAGATTGTAGGATGGAGGGAAACATGCACCAGGCAAGGAGTTCCAAAGAGATACAATACGTGGAATAAAGCTGTTGGAATGGCTCTTTGTTTACATCTCAGTAAAACAAAGAGAGTATGGGTGACAAAAAAGCAGAAAGCCTTGTTTCACGCTCAAATATCCTGATAGGAGGAACTATGACGGACACACTTGTGGCACATTTACCATGAAAATAACTGTGGAAAAGACAGAGGCTGGCAACAGACCTACGGTGGGAAAGAGGTTGTGACATTGATCCTAACTCCTTCACCAACAAGATTAACAATATGCTTCTGCACTCCAACTAATAAAAAATAAATGACAGGCAGAAGCTCCGGCCCAAATGTGACAACACTACCCCATTAGTGGATGTATAGTTCTCTCATACAGATAGTGGAATCGGTAGTGATTCAGGTACACGATGTGTTATCTTTGAGTCTTATGTTACTCAGGCCTTTATAGCAAACACTACTCACCAGCACATGGTCCCATGATGAGTGAGATTTGAGGAATGACTCCAGATGACAGCACATTCCTCTGTTAAAGTAAAGAATACAAATAAATAAAAAACACAATTTGACAGGCTTCCTTGTTTGGGTGAGTAAAGTTGAATGGAGAGTTCTTCTGATCACCTTAAAGGAACCTACATGTAATGTCCTCCTTGATGGGTGCAAACTGGGTGTGGTTGGGTGGCAAGGGTGATGGGTAGGTACTGGGTACCAGAAGTAAAAGTAAGTAAAGTCTGTCCCGGGCCAATATGGCTCATTAGCCATAAAATAACTGAGAATATTTCTATTCCCCCCTGGACAGGATACCAGTACATCGCGGGTTACTCCCCAGCTCTCACCGGTACCCATTTGGACTCCTGGGTCGAGAGAAGCAATTATGATAAAGTGCCTTGCTCACAGACAAAAGTGTTAGAACGACTAGGCCAGGATTCGAACCCAAATTCAGTAAATTACAAAAATTGAGTCCACCGCCTTAGACCGCTCGACCACGACACCCCAGTAAATAAGAAACCAAATTTAAAAAACAATAAAAACTGTCAGGTTTCCTCGTTTGGGCCAGCAATATACTTCTTATAATGATGCTCTTGTTACTTGCGGACTTGACTCCCTGGCTGGGAGGAGGAGAAATCATTGTGAACATTTTGCCAACAGTCTTGTTAATAACTCCCGTTTAAAATCTCTTCTCCCCCCGACCAGAGAGAGTGTCCATGGTAGGAATACCCGCAATTCCAAACAATATTCCACTCTTCCAATGAGAACCACCCGTTTCCAAAACAGTCTGGTCCCTTATTTTATTAACATTTTAAATAAATCATTTTTTGTTTTAGTTGATGTTTTGATATTTATTTCTATTTGTTAAATTTTTAATAAAATAAAATAAATAAATAATAAATAAAGCTGAATGGACAGTTCTTTCTATCACCAGATAGGACACTACCATCCTCCTTGATGGGTGTCAAACTGGGTGTGGTTGGGTGGATAGGGTTATGGTCGGTATTTGGTACCAGTGCATCATCCGTACCTGGAAGATATCGGCATATCCGGCTAGAGACTCCACCCCTTCCTGGATCCGAGCTCCTCCCGAGTCGTTCAACCCTATGACAGGAGCTCCAACCTCCATGGCTTGGTCCATGATCTTACAAATCTTACGGGCATGGGCGCTGGACAAGCTGCCACCATGAACTGTGAAATCCTGAGGGAAAGAAAAATAACATACATTTTTGGAACATTTTGGGTTAAACAAAGAAAAATTGACTAGAGCAGGAATTGAACCAACGAACTCCGGCACTCTACCAACTGAGCTGTCTAGCCCTTGTGTTAAAATTGTCAAATCCTTGATTCATGGCCTTGGTCCTTTTTTTGCAACAAGAGGATTACGTGCAATTGAGAGGCTGCCACCATTGTGTTTCACTGTATTTCAGCTCAATGGAGGTGAGTCTGAGTGGATTGAGATTCCAGCCTTTTTTCATTCATTCATAATTGTTTATTAAGATCGTGCATCGCAGCCAAAAGCTGAATTGCACATGATTTACAGTAAAAACAACAAGATCAATAACACAATAAAAAAGTCGCTGAAACTGCGGAAATACAATACACAGAATGACGACACACATAAACAAATTGAAACTTTACGGTTCTAAAGCCACCTATTGGGAAACGGGGCACCTATTGGGAAACGGGGCAACTATTGGTTCTGGTCATGGAAATGAGCCAAAATGACGGCCACACACGGCCAAGGTTTTGCTGTTCACTCTGCGTGAATATGGTATCATGAAAGAGAAACAACAAATACTGGTGCTTCAAGCAGAATCTTTGTTATCTTGGCTTTGGTAAGTCATGGTTTCTTTGTGCCAGCGGTACATACACAAAAAAACAGATTCTGGCAATTCTGCTACAACAACGAGAGAAAAAACACATGGTAACCGGTTAAAATGCTGTAGTTGCTCTTACCTGGCTGAATATATACGCAACTCTGCCGTGGATTAAACCATGTCCAGTTATGACTCCGTCACCTGGAAACTAAAGACAAGACAAATTGGTTTAATCCTTTCAAAGTAATCTTACTTCATAAAAAGGGATTAATAGAACAAAACTCCACATAATGGGTGTCATGGCCGAGTGGTTAAGAGCATCGGATTCAAGTTCTGGTGGTTTAGTCATCGGGGTGTGGGTTAGAGTCCTGGTCATGATGCTTGTGTCATGGAGCAAGACACTTTGCTATAATTGCTTCTCTTCACCCAGGGGTATAAATGGGTACCTGCAAGGGTAGAGGTTGATATTGTGTTTGAAAAAGCCTTCGGAGCGCCACGGCAGCCCAGGGCTGTATACTCCCCAGGGAGCTGAGAAAGATTAAAGGAATGTTATTGGCCCAATGACCAGGGGACTAATGTAAAGCGCATTGAGAATTAAGTGTTAATTACTATGCACTATATAAATCAAACAATTATTTATTATTTATTATAATTAAAAAGTATTGAAATTCTATTGCAGTAATGTTGAAATCTGTTTCCTAATTTAAAACAAGGTGACAATGAAAAAAGACACCAAACACCAACAAAAACAAAGCCAACAAGAAAAAAATAATAAACAAATAAAAGGAACCTTTCTTTTCTTTCAGATGTTCGCCCCAGACGCTATCCTGGGAGAATGAAGGACATCCATTGTGTTGGTGGAACTGTCTTGTTTTAATTTGTAACCTTTCTTACAATCCCCTACAATTTGTTCTAAATTTTGCTCTGAAGAGCCACACCAGTGGTTTGTGGTTTGTGACTGTGAAGACTGGGTATACTGTTTCTATTCTTAATCCTGCTCAATTCTGGGACGTGTGTTGACATCAGCTCCTTATACATGTGGGCTGATTCGAATCGTTATACATGTAAATGGTTTAACAGTCAAAAGTTCCGTTTAACCATTTAGGAAAATATACGTACATGTAGATGCACAACCCTGTAGACCATGTTACCTTTGTTTACAGAGTATTGACCTTGTGTATTCTAATGCATTTCCTGAATCCTGACAGGCAAGATACTACACAGGCCATATGGGAAAATTTACACTTTGTGTCATAATTTTCACATTAATTCAAGAGTCACAAAAGCAACAGCTGTACAGCTTTTGAGATGTTCCCCCTTTCTTCATATCAAAAGTTGAGAAAAATGAGACAGTGCAATCTCCATAAAACGTAAGATTTATTTCATTCTTCCATTGAGCTGCGTACAAACTGTGCCTGCAGGAAAGTCCAGGCTTTGTGGCTCTTTTGTAAACATGTGATGTCACAGGTCACATGGTCTATAATATGCAGAGGTCCACACCCAATGTTGTAGGAACATAAAACAAAAGTCACAAACCTTTTTGCTATCGGCATCCATGCCAAAGTCAGTACATCGATGCTCAGCAAACATGTCAAACTCAACAAAACTGTCTGGATCAACGAGTAGATTTACTCGCTCACGTGCTGTTAATTTCCCCTGGAAAGCAAAGTTAGACAATTAAAGAGGATTAAACATAAAAGACTGACAGAACAAAACATCAGCATCCTCTTCCTCTCCCCTAGAAAATAGATATAAATACCTGTAGCTAGTCGGTGCAGGCCTTATTAATATTATTGTTAGAAAAATTTACACAAAGCTTAAAGGGAATGTATAAGTTTGGTACCACTCTTAAAATTAATAGCAATAAAAACGTATTGGTTAGAAGCCTACAGCAGCTTTTGATAGTATAAAGCATTTTGAGAACCATTTCACTTCGAACTAATGTGGCTATGTATAAAGATAGCAGTTTTTATTCCCCAAAATTTGAATCTGATAAACGTTTATGTCAGAAACGCTTCTCAGATTGTGTACTCCTATTGGGGATTAGTCTTCCTACGAGGACATATTCGCTCCAGATTTATTGTATATAAAATTGAACAGGATTAAAACAATTGAACAGTTCCAAAAACCAAAGGTATACTTTGCCTTTAAGCCTCCCCAAATAGAGAAATAAGTCATAATGGAACAATTACAATAAAGAGCTCTGTTAGCTGTTTTGTTGTTGTATTTGATTTGTTGTTTTTGTTTTTGTAACTGGGGCACCCTCACCTTGAAGTGGCAATCCGGCCTTGTAGGATGTTAGTCAATTTCTCATAAACAAATAAATAAATAAAATAATAAAAAAATGTACCCCAAACACTAAATAATAGCTTAATTAAAAGTATTACTTCAATTTAAAACAAGCAATTATCACCCCAATAAATAGAAGTAAACTTCTTCTTTTTTAAGTTGGGCTTGAAATTTAAGTTATTTTAACAAATATTTTCTAAGCAAATATTTTAAAAATAATATACACGTAAACCTTTTCTGAAAATTTTAACAGTTAATTACTTCAATTTAAAAACAAGTAAACAACAACACTAGTAAATAAAATAAATAAACATCCTCTCACCCTAATAAAGTAGCAGATAAAGTAGGGGGCAACTTTGTCAGGGCATAGAGAATCGGGAGTAACTGTTTGGGGGCTGACTTTGGGGGGGCAACTTGTCAGGGGTGACTGTTGGGGGGCTGACTTTGGGGGGGGGGGCGACTTTGTGAGGGGCGAGTTTGTATGTGAAGCACTGGTTACAGGCGCTGCAGCAAGTGCAGGTACATGTAGTATGCTCATACTTCATAGCGTTTGCACTCTCTGCGGTGCCAGTAACTAGTGCTTTCTTCAACAGTAGTTGACCAAATGAACTACGGATCTACTGCTGCACCGCAAAGACGCGGTATGCAGGGCACCTGTTTAATTCCAAGAGTGTTCTTTGAAGTCGATCGCGATGGATGGTTTCACCGATTGTTGACTTAAAAATCATCGATTTGGAGCACAACATTTTTTCATGAGAACAATTTAATGCCTGATGTTGCATCTTTCACATATCGAGAAGCCAGTTAGGCAGTTTTCAAGCTATTTATTTTGTTGGGTCTTTTTGTCATTCTGGGGCATTTTTTTGTGGCTGGGCGTTTACAAAATCATAGCAAATTGAGGTTTCCCATCGTATCTACAAATGTTCGCAGCTAGGGTGCTAGTACGACCGCAGATGTCAAAATTCTGAAAAAAAATAGTAGTCATACAGCGCCCCAGTTACTGAATACTGGGTCTAGTGCAATACTACTACTACTACTACTAGTGAAGGGGCACTTTTGCTAGGGGGCGACTTTGTAGTGTGTGACTTTGCTGGGGGGGGGGGGGGGGGCGAGTTGACTCGTATTCTTAATCTTAATCCTTGTAACAATGACAAAAAATAACAAATAAGTGAAAAAGTGGTGGCCGGATACGGAATTGTTTTCCGAAAATAAAACTGATGGTGAGACAGAATGATTTTAAAAAGACGTATTAAGAAAATACTATATGGTTACATAAACCGCAAATTAAACCAGCCGTGAGCATTTAATAAACACTATAAACTACACTACAGTACAGTTTGTAAGCACACCCCCACACACTCCGCCCTCCCCCTTCTCTACCGCCTGGCAGTGGGCTGAGTGGCGCGTGACTCGTGACTCTGGTAGTGGTTACCGTACCTACCCGTTTATGTTGAGCTTCGACCCTTTTTTGTCCACCCCCTTCAATTGCTTGCCGTCTCTTTTGCTCTATCTTACTCCTCACGTCGGCCAACACCGCCATCGTACATGTTCTACTCTGCATCTTAAGAGACACAAACGGCCTGCTAAATGAGGCATTTTTGCAGAAGATATTTGTAGCAAATCTAGAAGCAAGTCCCATGTTGACGGCCGTCGACGTTAAACTATGAAGTATAGCGCCACCAAGTGACATGATCGGGACAGTTAGCACTTCAAAGGTGTGGCCGGGGCGGGGCATTATGACTTGAGTCGGGCGACCAATTGTTTTCAAAATCTTATAATATTAATAAGTGGTGGGTAGCCGTGTTAGTCTGTTAATAAGAAGAAAATAATCTCCCTGGTCACTCACTTAGAGTGGCTGTTCTCCAACAAAGGGCTTTCAAAACTAGGATGGATACGGAAGTAGCAGAACAAAAGATTATTGGTAGTGGACTGAATAGGGATCGTGGCTTTTTGTCACACTACAGCACTGACTCATTACCTTCCTTTGTGTAGACTATGCTGGACTGTATATAAACCTTGGTTGAAGTTGTTTTTCTTCATTGCATCTGATGAAGTAGTTGTTGCTACGAAAGCTCATGCAGATATATCTATTACTAGTTAGTTAAAATTAGTGCTACACTTATTTTCTTATTTGCATGCAATCTTTAATGTTGGTTGTCAGTGTCAAAATGTTGCACATTCACTGGTCAAATAACATCATTCAAATTCATTATAGGTTGCAAAAGATCGTTCAGTTTTTCGTAAAAGACACTCAGCAAAAAGAGGCTGGTCAACCATTCTCATTTTCATCAAGACTGTGTGGTTGTAGAAATTCATCTGAAGAATTATGAATGTAGAATGCCTATTATGGAATACAAAATGGCAAAAACGAACCTGCATAACAGAACGCAATCAATGTGTGCACGTCAACAAATAAATTGCAATAGATTGTAGTTTGATCGAATTAGAATGTGTGTCACTGTCAGGCCTGTAACTTCATCTTTGAGAGGGCAAAGGTCAATTTCACTTTACTAAAAAAGTGCACTTCCGTTGGAAAATCTTTTAAGTTAGTGTATGGGATATTTTGAAGGAGTACCAAGGCCAAGACCCGAGGGCAACGATGACTAGCCTCCGTGCGGGCCTCCCTGTAAATCCAGGCCTGGCGTTGATTGGAAAGCGTTAGTGACAACAAAATTACTCTTCTGCTGAAATTGACCGGAAAAACCTATTATAATTTATGGCAAAAGCATGATGTTGATTTTCCACAGAAAGTAGCCAATACGACGTATATTGATTCATCTTAACTCTACGATCCCATCACTGATTGTGATTATTCTAATCATTTGGTGCTTCGATACGCGGCATGGTGTACCTCCCTCCTAGGCCTATTGAGTATTAATTAATTTTATTGTTTTCATAAGAATCTCTGGAACTCTTTAGAGGTTTTATAGGACGGCCCATGGGTACTTCTGTGCAAGAGCAAAACTAGGTGCTAAATTTGGGGGTGGGGGGAAACAACTCGGAGTTATTATAAAGTATAATCTCAATCAGCAGCGTTTCAAAACAATTCCTCTCCTTATTAAGCTGAAGTATATTTTATAATTATTTTTTTATTTTTCAAAAGATGCCTGCATGCGGGTCTTGGTTTTAGACGCAGTGCCCCGTGCGCGATTCATGCGATGCTTGCATAGTGTAATTCAACGACAGAGGGCGCTCTTGTTGCTTTAGATTCGACCGAAGATATCCCGTAGAGAAATGAACAATTATTATCAATTTTTAAGTGTAAAAACTAAATCACAATCCGTTGAGTTTAAATTTGTGTAGGCAACTTCAAATGTTTACCCGAGGGTCTTGGAATCGAAACTAGGTGTCAGGCTGTCTTAATTGTCACGTGCTTCCTTCATTTCCTGACAGGTATCCACATTTCTTACAACTCGAGATTTTGTAAAGCTCCTCGGTGCTATAAAGGCCTCGAGATGTCTATTACCTCATTTCCGCGCGCTTTAGAAAAACCTCAGCTTTTTGACGATCATTGAGGCTATTTTTGTAGCCCCACCTATAGTGCTTGAGCTCAGCGATACTCCCGCAGATCAAATAACAGATGACGGGTTCATCACTGTAGGACTTGAGGTTGTCCGTTCGTTTTTTATTTGACCATCTTAAGAAATGTCGTCACAATGACGTACGGATGATGATTGGGGGACGTCTTTATAGGCTTGATCGATTTTATACGAGCAAAGTACTGTTCATATACACACACACACAAAAATGTTTGCTAAAAATGACAAAGAATGGTGTTAGAAATTCAAGGAAATGAAGACTATTCTCTGGTTACAGGCCTACCGTGGAACTATAATTTGCGTACCTTCTCAACAAACACAATTTGATTTAGGTAAATGGTGTGGTTTCATGATGATTTATAATTTTGTTTCTACTTTATTATTTTATTAGTTGAAACAAAATGAAAACCATGACAACCGGGGACGAGTGGTGTGCAGGCCGAGGAACTTGATAAATGTTGGTATTCAGTTAATGATATAAAATAACATTTAACAAATTATATTTCTGGTTATTAAACCGAGGCTGCCTGAACTTAATCACTGTAGCTCGATGAAACCTGCAAACAAGGATGCTTGCTATGTGAACCAAAAACACCGGGGTTAACCCCTACCTACTCTTGGTGTTTGGGTACACTACCAATGGTCCCGGGACCTATACGGCTAGTGTTCCATTTGTAGGATAAATCACTCAACGGGTAAAGTATCTTGCTCAAGGACACAATAGTGCAGAGACCGACCGGGACTCGAACCCACTCTGCTGATCAGAAACACCAGAGCCGAAATTTCTGCTAGAGCCGCACATGATTAGCAAACACAAGTTTTAAAAAAACTAACAGAAAAATTAAGGTTAGCAGCTGAGTACTATCATTTTACATGTATAAAATGTAACTGGTATCCTGCTTAGTTTTACTTAGCAGGAAAATGTTAAGCAATATCTATTTGCTGCTTTATGGAATTTCATGGAATGGGCCCAGAGCTTCAAGTTTGGTGCTCCAACCGCTCGGTCACGACACGCAATATCGATAAGAAGGCCAGGGGATGTTGGCGATGGATGGCAATAATTTTACCTTGTTTTGATTTAGTTGACGTTACTAATAATTATCCGCTTAATTAATGGTTCCACCCATCCAATGCCCCAAACTGAAAAAAATATTCAATGGTTACAATAAAAATACTTCATTATCACAAATAATTGTGCGGGGGAAAAAATCCGTCGATTTATATTGTAATTTGTATAGTAACAAAAAGACCCCAACAAGGAATATAGGGCACATAGCTTGTAATTACTGAAAATGACACTGACCTCTTCAGTTGGAAATGGGTCTTGACACTGAGATAATAAAGTCTGCACCCCCCCCCCCCCCCCCCCTCCCCCACACACACATCACCGGCCCAGCACTCCATATCCGGGTCAGTGTCTTCTTCGGTTTTTAATGGAGAACATCCAGTTATACAGCTAAGAATGGAGATCGAGGGTTGGGGTTGGGCCGGTAGGTCAATTATATTTTCCATGACGTTTAAAGAGGGCATCTGAAGAGCGCAGAATAGAAAAGAAGAGGTGCAATCGATCCCTGCCTACGACAGTACTACCGTAACGGGGGATGGTTGAGATGGTGATCTAGTGCTGGGTCATGTGTCATGGATTGGTCTATATGCCTGTGATTACCGTGTGTTCATCCAGCTGGACGCAGCTTTTTTCTCTTTTCCTTCCCAGCCCCACCCCAACCCTGAATTTTCAGTCTTGGTTAATTAAAAAATGTGTAATTGGATGTGCTCTAAAAACGAAGATGATCGACACTGACACCCGTGAAATTTGAGGGGGATGGGGTGATATGAGGTGGGGGGGGGGGGGGGGGGGTGCAGACTTTATATCAAGCATCATTTTCAATTTTCAGATGCGCCTAAATCCTACTTTTTGGTCTTGTTGTTACCATGCCAATTTATTTGACGTATTTACCCTGCACACTATTAATACTAGCTGATATAATGAAGTATTTTTGATTATGATAATCGTGAATAATTTTAAGTTCGGTGCATGGTCGTCATTGGACAGAATCAAGAACCCGAAATTAATAACATAAACAATCTTGATATAACAGATATATGATTAACAAGAAACCACCAGACCATAATGGAATAATTCCTCTATATTATGTTCCACCTTTGGGTAAACCGTATCAAGACCCGGGGCCCCACCCTCTTCTTAGAATTCACCTGAACATGATCATCTCAGGCATTTTACGGTGCTCTGTTTCTTTAACTTGGATGCTGTTTATGATATTATATTAAACCTTTCATTAAAAAAAGTCTGAATAATTAAGTGGTCAAGGCCATTCTGGCTGGGATCTACTCATGCGTTTTACGCCCCGCCCCTCGGTCAGCTGCAGAGCGGATGATCAACTCTTATTATTATTGCCGACTGACCTCCAAAGTATAGTCTGGTTTCAACGTCTACATCCTACATATAAGTCATGGACAGGCACCAGACAACCCCCGCGCCTATTTATGTATACAAAGCATCCGTTGGGCACCAGTGTGTGATTTTCTTACGCGATTAGGTTGTGTGTGACCAGCTAAAGTGAGGGAGGTCAGCTCTACGTGACGTAAGCATTGCCAGTAAACATCGATCGTCTGTGTGTGGTGTGTGTGGTGTGTGTGATCAATGCATGCATGGCAGTGTAGTATTTTCTGAATGCAGTGTGTAGTTTTCATTTCTCTGGATGAAGTGTAAGAGTTCTCGCGCCAAAAAGGCGTCTCACGGCCACATTTTGGAGTTGATTTTCCGTCATCCAGTAGCAAGATGAACGCTACGACATTGTACGTGTCCACGTGCCGGTATATACTCCAGGCTGAACACAACGACCCGAATACTTGGGGTGATTTGTACCGTCGACTGCCCTACCTACGCCAGTCGCTTTCCTGCTGTGTGTGCGCTGGGCTGTTGAGTGACCCGATGGGACCAGGCAACTCAACTTGCCAACACTTTGTCTGTCGCAACTGTCTAGGCGGCAAAATGCTCCTAAAACCTTCATGTAGCTGGTGTAAAGATTACAGTCTCTTCACTGAGGTGAAACAGTTGCAAATACTGCTTTCATGTTACAAGAAATTGTGCGAGTACATCGCGGATACGCCGATCGCACGGAACCTCGTCGGTGCGAATGGAGGGACAAACAGTCACAGCTCCGGACTATCGATTTTACAGGAGGGCATGGCGATAAATGATAGCCATTATGAACGCAGTAGGTCTCAGGACATCTCAGGGTTTAACATTGTGGAGTACCTGGCCAAAGCCAGCATGAATTCGACCACAACAGCGAGTAATAACGCCATGCAAAACGGTCATCTTGAAGGTGGCGGTGTCACACTCGCCAACCCGGAAGTTACGGGGGAGGGACGTCGTGTTGTGAACCACACCACCAGGACGGATGCTGTGAACGGTAACGAAGCTGAGCCTTACGTGTCAGTGGAGAGTGGCGTGGATGAATACTCAGTGACCATAACTCCTAATTCGGATAATAAATCCTCCCCAAAGATCAAGATCAAACGTAAGAAAAGACTTGAGTTGGGTCACCACTCACAAAGTAAACCAGGTATCCATCCTGGATTGAGTATTGCTAAGGTCAAACGGAAGTACCAGAGGAGGTCAAAAAGCCGCCTTCTTGCATCGTCAAGTTCTTCTCGATTGGCGACCTCAAACGGGGTGTTAGACCTCAATGCCTTGTCCAACACCCCCAAGAAACTTATCATCTCAGGTCATCGAGCAAAACTCTTAAAGGCGGGGCGCAAGCTTGAAATCAAGGAGGGGTGTAGGTGCGGCACAGGGGGGAAGTTCCCTGGACTCAACACTTGTCAGGGGCATAGATGTCCTTGCTTTGTGTCCGAAATTGCTTGTTCAAAATGTCGCTGTAAAGGCTGCAAGAACCCGTTAAAGTCATCACCAAGTGAACAGTCTTCGGATTATTAGCATCAACTTGTTCTGACAAACATTTTTTCGATTGTTGAAATCTTTGGTTGAAAGTGAATAATGGATAAATTTGTTTTAGGAAAAAAATAGTACACAAATATTGCAATCTGCCTATTATTAAGTAATGCAATCATCAACACCTGCTTTTGAATCAAACGTGGCATTCTGAACGATCAATCGACCTACAAAGCGTAATGATTGATGTGCATGTTGAATAGAATAAGGGGTTGCATAAAATGTAATTTCAACTAAACAGAATGTAAAATCTAAGTTTCAGCCTCTTCACCCAGTAGAAAGGAAGACTAATCTGGAAAGTTCAAACTATGGCACTTAAAGACCATGAGTGTAACACAGCAGAGAGGTCAAAGTTCAATCCTACACTGAATTTCTCTTGGCTTATAAAAAAAGGAAAACCGGTTTTAACTTCTCTTGCTAAACAACCAAAATGCTTAAAGAAAAAAGGGGCAGCCCTTTTGGTTTTTGTTCAATATAATCTTATTCTCTTCAAATTGTATCGCTACGGGTAACTAAATTTAGTTGTTTGTAAATTCTGGTGTACATTATTAATGAAATATTTTTCATTTAACTGCTTGAGCAGATTTATTTAGAATGGTTGTAGGCGTTGAAATTGTACATGTTTGTTGTTTGGGTATATTTGATGTTCTGGAATGGAGCCCCATTTGCCTACCCCTCTCCTTCCCCCTTACATGACCCTATGTACTTGTATTAATCGGTTTGTAAAACTTTCTAAAACTTTGTAAAAGTATAGTTGTCTTGGATACTAACAAAGTTTATTTAATATTTTCACTCAAGTTTCTCCTAAAAGGACCCTGCAAATAATTTTGGCTTAAAAGTTTCTGTCCTTTTGATGGGACTGAGTTTTGACAAAAAATGCCAAGACGGAAAAGAATAAAAATTGTGTCCCAAATTGGGACCAAAGTTAATGAAAAATACCAAGACTAAACAAACGGAAATTGAATTCCAAATTTGTTTAATAGATTACTGTTTATCATGCTGGGCATGTTACTAAAAAAACAACAACATTATTTTGATAACCTAATCGAGGAGTTGGTTTAATTAATTGACCAAAACGAATGTTTTTGAATTTCTCGTGACATTTCGAAGGTCATTTTTGTAATAGAAAGTTTTCATTCTTAATTATGTATACACCATTGAAACTGTTTTGGTCGGTTTTGTGGTTAAAGGCACTGAACACGTTTGGTAATTTCCCAAAATATATATTAGCATAAAAACTTACTTGGTAACGAGCAAAGGAGAGCTGTTGATAGTATAAAACATTGTGAGAAACGACTCCCTCTGAAGTAACGTAGTTTTTGAGAAAGAGGTAATTTCTCACTAAAATAATAAAAGACTTCATGCATGAAGTCTTTTATTAGCATCTGAAAGCACACAAATTGTGCAACACGGGTGTATTTTCTTTCATTATTTTCTTACAACTTCGATGACCAATTCAGCCCAAATCTTCACAGGTTTGTTATTTTATGCATATGTTGGGATACACCAAGTGACAATACTGGTCTTTGACAATTACCAAACGTGTTCAGTGCCTTTAAGTCCTTTTCCTGTTAAAGTTGTTCACATTTCTATTCTATTGATCGGATGTAACCCTTGACCCCGACATAAAAAAACAACCCACTTCCCTATTCAAAGAATACCACGGTTTGGTTTAAGCCGTTTCCGATCTGGTTGCTGTGGCTGCGGATTGGACACAGCATTAGTGTGTGTGGAAGTATAGGCTGCCATTAGCAACAGCCGTATAGCCGTGGTGTCAGCAGACAAGGGTTTTATTCACTTTCATTTGGCGTGGTTATTAAAGGCATTGAACACGTTTGGTAATTACTCAAAATATATATTAGCATAAAAACTTACTTGGTAACCAGCAACGGAGAGCTGTTGATAGTATAAAACATTGTGAGAAACTACTCCCTCTGAAGTAACGTAGTTTTTGAGAAAGAGGTAACTTCTCACTAAAATAATAAAAGACTTCATGCATGAAGCCTTTTATTAGCATCTGAAAGCACACAAAATTGTGCAACAAGGGTGTTTTTTCTTTCTTTATTTTCTTGCAACTTCAATGACCGATTCAGCCCAAATGTTCACAGGTTTGTTATTTTATGCATATGTTGGGATACACCGAGTGACAATACTGGTCTTTGATAATTACCAAACGTGTTCAGTGCCTTTAAACAGGGTTGGTAAGGATCACAAACACCATTCTTAAATTGTAGTCTGAAAGCTTACAGCAGATAATGAAGTTAATACTAGAACAAATTTTTTCTGTGAAATATTGCCTCTTGAAATCGTATTTGAGAAAACTGTATCCGAAAACCTGAAAAACGCAACACCTGATTTCGGTTGTTACAAGCAAAATTAAGGACAGTGTGTTTATATATGCTAAAATTGTGCATGGTTTCCCGACTCACACAACAGATTAAGCCCGAATTTTCACAGGTTTGTTGTTTCATGTTTATGGTTGATCACACAAAACATAAACACTGTCTGCGACTACCTTGTCAGCTTCTCTGTACTAATAATCTGAAGGGAAAACAAACCTCATCGTTGGTTTGGCCTTGCTCATTGGTTTGGCGATGCAGTACTGGAAATTATGGAAATCAGCTCAAACCACTGGGTAGAGTTAAGGGTGTTGATTGGGTGAAATGTTTGTGCTGGTGTATGTTGGTCCCTGATATTCAACCATCACTGATTGGTAAAATCAAGCAGTTTGTGAGTGTGTTCAATCGCTGTCATGTTTTGAACATTATTTTTTGAAAGAATATCTTTGCAAAATAAACCAATCTCGAATATCATGTCAATAAATCCTGTTCGAACAATAAAGCTCTGTAAAAAAAAGCATCTTCTTCAAATGTTGGTTTTATAGCTTTTAAGACATCATTTTTTATGGACAAAACTTTACCTTTAATTATTCAATTCCTGTTGAATAATATGCAAATTGGTGTTGCTTGAAACTGAAATATCAAAAACCAATTTCCTTAATTCAATATTTATCTGGATTTTAATAAAGAAATCACTTCCTTTATTTTGCAAAGTTGGGTGGGAAAAGCGTTCATTGTTTGTCATCACCCACAACTGCACAGCATTTTCAAACAGCGAGGATTTGTTCAAAATGAATCCATTCTACGGGATATTGTTTCTTTAGCTTAGAATGTAACAAAATAGATTGATGCTTCTATTGAAAGATCAAATTCCTGTAATTTCTGTAAAAAACAAAACAAAAAAACTTAATTGTACATTAGAGGGAAGTGGAGTATATAATATTTAAATTCACCATAACTAATATTAATAAATCTGAACGCCGCAATTTCATATCGAGTGTAGTTCCATCAATGCGTTCTTCATTATTGGTTCCTTGCGTTGTACGGACGTCAACGAGACCGCTCTAATTTAAGCTGTTTTATAATTGTTTCGGTAAATTTATATTCCCCCACATTTACTCATCCTTGTCACATTTTTAAATTTACCACCCGTTTATCACCCGGCCTTCACTTACAGAAAAGCTTTTTTAGATGGAGTGTGTGTGTGTTTCGGAAGTTTGCTGTTTTCAGCTAAAAGGAAATTAAATATTTTCAGCTCCGTAATGCCCGGTAGAATTTTCTTGCGTCAGTCGATATTGAAAAAATTAGTCCGTAACTCCTTTTGATGACTTACCGTTTCCACGGCAACGTTTGCGTTCATGCTTAAATGGTTATTATCTTGCATTTTGTGAGGCAATTTATTCCCCTTGTCTGAATATATCGTTCAATAATTCAAGGTTTGTATAAAGGTGGGCAGAAGAGAGTTGCCAAGTCGATGAAAATAAGTCCTTAATGAATTCGGCCAGTGAGGTCACTTTATTTTGCATCAGCAATGGCTATTTTTTATTTAAGTGGGAATTTAAGAGAGCTGACCTTTGTAAAAAAAAAAAAAAAAACACGAGAAGCCCTACTCATTAAATCTCATTGTTGTCGACAAATATTCTGATTTTATTTGATTAAAAACAAACCGCACAATAAACCTTTTCTTGTGTTACCTATTTTTTATCACATAAGACAGGCATGACATTCTTTTTACTTCCCCTTTAGTCTGATTTCCGATTTTATTTTTTTGCCTATATGGGAAAAATGAGAAAAGTTGTAATAAATAGCATGAAAAGTCTACTAAAGCCTACACCATGGACGACAAATCAGCCCTTATTAAGTACTCGATGAAATAATGTTCCTACTTTTTTCCCCAAGAAACAAATATCATTCCCAATAAGGGCAAAAAAGAAACCATGAACAGCCGTTCTACTTTTTACCCAGCTAGAAAATAATAAATTTTCGATCCAAGATTTGGTTTTCTGTTTGAGCAAAGGATAAACAAGAAGACATCACCACAGTAAATGTCCAATCAGTAATGATAACTATTTCTGTAATTTTGTTTGAGGGTTTGGCTTGCATGCTGCACTATGGCTAAAAAGCTAATCATGCTTTTGTTGAACTAGTTCCATGTTTTTTTTCTGTGATGTCATATTTTTGTTTTAGCCTTCAGATTTTAATTGTTTTAAATCCACTATTTCCAGCAAAGGTTATTAAATTTTATCCATACATAGTGAAATCAAAAACGTTGCTGGTTAATAAATATTTAATATTCTCGAGGGAAAAACGTCAATCGGGTTGATTATTTATTAATATTTGTGGAATGTCAATACGTCAACACGCAGCGGTCTAGTAGTAGTCGTTTTTAAAGACGTTCATTCTGGCTATTTTAAACGTGAATAATCGGATTTTAAATCTAGTGATCGAGTCAGCTGCTCGTTTGGAAGACTACATCACCTCGTAGTGTATTAACTCGGTCGATGGTGCATTTCCGGGTACGGGATAATGGTTAAAAAGCAGCATTCAAAATTATGAGGAAATGGGGTATTTTAAATGCTCGCTGGGTAGGGAAAAACTGTCTGTGTTAATTACGCCTCAAAAGATTCTATATCTTCGACTGTTCATATTCTTGTTATTTTAGTACCCTCAAAAATTATAATAATTAACAATAGTAAAAAAAAAAACTATAAAAAAAAACTAAATGAATAGGCAATGAATAAGAAATGTAATAGGCCTATAATAACAATTATAAATTTTGTGAAAATTCTTAAAAATTAATTTTTAATGTAAATATAAATAGGCCCTATAAATATAAAAATGAGCTGAACATCTATTGTTTATTATTATTTTGTTAATATATCTATTTAAAAATGAAGAACAATACACCTTTCCCATTAGCCACAATTATACAATAAAAAAAAACATATTGAAATGGTATACAAACAAGCAAAGTAGTAAACGGTTTACCAGCCAATCTGCCTTGAAATTTACATTGATTACAACTGGTTCCCTGTTCATGTATTTGCTGAGCATTTGTTATATGTGTGCTTAAATTGGTCCTTGATTCATAACGATTGAAGCTACCAGTGACGAGTTGACCAGGTGTTGAAACCATTACTCAAGTCGACCTCACTCAGCATTCAACCATTCACCCCGAGATTGCAATAGCACTCGCAGAAAAAATGAACACCATGATAAATATGTTCATATTCCGTCTTCCCGGGGACTCGTCCGTCCGAAGGGACAGCTCTGTCAAAATGTTTGAGCCTTTAATTTAATATTAGGTGCAAAGATTAATCCAGCGGTGTAAATCATTGACTATTGAAGTTATTTTTTTAGAATGAGTGACATTGATAAGCCCTGTATTTAGATCGGACGTTTTAAGGGGGGGGGGGGGGGGGGGGGGGGGGGGGTAGAAAGTACTTCTCTCATTAATTTGTTTAGCTTAGAAGAAGCAGCTGGGAATCGTAGAAAAATAGGTATTTGTGGCTCGTTGCTTGCTTATAGGCCAAGTACCCTTTGTTTACAGAAAGAGTGACCCTGTACGTGCTGGGGCCTTTCTATGGCAGGGTGGCAGGAAGGATACTACACTAGGACATTTTACATTTGTGTACTTCCACATCAATTTAAGAGTTATATAAAAAATACCAGCTGAACAAATTTTGAGATTTGCCCCCTTAATTATTCATAAAAATTTGACGGTGCAATAATAGTATGAAAATTCTTCTTCCATTAAGCTATGTATTTGTACCTGCAGGAAGTCAAGGCTTCACTGTGGCTCATTTGTAAACATGTGATGTCGCGAGTTACACGGTCTCAACTTCGTACAATTTAAAATGTATAGGCACTAAGCAGCGGTGTTCTGTTTGCTAGCTCTCTATTAAGTTGGGCCATGTGTTTTTCCCCTCCATTATATTCAAAGAGTCGCTAAGAAAACCGGGCACAAATGCAGCGCCCTATCTATCTTGTAAATAATTATAAAGTCTACCATCATTAGAGCACCTTCTATGGATTCAAAGAAAGTTGGCATACTGAAAGGAATTGCAGTACGTTACATGTTGATTCAAAGGTATAGTGGGTATACCAACTGGAATTTTAGAGGTAGGCCGGGTATACCGGACGAAATTACGGTAGCTTATCTTGGTTCAAATGTAATGAGGATACACAACGGAGTTGTTGTACCTTATCTTGATTCAAATGATGTGGGTATATACCGATCTAAATTGTAGTACTTTACCTTGATATTTCAAAGGATGTGGGTATATACCGAACAGTGTTTTAGTACCTTATCTATATTCGAAGGATGTGGGTATATACCGAACTGAATTGTAGTACTTTACTTTGATAATTCAAAGGATGTGGGTATACCTTATCTTGATTCAAAGGATATGGGTTTATACCTAACTGAATTGTAGTACTTTACCTTTACAATTCAAAGGATGTGGGTATATACTGAACGGTGTTTTAGTACATTCTTAATTCAAAGGTAGTGAATCATACCGAACTGAATTGCTGTACTTTATCTTGATGCAAAGGTAGTGGGTATACCAAACTGAAATGCTGTACCTTATCTTAATTCAAAGGTAGTGGGTACGAACTGAAATGCTGTACCTTATTTTAATTCAAAGGTAATGGGTATACCGAACTGCATTAGTACCTTCTCATTATTCGAAGGTAGTGGTCATACCGGACGAAAATTTAGTCTTGATCCAAAGATAGTGGGTATACCAAACGGAATTGCATGAGTATAACTTTATCGCAATCAGTCGAGAGTATTACTGGAAGGCTGCCTTCAATGAAACCTCATCTATAGCACCCCCGTCAAATTATCAGTTCGGAATCCACTCTGATCGTGACCGAATAATTGCTAGTCAGAGATCAATGTGAACAATGAATAGCAGATGAGCTCGTTCAGATACAATTAATTCAGAAGATAGCAGCGCCACTAGCCGAGGCCTCCTCATCACAAAAATATAAAATCAGACCGGTCAGATTTATCGTCCTTTCAACCGTCTACTAATAAATCGCAGGCAATTGAATTTGCATGATCTTTGGAACTGTGTGTGTATGAGAGAGAGAGTCTGTTAAGGTTTTCAATATATGTTTATTCTAACGGCAAAGAATCGGTCGGTCTCGGCACGATCGCATTCAAGCATTTCCTCCAAACGTATTGGATGACTAATGGCATAGACTGAAGCCTTGAAGACAGCTTTGACCGTCAGCCTAAAATAAAGGCTTGAAAATTCGTGACATGAACTGTTAAATTCCAGCTCCATTGAGACCATTCCCTTTGTGCCGTTATCAGAATTTACGCACACGCTTACACCATCGTACTGTTTCTAACAGTCCGCTTATAATAATATCAATTTGTGGGGGTGAACATATTCATTTCTAATGGTCTTAACTAACAGCTAAGAGTCTTTGGGCTCTATAAAACCAACTCCAACCCGTCAAACCATCTGGAAGACATGATTGATTTGTGACCAGGAGTGGCTTTTAGCCCAGCCTATGAGAGGTTTGTTTGCGATTCCAAACCAGGGCAATTTGACATTTTCCTTTGGGTAGGTCTCAATAGGAAAGCTGGATTTTATGAGATTTTTCAAACGATTACGGAGTAAAAAAACTGCCCTGTTGACTAGTCCAATTGATGCTTCACGGAAGGTTTTAAGTCGCCGTCTAAGCTAAAAGCTAATCACTCTTCGGAATCTTCGAAATGATCAATCAGAGAGGAGTTTATATTTCGTTTTAGGGCCGTGTTGTTGTTTTCACCTATTTTCCCGTCACGGTTGTTTGTAAATTGTTATTACGGAAGTTGAATTCTAGGGTTGGAAACACACAGAAAAAATATGCTCCACCAAATGAGCCATGTAGCCCTAAAGTTGTCTTTGTTCAACACAACATTTTTCAAAATTTACCCAGTCAGTTTCCCTCGTGGCTTATTGCTTGAAGTTTGAAGTTTGAACAGCCTAGACACAATCATAAATTTATATATTTACTGCTTTCATCCTTTACAGGTATATATATAGGGTAAACAAACAGCATTGATTAATTTTTTTAGCCTCAAAGGCGACTGATTGTGAAGTTCATACATACAACAAAACACAAATTTTCTCTGAAATGATTCCCTCTGAAATGAAGTCATATTCGAGAAAACCTATCTCTGAACACCTAAACCAACAAAACAGCTGATTTCGGTTGTTACAGCCAAAATTAAGGACAATGTGTCAATGTGTCTACACGCTGAAATTTGTGCCGGTTTGTCACCATTTTCTCCTGGCTCACACAACAGATCAAGCCCCAATTTTCACAGGTTTGTTATTTCATGTCTACGGGTTGATCACACAAAACATGAACACTGTCTGCGACTATTTTGTCAGCTCTACCAATCCTGATGGTGAATGAACACTTCACGAGTCTCGGTTCAGAATCGAACCCACTACAGCTTTCCACAGGTCATAAATCTAACATCTTGACCGCTTCTTGAACATTTAGCTCACCCGATGACAGAAAAGGCCAGCTCGATTTCTGATCAGCAATGATGGGTAGCGCGGTAAAAGAGAAATTGAACAATCGTTCATTATCACTGACGCATGATTGACGTCATAGCCCTATACAGAATGTCATCATAAATTTAATTTATGACTTCCCGTAATTTTTAATTTTTCATCAATTCTGGGAACTCTCATTTGGTGTACATTTTCTCAGCATACGGTAATTTTCCAAACTGATATGAAAAAGACTGTTTAAATGACCTACTTTATAGCGAGAGTTTTCCATGTTAAGCAAATCATTCGGTCAGTGCACGCTCTAAATTAAAAGCAGGGTATACTTTTGGTAATTGTCAAAGACCAGTATTCTCACTTGGTGTGTTCCAACATATCCATGAATTGTAAAATCTGTGAAAATTTTGACTCAATTGGTCATCGAAGTAGTACAAGGAAATAATGAAAGAAAAAACACCCTCATTGCATAGAACAAGGTGCTTTCAAAATGCCTGAAGCCTTTCTCAAATTCAATTTTTTGTGTGAATACCTCTTTATCTAAAACTACGCTACTTCAAATGGTGTCGTTTCTACAGCTCAACTTCAACAGCTCTCCAGTGCTCTTTACCAAGTAAATTGTTGGTGGTAATTAATTTTTTGAGTTATTACCAAATGTGTACGCTCCCTAATGCAGCAATTCATTATGCATCCTTCGGTAGGTAAATGACACTCTTGTATGGTGAACAATGCGCAGCTAAAAAGAAATCTATTATGTGATTATTAGATTACACCAGGTGTTCAAATGAGGGGCCAAGTGGCGCAGCAGGAACGAATTAAGATATATTAACACTTTGCGGAATAAGTCGACAGTTATAATGGTTTTTTAACACCTAAGTTTTGGAAGGTGTTTTTAAAACAGTATTATTTAAATTTGCTCTTAATAAGAAGCAAAACCGGTAGGGTGAGTGTAAAAGGTTACTGGTAATGTATGTTTTAACACAGGACTAACGCTTAGTGCTAATATACAACTTGTGCTACATAGAATGGGGCGACACATTATCTGTCACCCTATTATATAGCATTATATACAACGTACGTGAAAATGCCATAACAATTCTTCCCTGGAGGCTGGAGTGGGGTTTGGGTCAGGCAGAATGGAAAAACGGAATCAAACGCCAATATAACATTGTGCTTACACTTTATAAACATTATGGCCATAGTTATGTTATGTAAATCACAACAATATGGCGACAGTTATTATTTGCTATGTAGATCACTAAAACCTAGTTTATAGACTATAATATTTAAGTACATGCATTTCCTAAAGGTTTGTTTGAAATCAAAGAGATCTTGAATTAATAATTTCTTTTTCTGAGTTATCCCATAAAAAAATCTGTCGCCATATTACAGCATTTTTTTTCACAAGAGATAATAGCACGGTGGCATTTGCATTCCCACAGCTAACTACTTAACACATCAAAATCCCAAAACAATTTTTTTTTCCAGAAAGAAGATGGCCCTCGATCTTATAATGGGTTAGTTGTTCACTCTTAACAATTATTTCTGATGGATTGGCCTATTTAATAATAGGGCGACAGTTAGGTGTCGCCCTATTATGCACTGTCGCCCTATCATAGCACTTTTCAGTATAAAGTGTCACCCTATTGTGGCATTAATATAGTAATATTAAAAATAATATGAATTACTTAAAACACGCTATTGTCACATCACAAAGCGATGTACAATTAAAAATCCACTCAATTTATTTTACAGATAAAAAGCAGTCAATAGAAAAATTTAAAATGAACAATAACAATTAAGTGATAAAAAAAAGTTATTCTTCAAAAGGTGGGTTTCAAAGAGGTTTTAAGAATTTTAAGGGTATCAGTGCAGATCGGATTGCCATCGGCAGCCCAGTCCACATGGGGGGGGGCAAATATTGTGAATGATCACCAAGTGACTGCCATGCCATGAAAATCTAGTGAAAATAATCATACATTGATCATTGTGACGTCGTATTGTTCATATCTTATGTACCTCAAAAATCGTAATTTTAATTGCTTAAAGGGAGCGTGTATACCTTTGTTGAATTACGACAAAGAGGTAATTTTTCACCCCAATAAATTTGAATCTGATAGAGGCTTCAGGTTCTCAGGCATCTGAAAACACACACAATTCTATGCAGCAATGGTGTTTTTTTCTTTCTTTCATTATTTCCTTGCAGCCTCGATTACCAATTGAGTCAACATTTTCACAGGTTTTTTTGTTTATACGTATGTTGGGATACACCGAGCGAGGGTACTGGTCTTTGACAAGCACCAAATTAGACAATAAGAACTTAATTGAATCCTTCTTATAGATAATGCGAATCTTCCATTTAAGTCAATGCAATGGATGCATTTCGGTCCAATAACAAGCTGGGTTCAGGATACCTCCCTGTTTCACTCATCCCTAAAATTAACCCCTCTCACCCCCTCTCACCCCCCTTCATTCTCAGGGACAAACGATATTTCTTGCGATGGATAATGTGCATGGATTAATTCAGCTAATCAATTTACCCCTGGTATGGGAATATGCAAATAAGACGTAAATAGGCTTTCCGCGTATTGGCCGAGGTATCCCCCTGGGGGGACGAGGATAATAGTTGAGATGAAGCAGGGGAAGAAGGATGATGGAGATGAGATGGAATTTAATTCGAAATGACAATACGGTTGGCTGAGACCAACGACGCGCAGTGTAATAAGCGCGCCTTTAGGGCTAGTATTAATTAACAATTTAGGCCTATAGGTTAATATATCAACATTAATAAATTATCATCAACGTGAAAAATATGAAGCCCAATATCTTAAATTTATATAAAATAGGTCCTCAGATATACTTAAAGATTAGTTTTGTCAAGGTAATACTGATTTATAGGTAGAATTATCCTATAATAAAAAATACTGGGACTAAGTAATACAGGTAGACATTTGCAGTACATATTTCATCGGTGTTAAAGATGGGGTCATACGTTGGTTCTGTCAACGTAATGCTGATTTATAGGCAAAGCTATAATGACAAATAGATGACAAAAAGTCACGTGTGAAAGTTTCAACTGAATACAGTGTCTACTTGCTGAGATAACAGCAAAAAACTGTCATGGTATTTTCACAAGAGCGTCGAATCCACACGTTTAGCGAGCTGACAGCGGGTACCAACTGCACGGCCACATTTGCGAACGGACACCATGCCCTCAGAAATCTGAGAGACGAACCATGCTTGATTAAAAAGTATATATATATATTAACCAATCATGACCCTTTGCCTCTTTTATGGAGGTATGGAATCTTTGTTATTTCCCTGTGTATATACAATCACAGTAATGGTCACTGATTTTCCTTATGAGATGGACAGGGTTCTGACCATTTTATACTTCCAGTTTCGGTTTGGTAAAATTTGCATGTGAGGAAAAAGCCCCCCCCCCCCCAATTTTTTTTATATATATATATATATATATACCTATACCTAATAATAATTACAAATTAAAAATTAAAAATAATCCAGTTCAAATGCGAAAACAACATTATTGGCGGTGTGCATTTACGTTCAACACAATTTTATCCAATTTGTTCCATCAAAGTGTTTTGAACGTTAAAGCTAAACATTCTGGCGATGAAATATCAGTTCACACACAAAATATTGATAGAATATTAATAATTAAGCGCGCCAAAATCCAGGGCAGTCGATTAAACCACTCAATGAAGTTCATTACCCCTTTATATAAATTAATTTGACTAACTAGATTTTCAACAGTTAAAAACTCATTTAATGGATTGGGATCCCTTATTTTTTATTTTGTTTATCTCAACTTGTTTTAATAAAATCAGCACAGTGTCTGAAGATTCAAGAGACAGGGAACGGGTTCGCGTGACGTGGTTGGGGGGAAATGATGCGTGGTTGCCCCTATTATACAAAGATCAATTGAGTCGACGTTATATTCGGCCTTCTGACACTCTAAACGTTGGCCTATCGAACTGTGTGGTAAAACGGTGACTCGTATGCAATTAAAGCTCGTTTAAAGATACGATACTCCCGACAATACCGATGAGAAAATACGCTTTAATTTTCAGATTTTAGTTAATGAAGTTTTCATAATTAGGTAGGTATTGCCTTGTTGTTTCATTGCCTAATTATTTTTTATTTTTAGGTGGAGTGAAAGAATCTGCTGACATTTTCAAGGCAATTTCAGAGCTGAAAAACCAGCTCAGAGGCAAGATAGCGTTACGTGCGATATGAAATGCAAGTTATAGACGAGATCATCGAGGTGAAGCTGAATGAATTTCATGATTAGGCCTAATGTATCATTCAGTTGTAGGTCAATAGGGGCCTAGCTACGACTTGTCTGGCATGACATTAAGTAGGCATTTGCTTTTCCAGTTATGGAACGAACGTATACGTTATTTACTTTTGATAAAAGCCAGGTGCCAATTTTTAGAGCTGCTTATGCACGAAAACGTGCTAAGCAGAAATAAAAATATGGTTACGAGAATATTTACCAGCCAAACTACCATGTCACAATCATGTACTGTAATCTGGCATCCAGCTCTATTCTCAGTAGGAGAAAATTAGCCATATTGTCTGCTTAAAGCTGGTCTATGAAATTGGGCCCACGTTACGATGTACATTTTATAAGCTGTTATAGCATACTGTACTTAGCAATTTGAATTATGCTAAACAGATATTAGGCCATCAGTTATAAGCCCTATAATATTATACGTATTGCTTAGGTTTGGTTCTTCGTGAAACTCTGCGCTGCAAATCGATTTACTAGCGGCAGTTTCCTGCTCGTCCCAACCCTATAGAAATAGGGTCGAGGTCAGAGCATGAAACGGACTTCGCAATGCGCTAAAACAAATCACTACCTAAGATGGGTCCCTTTGTCAAGATTGTAATTTAAAAATTAAATTGGTTAAGTAATTCCTTTTCAAATAATGTCAATAGCCATCAAAATATTTCAGGTGAGTTAATTCATTTTGTTCAACGAGAGAAATGAATGAAATGTCTTACCTAAACGAAAAAACATAGCCTGCTTTTACCAGACGAGGCTGCATTATCTTTAATCCTAAATAATTCAAGGTCTCTATCTTTTAGATCTCTTCGATAAACGTCGGTCTGACAATTATTAGGTGAAAAGTTCAATTAAAAATTAACAGCAGTTTCCGTGGATGTACAGAATTGTTTTTCCTTGTGAAATGCTATAGCACTGGTTTTTGCGCACAAAACAGTTCATCGATGTTTTGGGCGAGTGTATTTGACGCCGCCACCAGATTAAGTAAGATAGTTTAATGTATATTCACTCTAGACAGGCATTAACAAAATAATGGCTTGAGGCATATTAAGTTATGATTAATAAAAAATGAAAACGAAAACAAACAACACAAGAGACAAATTGCAAGGGATGGCAGCACAACAAACAGCCGTTTGTTGAACTGGGCAAATACATTTCTGTATTTCAATGGCCACCCGTATGCAATAACAAAAGTCAAATTTCCGTAGTTCTCTGTGCAAGCTTGATAAAACTCCTGCACTTATTGAATGGAATTTTTTCAATCTGATCATATTTCTGTCTCGGTCTTGTGCTGTGAGTAAGTATTATTAAGTATAAACAAAAGTAGGCCTTTGTGAATTTTCCTATAAACAAGGATGGTAGCACTTAAAGACTTACTAATTACATTTAAATAACTGCATGAGCTTTCGTAGCAACAACTACCTCATCAGATGCAATGAAGGGGACAAGCCAGAATACAAGAATTATAGTTGTTTCGAAAGCTCATGGATTTTTTTTTATGTAGGCCTATCGGTAATTATAATTAGTCTTCAAGTGCTACCTCTATACCCTTTTTACATGCAGCTATATTAACCTTCTACCTTCCTTGTTTTATCCATCAAACTAACACAACTATCTCTATCATTGTGAATATTCTTGTCACTTTATGATAAATTTGTGGTGTAGTGCTGCTACATAAATCAGACAAAAACGTATCTCAAACTAATGCAATTGCGCGCGCAATGTCAAAATCTCAAAACCCAAAATGTGCACCGTGAAGTAATTAGGCGGAAATCACTACAGACCTCTGGGCTGTTGTTTGATAAATTTACAAATTTGAAGATCGTTCATCTCTTCGGGCCTTAAGAAAAAAAGGTTTTGTCATCGTCTGGGAATAAGTTTAACGTGGACGTTGAATCTACCGAAGCTGATAATGAAATTTGACTGCCGAGACTCCTTTCTCTGCCCTGAGTGAACGGAGGCTCTCAATTGATCTTTTCTTCCTTGCAGATTTATCAAGGGATTTGTGTGTTTTTCCAAAATATTTATGAAGAATTATCATCTTATATCGTCACTTTCCCCCTCTCTATTCTCAAAATAGAATGTTATGATTATCATTTTTTTTATTGCAATTTAAATGTTTTCGCGCTAAAATATGACAAGAATTTAAAGCTTGGGAATCTTTATATTCCACGTTCATTTTGTCATTTCTGAGAATTTATATGAGACATAATGGAATTGAAAGTATGTTCTATTCAAATGTTGGAACGTGAAAATCTGATATTTGGATCAATAGTTGCTGCTGGTTTTTTAAGTTTGACATAAATAGGGTTACTGACTCCGGTTTCGTGATTTTAAGCCAGAGTGCAAATTTGCATAAATTACATAACTTGGAAAAGGTCACTGTCGAGACAAAAGTCACAAATATAGACAGAAACTAATTATATTAAATCTGAAAGCAAACCTATGTTGTTGTTTTCCACTAAAAATTCGTCTACCGTATTTGATTAACTTAAATTCTCAAGGGTGGTTGAATGGATTTTTTTTTAAATAAAACATAAAGGGTGGGAACGAATTTATTTTTTCTAATGTCTCAAAATGTTTGTAGTTTGGAATTGCTCCTTATTCTTGTCATGAGTTGTTCATACACCAAAACACATCAGTGTTTTGCAGTTCGTGAGTATAGCAATTACAAAAACATAACCTTGCCTTTTGGAATACGACCAGCGAAACACACGGTGGTCATTTAGTTTTTTCAAAATTTCAAAGGATGTTTATGTGAATCATTATGTCCTACTTTTAAAATATCTTTCCAACCATATTCGTTTCAAAACAAACGCACCCAGTCCGAAGGCAGCGTGCCCCTTTAATTCCGAGTGCCCGGAATCGGCGTGACCTGACCGCCTGATCTGAAGGTCTTAGTCTTGCGTCTCTGGTCACAAATCACTGAACATTGGATGAAGCTGTGAATATTCGGACGAATTCAAATTAAGGTCTAGCGCCGAAACTATGTAACGGGTGATATTTTAGGGAGGCACAAGGGGGGTGTACCATATTGTTTTATGGGGCCTGGCTCTTCTGGCCAATTAAAACTGCAGTTTCCTTTTGCATTTCTCTTTAACAATACACTTTTCAGCGCTCTTGTTGTGCCAGATACTATTTATTTGTTTTAAAAGATAATCTGACGTAAGTATAAAAACTATATATACATTGTCAGTGCGTCAAAAACAATGACATTATTTCATTTAAACGCATAAAATGTAATAATTTACTTTGGTAATTTTTTTTCTCTCAAAAATTCAGATTTCAAATGGGGGAGGGGGCACGGACACCAACGGGAGGTGGAGGCACGTGACCCCAGCCCCCTTTTGTTATCATCACTGATGGTCGGACGTGAATAGATCGCGTATAACTGAAGCTCGATCATTTTTTCATTACATGAGTTATAAACAATTAACACGCAGACTAAAAACATTACTAATATCATATTTCAATTTGGGGTTGAACATAGAACAATTTACCAGAGCAGGATTTGAAACTGCGACCTCCGGATTAACGTGCCAGTGCTCTACTAACTGAGCTATCTATCTGTTGGTGTATTTTCTGATAGGCTTGCTACCTCGTATAGAAAAGTCAGGGAAACCAAAAACCTGAAATAAAGTCAAAACAATATTGGTTTAAGACCGTTAGCTTGGGTCCAGTTTACTGTCGCAGACTGAATGATCGATTGTCTTTCTGCAAAAATGAAATCCTTTATTTCCGAGAATCGACTCCAATGGGGTGTTACTGTTAGTGGTTAAAGATTAGTTTTCAGAATTGGTGCACATTTATCAGAAATAGTGTTATCATAAAAAGTATTTAATTTAAATTCAAGGTTATTTTTTTATGATCATGTTACATTATTATTATAAAGATATTGATATAATAGCGAACAAAGATATTGACCAAATAGAGAGACTAGCTTTGCAAATGTTTCATTTTCTAGTGTATCATTTTTATTTTGAAAGTTCAAAATCGTAATTTATTTGAGTATTTCAATGCAAAATCATAATAAGATACATAGGCCCCCCTATTTCATTTAGAAATAGTGAATCGAGTGTTTGGTTGAGTCATATAAAAGCCTGCACTGAAAACCTTATGCGATTAACCTAAAATATGCGGCAGCGTGAGGTATTATGAAGTGTTTGTTTTTAATATAATCCCCGTTCATTCTCGGATCGATCGCCTTGGCCCAAGGGCAAAACTCCGGCCCCAAAAATGAGATACAAATTGTATATTTCTTTTCAAGGGATCGCTTCGCCGTTTTAGGAAAGTGTCCATAGGTCAATTCGTCATTCTAGTTATTTTTTAAATCAAATTGCCCACTAGGGGGACAGACAGGTGTACGTATTTCATTGTCGTGATAAATGGATGTAATACTGATATTCATTGACTTTTTCTATATTCACTATAAAGAGATTTTTAAAAATTTATTTTGTAGGGCCTATATCATCTTACTTTTAAATCACTAAGATAGCAAAAAAGAAACACTGAACTCAAAATTTTCATGGAATATTGAGTGTTGGGAGAAAAATATGTGTGGTTCAAGAGAGGATACTCACATGGTGTCACCGTAAACATATTCCTTGACCAGCCACCATTGAACCGTCAAATATTATCTTGAGAAACATAATCTTAAACATAAATACACATTAAAGGGGCACATCATGCCTTCAAATCTCAAATAAAATTGCTGTCTGGAAATTATTTGCTCCTTATACTTTTGTTTATGCACTTGAACACCTACATTGTGCTGTAATCAGTGAGTAGTAATTAAGAAATCATACTCTGTACCTTTAAAGGGTGTGTGCAACATTGGTAAGATTGAAAATATAAATATTCACAGATTTGCACATAACTTACATGGTGTAAAGATGGTCATGGTGGAAAACTTCCCTTGAAATAGTTTTGCTTGAAATGCCATAGTTTTTAGGAAATGAGTAAAACAAAAGTCTTTATCCTGCAGGATAAAATCCGATGTTTGAAAAAAAGTTAAAACATATCAGTTTTTTCCCCACTGTTTTCTCATGACTCCGAAGACCGATTGAGCTTAAACTTTCACAGGTTTGCTATTTTATGTATAAGTTGGGTCACATCAAGTGTAGATACAGGTCTTTGGCAATATCCAATGTTGTACACACCCTTTAAATACAGCCACCAGCAGAACATACACGGTCAGCCATTTTTTGAGACAACAATTTGGTTCTACAAAAATAGCGGACTGTGTTCTGTCATGACATTTTACAAAAACCTTACCCTTTCAAGGGACATTTGTGTGAATGAATTATATTCTACTTTTAAATTATCTTTCCAACCATATTCATTTCAAAACAAACGCTCTTCATAGACCAAAAAGAAAAATCTAAAGGCAACGTGCCCTTTTTCCTAAACTGTTAGCATTAAAGGTGTTCATGGGCCAGAAACCGGCATAACAACTGCAATGTTTTTTGTCTCAGTCTGTTATCCTTCAAAAAAGTTTTTTTTTTAAATCATAGTTTAATTTAAGTTTCAACATACAGTTAAGTATATGATATCTTTCATCCTGAAAAATAATTTCATGTGAAATTTGAACATTTTAGAGAAATTATTTTCTCATTTTAAAAAGATAAACGTGCTTCAAATAATGTAGGCCTAACAAAGCTATGGGTCCCCTTTTCCAGTGTATTTTTCTCCGTCTTTAAAAAGAAAGCAAGTCGAAGAAATCAAACGTCCAAAAACACTCTGGAATGTATACAATTCGTTTTCAAACACTTTTTTTATTTGATGCGATTCCAATTTTATCATGTTTTTCGCAAGAATTTACCAGAAGATTTAATACGATATAAATGTACACTCAGATTTGCTCAAAGTCATGTTTTTATATTTTTTTGCCACAGAACACAAACGGCTCTTCGTATGCAAACCAAATAAGAGTGATTGCATATATTTCTGCTGCTTCACCAAACAATAGCGAGATTTATATAGATTGTTTTAAAACGCGCAGACGCGCAGACACGCGGGCGCGCACCATTGAAGTTTATGTATCTCAATATTATGGCTACATTGAAAGCAAAGGATTTGATTAATTTTTATTAATATTTCTCATATTTCTGTCCTAATTGTACATTCACAATCGGCTGTTATTAAATTCAATGACTCATTATTGTATACCTTTGAACACTGACTTCAAAGCAATACAAAGATATTACTATTTTCATCGACTGGTCGGTCAAACGTAAGACCATTAAACAAAAAACACAGCCAAATCTGAGAGGGTTTTTCAAAAAAGGCTAAGAACTCATGGCTATGGCTTGATCTACCATCCAGTTGAACCGTACATGGCTTAAACATGGCCGTCGTGGTTTAATGGCCGTCTCCGGCCTGGGGCTCCGTTTGTTGTTGGAAACACTGTACAAAATGTACACTGCTCTAAAAATGGATGGAGCACGAGCCGTATAGCCGGAGCCCGAGCAAGGGGTTTAGAACCCTAGCCAGAGCCAGAGCCAGGGGTTTAGAACCCTAGCCAGAGCCAGAGCCAGGGGTTTAGAACCCTAGCCAGAGCCAGAGCCAGGGGTTTAGAACCCTAGCCAGAGCCAGAGCCAGGGGTTTAGAACCCTAGCCAGAGCCAGAGCCAGGGGTTTAGAACCCTAGCCAGAGCCAGAGCCAGGGGTTTAGAACCCTTGCCAGAGCCAGAGCCAGGGGTTTAGAACCCTAGCCAGAGCCAGAGCCAGGGGAATAGAACCCTAGTCAGAGCCAGGGGGATAGAACCGTAGCCAGAGCCAGGGATTTATAACCGTAGCCAGAGCCAGGGGTTTAGAACCGTAGCCAGAGCCAGGGGTTAGAACCGTAGCCAGAGCCAGGGGTTTAGAACCGTAGCCAGAGCCAGGGGTTTAGAGCCGTAGTCAGAGCAAGGGTGTGTAGAACGTAGCCAGAGGTTTTAGGAAAGGCCCTGGTTTGTCAATGGCCTAAGATTACCCGTTCAGGAAATTTTATCTGTTGCTGTACAATTGGAATTTAAATGTCATGTATTTTTTATACCTGATGAATAAAACAATTCAATTCAATTCAATTCAATTCAAATGGAGTTTCTGTGATTAAACTGTCCATTTATGTCACGTCGTCTGTGAATAATTTTGCCTCATTCATTTCACCACGCGTCGGTGAAATCTGAAATTCACCCTGATGGATTATAATCTGGAGCATGGGTTAACCTTCTCAATTCGCTCCGGTATCCCCCCCCCCCCCCCCCCCCCCTTTAGGCGTGACTACGGGTGAGTGTTTGATATCATTGTGTAAATAAGCAATTGTCAATAGTGTTGGTTTCTAAGTGCCTTTAATAATACAGGTGATAGCTTGAATTTAAAGGTAGAGTCATATACTGGCTTTTGTCAACGTAAATGCTGACTTACTAAGGCCAAATTGTCAATAAATATACAATGTAAGTCACTTGTGAAAGTTTCAGCTGAGTACAGTGTCTATCCTTGTTGAGAAAACCGCAAAACTGTCACGTTTTAATCAAGAACGTCAAACATCTCCGGCCGCAGCTTTCACAAACGGACACCACGGAAGTTTGAATCTTTTGGATTTTCAAATTTGTCGAAGTACTTTTATTGATTTCTTATCATCAGGGACATTTTAAGACGAAATAATTTCGTTATCATCATAGTTATAAACTAAGGGTTTTTTGGATAGAAATTACACATTTTTTCCTCAGGTGTGCTTACAAAAAAAGTATAACCCAACCTTTAGCTTTTTGTGCCACTGATACAACTCAGACTCCCTTATTAGAATAACCTTAAATTTGTGAAGTTTAATGCAGGTTGGAAAAATACGCTGCAATATTTTTTGGGAGTATAAAGAGATTCTGTAAAAGTGACATTTATTAAGATTTATCTGGGAGAGTTTGACATTATAGAGACTTTATTCTCAGTGTTTGCACAAAGCTTTGTATATTATTAATATGAACCTCTTGAACGGTTCCCATAGAGGCAAGTGCGAAGGAGTATTCTGGGTTAACAAATGCTACATTTTAGTTGTTTGTACTTGCGCATTTACTCTATCACGGAATAAGTTTTTCTGATCCTGTTAATTGTTTACAAATTGTTTGTTGGTAATTATGAATAAAGTTGTAGCTTATAGAACCTTGTACCCAGCGCCGAAACTAGGGTGAAGTTATAGCAGTGATCAATGGGCGAACCCTTTTTTTAGGAGGACACTTCGGCCATTTAAAATTCTAGTTCCCGTTTGCATTTCTCTTAAACAAGCCTCTTTTCAGCACTCTTGTTATGCCATTTTTATAAGATAATCTGACGTGAGTGTAAAAAAACCTTTATCACATTGTCAGCGTGTAAATGGAAAAACAGTTTGAAAGCATTGACATTATCACGTTAAAGATTATAAAGTGCTACATTTTACTTTGTTAATTTGTAATCTCAAAATTCCAGATTTCAAATGAGGTGAGAGAGCCCGGGGGATACGGACATGAATTGGGGGTGGGGGGATAATTGGGGGGGGGGGGGGGGGCACGTGTACCCCATGCCTCCCTAAGTTTGATACACCACTGGTATACCTGCACAATGAACGGTTATTTGTATCTCGATGGGAATCGATACATTGAGTTGGATGGGACAAGGAAAGAAGTGAGGTCTAGATTGAGGCAGGAACACAGACAGAAGACGCACTAAGGGAGAACATCAATGAGGGAGAAGTTAGAGTGACAGATGGACAATGAACCGATGAGAACTGATCCTCAAGCTAAGGAAGTCTCACTGTAGTTCTTAAAGGGTTGGGTCGTAGATGGGTAAATATTCCAAACATTAATTACCTTAAAAGCTTACTTGGTGAGAAGCGCTGCAGCAGTTGATAGTATAAACTATTTTCAGAAAGGATTCCCTTTTGAGTAATATGGTTTGGATAAATTTTCACACAACATCAATTTAAATCTGTAAAACAATTCGTGCATGAATACCTTTGGTTTTTTGGAACTGTTCGATTGTTTTAATCCTATATAAATGTTGATTGTTGATATATACAATAAAACTAACCTGTGGAAATTTCACTTCAAAAGGAGGCTGTGTTTTTGAGATATCGCCGAAAAACCGGAGCGAATAATAATGTCCACACAAGACTGAATATTCCCTATAGGAATACACAATCTGAGAAACATTCCTAACAGAAACGTTTCTCAGATTCAAATTTTGGAGCAAAAAAACCTGATATCTTATTTTCCATAACCACATTACCTCGAAGTGAAATGGTTCTCAAAATCCTTTATACTTATCGAAAGCTGCTGTACTTCTTTACCACGTAAGTGCCATTAATTTTCAAAGCCATTACTAAACGCATGCAGACCCTTTAAAAGGGAATATTGAACTGGCGTGCTTGGGAGGCTTAGAAAGCAAGACTGTTATTTTCTGATATATTTTATAATCGAGTTTGACTTTCACTATGACTGCTATGTTCCCGCAGATGGAATATTAATCCCGGACTATAGTATGAGTAGGCCTAATGGCTATTAGTGAGCATTTACAATCAAATCATGTTAATAAATGTTTTCTATGTTTTAGAGCCCTCCCTCATTCTATTCATTCTGGCTCCGCCCAAGTTCCCTTTCCACTTTATATGTCACACTGACGACGTCTTCTGCAAAAGAATTCATTTCACATTTGGAGCCGTTTCTCCCATCTTCATATAATCTTCATCTCTTTTTCTCTTTTTTCTTTTTGGCGGGGGGATTTTTTTTATAGAAAAAAATCGAAGAAAGTGTTAAATACACCGCGGTGATGAGTAAAAATTGAAGCCTGGCGCTTGGCATTAAACTCGTTGATCGAATTACGCACCACTGTATCAAATAACCGAACCAGGCACGTATTGATGGAAAAACTGTAGCTCGTGTGCACGACCCCAAGCAATGAACTCAGATTAGACAATCATGTTGCCATAGTAACAATAGAGTCTACGCGCGCGATGGGCGAGAGACTTAAATGACAATTTATAGGGAGTCGTGACGCTTCTTCTTTTTCAAACACACACAGACCCGGAAATGAAACCGCGGCATTTTTGCCCACGCATGAAATGAAAAAAATCGATTAACTGTTTAAATAGATCGTTGGTCCCGCAACGCGGCTTTACGACCTGACTTAGGCCTATGATAAAATATGACACAGTACCAGCCAATAGTGCCATTTTTATTTGAACTCTGCCTCCGGTACGAGGGAATAATTAAGACAATGAACTCATAATTATAAAGAATACCGTCTTGATAAACCCAGGCATGAGTGGCCTTTTTGTTTGTCTAATTAACAAACGCTCACCCTCTTTATGATATTTGACCCACTGTGATGACCTGCAGTTCAAAATGCCGTCATCCTAATCTACACAGTGTACCTTTTTACAGTCTGGGAAATGTTATTACACCCAGGGTATGAATCCCTTTCCCCATCATTATTAAGCCTGACACTCAGAGGGGCTAGAGATGCTTATTGCCTTAAAAAAATATGGAATGATCTTACTTTTTCCCCACGAGGCTGTTGTTAAGAATGGTTGATGATGACCAGCGGAATAGAATACCCGAACAAAAATGTGACATTTTGGTGAAACGAACCATTTAATAAGGAACAACAAATTTCTGAGTTCCGTTTTGACAATACCATTTATGGCTCCCACTCAATGAGATAATAACCCATTTAGAAAATTCCACTCGGCAAATCATCATTTCACAATTATTTTCTCCTACACTTACACCATGTTTGTTTATGTATACTGTAACAGCCATTCCACGGAATGTTTACCCAATATCACATTTAAAGGGGCACTGTGGCCAGACACTACATTCTGAAAGTTCTCTCACACCCAGTCATTGCAAACGCACACACGATAATAATGACAGCGGCGCCCTTTTAAGTTTGTGTGTGTGTGATTTGACGGATCAAGCACGCGCGTGTACTAGTGTGGGTTCATGTTTCCATGCGCAGCCACAAGCAGACTATGATTACGACGAAAGTGCCCCTTTAAAAACTGGACTTCCATCGCCTTTTGACAAATTACGAATATAGAAGAATTAATTACCGATCAAGAGCGTGATGTATGGTCCCTCGCTCAGCCCCCACGCTGGAAGCAGATCGCTTATGGTTTAAGTGGGGTGGGGGATTCCTCCGGAAGCCCCCGCCCCCCTCAACCTAAATTCCTTCGACTCACCTCTTGCGTGTTACTTTGAGTATTAACCCAGTCAGAGTATAATAATTGATTTATTACTTTCAATTGGTTACGCCTTTCCACTAAATTACTCTTTTTGTCACCAACCTGGATTGTCTGACGGTCCCTATCTGAATATTTGACTTACACTTGACCTATTTTAATTAAATTAAATTGGACTTCCCATAGTCACGCAAAAACATCGGCATAATGTTTAAAAGGAAGTTGTTGTTCGTATTTTGAAAGGCCTAAAAGCGAAAACCAGGGTTGTGAAAGATGTATACTTGCTGTTTTTTCTAAGCGGTATTTACCTTTGCTTAGCACATTTCTGCACTTGAGACCTGACCCCAATTTCACGTATATACAGAGCCTAGGCCTACAGTCTATGGCGACCAAAAATGGAAAACAAACCAAATATTAGCTCATGCAGTGACGCAAAAATGATTAGGCCTTTGTAACTTTTAAGGGTTATATCAGACCCTCAACCCAATAAAAGCCTTTGTAGGCTATAATAAATACTTTCCAAACGGGGCAGCATCCATCTTGAATTTATGAGGACAAACCAGGCCTGTCACTGTAGTATGAGAATCAAAGACTGGGGTGTAGGCCTAGACCGAGACCAATATTAAAAGACCAACAACAATGAAATTAATTAGACCAACATTTCTGCGTCTGTCTAGGTTTTAAAAAAAGATCACAGTTAAATGTCAATAATCCCATTGCAAATGTTTTCGACCAATCAACAATCTATGGATTAATGTACTGTTTAAGGAGGAAGAAATTTGTTTGTTGTCGTGTACGACGTCCACACAGAGGGTGTTGTTTGTATTACCAGAACAGCAGCAATAACAAACAACGAAAACCGCCTTTGATAGGACGAACGGCAGAGGGCGCAATAAAAAAAAACGCTCCTTGTGATGATGGGCGTGTGTCTTTAAGCACAAAAAATAGCTAAGCACAATTATTATATTTACCCCAAATAAGGTTACCAGCCAAAGGACTATCACACATGTACTATCTGTGATTGTATCCTGCTAATTTGAGCTGAACAGCAAATCTTAAAGCAATATTTTCTGCTTACGCAGCACTGTAAAATTTGCCACACACCCCTATTTTCATGGTTCTTCTTACGTAGACATTTTTACTCACAAATTTTTCGGCTGAGCAAAAATTGGCAGCTTACCAGTACATTTTTGTACATAATGGCATGGTATTTTGACTGGTAACCTTATCTTGGTAAGTATTGTTGTGCTTAGCAACTTTTTGTGCTTAGCAGCTCCCTATAAAATTGGGCCCTGGTATTTTATTACAAAAATGAGAATGTAGAAGCTACGAAAAAGCGGAATTTTTATTGGCTTTGTCTGATGAATTTTAATAATGTTTTGCTCAATGACAATTAATTTGAATATTTTGATAGCAGTTTAATGCTTTTGCATTTCCTTGACAGCCCCTGCGCAACCTGTATCCATTATAATGTCTAAAGAGGTAAACTTTAAAGGTTATTGTAATGGTAAATACTCCCAGTACAATTAATGATTATAAAAACTTACTTTGTAAGAAGCACTGCAGCTGTTGATAAACTATTTTGAGAAATGATCCCTTCGAAGTCATATAGTTTGGATGATTTTTTTACCCCAAAATATTTGCATCTGAGATAAGATTCCTGCATGAATCGTTTCTCATATTTATGAGGGTTGGTGTCTGTTCACGAATGTTGCGGCCAGAGATGCATTTTGTTTGTTCGCTGGCTGATAAACTGTCACCTCGATGGATTCGACCCTCCTGGGAAAATCATACTGCGACAGTTTTGTGCTGTTTTCTTAGCAAGCTAGTGAACACTGTATTCAGTTGAATCTTTCACATGTGACTTTTATTGTATCTTTCTTGATAATTGTGAAATCATACTAACGTTGACAAAAACTAATCTATGACCCTACCTATTAAGATGTTAAGATGATGAAAACAACACAATAATTGAAACACCTGGTCAAAAATATATATTTAAAAATAAGACTATAGGCCTATTAGTTAAACGTTAAATTTAATGGGCTCAAGCAAACCTTAATGAATCTAAAACCTGTGAATTATATGATAAATGACAAAGAGGGAAAATACCGGCTTCTCTTTGGGTGAAGAAACTGTAGCCTTAAAAAAAATGTAAAACATTATATTTTACGGTTCACATGAGCGTTGAATATCGAAGCGAACTTAGACCGAGTCAATATATTCACCCCGAAGCCTTTTAGATCAATCTAGCAGCGATTGAAAAGAAGTGGTGACATTTATAGAGTAAAATTAGAGCCGAATAATAATAATAATAACTAGAGTTGAGTGTTCGTTTGAAAACAAAACACAGAGCTGTTCCTTTTAAAAAATACACCTTGAAGGTGACGCCATGTGACATTGATGTCATCATTATAACAGGACCAAAAATTATGGATGTTACACATCCCTGTTTGAATACATGCAAAGTTTCATCTTGATCAAGCATTTTTTCTTGTAATCATTCAAAAGTGCACCTTTAAGGTAACGTCACGTGATACTTGATGATGCAATCGTGATGCTACCTCAAATTGTAGATTTAACACATCCCGACTTAATAAAATACAAGGTTTCAGCTTGATGGCAAAAAAATTTCTGTAGCCTATAAATCTTGTAAAACTGGACCTTTAAGGTAGCGTCACGTGACGCTTGATGATGCAATCGCGATGCAACCTCAAATAGTAGATGAAACACATCCCGAGTTGATTACATACAAGGTTTCAGCTTGATCAATCATTTTTCCTGTATATATAGATCTTGTATTACTGCGCCTTTAAGGTGTTATCACATGACACTAGATGGCGTCAGTGTCTTGCTTAAGGACACAAGTGTCACGACTGGGGCTCGAACCCACACTCTGCTGAACAGAAACACCAAAGCTTAAAGGGACACGTTGCCTTGGATCGGGCGAGTTGGGCTATGAAAAGCATTTGTAACCGTTTGTTATGAAATGCATATGGTTAGAATGATGTTTTAACAGTAGAATATAATGATCCACACAAATATGCCTGGAAATTGCGTGGTTTTCCTTTTACTTTGCGAACTAACACGGCCCGCCATTTTGTGTCAAAAATTTGGCTCTACAAAATGGCGGGCCGTGTTAGTTCACGATGTAAAAGGAAAACCACGCAATTTCGAGGCATATTTGTGTGGATCATTATATTCTACTTTTAAAACATCATTCTAACCATATGCATTTCATAACAAACGGTTACAAATGCTTTTCATAGCCCAACTCGCCCGATCCAAGGCAACGTGTCCTTTTAAGTCAGGTGATCTTTTTTATCCGCTCGAACGTTCAAGACCTCGTCCCACTCTTTTATTCCCTCACTAATAGCCTGAGCTTTCATTCAACTTCTCACTCATCTGCACAAACATGGCTCTAAGAATTCATATCAAAGTGAACTACTGCCCAAAATGTATCATGTAAAACAGCAAAAACTCATGATGAAGGAGTCGATAGAAAATTCTTAATTTGTTAAAAATGGCCGAGTCGAGAAATGTTCAATTTATAAATTGAAAAAATTAGTATCGATCGCGATTCTATTGTGACGAAAATGCCCCCAAATAGAGGTTATTTTCGTCAATCTTAACCTTCAAGTACTCTCTTTAAGATGGATAACTTTTACAGGAGAAATTTTCAATGAGCATTTTCTTATGTTTATGTATAAACTAACACACAAGTGTGTGTGTGACTGTAACGTTGTGATTCATGTATGCATGCATTTCTTTGACTTCTTATTTTATTAATCTATTCTTAGTCAGTACATTAATTACAAAATAGTTTTCTTAGATGCCCCAGATTTAGTCATTTGTTTTGTCAGTCTTACCTTATAATTAATTCCTGGTAGTTCTTATTATTTCCAGAGGCACTTTCAGTAATTTTCAGAGTCTTTATTCCACATTTACGATGTATAAATCCACATTTATGTAGCTGTCATTATCACACGTGTGTGACACACAACACACACATGTATTAAAGTAAACACAGTTTGTATACAATCCAAGATGGCGTCTTCCGTTGTTTTAAACTTTGCTATGATTGGTCGAAAGCTGGTAATTAATTTTCTAGTTTGAGATTAGCCACAAAAACACCTTTCTTTATGAGTGTAGATTTACATACTGAACAAGCTTTTATTGTTTTGGTGCACATTAGAATGAAACTTTTCCGGTAGTCAAATTAAGTAGAAAAATGATGCAGATTATCGTCTGCACAGAGTGTTCTGTAAGGCTCATTAATATTCATGATATGATGTCATACTACTTTTATCAATGAAAATGAGGTTTGTTTATATGCATTCTCGAACTTGATTAATGGAATTATTTAGAGGTTAGTTTTGTTTAATTAATTAATTCTGTTATTTAATGAAAAGGATAATTATCGGAGGATATTCTAGCTCTTTTATCAGAATCGAACTGTAGAGATATGTGATTCTGAGCTGTTTTGTAACAGTAGTGTGTAAACCAATTTTGCTCTCGCCGAATTTTAGGGGCGTGGCTTAACTACAATGCGTGAGAACTTTCTGTGCGTATTATGGCGCGCAGTTCAAAGAGTATAAATAGGGCAGATTTCAGAGTGAAGATTCACCCTTGCCCTTGACCTTGACCAGATTATTCACTAGTGTATAGTTTCGTATTGCTGATCTCCAAATCCAAATAGTTTGTGGGATTGCTCCACCGAGCCTGGGAGGCATATAAATACAGGTATGTGGAGTTCTGTGTCTAAACTTTGAGAGAGGAAACAATGTGGATTTTTGTTGTTGATAATTAAACTATTTATTCACCAATTTATTTGGTATTTTATGCGATGTGAATTGGGGGAGCTGTGGAGCCAAATAAATATTGAGGAGCTCTAGAGTTAGATTAAATAGTGGGGAGTTTCATTGTAACTTATTAGAGGAGCTGTGGAGCCAGATAATTATTGGGGAGCTTTGAAGGAGCTGCAGAGCTAGATTAATATTTAAGGAGTTACGGTAGATTTTCTTGAGGAGCATTCTCTGGGAGCCACAAGAGTTCGTGGAGCTGAACTCTGGGGAGCCAGAAGGATTTAGTTGTAAAGTAGTTGTGCACTAGACTATTCAGGATAGAGAGATCTTGGAATAGGATTAGCCTAATTAATATTCTCCACAGTCAAGTTCAGGTGTATATTGTAGGATAAACGAAGCCTAGTAAAAGTATCACTTGTAACTATAGTTTTTAGAGTTTAGAAGTGGATATTGTTAGCTGTAGAGCGCAGTATCACCTCGGTATTTCAGAGTTTAGAAGTGGATATTGTTGTAGCTGTAGAGCGCAGTATCACTTCGGTATTTTAGAGTTTAGAAGTGGATATTGTTGTAGCTGTAGAGCGCAGTATCACTTCGGTATTTTAGAGTAAAGTGGATATTGTAGGTTGGAACCTAGTATTACTTGTTTATTTTATAGTGGATTTGCAGGAAAAAGGGCCTGGCAATTTATTAAGGTTTATACGAGACTGGAGTATATTATTAGTAATAGTGTGAATTATTTCTGTCAGCATTTACTGAGATGTTTACCGAGAGCCTTGTACATTAAAGATTGTAAGTGCGTGTACCCATAACTGTGCAGTGCAGTGCTTTGAGGAGGTAGTTGTTTAAATAAAACCATTGTTACCACTTTTTGGCTGAATTCAAACCAACGGTGTCTTTCTTAAGTTATTTCTCTTTCGAGTGATTCATTCTTAGAGTAGGATCTCCTTTCACCCGGTCATATATTTTGACAGCGAACCCTCGTCTACCAATTAGAGATACTAAACCGGTGAGGCGGAACTCCGGTGGTTTAGGCCTGTAAATTTTCCGCCTGGTGGCAGCGCTATCGAGGACGACCTGTGAGAGGACCCGGGTCGCCGCAATTTTCCGCCACACTATCATGGACGCCTTGAGTCAGGATTAAAACTACAAGAGTTTTAAGACTTGATGCGTCGCGATGATCTACTAAACATCTAACGGCTCATAGACGAAGTAAGCAGTTCTCCTTGAGTCAGGATTAAAACTAAAAGAGTTTTAAGACTTGATGCGTCGCGATGATCTACTAAACATCTAACGGCTCATAGACGAAGTAAGCAGTTCTCCTTGAGTCGGGATTGAAACAGTTTCAAGACGTGATGCGTCACGATGATCTAAACATCCAACGGCTCATATAGAAGTAGCAGTTCTCCTTGAGACAGGATTGAAACAGTTTCAAGACGTGATGCGTCACGATGATCTAAACATCTTACGGCTCATAGAAGTATACAGTTGTACTTGAGTCAGGATTGAAACAGTTTTAAGACGTGATGCGTCGCGATGATCTGAACATCTTACGGCTCATATAGAAGTAGCAGTTCTCCTTGAGACAGGATTGAAACAGTTTCAAGACGTGATGCGTCGCGATGATCTGAACATCTAGCGCTCATCGTAGAAGTAACAGTTCTCCTCATACTTGACATCAGTGACGTCAGCCTCCATGTGACTGGCATGGTTGAGCTGACAGCTCATCTTGTTATCAGCTTGCTTCCAGAGATTGAAGGAGTGGCAACGAGACTCTGCCCAGCACGCCAGACCACACCCAATGAAATCCTTGACTGGATAGCTCTTGATCTGATGGTTTAGCAGACACTGTAGTGGTACGTGGATGTAGTGGTGGCTTGGCTTGCGGTACACTTCCGGAATTGGAACGGTAGCTCGCATTTCACAAGCGACAAAATAATTGTAATAACATTCCCTGTCAGCCCATTTGCCTCCATGATGGCCTGCCATTCTGACGCAATCCTCTCCGTAACCATCACTTGGATCTATGTCGCTCCAATACCTGAAACTCGAGGTTCCCTCATAACCCGAGCATAAGAAATGCTCAGCATCATATCTGTTGCAGTTGATCCACAGCTGATGATCATTTGAGCTTTGAGCGCCTAATTCTCTCATCCGTGTACTCATTTCGTTCCATACACTGATTTGTTCTTCCATCGAGTTTGGTAAAACAAGACTTACTCCGGGCTGGTCACAAGCCTTCGAAGCATCGGCATAATTCATCTTCTGAGGCAGTAAGATGTAGCAGGAGTCTTGCCAAGCCCACCAGCCGGGAGGACACGCTGCTTGGAGTGCGCGTAAGTAGTTGACCATCAGAATCACAACAAGTATCACCTCGCAAAAACTTGATGATGACATCTTTTTGGTTCAATTTTGTTTAGAGTAATGAAAGTTAGTTGTGTTCTAGAGTACAATCAATGAAATGTTCAGTTCGTAACGGCGCTCAGGTAAGTCAAGTCTTGTTTTTTACACAAGAACTAAACTACTTTGCCTGGTGTTTTGTATCAGCATCATCAGCCACATCAGTGAGAGAACAACAAACGTTTTCCTGTAGATGAAGGAACAAGCTTTCTATATATACAAATATCCACTGACTTTAGCTATTTTGCCTTTTATAGTAGGCCTATTTGTCCGGCAGGAGTCTTGCGAAGTCAACCAGCAAGGACACGCAGCTTCAACAGTAGCAAAGAAGGACACGATGCAAATCAATAAGAAATTCTCAAACGTATAGTCAACACTGCAATTTTGACCACTTCTCTCTGATTGAACAACGGCCTCTGTGCCGATAAAATGACGATGTTTATGGGTAGACTCAACACTTGACGTGTATAGGCCTAGTTGCCTGGATAATTAACGGGATATTGCTTGGAGGTGTGCATTTAACCATGAATTTGATTTAATTAAAGACCACCATTCACTCAGTATACAATGTAGGCATTTTGCTGAAGAAGCGAAGCAAGCTTGCTGTGTGCTTAAAGGTGCTGGTAATTGGAGCCTTCTGATTGTGTTACATAGGTTAGTGTTATTGTAATTATAAATGTAGATATATACAATAACACTAACCTGTGAAAATTTCACTTCAAAAGGTGGTCGCGTTTTTGAGATATCACCCAAAAACCGGAGCGAATATTTCCACGCAGGAAGAATATTCCCCATAAGAATACAGTCTGAGAAGCGTTATGGCCATAACGCTTCTCAGATTCAAATTTTGGGGAATAAAAAGTGATATATTTTTCCATAACCGTAGTACTTCGAAGTTAAAAGTTTCTTAAAATTCATTATACTACCCAGAGCTGCTGTACTTCTTACCAAGTAAGTTTTTATTGCCATTAATTTTCAGAGTAATTACCAAACGTATACAAACTCTTTAACTCGATGTAGGGAAATAGTAGAACACTTCAAAGACCAATTTAACAAACTCTGAATACAGCGTGCGTTGTTTACCCGTTGTTGCCTAGAAACGAAACTGTTTCTGCTTGAAACTGTGCATTTAACCATGAGTCACTTTCCTCAGATTATAATTGTAAAATTTAACTATAATGGCTTCTCATCACCCAGGAGTAAATGGGTACCTGTGAGTGCAGAGATGGTTCTTGTGATTGATTTAGCTTGATGCGCTACATATTTGGCAGCACAGGCTGTATACTCCCCAGGGAGCTGAGATGGTTAAAGGAATGACACAAAAATGGCCCAGTGACCAGGGGTAATAATGTTGAAGCGCCTTGAGCGTCACTGAGTGACGGACCTGAGCGCTATATAAGAAGCCACTATTATTTTATTATTATTATTATTATTATTATTATGTAGAGTACTTTAAAGGCCAATATAATTTTGAATACGTCATGCCACACTGGCACAGTTTCTAGTTCATAACTGATGGTAACCGTTTTTACCTTTCCTCCATGCCTATTTCTTGTTTTTTCTTTTTTTTATTATATATTTTTTTTTTAAATGAGAAATCGCCTTACAACACAAGGCCGGATGGCCACCTATCAGTCCGTAAGGATGTAGGCAAGGGTATTTTTTAAAATTATTTTTATTACTCTTCACACTGGCAAAACACTAAAAGGAATGAATAGATACAAACCTAAAAATATAACATGACAGAGATAAAAAAAATAGGTACAAATATTTAAAAATTGTATGAAATACCGAGCCAGTGAGTGGCAAGGAGGAACAGGTGACCAGCACCTCTACAAGGCCGTCCTTCCACAAAAATTACCAACAAGTACCCCACCCTTAAATACTGAAAAAAAAGAAAAAAGAAAAAAGAAAAGTGCGTTCAGGCTAAACAGACAATCACATACGACAACAGGGGCAACAGCAGTGCGACACCCAGGTACACACATCATCTGCTGAGAAACTAGCGGCAAATTTTTCCTATAAAAATGTAACAGATGAGTCTTAAATGACGACAACGAAGCTCCTGATCTAGACTTGTTGACAAGTCGTTAATGATGGTCGCGGTGAGTCGAGTCGCGTGTGGTGTTGTAGCCTAATAAAGAATGCTCTCGCGAGATCACTGCTCTCGCGCGAAGTTGCTGGCTGCTGACTCTTCGTCATTAACTAGTAAATGTGACCAGTCTTGAGAGCAGTAATCTCGCACAGAGCAGCCCTCTCGCGGGATATTGCGAGAAAACCGTTCCGCTATCACCGCGACAGACATTTGACCAGTCTTGAGAGCAGTAATCTCGCACAGAGCAGCCCTCTCGCGGGATATTGCGAGAAAGCCGTTCCGCTATCACCGCGACAGACATTTAACGACTTGTCCACAAGTCTACTCCTGATCTGGCTAACAGAGGAAGTTGGTTCCAGATTGGGACTATCCGCTGAAAATAAAAAGACTTGTGCGATTCGGTTTTACAACGAGGAACAGATAACATGAAGGGATCAGAGGTATCATCCACTAGGAGCCTGGCTGGTAGAGCAGAATGCACTACCTTACCAATGCTAAACTGCCGGTGATTCTTCCAGGCGGAACGAGTGCAAAGTAACAAAACCATACTTTCTACCGGACTTTATTTTTATACATAAACAAATCTAACCATGATTATTGTCTTGGCCAGTTTGAATTGACATAATATGCCAGTTTGAATTGACATAAATTTAAAAAAGGAGTTCTAATCTACGTCTTAAAAATGTCTTATATAGCTTTGAAACTTGTAGAGAGTTCATTGTTGTGAACAAATGGTAAATTCTCTGGACTTATAGTTGACAGTGCAAAGTGGAGAAAGTGAGAAGGAAGAGTTACGACATTTTTCGTACAAACTAGGCAGGCTAAGTATTTCATGTGTAGGGTAAAACATATTCAGTTATTTAGTGTAATAACTAATGTTTGTGTTTTGAAATGCACGCATGCATGATAACACTTTGAACACAACAATATTATGATTATTATTATCATTATTTAAGTATTTTTTAAAAGTATTTAGACGTGACCATCATGAAATCATGTCAATTATCTGATTGAAATACAAGTAGAATATGATACAACGTAGTAAAAAATGTAGGACTGAGAGATGTTATCTTTTATATTAACAATGAAAATGATCAAGCTGCTATTCTTAGTATTGACCAAGAAAAAGCCTTTGACAGGATTGAATGGAATTATATGTTTAACATGATGGAGACTATGGGGATCCCTACAGGTTTAATCAACTGGGTGAAAATCCTTTATAGCAACCCCACTAGCAGTGTAATTGTTAATAACTTTATCACTGAACCATTTAATGTCACCAGAGGTATTAGACAAGGGTGCCCGCTGTCGCCCCTTTTGTATGTTATTTGTGCTGAAGGTTTGGCTAATCTCATAAGAAACAACATCAAAGGTATTGCTCTCCCAAACTCTGATTGCACATTAAAACTTATTCAACATGCTGACGATACTACTATTTTTATTACTGACGATGATGATTTCAAGGTTCTCGAAAACATATTCAATACTTACAGCAAGGGTACTGGTTCCAGAATTAATATTCAAAAAACGCAAGGGCTCTGGGTTGGTAAATGGAAGGATAGACTTGATAAACCGGGGGGGTTTTCATGGGTCAATGATCACATGAAAATCCTTGGCATCTTTTTTGGCAACGTCGACAACACTAAAAGGAATTGGGAGCCAAGAATAAATAAAATGAAAGCTGTTCTTGACAAGTGGAAGGGAAGGATTTTAACAATGAAAGGGAAAGCTGTTGTCATTAATAGTTTCATGGGTGCAAGTCTATCCTACCTGGGATCAATCATCCATTGTCCTGAGGATTACGTCAATCAAATGGAGCGCATTAAGTGGTCTTTTTTTTGGAACGGCAAACCGGATAAGATAAAAAGACAGACTATTACTGGTCCCGTAGCTATGGGAGGCACTGGAGTCGTTGATATTCGCCTCAAGCTTCAAGCTTTAAAACTCAATGCTTTCAAAAAGTATCATATGGAATCCGGGAAATGGAGACATCTTTTTGAGTACTGTTTATGCAAAGCTAGCGGAAAGAATGAACTTGGCTGGTACATTTTAGATAACCCTAAAGCCATCGTTCGTGGTACTCAAGATTATTACAAAGATTTAATTAATGTTTTCAAGAAATCTGAACTTAGCTATAACAAAGTTTTCTCTTGTGTTAACGAAACTCACGAACTCCCCCTCTGGAAAAATAACACCATAACTAATGACAAGAATAAAGAATTAGACAGCAAAATTCTTAAACCCATGGGAATGAATCGTTTAAAACATGTTCTAGAAAATGATAGCTTGATTTCTCACCAAACTCTGGCCAAAGTTTGTAAAATATTTCCTTTAAATGCAGGTAGAATTAGCAATGGTCTGAAGAAAAACATTAATCACAGCTACGTCACTGAAAACAGAGAGGGCCCCGCAAACCATTTACTGAATAATGTTACCATCCAAGATAAACAATCTGGCAAAAGTAGTAGACTTTTGGACAATAATGTTAAAGATGTTTATCGATGTTTTATTAACAATCAATTTATGTCTCCTGCAGTGTTGCAATTTTGGATTAATTATTTTCATATTACTAAATCGGATGTTAATATTTGGGAAAATGGTCGGTGTCCCCTTATGGAAGCCGATGAAAAAGACTTGTGGTATAAATTAAAACATAGAATTCTCCCTACAAAGAACAAATTGTACAAGTTTGGTATCACAGATGACAATGTCTGCTTACTTTGTAAACAAGCTAATGAAACTATTGAACATCTATTTATAGAGTGCAACAAATGTTTCAATGCCTGGCTGTTTGTGGAAAATATCATCAAAAAGTACTTAGGCAATCCGCATTTCTATCTCTTTGATTGTGCTAGAATTCTTGGTATTCACATTGCAGATGATGTTGTTCTACTTTTAATTGGTAAATTGCATAAAGTTATTTGGAATATTCGATGTGAAGTATCAACAAAGGGTGGTAATGATCACGCTGATATTCTTAAAGTTTATAAGAGAAAACTGAGAAATTTCATTCATATGGAAAACAGCAGAATAAGTGGAGAATGTTTTGTCCCGACTTATGCTAAAAACAGTGCTTTGTGCTATTTTGAAAACGACAAGCTCAAATTCACATTTTGATGTTTATTTTTGTTTGCGTAAGAGTAATTTTGCCGTTCGGTTTGGTTTTTTGTTTTGTATTTATTGTTTATTTTTTATGTTTTATTTTCTACCATTTAATATTACTTTGATTCAGTTATAACTTATTTTTTGTCTTCAAATGTTAAACATTTGTATATGTTATTGTACATTTCCGTGTGTTCTTTTATTGTAAATAGAGAGTGATTGATGATAATAAACAGAGTTAAACTCCACTTGTGCGAAAAAAAAATAATAAAAAAATAAAAAAAATGTAGGACATAAACACCGCAACCAGCCAGAAGAGTTTTGGTCAATAAATTTGTAACACAATAAAAGGTTCACTTTATTTCAAAGAAAGACATGGCAAGTTGGCCAAGGTGATCCACTGGGATCTGTGTATTAAAGAAGTATGATGTCCACGTCACTGCGAAATGGTACAACCATGTTCCGGAGAAAGTTGTAGGAACCGACAAGGTCAAGATCCTCTGGGACTTTAACATTCAGACTGATCATGTTATAGAACATAGGCGTCCGGATGTTGTAGTCCTAGATAAGGCGAAGAAGATGTGTCATCTCAATGACATAGCAGTGCCAGGTGACATAAGGGTAGCTTCGATGGAAGGTAGAACAGATCCAAAAGTTCCAAGACCTGACCAGGGAACTTCGTAAGATATGGCAGGTGAAAGTGAAAGTAGTCCCTGTGGTGGTTGGAGCACTTGGCACAATTCTGAAAGCACTGAGGAAATATCTAGAGGAAATAGGGACAATTGTGAGGGTAGATCTGTTACAGAAGGCAGCGCTGTTGGGAACAGCAAGGATCCCTAAAGAAAGACCTTTGAGATCTAAGGCTACGGGACGCAGCCCGACTCGAGGAGTTTCCGGCACAAAAGAAAATGTGATCTTTCTTTTGTATGCTGTGATGAAATGAAATAATAATATTAATGATAATAGATTTTTTTTTTACGAAAACAATAGCTGTTCCAGCTTGCTTCGCCGCTGGAACAGCTAATCAATCATTCTAGTACTTAAATCTGGCAATAATATACGCGCCATTTTTCTTGCGGCAAGGAAGGGAAGTACGTAATACGCGACTGGAAGTTAACTAAACATGTATTTTACAGATTCTGTCCCTGTTTATGGCGTCGAAAATAGTTGTCTTAAAATAGTTCTGGAAAGACAAAATAAGGGTGGAAGGCTCTCGGGGGGGCGAGACAAATGTAATGAAGCTAACAAGCTGAGGTTTCAATAATTATTTCCTTTTTCCAATCTCGTAAATTGTTTTGTTTAACTTTTTTTAAATACAAATATTGTAAATTTTACAATCTGAACAAAAAAACCCATAAACTTATTCATAGATTTGAAACTAAAAAGATCAGCCGTTTGTATGAAACATATATATGCAGCAGATACTTTGCATGGATAATTTAAACTTGAATTTTCTTTAAACGTTAAATTTAGCATCCAATTTGCCAATTTGTTTCCAAAAAAATAACCAACCCAGTACAGTGAAAGAGAGCAGTATTGTGAAGAAGCCAAGTCTCGTTCCCTATGTGCAGAACAGATAAGGTATGGGAACAGTTAGGGCGCCAGTTTATTTTGAGGAAAAGTGTGCGTGTGTTGGGGAGGGGGGGGGGGGTACAAACGGAGGGGGGGTACAAACGGAGGGGGAGGGCGTACAAACGGAGGGGGAGGGCGTAAAAATGGAAGCATTTGATATATAAACCAGTGATATAAAACCAAAGGACCTTTCGATGACTTTACCGTCACTTTATCATCGCTAACTCATCCGAACACCCAATCAAAATAACTGTTGATCGGTGCCATCACAATGGCGCCAATATAGAGCGTTGCTATGGTAATCAATGACAACTACAAACACGCGCAGTTTAAACAAAAACAGCATATGGTAACGGGGGGGGGGGGGGGGGGGGACTGTATTATTATTAGGTAGTTATGACATGACGGAATTCTGGCCGGGTAATGTCAAGACCGTTATCTCTCATTGAATATCGGTTTTTAAAAGCTCTATGAGTTACTTACTTAACTATATCGTGATATTGCTTATCTCAAATTCAAATTAACGTATCTGAAAGGGAAAGTAGTCTGGTTCCCAATTTTAACATTTTGTTCTTAGCTTAGCAGAGATAACAAACAAGTTTCATAAAATGACTCATTATAAGTATTAAAACAAATAAATAAATCAATAAATACATTTTCAAATAAATAAACCACAAGGTAAATAAATTGTCTTTACATTATTGATCTTGTGTTTTCCTTATTAAATTTAAATTATTATCGATTGCTCCTTGTCCGATCACTTTAAATTGTCTAAAATTATACCAATGTATTGTAAGTTGCTATCTGGAACCTTATGCACTTGCTATGACTAATAATAGCGATATTTATTTTGAACAATGCTGCCCATGAGAATAATTTGATCTGTTGTTGAAATAAGGAGTAGCACAACTCCACTAACAAAAGAAAAATAATCAAACAAATAAATTAATAGTTAAATAAATAAATAAATTTCCAGAGTTTTTATGTGATAATTTCGAAGTTTTTTAAGGATTTTTTTTCTCCTTTTACATGCAGACAATATATTTGTTTTTACACTAACGCCATAATATCGAATAAAAATAGTAAATTACATAAAAAAGCTCTAAAAGGGGGCTTGCTTAAGAAAAAGGCAAATAAACTTTACCAGAAGCACCCCCCTAGAAAAAAATGGTGCACCCCCTTGTGCCCTCCATCTAAAATTGTACCCTAGTTAAGCCGCTGCAGTATAAAACCTTAGTTGTTTCAGCGTCACGACTAAACATCACCTCTTGCCGCACAATTGCTTTGATTAATTTATTCCCTGAACCAAAAATAGCTCGTGAAATTTTAGATTAAATTACAACCTAAAAACCCCCGATCCTGTGCCCTTGAAGAATCGTGTATAAAGCACGGAGCATTATAAGACTTGAACGACCGTCTACCAAATCATCGATGTGATAAACAAATTACGGTTTAGTTTTGACACAAAGGACATTTTTAACAATCCAACCTCTGTATGTTCTGTTGTTGTCCAGTCTCTATTGGTTGAGTGCATTCATTCAGATTATTAAGTGAGGACCCACGGAAGCGTAAAAAGGGACATTGGGAGAAAAGGAATTATTAAAGTCATAATTAATTTATGACTTACATCTCTATCCATATTCATATTTATGAATAATATATATCATAACTATGTCTTAGTTAGCACAGGTCATAGTTATGACTTATGCTACGTCATAATTATTAGATATGTCATAATTATGATTTATGCTCACCCATAAATGTGAGATAACAATTCAAATATATGACTTTCCTCTATTTTTGTCCAAGTCCCCTTTACGCTTCCGTAAAGACCTTTGAATAATAAAAAAATAATAGGCCTACAAATTAAAAAAAGGGGGGGAAAACACTAAAAAACTACCCCCACCCACACATGTTTGCAAATGGTGCAAACGGCGGACTTCCATTATATTGTTTTCCCATTGTTTAGACAGTTTTATTTTTGTTGGTCGTTGTTTTGTTTTGTTTTGTCAGCAGAGCGAGGATTTGATTATACCAAATCCCGGTTTGAATGTGTATACCTTATACCACACAAAACACGCACACAACACCACATTATCATAACAAAATAACTTAATTGAAACCATTAAAATGTGACATTTGTTTCAAGACATTTAGGTCGGTTTTATTTAAATAAGTACAGATTCCGCATACATTTCTTCTTGAAAATTAAGAATTTCCGACAGCACTCTTTCTCCGGACGACTGGTACAAGTTTTAACGTTATACCATTTAATTATAAGTTTGCATATTAATTTATATTCTGATATTATTAGTGGTGCTTACGATTGATTTGAAATAACGAATTCATCTTGATGTATTTAATTTAAAGGCTGCAGTGTACACTTTTGGTAATTGTCAAAGACCAGTATCCTCACTTGGTGTAGCCATACATAATGCATAAAAACCCGAAAATTTGGCTCAATTGGTCATCGAAGTTGCAAGTTGCAATAATACAAGAAACAACACCATTGTTGCATAGAATTGTGTGCTTTCAGATGCCTGAGAAATGCTTCATGCCTGAAGCCTTTCTCAGATTCAAATTTTGGGGTGAAAAAAATACCTCTTCCTCTAAAAGTACACTTTTTCAAAGGGTGTTGTTTCTAACAAAGTTTTTTTTAAACATTAACAGCTCTCCATCAGTGCTCTTTACCAAGTAAGTTTTTATGGTAAATAACTTGTGGAGTAATTACCAAAAGTACACACTGCCTTTAAATCCAACAAAATCCAGTGACAATAAAACATTGATTGAAAGGAACCCTAGACCTTCATAAACGGCCATCTTGGGTTTTTCTCTCATTCAAACCAATGTTTCCAAACCGAGACTAGAAGGGAAAACAGTCTGGTACCTTTTACACAGACCATGTAACCTTTGTTAACAAAACGAGTGACCGTGCACATTCCAGAGCCTTTCGGGCAGGCAAGATACCACACTGGTCATATATGGGAAATTTTACAATTTGTGTCATAATTTCCACATAAATTAAAGCGTTATAAAAGTAACAGCCTGAACAAGTTTTGTAATGTGCCCACTTTCTTCATATCAAAAGTCAGACAGTGCAGTATCCATAAAATGTATGTTGTTTTCTTCCATTGAGCTGTGTACAAATCATGCCTGCAGTTAGTCCAGGCTCTGTGGCTCTTTTGCAAACATGTGACGTCACAGGTTCAAGGCCTATTTACTTTTCGTTGCTGCATACTCGAAACACACAGCAAAGGGATAGGCCTACAATTGTATATAACACTGCTATTAATAATTCAATTTGAATTTGAATTCTGTTACATTTTGTGTCATAATTTCCACACAAATTCAAATTGATGACAATTAGTGGTGCAATTAGTGGTGCCGTTTATGGTATAAAATTGTTTATGCCGTTGCAATTCATGAAATTATTAATAAGTAGTTTTGCCAAAAAGTCTTTACAAGTCAATCTCAAAGTCCAACTGATTTGTAAATAATAAATTATTTACATAAAAATATGACCGAAGTTACAATACTTCGACAGAGCAGCGTAATCATGTACAATACTTTCATTTTTAAGGTCGCACTTTTTTTCAGGGAAAGGCACCATTTTGATTGTTAATTAATTGATTTAATTTGTTTAAATTACTGATAAAACAGAGCGATTGCACAATCTAATTTATTGAATGTATCAATACTAATAAGGAATACAAAAACCAGTCAACTTCTAGATTATTCTAGATTTGTGAATGGACCTTATGCATTGACGTCACCAAGCCGCCATCTTAGAGGTAAACTGATGATGAAACCATGGAAACGCGCTGATTTGTACGCGCGGCGCACAAGACTGGCCAATGAGCATCTTCCTTTTGACCTCTAGGCGAGGGCGCCCTACTCAAATGACGTCATATGCATAAGGTCTATTATAAATAATCACAACGTAAATAAATGCATAAAACGAAAGATAAAAAGAAACAATACATTTCTTGTGTTGGGAAATTCAAAACAAAACCAAAATATGCTTTGAAACTACCACCCCCCCCCCCCCCCCCAAATAAACCAGAAAGCACACAGAAAAACCCCCAAACAAAACAAAACACAACAAACGCACATAAAACAGCTGCTGGGAGATAATATTTGTGGAAACATTTATAATAAGCTGATAGATAATTCTGATGTGATCAATCCATACAAATTAAATTACAAGGAAATACAATTTTTTTTATTTTTAAATTCATCCTATTTGTTCATGGTGGTGTCAAACATTTTGTGTGTGGATTAATTATGTCTATAGGGAGTGATCAGCAGAGGTTTGTTTGTAAACATAAACAAATATCTCAAGTACTTTTCTCGAAACCAATTCTCTCAACTCAAGTTCATCTGGATTGTTGATTGATCATGGATTATGAGGTTTGTTTCTTCGAATCCAAACCAAAGTAGATGCTACTTACATATTATTTTAGTTACGTTTCACTCCAAGCTCCTACCTTGAAGTTCTAATAGCTTAGGAGTGAAACGTAACTCAAATAATATATATGTAAGGTACTACAGACAGACCCCCGTAAAAATAGCTTTAGACCAATTTAAGCCTCTCTAAAATATCTCGATAACAATAGAAACTGTTCAGAAAGCGTACGTATGTTGTGATGAATCAACCAACCTTGTCACAAGCGAGGCGTTGGAGATTTGACTTTCTGTGAGGAGTTTGTTGACAAGTCTGCAATGACCCACAACAAAAGTTCACTCGCTATTATTTGCCTTGAGGCTAACTGAATGAGACCCAAACATGAATTTGTTTGCGTCCCTTTTCTACCGATTTGGAAAGGTGTAAAACCTTGTGTTGGAGGACCGATGAAGGGGTTCTGGTATGGTAATTTTTCAGTCGGGTGTGTTGGGGGGGGGGGGGGGGGGGGGGTTATATCCCTGGTTTGGGATAGTATGGGTGAATTCTACTACCTCTTTCATTATTATTCAACCGCTTCTTACTTGAGGCCAGTGATAAATCAGGGTTTATATATTGGGTGAATTCGGGGACTACGTCGTGAGTTTTATTGCAGGTGTTTTAACGACCCCCCTTTAGACCATTGACGTCCTAGTTGGAAAAGAGGTTCCCAAACCGGGTAGCTTGACTGTTATCTTACCCACAGGTTTCCCCGATTAGGGACCATAGATTGGGTGAAGAGGTTGCCAACCAGGATAGAGGTATAAACCAATTGGGGTAGTTTGGTTGTTATATTACCCAAGAGTTCCCCTGATTAGGGACCATAGATTGGGTGAAGAGGGTGCCAGCCAGGGTTGAGGTGTATACCAATTGGGATAGTTTGGTTGTTATCTTACCCAAGGGTTCCCCCGATTAGGGACCATAGCTTGCGAGAACAGGGTGCCAATCAGGGCAAAGGTATACACCAACTGGGATAGTTTGTTATCTTACCCCAATTAGGGACCATAGATTGCGAGAAGCAGCTAGCAGCTCTATAAAATTGGATCCCATTTCGAGTAAGAACTGAAAGCTAGAGCCTGGAAATTCTATAGCCGCAACTAGATTCTCTGAACAATAACATTCCATTCCAGAGTTACCAAAACCCAACCAACAAAGGAACTTCCAAAATGATGTGAAACGGAGATTACTGTCATGAAATATTTGGGGTTTGTTGTAGGGGTAAGGGTGTATACCCAGATCACAACTGAGCCATGGTTGGATGGTTCCAGCACTTAAATTTACAATGCAAAGGTTATGGGTTCATATCCAGTCCTGGGGCGACAACAGTCATCTATTTGCAGGTGTTTGCACTAATTTTTTGTACACAACTCGCCGGGGGATTCTTTACAGCAACAAATGAAAACAATAAATTAAGTAAAATTTTACAGCAGTCATCTGCATATTAGGCAAGTAACTGAAAAGAGCGACACTCTGTTTACTTACAGGGTCAAGTTTCACAGAGGTGATTAAGCAGAGACTGTTGCTGACAAGTTTTCTGCTAAGCAAATATGAGCAGGATACCAGTCAGAGATGTCTCACATGTGAACTTATATTTTGGCTGGTAACCTAATTTTGGTAAATATAATGTTGTTGTGCTTAAATACTTTTTGTGATTTAGCAGCTCTATGCAAACTGGGCCCAGGGCCCAATTTCATAGAGCTGCTTAACGGCCGATTCTGTGCTTACTGCACGAGTTTCTATTTCATAGCGCTGCTAACCGTAAGCACACGAAAAGGCATGCTAACATCGCGGTGCTTACTGCATGAAAATGAATGAAGTAACAATGCAAATCCGTTGTTAATGCGCGAGAGGTGGCCGCCTTATTTTCTTGCTAACCTGTGAAACACGCTTATGCGTAAGCAAATTTTTCTGCTACAGTTAGGACGAAAATTTGCTTACCGTTAAGCAACTCTATGAAATTGGGCCATGGTGTAGCAGATTAAGAATTATTATATGAGTGAGACATATCATTTTGGAAGATAAAAAAGTTGCCGTGGAACAATTTGCAGCGACCAATATTTTCTGCTTTTAGCATTCGACAGAAATGCCAGGCTACAAGATTCCGATAGACCTCATGCACATGACGTCATTTGAGTAGGGCGCCCTCGGCTAGAGGTCAAAAGAAGGTGGCTCATCGGCCCATCCTAAGCGCCGCGCGTACATAGATACGCGTACCCATTATAAAGTGTCAGAACCCCTGTATGCTTTAAAAACAAAAGCACAGGTAAAAAAAAAAGGTACCTGACTATTTTTACTTCTAGCCTTGCTTTCGTTGTCTGAATTTATAAAGAAATAAGAAATATGACTGCACCATGGCGTGTTCTGGCTGAGTGGCCAAGCGCATCAGACTTAAGCTCTGGTGTTTCTGTTCAGCAGGGTTTGGGTTCGAGTCCCGGTCGTGACACTTGAGTCCTTAAGCAAGACACTTAACCCTTATTGCTTCGTCCTTCAGATGTAATGTAAAGCCGTAGGTCCCGAGTGTCGCGTAAATGCACGTCAAAGAACCCAGTTACACTTATCGCTAAAAGAATAGGGGTCTGCTGAATGCGCCACAGCACCTCTCAAACTCTTGTAAAGGTGCAACATAAATATGTCTCATAATTCAAAAATTTCAAAAACCTTATATCTTTCTCTTTGTTCGAGCGCCTTATTGGTAGACACGTGCGCTATATAAAACTCTGATCGTATTATTAATACCATGATAAAGTATCAGTGCTGCTTTATTATTTACATCGCATTCATCATAAAATATATATACACTGTACATAGCATCACTGTCAGAGACCGATACTTGAAGTGAATTCTGTATCATTCAGGTTGTCACCGACCCACTTGTTGCGCTGAGGAGGCTCGGATAGCTCCAGTTTCTGCTGAATGTCAAGGGATAAGACTTCCTCATCTTCCGGCTCAAAATCATCTGGGTAGTCTCTGTGTTTAAAATAAATATAATAAAATAAAATATTATTTATCCAGTCAGTTTCTCTTGTGGAGTATTACTTGATATTTGAAATAAAAAGCCAAATCCCTTTAAAGCCACTGTACACGTTTGGTAATTACTCAAAATATATATTAGCATAAAAACTTACTTGTTAATGAGCAACGGAGAGCTGTTGATAGTATAAAACATTGTGAGAAACCACTCCCTCTGAAGTAACGTAGTTTTTGAGAAAGAGGTAATTTCTCACTAAAATATTAAAAGACTTCAGGCCTGAAGCCTTTTATTGGCATCTGAAAGCACACAAACTTGTGCAACAAGGGTGTTTTTTCTTTCATTATTTTCTTGCAACTTCGATGACCAATACGTGTCCAGTGCCTTTAAGGTGATCCCTCTGCTGCCGCATAATTCGGCGGTAAGCAGAGCCATGAAATTGGGCCCGGTTCTTTTCAGAACTCTCTCGACTCTCAAGAGAGCTTTTAAACTCTCTCTGTATTTTCCAAACTTACACATCATCCGGCTGATTGGCATCTTGTTGCGCTTCTTGAGCCCCTTCCTCTGCGACTAAAAGCTCATACTCCTCCGCTGCGTACCTCTCCCAATCAGAAGGCTCTGGTTCCTCATTCTCAGGATCCTAATTGAGGATCAGGAAAAAGACGAGGCTTGTTGTATGAGGTGAGTTTAAAGGTAGGGGTCATAGATTGGTAGATACGCCAAAAATGAATGACCATAGAAACTTACTTGGTGAGAAGCGCTGCAGCTGTTTTGAGAAAAGGATTCTCTTCCAAGTGATACGGTTTGGATAATTTTCCACCCCAAAATATTTGAATCTGAGAAATGCCGTTCATGACACTTTACTATAATTGCTTCTCTTCACCCAGGGGTTTAAATGGGTGACTGTGAGGGTAGATGTTGATATTGTGTATGAAAAATCTTCGGAGCGCCACGGCAGTTCGGGCTGTATACTCCCCAAGGAGCTGAGACAGATTAAAGGAATGTTTTTGGCCCAATGACCGGGGCACTAATGTAAAGCACGTTGAGACGTTATTGTAACATGCGCTATATAAGAACTAGTTATTATTATTATTAGTTATTATTAAATGATTCATGCATGAATCATTTCACAGATTTCTAAGGGTTGTTGTCAGAGATTCGGTTGGTACATGTACCTGCTGTCACCTCGCCTAACGTGGATGGATTTGACGCTTATGTGAAAAACAGGACATTGCTTTTCTGTTTTCTCTGCAAGTAGACACTGTATTCAGCCGAAACTTTCGGAAGTGACTTTTATTGTATCTTTCTTTACAATTTTGCCTGTAAATCTTTAGGGTTGAATCTATGAGAAATGATGGGATGGTGGAGAGAGAGGTGGCAATGGATGGACCAGGGATCGGGATGAGGAGGGGGTGGTGGAGTGATGAGGGATTTGGATGTGGGGGGGGAGGTAGCTTCAACCTGTTTGTTCTGCAACTGAGAACTTGTACTACTCTGTAATGGGATGAGGTGGGGTCTGGTGGAGGGATGAGATGATTAAGGTTCAGGATATATTTGTCCTTATTGTGTCTTCAAGAAGGGTGGCTGAGGGGTGTTCAAGGGGTTGGGTTGAGGGTTGGAAGGCAGGATGTGTTCCTGGGGAAGGGAGGTGTCCTGGAAGGGGATGCTCACCCTATTGCGATGAGGTTTGGGGTCTGGAGGAGGGATGAGGTGGGAGAAGTGATTGAGGTGTAGTTAAGGGTTCAGGCTCAGGATATAATTGTCCGAATGGTGTCTTCAAGAAGGGAGGCTGAGGGGTGGTCAAGGGGTGAGGTTTAGGGTTGGAAGTTAGGATATATTCCTGGCTAAGGGAGGTGTCCTGGAAGAGGATGCTCACCCTATTGGGATGAGGTTTGGGGTCTGGAGGAGGGATGAGGTGGGGGAGTGATGGAGTGGTAGTTAAGGTTTAGGATGTAATTGTCCTAAATGGTAACTTGAGGAATGTTGGGTTGGGTGAGGGGTGGTCAAGGCGTGAAGTTGAGGGTCAGAAGTCGGGCTATATTCCCCGGGGAAGGGAGATGTCTTGGAATGGAGTTGCTCACCCTATTAGATGCAAAAGGATCTCTCTGCTCATGCTCCAGGTATTTCTCAAGGTTAAAGAGAGTATCAAAGAAGATGTAGGCCAGCTTGCACTCCTTCAAGTCATGAAGAGAGATGCGGTCAAGACGTTGTGGCTTCACTAGATCAAACAACTGCAGGAAGATAACAATTAGGAAGACTACTATTCTGCAGTTTCAATACTTTATTTTGTAATCACAGGAATGAGTCTGTGATTTGTCTGACATAAGAGCATTTTCCCTTCACTTTGCTTTTCAATTGCCAGCAGGATGAGTTTCAACCAAAATTTTGAGTTTCCAGCAAGTATTTTTCAAAAGCCCGCATGTATTGAAAGTAAAAACAAAAACCTCAAAACAACAAAGCAAAACGGAAGCCAAGTACGCAAAATTTTATGTTTGAACAATATTATCGCCTAATTTCTGCCCTCAATAATGTTATTTTCACCAACAACCATTTTCATCAGTTTGTGATTTGTGGATGGGTTTTATAGAACTTCTTTTGCACTGACATCTTTGCGATTGAACGGTCGGTATTCGACGAAGCACATTGGGAAATAAGAATTAGGAAAATCAGCTGTTTATTTATCACCAAGCAGACATAAAAGTCAGATCAAAATTCTGAAATTTCTCACCCCCACTGGAGGTTGTTTCCTACATGTATCTGCCCACCAAGCCGGGCTCCTCAGTACTTTGCTAGGTGTTTTTACATTTTTATCTTCTTCTCTAAACTATAGACCTTATGCATATGACGTCAGTTGAGTAGGGCGCCCTCACCTAGAGGTCAAAAGGAAGATGCTCATTGGCCAGTCTTGTGCGCCGCGCATACAAATCAGCGCGTTTCCATTGTTTCATCATCAGTTTACCTCTAAGATGGCGGCTTGGTGACGTCAATGCATAAGGTCTATTGTGTTATTTGTTCTTGTAGATCCTTTGATTTGTAATCTTTAAATGTTTTTTTTTCATGTTTGCTGGCGAATAAAATGAAATGAAATCCATGGGATTCCGAGAAAGTTTGGGGTTGACTTACCTGACAGAGACAATCTTGGAATGGTAGAGTCTCGATTCCAAGCGATTCCATTTTGTTGATTTGTTCTTCATAGAAATATTCCAGTTCATACATGGAGAGGTAACCATCACCGTCCATGTCCATACAGCGGAACCAGTACTCAATACTGAGAAAATAAAATAACAATAACAAAAACATCATTTGGTTTTTACCCTTACACCATTGTGTGTTAAGCACTGTATACTCAGTACTTTCCCCGAGTTCTGTGTAAAAAAACCACACGTAGATCACTCGGGTGGGATTCAAACCCACGACCTTTGCATTGGTGGAGTAGATGTCTTACCACTAGACCACCAAGCTGGCCCGATGGCTAGAGGCAGTTCGAATCATTAGCAGCGGGTACCGTAATAGATGTTAATTTTGCATCGGGGATAATTAATATAATTTGGTTTTTACCCTTACACCGATGTGTGTTAAGCACTGTATACTCAGAACTTTCCAGAGTTCTGTGAAAAAACCCCACAGGCAAATCACTCGGGTGGGATTCGAACCCACGACCTTTGCATTGCTAGAGCAGATGTCTTACCACTAGACCACCGAGCTAGTCCGATGGCTAGAGGCAGTTCTAATCATTAGCAGCGGGTACCGTAAAAAATGTAATAGATGTTTATTTTGCATCGGGGATAATTAATATAAAGTGCAAACCTACCTCATGGGGGTTTTCTTGTCTTCTTCTGAAATAAGAAAAGTTACGAATTCAGTGTAGCTCAGTCGGCCCTCCCTCACCGACTCAGGACTGCAACATTAAAGTTAAAATGTCACAAATATAAGAAACTTGAGTAGCTATTTCAAAATAATAATAATTAATAAAAAAAAAAAAAAAAAAAAAAAAAAAAAAAAAAATAATTGTGGTTAAACAGCAAATTTTAATTTATTTGATATACGAATGTAATACTTAAAATACAAAATAAGCCTAAAATGACTAAAAGAAAATCAAGTTTATCTTTAAGAGTAATTCCAAAAATCTTCGTAAAAAGCCTGTACAAAAAAAGTTGATATTAATTGTAGATGTGGACAATGAAAACAGTAGAGCACAAAGTACACAACTATTTTGGGGTGAGCAAAGACAAATTTACTGGAGTGTTACCTTCAATTTGTCTTCGTTCAGCCCAAAGTTGATTTATATAATTACCCAGTCAGTTTCCCTTGTGAATTATTACTTAAAATACAAAATGAATGCACATTTTAAAATACAGGTTTTGTAAGCCTAGCTAGTTGAAATTCAAACCATTGAGTATCCTACAAGGATAATTCCCAAAGCCACAATATGACATATAATCCAAACAAAACAATGAAAACAAAGTTCATTAAAAAGCCTGTAAGAAAAACAAGAAAATAATTGTTGATGTAACCAATGAATACAGTAGACTGCAAAATATGAAACATAGCAAAATTTAAACACGCAATTAATTGTCAATAAAATATCCACAGAGATTAAACCTCCACAGGGAAATCCACAAGGCTTGGAGCTCAGTAAATTTAGTTTACAAGATCAAAATCAAAACTGAAAAGAACAGAATCAAAATAAGAACACAGTTTCAACATAAACTGTTTTTATGAACGAATAAAAACAAAATTAAGGCTGAGTCAATTTTAATCAATGACACACATCCATTACAGGAGTTTTATGAGGAAATGAGGTCTGGTAGGAGGGAAATCGAAACAAAGTCACGGTCATCCCTAGCCACCCAAAGAGCCGACAGGAGAGAGCGGCTGTCAAGTAATGGAAGCAGTCTCCGTGGCAACGTGACTGACAACATGATGGTGATGACGGGGATCAAAGTTTAAATCACTCACCTCAGAACTGTACCAGGTGAAAATAATCTCTCAATCATCCTGGAAGATATAGCTGGAAAAAACAGAAACAAAATCAAACCATATTTTTATCATCAACCACAGTGTGTTAACAACTTGAATGAATACTGCCCTCTCTTGTCCAGAGAGAGAAATCTGACCAGCAAACAAAAATTTTCTTTTTTTGTTATAAAGTACTGGCAGTAGCACTCAGTAAGATTGAGCCAAAGCAGGTTTATCGCAAATACTGCCTGGCTGACATTCCACACGATGGTTGAAAGGTGCTGTGGGAAGGAACAGGGAACACTGTCTGCACCTTTTTCCTTCCCATGGTGCCTTTTGACCATTGTGCAAAATCGACCAGGCGATATTTGCAATACATGTACATGTATGATGTAGACTGTGTCGTACGTCATCTTCATTGCCTTTCTTTACAGTCTCAGCCAGAAGTGCAAAAGTAAGATATGAAGCGTTACAACAATGAAATATTTATAATTTTATATACAGGTTTTGTTTTTCTTAAAAATAATAATTTTTCATTCTGTTTTTCTACACTGCACCAATGTGTGATAAGCACTGCATACTCAATGCTTTCCTGGGTCCTGTGGGAAAATCCATAGGTATATTACTCAAGTTGGAGTCGAACCTACGACCCTCTACCATAGCAGATGTCTTACCACTGAACCACAGAGTTTGCCTGAAGACAAGAGGCAAGCTTGAATCCTGTATTTTGCCACGGGCCAACCACAACAATAGATGCTATATGAGTATATAGTGCTTTTCACCGATGGTATACAATAGAAACCAAAACAATATCCAAATATTGAATACATGAGTGCATTGTCACAGAATATAAAAACAAGGTGAAATCTTAGCTTTCATTCATTCATTTATTTATTTATTGGCCACATTTGTTTAAAACAACATGAAATTCTTCAATCCGCAGTTTGCAAAATAAAAAGGAAACTAAGGAAAAACAAAAAAACTGTTCCATTTCATGAGGCAAAGCTGAATGAAATTAAAAAAAAGCCAGATTTCACTGCGTGTTTACGTTCTTCGACAACGCACAAAGGAAATTCTGTTTTTAGATCGTTGTCCTTTTGAAATTTTTCACAATAAACATATAATAGACACAGAAACTTGTCCACACCACACTCTGAAAATTTTGTTTAAAAAAACCCTTCTGAACAACATGGACGACTCCATGTAGTCACCAACCTGGTCCGCCATGACATGACATTGCCTCATTTCGTTAAAAAGGCTGGGGAAACAATTATTTTAGAAGCGACACTGCAAAGTGTTCAATAAATATCCACAACGGACTCCACTGTTAAAATGTGGAGCGCCACAGCAGTAATGCATTGCAAAATAATGGATGACGTGTGATGCGTGTCCCTTCAATCAAATGACAAGCATCTGTTTGTTTGGTTTATAGAGGGTGTCATGGCCGAGCGGTTTAGAGCATCAAATTCAAGCTGTGGTGGTTAAGTCATTAGAGAGTGGGTTTGAATCCCGGTCATGACACTTGTGTCCTTGAGCAAGATGCTTTACTATAATAGCTTCTTTTCACCCAGGGGTACCTGCAAGGGTAGAGGTTGATATTGTGTTTGAAAAAACTTTCAGAGCGCCACGGCAGCCGTGGGCTGTATACTCCACAGGGAGCTGAGAAAGATTAAAGGAATGTTATTGACCCAATGAACAGGGAACTAAGCGCACTGATATGTTATTGTAAAATGCACTATTGTAAGAATTAATTTTTAGTTATTTCTATTATCCGCGATGGAATTATTAAACCATCTAGGATAAGTAAACACTTTCTTCCCCCTTCAAAAGAAAGAAATAAACAGCAGAGATCTTACCATGATCGTTATGTTTACTCATATCTTTTCTGTCTATGTACAAATCATGATCCGCGTCCAGCTCCCAGAATTTACAGTAGATGACGTAGAAATGTTCGTAGGAGAAATAGTCTAAGATCTGATTGATGTCGTCCTCTTCTTCAAGGAGTGCGATGACCTGAGGAGCAGGAGGAGGAAAGCATCATGGAGATGTCAATCCTGTGACAGACAAAACTGACTCCTAATTACCGGAAGCCCATTAGCCTTTTAAAGATATGGTGGACACTATACAGGGCTTGATTTTTACACTGGACCGCTGGCCCAAGGCCAGTGATTTTAGTGTCAGGCCAGTAAACTCATACATGTAACTGGACAAGTCCGGCGGTCTTATGTTTTTCAATCTTCATTAAAACAAATTTTGCTCAACTAGATTTTGAGTATGATAAATATCTTTCAATTATGTTAATCACCAAAGTCTACTTGAAACCCATTTAAGACAAATGCAATCAATCTTTTCTTCTCAAAACAACAACAACTACAACAACAATACAGTTTATGTTAAAACTGTGTTGTCATTTTGAATCTGGTCTTGTGAAAAAAATTCCGGTCCAGTAAAAAATTCCAAGCTACAAGCCCTGCGGTCTTGTGAAATTTTCCTCCAAATCAAGCCCTGCTATAGGAGTGCACTGTTTGGTTTGAGTGGGAGGCAGACAAATTTAGCCAAACCTTATAGTGCCATAGTATTGTGCCCACCATATCTTAAAATGGCGTATAGAAAGCATATTCAGCTAGTGTTTCTGTGAGGATCTACATGTATGTATTAAAGGCCCTGTACACTATTGGTATAAGATCGAAAAACACAAATGTTCACAGATTCACACATAATTTACATGATTTAAAGTAAGTAATGGTAGAAAGGGTTCCTTAAAATATTTCTGCCTAAAATGCTATCGTTTCTGAGAAATGAGTAAAACAATAGTTTTTATCGCGCGCGATAATAAACTCGATGTTTGAAAAACAGAAAACACATAAGGTCTCTTTTCACTATTTTCTCGTGACCTCGATGACCAATTGAGCTCAAATTTTCACAGGTTTGTTATTTCATGTATGTGGTTGATTACACAAAACATGAACACAGTCTGTGATTATTTTGTCAGCTCTACCAATCCTGTATAATACCTTTAAGACACAAGAATTGCAAAGTCTGCATTTCATATGTTTTGAAAAGTCTGAAGGTCCTACATGTATCTGAAAAATCAGTTTCTGTTATAAGAATTAGAAATGCCTTTCAGAAATGAAATGCCTGACATTTAGAAAAAAAGTACATACTTATTTTTGTAGTTAGGGAATGATTTAAAAAACAATAAATTTGCACAGGTCATCAAATTATTTTAACAATTTTGTACAGCTGACTGATCGAAAAACAAATAACAATAATACAAAAATAACAATTAATTACTTACAACCTTAAAGACCTGGGGTACAAAAAAACAAAAATCAAGTAAATCAAGAAACAAATGATAACAAATACAAAGTAACAACTTAATTCAAATCACAAAGCTCTCTTATAAGTCCCAACTGTCCTAAAATATTTCCACCAATCAGCTGACAGGAAGCTGTACCGATATACAACCCCCAAATCCATTCCCCAAAAAGAGAATTAAATAAATGCAAGAAACACATCCAAGAATTCACAATTGAACGCCACATCTACATGTACATGTATGCTGTAAATACACCCCACTCACTGACGTGTGTAAATACCAGCAATCGTGGACCCTCCTTTGTTCAACTCTTTGTGATAGCAACCGTGCACCACTATGCTTTCCTTTGTGATAGCAACCGTGGACCTATTGTCCCTTTTGTCCCTTTTGTTATAGGTCCCCGGTTTGAATGTGGATACCTACTCACACACACACACACACGTGTGTAAATACCAGCAATCGTGGACCCTCCTTTGTTCAACTCTTTGTGATAGCAACCGTGCACCACAATGCTTTCCTTTGTGATAGCAACCGTGGACCTATTGTCCCTTTTGTTATAGGTCCACGGTTTGAATGTGGATACCTGCCCATCTGCAATAGACACAATGATGTTACACAATGATGTTATCTTTATTGTGACTTGTCATTGTGAAGAAGGCTGCTGTAAAGCAAAATATGGTTCTTTACAGAAGACTAAACAATGATCAACTACAAAAGAGTTTGTACTGATTTCATTTTTTGGGAAACAAAGATTTCAACAAAAAGCATTTTAAGATATCTTTGGAATCATATTCTAGCCATCTTGTCAACATCACTCAAATTAATCATGGCTAAATCTGACTGGATTTGAGTGCTTGGAGTGTGGGTTGAGTATTGGTCCTGACAATTGCATCCTTGGGCAAGACTCTTAACCATAGTTGCTTCTCATCACCCAGGAGGAAAAGGATACATGTGAGGGTTGATGATGTGAATGACCATCAACCTGTGTGCTAATCTGGCTGCCAGCGTTCTAAGACACTTTCAGTTGTGTAGTATTATAATGAGTCACGAAAAAACCATGTCGCCAGTAGAGGGCGCTATCATTCCTGCAATCGCTATCTCCCCACGAAACACTGTGATAATTTACTAGTATAGTGAGCGGTTAGTGGGGGTAATTATTAGTTAGGTTTTTGTGGCTACATGCACAGGTGACTACACAACTGGAGCGTCTTGAAACCAAGACTACCGCCAGTGCCGTATACCCCTAAAGGAGTTGAGATGGTTTCAGGAACGCTTAAATCCTGATGAACAATGAACAGGTGATAATGATAGTGTAAGGGGCTTTGAGGGTACTTGACTTGAAAAGATAATAAAAAGATTAATAATATTATTTTAGAGGAAGAAATATTCCTAAGGAAGACTGAAGATTCAGACCATCAGAATCACTGAATCAGAAATTGAAATTGAAAAAAATTAACAAGACTAAGACTTATAAATCTAAAAGAATGTATCTAATAGTCTACCTTATCAAAACTCGATTGTCTGAAAAGTACATCGAGAGTGCACCAATAGTACAAAAACACAAGATGATCACAATATTTAAGATGGAACTAAAGGTTGCTCGTCCCAATCTTGATGTTTATCTATTGTTTTAGATCTGATGGCCTGAGCTGACGTGCAGGCCCTCACGTTGCTTAATGCTTACTCCTTTGTTGCGCTAAGTTGGAATGTTTCGAAACTTGAACAGTAAAAAATGTGTAACAAAACGTTCAAAGTCTTTGTCATGATGACAATACCTCTCTGCTCAGCGTTATCACAAGAAGGAAAAGGGTGTGGTTCCTATTCCCTCCCTAAAGAAAGCAAGCTTTTATAACTAATCTCGAACAAATTTTCCTTCCATTGTTCAGGAGTGACAGTCACTGCTGACAAAAAAGTCTGAAACCGCGATTCAAATCTTAGGAGGTACATTGAAATGATGGCATTTCCACCTTTTGGTGACACCTGGAGTTACAGAGCCCGAATTATTTAATTTTGACAAAAATACAATTTTCTTATCAAATTCTGAAATATCTCATCTCTGCATTGTTTCATTTTAAAACAAATATTGGATCAATAAGTAAAATCTCAAAGAGCCAACTTGTTGACATTGGAAATTTCTAGGCAAATTTCGAAAGACTTTTACTGCAAAGTAACTTCAGGAAATTTTGCCAGATTGCATTAAAAAAAAAAATTATAACTCAGTAAAACAAAAAAGGTAAAACTTATTGATACTCACCGATAATAAGTTACTTTTCCTGAGTTCCGGTAACGTTATTTTACTGTTCCAAGATCTGTTGACACAGTAAAATATTCTCGCTATCACCTGCAAAGAAAAAAAAATAAAAATAACAATTGTAAACAAAATCCGAATACAAAATCAAACTGCACTGAACCTGAAGAAATGGCTTGTCGGTTTCTCTCTCACTATTATTATTATTATTTATTATTACAGTTATATATTTCTTGTAATGAAACCAAGGATGCCTCAATCACTGTAGCTCGCAAGCCTGAGGAAACCTGTAAACAAGGGTGCTTGCTATGTGAACCAGAAACACCCGGAATTAATCTCACCAGAGTATTCTATGCTCTTTTACATGCACTACAGGTACTATTACCAATCCTTAATATGGCTTCATGTCCCATCTGAAGGTCAAAGCAATTATGGTTTGAAGTATCTTGCTCAAGGACACAAGTGCCAAGACTGAGACTCGAACCCACACTCTACTGATCAGAAACACCAGAGCTCGAGTCCGGTGCCCATTAACAGCTCGGCCACAACATGAAGAAACTTTGAACTGTGAACGAGTCAACTCCTAGAGATTTTGTACCTTGATTGCATTATTTAAAATATTGTGGTAAAACTTCCCCAGGGTGAAGGGGTGTGTTCCTTCTGGAATAAAACTAGAATCAATCAATCAATCAATCAATCAATCAATCAATCAATCAATCAATCAATCAATCAATCAATCAATCAATCAATCAATCAATCAATCAATGTTGCAGGATCATTATAGAAAAGAAAAAGTCACTTCAGAGCCAGGTTGAGTTGAAAGTGGACATAACTCTTTCCCAAACTTAAACCTTGAACGGGGCAGAAAGTGATAACACTAGAAAGACAAAACATTCTCTCCCCAACTTCCAATATAAACAATTCTTATCAACCATACTTTCTACAAGCACGACAAGTAACAGAAATGCTTCTCAAATAATCACCCCAGAAGGGAAACTGTCGGGGTAACTTTGAAGCAAATTTGTGTGAATGAAGACAATTTGACTAAAATGGATTTGAACTATGACCTCTATGACCGGTGCTCAACTAACTGAGCTATCTTTCCCTTTATTGGTCGTCTCCTTGTTGCTAAAAAATATCAATGTCTGTGATAAGCGTCTTTGAAATTGCAAAAACTCTCTGGAGCTACATGTAGGTCAAAAGATTTCAATCGATTCGGAGAACCATGGGGGGGGGGGGGGGGGGAGGGAAGAAGCAAAAAAAAAAACCTTTAAAGGCAAAGTATACCTTTGGTTTCTGGAACCGTTCGATTATTTTAATCCTATATAAATGTAGATATGTAAAACAAAACACACCTGCGAAAATTATCATTTCAAAAAGTGGTCCCGTTTTAGAGATATTCCTAAAAATCAGAAGCGAATATGTCCACGCAGGAAGAATAAATCCCTACAGGAATACACAATCTGAGAAACGTTTCTGACAGCAAGTTTCTCAGATTCAAATTTTGGGGCATAAAAACTGTTATATTTTATATATACCACATTACTGAGAAAGCTGCTGTACAATTTTAATCAATTATTGCCGTTAATTTTAAGAGTGATTACCAAACATATACCTTCCCTTTAAACAAACCAGTGCTGATTGCCATAACAGACCTAGAGTTAATGTTCAGATCAATCATGAACACTCCCTTATTAGTTTATTGTTCTAGAAACAGGTCCAGATAGTTTCAGACAGCACCCCAAAACAAATTCAAGTCCAACAGTTAAAGAGGGGCTACAAGGTTAAATTCAGTTTGCGATCCACTCATTTTCCCAAATAGATAGAGTCCTTAAGAAAATGGGGGAAGGGGGGGGGGGAGGAAAAGGAAAGTAACAGGTCTCTAACTCCACGATGGTGTAAAAGCCAACTAGTCATGAACTTCAGTTTTGTTATTACAGCATTAAAGGGTGTGTACGATATTGGTAATTGCCAAAGACCTGTATCCACACTTGATGTGACCTAATATAATACATGAAACAACAAACCTGTGAAAGTTTAAGCTCAATCGGTCTTCGGAGTCATGAGAAAACAGTGAAAAACACCATTATGTTTTTTTTTTTTTTCAAACATCGGTTTTTATCCTGCAGGATAAAGACTATTGTTTTACTCATTTCCTAAAAACCATGGAGGTTCAAGTAAAACTATTTCAAGGGCATTTTCCACCATGGCCATCTTTAAACCATGTAGGCCCTAAGTAATGTGCAAATCTGCGAACATTTTCATTTTCAATCTAACCAATGTTGTACACACACCCTAGTAGGATTGCAACAGCAGCTCAATCCAACTTTGTCACCATATTACAGGCAAGGTATTTGAAGCGTAAACAAATTAAAAACATTTTCTCGAGTACAAGGGTTGACCTAAATATGGTATCGTTTTTAACAACTTTTTAATCAGGCTATTAAATACAAATTGCTGATTTCTAACGGAAAAGAAATCAGATTAAAACAGGACAATTATGATGCCTGTCATTACAGCATTTATTCATTATTGATTACATCCAACAGCACAATTAGAGCAAATAAGAGGACGAATAGGAAACGAGAGAAAAAAATGCTCAGTTTTATTTGTGGGAGGAAAACCCCAGTGGAAAAAAACCCATGCAATCAGGTAGAGACTGAAAACCCAATCCACATGCGAGGCTCCTGTCTGCAGTGGGATTCAAACTGGGGTCCACAAAGGTGAAAGGCAGGGACAGAAACCACTGAGCCAACCTGCCCCCCCCCCCCCCCCCCCCCCCCCTCTAGTAAGCAACTCTGAGAAAACGTACATGTGTAGTCATCCATCAGTGTTGACCTTTTTGGTCTTTTTATCGAGTGAAAGAAGTAATGCTGACAATTTGAAAAAAAACCACCCCAAAACCAAGAAGGCACCCTGAGGAATGATCAGTGATCTTTGACTGATGACCTGAACAAATCCTATCCTTTATGCAGCACCCTTTAGGTAAATGCAGTGTTTGTCAAATGGTGTCACGGAGGTCAGAACGTGACAACATTTAGTCAACATCAAATGTGGCACCAGAAAAGTTAAGTCCATTTGCCTAAAAAATAAAAATCATCAATCATTTTTGCCGTTTAAGAACTTGTTGAAACTTTGTGAAAATGCTTCAAGGCTATTGATAAAAAATACGCACATGTACTACATTCAAGTTCAGTTTGAAACATTTAAATACAATAATTTCCCTGTGCCTTTAAAGAGGGGCTCCAAAGTCAAATTCAGCTTTGTGATCCACTCATTTTCCAATAGATAGAGTCCATATGAAAATGCAAAATGTTTTACAAGTCTCTAACTCTGTATATGCCACTATGTTTGATACCCTTCAACATGTTCAAGCGCACCTTTTGTAAAAATCCCCCCAAAAACATTAAAGGGACACGTTGCCTTGGATCGGGCGAGTTGGTCTATAAAAAGCGTATGTAACCATTTGTTATGAAATGCATATGGTTAGAATGATATTTTAAAAGTAGAATACAATGATCCACACAAACATGCCTCGAAATTGCGTGGTTTTCCTTTTACTTTGCGAACTAACACGGTCGGCCATTTTGTGGAGTCAAATGTAGGCCTATCTCAAAATGCTTTATACTATCGAAACCTGCTGTACTTCTAGCCAACAATTTTTTCTAGCCAACAATTTTTTCTAGCCAACAATTTTAAGAGTGATTATCAAACGTATACATCCCATTAGATGTCAGTTAATACCTCCTCTTCAACTCTGACATGCAACTTTGTAATTTACAAACAAGTGGAAGCACGGCTAACCACACAAAACCTTTTTTCCCCCCAGTTTTCTATGGCACTACTAATAATATTAAAGCAAAAGACGAAATCAACTGATCAACTGAAACATTGCATGCCTGTCAGTGTCAAGTGTCTACTCTATAGACCATGTGACATCACATGTTTACAAAAGAGCCACAGAGCCTGGACTTCCTGCAGGCACAGTTTGTACACAGCTCAATGGAAGAATAGAATAAATCTTATGTTTTATGGAGATTGCACTGTCTGATTTTTCTCAACTTTTAATATGAAGAAAAGGGGGACATCTCAAAAGCTTAATGTCCCATCCGAAGGACAAAGCAATTATGGTAGACAAGTCTTTTGCTCAAGGACACAAGTGCCATCATCGGGACTCGAACCCACACTCTGCAGATCAGAAACACCTGTGCTTGAGTCTTGCTCTTAACCGCTCGGCCACGATCCGTCTTATAAAGAATCAACACCACCATAATACATGTTTGTTTCTTGTTTTAATATTCCAAAATGATTCTAAGCGACAGGTTCAACATAAGTGAAGACTGCATGACATCTACTGTAATCTATTGCCAAATGCTACCTAAAACCATGTTTCCTAGGTAAAGTATGATTCTTTAAAATTCCAAGAAAGTTAAGCCTTTGGAGTTGTTCAAAACAAGCTACCATGCTTTATCTTCACAAAGTGTGAAGTAAACCTTGTCACTCATTCTATATTGAATTACCACACAGCTGTGGCCTGAAGACCAGACAAGTTAAGCCACACCTTAATCTTGACCTCCGGGCAAATTTCACACATTAACGGCTAAGCATGAAAACTTCCTACTAAGCAGCATCGGGTTACCAGCCAAAATACCTTGTTCCATGACATGTTTTTAATTGGCTCCCTGTCAATGCAAGCTTAGCAGATACTTGTTGAACAGCTAAGCTGTAGGAGTGAACACACCACCACTAATAACCACAACCACTGCTCCCTGAGATGACTGGAGAGATTACACCAGTCATCCTGTGATTGGCTGAAAAGTTATTAAATGGGCGGGGCTTCACACCTGTCACTGGCCCGATCTAGCAAAAGGGCGGGACCCTGACAAAAAAGGTAGTATCTGATTGGTCGGCGATGGCTTGATAGTGTCTTATACTGTAACCTGATTGGTTGCGGCGCTGGTTGAGCAGTGAAGTGAAAGGATTTAAAGTAAGTGACAAATCCGTAACCCACCACTACAGAGCCGCTTGGAGCAGCTGGTGATTTATCTCTAAGGAGTTGGCTGAAGACACTGTAAACTACTCCACTTGATCAATCTTCAGCATCTTCAAGACATTTGTCTTCATCAACTGGTGAGTAAACATTTAACTGTTCTCAAAGCAGATTTTGCCCCGAAACTTTAATGATTGAATGATGAAATGGTGGACTCACTCGACTGTAAGTAACTGTAGAATTAATTTTTCTAAATAACAGAAAGCCCAACCTAGAAAGTTAAGGGATAAGGTATCAGGCCCTGACGCTAAACGGATGCATTGCCTCCGTTGCCCCTGGACATTGCCTTGGTGCCCCTTGAAATGCTCCAATAAAGATTTAAATTGGCTCATAGAGGTGCCCTTTACCACATGTACCACAGGGTTTGCCCTTAACTTGTTTAGTGACTGGCCAGCAGGACCAGTTAGCTTGTCATTTCAAAAGTCTGTTAGCTTTTTCACTAGTCCTTAGTTCAAATGTTATAGGGATGCTTTTCAACACTGAACTAGCCAGCCGGACCACTTAAGAGTGAATTTTCACTGGTCCTCGGGTGTTTAAACTGGCATTTGGCCAGCGGACCACTGTTAAGGGAGAACGCTGTACCAAGCAGAAAATGCCTTGGTTCCCTTGCACTTTAAAAAACGAAGCATTGTCAGGCTTTGCAGTTTTATTTTAATCATGCGAGTTTCGAACAAAGATGTTCCTAAAAGAAAAGTGATCTTGATTTTGAGTAACGGTTTTAATGAGGAAGGATGGATAAAGACTAAGAGTCCACACTGCATAATGTAATTCCGTAATTTTGTTTTTAATGTTTGCATCAAAATCTTTCTCCGAGACTTTAAGCATAATGTGACCATATTGCTATCCTTTTATTTAATGTAATGCCCCCAAAATGAGGCTGAAAAGAAAATAGTCTGGTACCTCTATATGGAATGAGAAATAGAACTATTAGTGTCACTATGTAAACAGGTAACAAGACAACTAGATTGCCACACCATCCGCTGAAATTTCTTATGATGCAAATCTTTTGCGTTGTGCTATCATTTTGTAAAGTGTTTATGAATATATTCTATATTGGGCTTGAAATTCCAACCAGACCGCAGGCCCGAGGCCAGTGTTTTTAGTTTTGTGATTTCAATTCAACAGATAGCTCTTCTCTTAGTGTTTGTTCGAATAAACACAGTTGTCTGTTAAAACTGTAATCTAGTTTTGATTCTGGTCTGGTAAACAAAGTTATGGTCCAGAATAAATTATGGGCTACAAGCCCTGTGGATCCCCCCCCCCCAAATTGGAGCCATGTTTTTACATTTAAAATCACTTCCTGTTATTGCCGTTGTTGGTCGGTCATAATAAAAATTAAAAAAATGTAAAAACAAAAATGAAAATAATTATAATGATAAGAATAATAACAATACAAAAATAGTCAATAAACAAGATGCCTTCAATACAGAAGCGGCATTATGGTTGAATAAGTCAGGAAACCATGTTAAAATGGCTAACATTCTTTAACACATCCATCGTAAAAAAATTCCTAAGTTTTACTTGGACTTGACACTATACATGTATGTAGATGAGCTTTTACCCAAGTGTTCTACCAGACCATTTAAATTACTTAACCATTTCTTCTAAATTGAAAATACATCAATATATAATATGGAATGAAAACATATGTTTATTTCAAGTTTGGCACACTTGGATTTCTAAAGACTTCTCAAGACTACATTCAAGACAATCCAGATGTTTCAGAAACTGTCTTGATAACTTATTAGTGCTCAGCAATTTTCCTCACGACAAACAGACCTTCTGTGTAAGTGATGTTTGAAGTTTTGCATGGTATGAACAATTTTAAAAAATAACTATGACTAGTCAACTTGTGGGTACAACCAAGTGTAAATCTTTTTTGGGAGTAGTGTTGGCTGTGAAAAAAGAGTCGGTGTGGTCTTGACGTTTCGAAATGTATACTCTGGTTGTCTTCAGGAGAAGGATGGGCAGAAAGAAAGACGAGAGATTTATACATGGTTGTACATTCAAGTTTACTAGTTATACATGTAGTTAGGGAGGGTCACAGATTGGTAAATACTCAAAAGATTAATGATCATAAAAACTTACTTGGTTAGACATACTGCAGCTAAGTAAGGCAAAATAGAAATAAAAACAATGTTTAGCATCCTGCCTTTTTGAAAAAAGGAAGGAGGAGGGCTTTTAATTTTTTTTTATTTTTTTTTTAAATGGCCGCCCGACTTATTTTTTAAGACAACCGGACAGGCTATTTTTCAAGATGGTTGCCAGCTTTTTCAATGTGCTTTAGTCTAAAAATATGATCCTATTTATTTTAAATTTTTTTTTTTTCGTTAGAGATCGTTAAAATGTATCCTTTTTGTGTAAACAAAGAAGGAAAAAAAGAAAAGGAGGCGGACTCTAAAAGGGAAGCGGGCGGGGACGCTAAACATGTGTTTTGTTTTATTTGGCCTAATATAGTTTGGATAATTTTTCACACAACAAATTATTCGAAACTGATAAACGATTTATGCATAAATCGTTTCTCAGATTTCTAAGGGTTGGTGACCGCTCGCAAATGATGCGGCCAGAGATGTGGTTGGTACCCGCTGTCACCTCGACGTTCTTGTGAAAATACTGTGAAATTTTTTCCCGTTTTTTCCAGCAACCAGACACTGTATTCAGCTGAAACTTTCAAATGTGACTTTTGTGGTATCTTTCTTGATAACTTTGCCCCAAAATAAGCATTAAATGTACGTTGACAAAGACCATTCTACGGTACGACTCTACCCTTAACTTGTGGTACAGTCAAGAGAACAAAAATCTTCATTAAAAAAGAAAGGTACATGTAGATCTTTTTGTAAGGGGGGGGGGGGGGCGGGGGGAGGAAGACTACTTTATCTAAGTCCTCTGGTTTAGAGAAACATGCACACACAAAAATGAATAAATAATTCATCCAAATGAGCTCTATGGTTTTTAAGAAAACATAGTCAAGTGAGGTTTGTGGTGACACCCATGTGCAAGAATTTACTGAACACTGCTTCGCTTCCAAATTGTTTTACTCTCTCTGTACACATACATGTAATGTCTAAATATTTTTAATGTGTGGCCGGAAACGCAGATTGTAAGACTGAATTAGATCAAGGTATTGTTAGAATCTTTGAAAGGCTTGTTGGTCTGAGGGGAAATCTGAAAGACAATACAATAACACCAAAAACTGAAAAAACTAAACTGAATTATGCTCCACGAAGTGGGTCAAATATTAAAACAAAATGTTAACATTTAGTTGTAATCAGACAGTGGAAGTGAACTTGTGAACTGAAAATGTCAATATTATCAGCTTGATGTGTCTAGTAGGTTTTGATAAAATGGGACTAGGAGGAAGTCCTCATTTGATAAAATTGAAAAATATCATCAGAGACCAATTTCATAGGTTGCTTAACGATTTGCGGCTAAGCGAAAATTAGCGGAATACCAGTCAAAAAATGGACATGTTACATGGCATTCTGGCTGGTAACTTTAGTCCAGTAAGCATAATTTTGTTTTACAAATACGTAGCTACTTCTTGTGCTTAACAAATTGGGCCCTGGACATGGAAAGAATGAAGTTGCATAATGCTCTAGGGTAGTGTAACTTTGGTACATGTAGTGTAACCAGTGGCATAACTAAGGGAGCAAGGGTGGGGGATGTTCCCCCTTCCCCTCACTGATGACAGTGCCCTGCCCTGCCCATTCGAAATCTGGACTTTTGGATTTTACAAATTACCAGAGTAAAACGTTACATTTGATAAACTTCAATGTGATAGATTTCAATGTTTTAAAAACTATTTTTCCACTACACGCAGACAATGTATTCGTTTGACACTTACATCAGATTACCTTTGAAAAATAGTAAATGACATTTAACAAGAGCGCTGAATCAGGGCTTGTTTTAGGAGAAATTGCAAATGGAAACTACAGTTTTAATTGGCCAGGAACTTGCCCCCCTAGAAAAAATGGTGCACCTCCTTGTGCCCACCCCCCTAAAATTTTACCCTAGTTTTGGCACTGAGTGTACTCAGTTTTTAAGTATTTAAAAAATCTTTTAAAACTTTCAGCTGAACTCAAAAGATTTGTTTGGTTTTTTTAAAGGGAAAAAAAGGGGGGATTGTGAGGAATATTTTTCTATTCTTATAGAAGGACTTGGCTTTAATGGAAGGGAAAAACTTTGGCAATTACTCCAAAAATTAATGACCATTAAAACTAACTTGGTAAGAAGCAATGCAGCTGTTTATAATATATCACATTTTGAGAAATGATTCCCTCCTAAGGAATGTGGTTTTAGAGAAAGGGACTTAAACAAATTGTCTATCCGAGAAACGCGCTTCTCAGATTGTGTCTTCAAATTATGGTTATTCTTCATGCGTGGACATATAACTGCCTTTAGATTTTCTGCGAAATTTCAAAAAACGCTACCACCTTTTGAAATGAAATTTTTCACTTGTTAGTTTTATTGTATAAATCTACATTCATACAGGATTAAAGCAACGGAACGGTTCCAAAAACCAAAGGTATTCTTTGCCTTTTAATGGCAATGGAACATTTACACAATTACAAACAGTGATTTTTTTTTATATTTCTAAAATTGTCTTTCACTTGTTTGACTTATTTTAAATAGGTTTGAAACCATTGAGTTCCATCATGGGCTACACATCAGTGATCATTCTGATACTTCTGCCACCTGTTTTGTTAGCCATGCCCACTGGTCTGATCCCCCAGTACACACAGGAAGCCGGCTCAACTGGGGCGACAGATACTGTGATGGATGTGCTCACTGAAGGCTCAACAGAGCGAATGACTACATCAACTCCTCCGGAATCCAGTACATCAGAAAACAATGCCTCGCTGACGACCGAAAATGTCACACGGCATGAGACACAAGCGGCCATCCAAGGCAATCCAACAGAAGAACCACCTAACTCCCGTCCAGCAGGAACAACGCAAATTATGACATCATCAATCTCACAAAGTACTCTTGGTGTTGTCAGTGATGGAACAGTAACACAAGACACAACACAATTCAACCCACATGGCGGAATTGCCACAGATTCCCCCACAGCACGACAACATCTACAGGAAGTAGACGGAACCACAGCAGCTCCTCCGGTGACTATGAGAAGCCCAAATTTGTCTCAGTCATCCTCTGAGGGATGGACTGAAGGTGAAACTACAACCCAAGAACCAAGGACTGTGATCTCAACAACAACGGCTAATAATCAACGACTAACCACTCCATCTGTGACTCAAACCCATATGCAGAATCTAGACCGAACGTCCATCCAAGTGACTTCAAACAATACCAATAATGTCAATCAAACTGTGAGCCAAAGCACACAGATTCCCAACAATAGTTTGGATATCAGCCCAACTACACCCCAAACCAACACTGCTATAGAAGCTGATATTTTAAGAAAATGCCACTATCTTCTGCAGTTAGCTACACAAAACCCCTCATCCCAACAACCTACCCCACAGGCACCCTCCGAACCATCTCAACAAACAACCCCACAGATGCCTTCCGAACCATCTCAACAAACAACCCCACAGATGCCCTCTGAACCATCCCAACAAACAACCCCACAGATGCCTTCCGAACCATCCCAACAAACAACCCCACAGATGCCCTCCGAACCATCCCAAAGAAGTACCTCACAGCCTATATCAGAAATAGCCTCACAAACACAAATTCCAGTCATTCAAGAGAGAGTATCGACACAAACACCTAGCCCAATTGACACTCATTCTAGTGAACAGACAGTCTTACAGATACCCACAGAGGCAGCATCCAACAGAACACAGACACCTCATCAGCCTCCTTCAGGAACAGTAACTCAGACCGTCTTCTCAACAACAGCGACAAGCCTTTCCCAAGTGAGTACAGAGAGTTCCCATCTGGATACTCAAAATGAGAGCAAGACAACTGTGCTGCCACCTGTTACCTTAACACAATGTATTTTGTATCTTGTCAATACTCACCAACCAACTATTCCACCTGTGACTCAAACTAGTATGCAAAATCTAAACCAAACAACTTCAAACAATGCCAATAATGTTACAGAAGCTTTGACCAAAACCACACAGATTTCCAACGACAATAGCTCAGATATCAACCGAAACACACCCCAATTCAACACTGCGATAGAAGCTGATATTATAAGAAACCGTCGCTCTCTTCTGCAGACAGTTACACAATGGCAAACTTCCAATCAAACAACTACTCAGCATCCCTCACAACCACCAAATCAAACTACCTATCAGCAACCCTCACAACCATCCAATCAAACATCCCCTCAGTCACCCTCACAACCATCCAATCAAACATCCCCTCAGTCACCCTCACAACCATCCAATCAAACATCCCCTTTGTCACCCTCACAACCATCCAATCAAACTAACCATCAGTCAACCTCACAACTATCCAATCAAACTAACCATCAGTCAACCTCACAACCATCCAATCAAACTAACCATCAGTCAACCTCACAACCATCCAATCAAACTAACCATCAGCCAATCTCACAACCATCCCATCAAACTAACCATCAGTCAACCGCACAACCATCCAATCAAACTGACCATCAGTCAACCTCACAACTATCCAATCAAACATCCCCTCAGTCACCCTCACAACCTTCCAATCAAACATCCCCTTTGTCAACCTCACAACCATCCAATCAAACTAACCATCAGTCAACCTCACAACCATCCAATCAAACTAACCATCAGTCAACCTCACAACCATCCAATCAAACTAACCATCAGTCAACCTCACAACCATCCAATCAAACTAACCATCAGTCAACCTCACAACTATCCAATCAAACTAACCATCAGCCAACCTCACAACTATCCAATCAAACTAACCATCAGTCAACCTCACAACCATCCCATCAAACTAACCATCAGTCAACCTCACAACCATCCAATCAAACATCCCCTCAGTTACCCTCACAACCATCCAATCAAACATACCCTCAGTCACCCTCACAACCATCCAATCAAACATCCCCTTTGTCAACCTCACAACCATCCAATCAAACTAACCATCAGTCAACCTCACAACCATCCAATCAAACTAACCATCAGTCAACCTCACAACCATCCAATCAAACTAACCATCAGTCAACCTCACAACTATCCAATCAAACTAACCATCAGTCAACCTCACAACCATCCAATCAAACTAACCATCAGCCAACCTCACAACCATCCCATCAAACTAACCATCAGTCAACCTCACAACCATCCAATCAAACTAACCATCAGTCAACCTCACAACTATCCAATCAAACTAACCATCAGCCAACCTCACAACTATCCAATCAAACTAACCATCAGTCAACCTCACAACTATCCAATCAAACTAACCATCAGCCAACCTCACAACTATCCAATCAAACTAACCATCAGTCAACCTCACAACCATCCAATCAAACTAACCATCAGCCAACCTCACAACTATCCAATCAAACTAACCATCAGTCAACCTCACAACCATCCAATCAAACTAACCATCAGCCAACCTCACAACTATCCAATCAAACTAACCATCAGTCAACCTTACAACTATCCAATCAAACTAACCATCAGTCAACCTCACAACCATCCAATCAAACTAACCATCAGTCAACCTCACAACCATCCAATCAAACTAACCATCAGCCAACCTTACAACTATCCAATCAAACTAACCACCAGCCAATCTCACAACCATCCCATCAAACTAACCACCAGTCAACCTCACAACCAGCCAATCAAACTTACCCTCAGCCTACCTCACAATCATCCAATCAAACTAATACTCAGCTACTCTCACAACCATCCAATCAAACTAACCATCAGCTACTCTCACAACCATCCAACCAAACTAACTCTCAGCCAACCAAACAACTTTCCCATCAAACTATCCCTACGCCAACCTCACAACTGACTAATCAAACCAATACTCAGCCATCCTCACAACCATCCAATCAAACTAACCATCAGCCAACCTCACAACCAACCAATCAAGCTTACTCTCAGCCACAAGCACAACTATCCCATCAAACTAGCCCTCAGCCATCCTCACAACCATCCATTCCAATTAACTCTCAGCAAACCCCACACTCATCCAATCAAACCAACCCTAAGCCTACCTCACAACCATCCAATCAAACTAACCCTCAGCCATTATCACAACCATCCAATCAAACTAACCTTCAGCCAACCTCACAATCATCCAATCAGACTCCTTTACCTAAATCCACTGTAACACATGCACCCACTCAACAAACCCTAGAAACTGTTACTTCAAATACTCAGCAGCCATTAGGTGAAACTCAATCACTCATGGAGACTTCAGCTGTGATCATTACACAGGCACCCATCCAACAAACCCTAGAAATTGTTACTTCAAATACTATGCAGCCATTAGGTGAATCTCACTCACTCATGGAGACTTCAGCTGTGACCGTTACACAGGCACCCATCCAACAAACCCTAGAAATTGTTACTTCAAATACTCAGCAGCCATTAGGTGAATCTCACTCACTCATGGAGACTTCAGCTGTGACCGTTACACAGGCACCCATCCAACAAACCCTAGAAATTGTTACTTCAAATACTCTGCAGCCATTAGGTGAATCTCACTCACTCATGGAGACTTCAGCTGTGACTGTTACACAGGCACCCATCCAACAAACCCTAGAAACTGTTACTTCAAATACTATGCAGCCATTAGGTGAATCTCACTCACTCATGGAGACTTCAGCTGTGACCGTTACACAGGCACCCATCCAACAAACCCTAGAAATTGTTACTTCAAATACTATGCAGCCATTAGGTGAATCTCACTCACTCATGGAGACTTCAGCTGTGACCGTTACACAGGCACCCATCCAACAAACCCTTGAAATTGTTACTTCAAATACTCAGCAGCCATTAGGTGAATCTCACTCACTCATGGAGACTTCAGCTGTGACCGTTACACAGGCACCCATCCAACAAACCCTAGAAATTGTTACTTCAAATACTCAGCAGCCATTAGGTGAATCTCACTCACTCATGGAGACTTCAGCTGTGACCGTTACACAGGCACCCATCCAACAAACCCTAGAAACTGTTACTTCAAATACTCTGCAGCCATTAGGTGAATCTCAATCACTCATGGAGACTTCAGCTGTGATCGTTACACATGCACCCATCCAACAAACCCCAGAAATTGTTACTTCAAATACTCAGCAGCCATTTACTGATACTTCATCCTACAGTTCAACTCTTCTCACCACAACCAATCACACCACATTTGCTCTAGACCCGACAACAAATGCAAACACTACAAAGGCATCAGACGCACTGAGGTCAGGGGGGTAACATGGTGGTCTGAAGGTAACATGGATGTCATGTTGTCAGTGGGCAGGAACAAGGGCCAGGGTTATACTCAGGTGTTGCAGCAGATGGGAAAACTTACAAGTCCAAATATTACAAATAAATGTGTAAAATAATTACACCAAATGTTTGTGCAAAGCTTGCTCATCATACATGTACACCACTTTCAAACTGGAAGCAAATTCTAACTTCATATTTAAATTTTTAAAACATGAATTGGCTTAACACAACATAGAAACTCTCATGTGTTTTAAGCAGAAAAATTCAACATGTTTGTAAATATGTGTAGTCTTAGTGTACATTTTACTCTCAGAATATGACTTTGTGTATCAAGTTAGCAAAAGCTTCGTCTTACTAAATGAGAAGTCAATAAAATTGTGTTGAAAAAATTTGAATCTCCCAAACTCACCTCAAGCGAGTTTGGGAGATTCAACATTCCGCGGTGTCCATTTTGAAATGCTGCAGCCAGAGATGCAGTTGGTGTGAGTCACCAAAACATGAATGGATTTGACATTCTTGATGAAAATACCAAGAGAGTTTTTTGGCTGTTTTCTCGACAAGTAGACACTGTTTTCAGCTGAATATTTCTCAAGTACTGACTTGTATTGTATCTTTCACAGTAGTTTAGCCTATAAATCAGCATTATGTTGACGTAGACCAACCTATGACCCTACTAGAAATAACACTGCTTTACTACCTGCATCATCTCTTGTTTTAATGCTCTCTTATAGATGATTGGTTCTCCCCATAACTTGTATCTTAAGGGACTGTGGTACATTCTGGACCCAAATATTGCAAGTTTGGCCGAAGAACGGGGAATTGAAACAAGGTCCTCGCAATGTAGTTTCCTTGATGTTTATGTTTGGTTTTAAAGGTCAACTGTGCAATCTGGAGCAGTTTTTGTGAATTTGAAGAAAGAAAAAATATATATAAAAAACCACTTGTTTGCGTATCGGTCACAATTCCCGCGTATCGACCATAAGGTAGCTTTAATGCATGAGGAGAACCCTGCAATAGTGGTGTTTAACCACTGTTTGTTATCAATAAATAAACAAAATATAAAGCAACCTTTCACTCAAAGTACTAAAAAGCTAAATATTTAGATAGTTTTTTATATAAATACATGCTGCTTTCAAATTATAAAGCATGCACGCACACAAAAGGCGATATTATACTATTTATTAATGGATGCATATATGAGCACTGTTGCAGAACATAATTTTGAGGTAAAATCTGGACTATTTCATTTCAAGAGGTGAAGTCGAATGAAATGGAAAAGCCAGATTTAACCGAGTGATTATATTCTGCAATAATGCTTGAATGAAATGCATTGAAAATCTGCGTTATGTAACTCACACATCCTTGTCATTTGAAATTGTTTGCACAATAAAGAAAAGTACACACGGAAACTCGTCCATCCCACACTCTGAAAATTCTAAAAAACCCTTCTAAAATAGGTGGACGACTCCATGTAGACACCAACCTTGTCCTCCGTGACACGACCTTGCCTCCTTTGGAGTAACGGGCGGGGAATGATCATTTTGGAAACAACGCTGCAAAGCATCCTATAATTATCCATGTAGGACTCCTATAAGTCCTATATTAAATTTTGGAGCGTCGCGGCAGTGTATAATGGCAACATAAAGGATGACACATGACGTGGGTTCCACCAAATAAAATTACAAGGATCTGTGTGTGCAGTTTATAAAACAAATAAATTTACTTATTATGGATAAGTGTTTTGTAAAGTAGCCCACCGGGCTAGTAATCGGTGCATTTTCCTTGCCCTTAGGAAATCTTAGTTGCCCAAGTTTTAAACATGTATTGTCATCAAAGTGTCTTTCTGATGTATTGTTGGTAGCGATCACAACCAGTTTAATGGTCAAAGAACATCGCTACATTCACACACTCAAAAATAAATCAACACATTTAAAGAAGTTATTATTGACTTCTGAAAAGGAAGAAATGTGAGCATTATAAACAAGTTGGTTTCACAGGTTTTTTGTAGCCCACAGGGCAAGTTGAGGAGTGGTGTTTACTAGCCCATAGCAAGTTTTTACTAAAACAATGTACGCTGGGCTAATGTTAAAAGCAGGGTATACTTTTGGTAATTGTCAAAGACCAGTATCCTCACTTGGTGTATCCCAACATATGCATAAAATAACAAACCTGTGAAAAATTGGGCTCAATTGGTTATCGAAGTTGCAAGAAACTAATGAAAGAAAAAACCACACTTGTTGAAAAGAATTGTGTGCTTTCACATGCCAGAGAAAGGCTTCATGCCTGAAGCCTTTCACAGATTCAAACTTTGGGGTGAAAAATTACCTCTTCCGCTAAAACCACGTTACTTCAAAGGGATCTTTTCTAACAATGTTTTATTATATCAACAGCTCTCCAGTGCTCTTTACCAAGTAAGTTTTCATAGTCATTATTTACCAAACGTATACCCTGCCTTTAAAAGTGAGACATGGTTTAGGAATGTTTTACTCATGGTGAAGATATGGGTTTAAGATTACAATAAAAATGTTTGTACTTACAGTATGTACATATCTGGAATGGAATTCTGGTGCATCTACTAGAAATGTGAGGCCTGGATGGGTGTCTACAACATCCTAGAAAATAAAATAATCACGTATTTGCTTTCAATTACATTTATGGTTCGTTGTCTTTTGTTCTCACACATAGCAGATATGTCAAATAATATAACCCTTTAGAGACCATAGCCACTGGAAACTGCTTGTACCAAAATGCCCACAGTGGCCACAAATGGCAACAAGATTTGACCTACTTCCACTCAACCAAAAAGGTCAAAGTAAAGGTCATGACCTGAATTGACATTCTCCAATGTTTCCCATGTTAACATACTATCTATGTTTCTAAAACAAAGTTTCTGTTTTAAATTATTTTTCAGACAATTTTACGAGAATAAATTGTTTCAAAATATCAAGAATAAAACCATGTATGGGCGTATGGTGATGGTTATACAGAAATGAATGGACTCTAACATGTTTAAAGGGTTAAAGAGGGCCTACGAGGTCAAACTCAGTTTTGAATATCTATTTTCCAAAAGCTAGAGTCCTTGTAAAAATGAGGGTAACAAATGGAAGCTCTGACCTCATGTTATTTTGATGTAAAATGCCAACTTTGAAACCCTTCAAGTGCAATTTTTGTCAAAACCCAAAAACATTCGATGACGTCACATTTCAAATATACATGTACATGTACACTGTTGTACTGAATTGTTTAGCTCATTTCTGAGCATGATATTCATTCAAAACAGCATTGAATTTGACCTTTTGATTGGTGCAAATACTCCTCTTTGAAATGTACTGGCCCATTTGTTTTTGATGTCTGACTACGTCATTTTAAAATTTCGCTCTGAAAGAGTATAAAATAAAATGATGTTTTACACCGTTTTAGCATGAGGTCAGAGACTCGTAACTTTTTCCTGACTTTCATGAGTACTCTATTGAAAAAATGAGAGCATCACAAAGCTGAATTTGACATTGAAGTCCCTCTTTAAGACCATATACGATAGACATTTCTGATGGTAATTAACTGAACGCTTGGATATTATCATGGTTTCGGTCATCCCTCTGTCTCCATGATGCCCAGACATCTTCAAGACGTCATGCTGTCTTTAAGATGCAGACTACTCTCTCAGCATGGGAGACTGTACAGCAATCTCTGAATCCCTTAGTAATGTCGAGATACTACTTAAGGGGCTGTGTTGTCATGATGAAAGCAGGCCTGTGGCTGTACACGGAATTATAAACTAAACTCCCATCCAGTTACAACACATGCACGCACGCACTATCCAGGGAGGGCGCCCCGCGTGCAGTAACTGGGTGAGAGTTTAAGATTCCATGTACAGCCACAGGACACAGCCACCTTTAACGTAGTCTTATTTGTTACAGCTTGGATCCAAGTGACGAGACCAAACAACCCACTTCTGACCTTAGGAAAGATACGACCTACATTCTCGTAAAGACTTCTTTAAAAAAAAGTCAACTGAAACTAATTTGAATTAGATTTGATACGATTGCGACCTCAACTATGTTGTGGTCAAAAGATGAGCTACATTTAACTCACAAAAGAATTTGACAAATTAAAAATATACTTATTAATTGGTCATTATATTCATCTAAAAACAGCAGAGATACTGTAATTATTGAAATATGAAATTGGATACAAATTTTGATGAATATACCCAAACAAAAAAACAGGAGGGTTTGGCCTTAACTTTTTCAGCGGCCAGCTTGTCAGTTCAGTAGTCTGAAAGCTTTATCACTAGGTCATTTGTCCTATTATAGGAGATGCATTTCAACACTGAACTAACCAGCCCAAAAGCAGGTCGTTGCCTACCAAAAGCAGGTCGTTGCCGAGTGGTCTAGTGCATTAGACTGAAGTTCTGGCGGCTGAGTCATCAGGGTGCGGGTTCGAATCCCGGTCATGACCCTTGTGTCCTTGAGCAAGACACTTAACTATACTTGCTTCTCTTCACCCAGGGGTAAAATGGGTACCTGTGAGGGCAGAGATGGTTCTTGGGATTGATTCAGCTTGGTGCGCTACATACTTGGCAGCACAGGCTGTATACTCCCAAGGGAGCTGAGATGGTTCAAGGAATGAAATAAATGGCACAGTGACTTGGGGTAATAATGATAATTTCTTTGAAATTGCGCTTTATAAGTGCCATTATTATTATAAACAGTGGTCCTCTGGCCAAGTGCTAGTTATTATCATTATCTTTATTATAAGTTTTTGGTAATGAAACCAAGGATGCCTCATAAGTGAATTTCATCACCTGTAAACAAGGGTGCTTGCTTTTTGCACCAAAAACACTGGGATTAACCCCTACTCTTCAACGATAAGTGTTCTGGGTTCTTTTATGTGCACTACCAATCCTAGTACAAGAGACCTACGGCTTACTGTCCGAAGGAGAAAGCAATTATGGTGAAGTGTCTTGCTCAAGGACACAAGCATGGCAAGTGCCACGACCGGAATTCGAACCCACACTCTGCTGATCAGAAAGACCAGACCTTGAATCCAGTGTTCTTAACTGCTCTGACATGACATGCATACATTGGCCAAAACAAAAACATTAAAAACCTCAAAGTCTAGTCATAAAACTCTCCAAGTGGTCTGGGACAACACGGCAAAACATTTATTTATTTTTTTATTTAAAAAAAATCTTCAAGTTTTGATGAGAAAAACATATATTTGATTCTTCCTTACCTGCATAAATGGATAGAAGTCTTCCGGTACGATATAATTACACCCTCGTTTGGCTATCAATCTGAAAAATCTTGCAGCATCATCGTGGCAATCTCTCGTCAGGCTACAACATAGAAATGTTACGTTAATCAACTTACAAGATTATCATTTTTGATGTGTTAAATATCACAGAGAGACTTCAAGGTCAAATTCAATTTTATGATCCACTCATTTTCCAATAGATAGAGTCCTTATGAAAATGGGGACAAATTACAAGTCTCTAACTGTACATTAAAATGATGTAAAATGTCACTTTATTTTATACTCATCAATTAGAATTGTTGTCAAAAACCAAAAATGTTCGATGATGTCACGTTCCAAATATATGGGCTGTACATTTTTCTACAAAGAATTTTCATTTACTTTCTGAGTTTTGATAGTGTTTGATGATACTCAATAAAAGTAGCGTTGAATTTGACCATTTGGCTGGTGCAAAAATTCCTCTTTGAAATTACAGATCCAAGTTTTGATGTCCGATGACGTCATGTTTCAAATTTTGCTCTGGAAGAGTACAAAATAAAACCACATTTTACACCATTTTAACGTGAGGCTAGAGACTTGAGAAAATAGAATTAGCTGTTGCAAACTGCTTACCAACCAAAAGGACCTACGGTATAAATACACAAAATAGTTTATGGCATGGAGTTTCTAACCTTGCAGGGTCTTTCTTGAAGACTAAATGAGGTTAGAGACTTGTAATTTTTTCCCCAACTTTCATGAGAACTATTGGAAAACAAAACTTAATTTGACCTCGGAGGTCCTCTTTAAAGTGGACTTCACCTTCTTGATCGAGATTTAAAATTGAAGGCAGCAGATAATTTAATCCAAGTTTTTCTCCTTGAGTCTATGCATCGAGTTAAATGCAACAATTGGAAAAACGTTTCCTTCTAAAGATCAACTTCAACCAATCAGTCCCTAAGAGAGGTCCTCCCTCCTCCCAATTAAGAATTAATACTGGTTCATCCTACACGACATCGGGAACTCATCCACCTCCATGAGGGCAATCTCTACAATCGTCTCCGTTTATTCAGCAGTAAAAATAGCCCCAAGTGTTAAAAGCTTGGCTTTACTAACAAATCACAAACTCCAATCCCGAGCCCTCCATCTGGAAAAAATATTGTATGCAAAAATAATTTAGGATTTCACCATCGGGGCTTAATTTCCGTGGAAGTCTGCCATAGCATTTTAAACTTCCAAGCGACCATATGAGAGAAGTCAGATCATGTAGTGTGTATACCTTTTCCACATGGTGAGGAACATCTGTGATGTGACGTAGCCGACGCTGTCTCCTTCAGCAGCCGCGTACAAAGGCATCTTCCAGTACTTGGGGCATTTACACGCCTGTAAAGAACATTATGAAGCAAAGGTTGATTGTAGTACGGTGCACTCTGAATGGGTGAACTTCACGAGGCACAAATCTTGCCAGATGCAACTTTGATTATAAACTTACATGTAATTGTTTGTTATCACTGTTACATAGAAGAAAAAACAAAACAAAACAAAACAATCAAACCAACAAACAAACAACCCAACTAACAAACCAAATACCTCCCCCATCCTGAAAAAACATAAATACATATGGAAAAAGTGAAAAAAATTAAAATAAAAATCAGACAAGTAAAAATTGGTCCATATACAGACTGGTGCATCTAAACAGTTGGAACGCAAGGAACGCTGCTGTGGATAATGTAAGTTTTCAAGCACGTGCACATGGACCGTTCTGTTGGATCACCGGAACGTTCCATTCACAGTGCTCATTCACTCGCTGCTCCCGTTCTTCGGCACAATGATGCGGTCCAGCAGAACATTCTGGCGGTCCAATGGATTGTGGGTAATTGCCCACAGGAACATTCTTTTGCGCCTATAGCATGCCCGACTTTTGAGACACAGTAGATTTTGTGCAATGTACAATATGGGAACGTATTAAGTAACTTCGAAAGACAAAACCAACTTATTGTAGCTAAGCTCTTATGAAATTTGAGTAGCCAGAATAAAGAACAGACTTAAACTAAACGCCAGGCATAACAATTCAATCATAACGAGATGGGGAAAAAAAACGTCAGATCTGCCACAACTACATGTAGGGACTAAAGAAGACCTACAAATTAAACCAAGCTGATCAACCTTCAATGCCATGGAACACTTCGGTAATTTTGTAAATCAATTCTCAATTAGATTTCTTCATTCCAAGCCAGATGGTGTCTCCATCTTCTAACTACCCATGCTTGACCGTCAATATTAAAGGGAACAATATTGGTCTGTAGAAACTAAGTCCTTTAGTTTACAAACAAAACAAAAATTGTGTTTCCCTTCGGAACAAATTTCCAATAGATCTTGACACTGTCTTCGCAAAAGTTCCCTTTCTCAGGAAAGGATTTCCATGCCCCTTCCAGAAAAAAGTTCAAGGCTTCAAATAATCAAAGAAAATGTAGCGAGAGGCGCTCAAATTTCTCACAAATCAATGCCTAAAAAGTACCCTTTTCTTTTTGAATAAAAACAAATTTCTCTTGAGTTTGCAGGAAGTCAGATTTATACTCTTTTCTCCAGTGAAACAGAGTTTCCAAATGGAAATATTTATTGGAACCCTTTGTACTATCACTTTATTCTAATATCAGTAAGCTCTCAGCTTTGTTCACATCTTTTTCCGACAATCGCGCTGCAGTCATGCAAACACAACCAATGGTAATTACTCAAGAAGTTATTGACCATAAAAACTTACAAAGCACTGCAGCTGTTGATAAACACTTTGAGAAACGATTAACTTCAAGGAATGTGGTTTTAGAGAGAGGGATTCACTAAAATCTTAATCTGAGAAACGCTTAATGCATGAAACATTTCTCACACTGTGTATTCCAAATTTGGATTATTCTTTCTGCGTGAACAATGAACATAACCGCTTCACCGAAAACGCTACCACCTTTTGAAATGAAATTTTCACACGTTAGTTTTATGGGATTTACACAATCAAACAGTTCTAAAAACCAAAGGTATACATGTAGGTCCAACTTAGCCTTTAAACCAAATAGCACCAGAAATCTTTCTTTTATTATCAACTTGTCATCTACACATCTGTACTACTGAAATGTTCCGAGCGCACTTTTAACCAAGCATCACCGATCAGCTTATTTAGTAGTGACCAATAGGTATCAGAATACCAAGCATACTGGATGGAATTGTTTCTGCAGCCGGCAATCAAACTTCTCAGATGATATGAACGTGCTATCGGATTTCAACTCAGGCATGGTGTTTGTTTAAAAAAATGTTGAGGATGTGGAACACACTAAACAATGACTCAACATCCAAGATTGTTTTGTGTATACATGTAATTGATCTGCTCTGTTGCAGTAGAATAAATACATATAGCAAGACAAGTTCTCAAAAACAATCTACACAGCAAAGTAGATGGTATTGTCACAAACTGAACATACATGTTCCTATATACATTGTACCTGGGGCGGTTGAGAGGAGATCATGTGGTCATGTTTTAAATGTGCGATATAAACACGGTGAGGAGTGTTTAAAATGGCCCGAGGAAATCAAGTCAAAAGAGGGTGCTATCAGATGATTGCACAGAGCGTGCAAATTTCACAGCCCAATTTTAAGTTGGTACATGTAGGTCACATATTTGGCTCGCAAAAATGTGAAACTTTCACGAGGGGGTACTTAGCGCTTAACTTGGATAGACATTCAACACTGAGTCGGGGCGAACTGGGGCTAAACGGCAGATTTGGTGTGGCCATGCACCTTTGGCTCGGTCCTTTGTCGGATGGCCAGGACACTGCCAGTCGCAACTCTTTTATTCCCTTATTGATACATCACCATGCAATGCCTCAAACCCATATAACCTTGTTCTGTGGTGTTTGTTTAGGCAGGGAACATTTTACAACAAAGTTGACACACCATGATGAAAATCTTTATTTAAACTGACTGTTTTTGAATAATCGAATAGTGGGAACGACCTAAATTAATTTTATCACATAATTCACATCCCTTTTTTTTTTTTTTAAGGGTTGGCTCGCCCTCAAGATGTCGAAGTGTGACTCTCACCTGTGACGTCAAAATACTTTACAGAAATACATGTAGATGCCAGAGAGTGCAGACCTTTGTCTTTGCCACTTTTCAATTATTCATAACCAGTCACAAAACCAAGAAAGCCGTCCTACCATAGCAACCTTATCCATTTGATGTTTGTAAGCTTTCCCTTCCGGTAAGGCGGAGAAGAGTTGAGACAACCTCTGGATGACTTGCTCAGTCTCTTCACTGGGGACGGGACGACCCATGGGGAAGTAGAATTGAGGAACATGGATCTTCTGAGCGGTGGAATTGGCTTGTCGTTGATTCCTGAAGAACTAAAGTATCAAAACAAAAATGGAAAACAAGATTACAATATTTGAAAATACCCAAAAAGTTTTGTATTTAACACAGATAGTTAAGATCTTTCCGAGAAAGGAATACGTACATGTAGATTCTAAATTCATAAATAACCCAGAGCAATAAAAATAGAAATCTTTCTGACGATGTAACATGTATGAAATAAGAAAGGCGTCCGCAATGCAGACATAATTTTAACAAAAATGCAAGCTTGTCATACTAAAGTCAGTAGGCCTATACATCAAGCTGCTGTTTACATTTTATCTTCTCTTTCATGATCTCCTTTTATGATTTGTATCAAATTAGTCAGGATGACATATCTGGTGGTGCTGGAGATGTGGAGTGGATGGACTCATAATTCAACCAAGGACGAATTATTTCATTTCAGGAATGAAGCAGTGAGAAGGAATTTATGGCCTATCTGGGTTAGTTATTGGGGTAAAAGGTGGAGTGGACGGATGGGGTTGGGATTCATTGGGTACAGTTCACACTCTGAGGCATCTTCTACTCCACCAAAGAATGGGCCCGAGTTCTTCCTAGTAATCTCGTATTCAAGGCTTGAATTCAGGGAAAAAATTCACAAGACCACAGGGCTTGTACATGTAGCTCAGAATTTTTACTGGACCAGAGTTTAGTGTCTTTCCTTGGTTTGCCAAGGTGTCTTTTTTAAAGAGCTTCTTTCAATGAAAATAAACGTTTTGGGGTTGAACAAAGAAAAATTTACTAGAACGGAACTTGAACCTACAACCTCCGGATTAACATGCCGGCGCTCTACCAACTGAGCTATCTAGCCCTAATGTTGGCCGTATCTATATTTTGTCAATAATCTTTGTTCGGGGTGCCAGTCAGAAGCCATTCCACCTGTAACTGCCGTTTAGCCAGGCATCACACCCAAGTTTACGATACAACCTGGGAAGCAGCAGCAGAGGGATCACCTTAAGGGGATGCAAATTTTTATTTCAAATATGTACCACATGAACCACATGGGTAACTGACAGGGTAAATTTTAATTTGTTTTAACTTTACCCAGTCGGTTTCCCTTGTGGTTTATTACTTGTGGTGTCCATGGTAACAATGAATGTTCACCATACATGTATGCTAGCAGTGCATAGAAGAATCCTTTGTAAAATCATGTTTACTTAGGGAGCTGCCTTTCAAAAATGAAGTTCAAGGTCAGGTACTCCAATCAAATTATCCCTTATCTACGTGTACTGTAAATGCTAAATCAGGATATAGGCTTTATCTGTGTATTGACATTAATCATGTTAGTGCAGCTTTTTTACCTCATATGTAACTACCCCAATCAAGATTTACCCTACTGTACATAACCATAATAACAATCTACATTGTACCCCTGGTGGAATATATTGGAACTCTTATCCCAAAGGGATGATTAAGAATTTAACCTTGAATCATACATGTATGACCATTGGGTTGCAACTTGAAATGACAATAATTAATCTACCCCAATAGGAATATGATTGTATTCTGATATTAGAACCCATGCATCCCAAAAGAGATAAATCACTGATGACCTTCAGGATGGATTGCAATAGACTTCAATGGCCGCCATCTTTGATGAAACGTGCACGCGTGAAGAACTGTCATTGGCTGAGAGTCGTGCGTAGCGCAAACACGCGTGCACTTTTCCATCAAAGATGGTGGCCAATGACGTCTATTGCAAACTCCAACTGGGATACTTGTACACTGTACCTCAACCCAGATCAGAACCCACTTATCCCTATGGGGGTATCACATAACAACACCCAAGGGGAACCCATAAGTGATAAGAAACCTTGTCACATACAATAAACAACTTTGTCATTTTCCAACAGCACTTCTGGGCAGAATTTATTATAAATAACTTCCAAACATCCATTATTAACTTATAAATTATCCTGACATGATCAGGTTTACATCAAATTGCTGCTCATAAATTGTATTACATTGTAAACAAAATTCCCAGACAAAGAGCACATTTACTTACACATAATATTAGAGTGCACTTTTCACAGTACAAAACAAGGCAGATATTTGAGATTTGTTTCTCTTGCCAGAATAACAAGTTATTAAGTAATTTGGGGTTGAACAAAGAAAACTTGACTAGAGGGGACTCGAACCTGCAACCTGCCGGCGCTCTACCAACTGAGCTACATGTATCTAGCCCTACATGTTGGTGGTCTCCATATTTTGTCAATATCTTTGTTTGGGGGGTGCCAGTCAGAAGCCGTGTAAGCCGTGTAGCCATGTAGCCCGGGATTTACGATAGAACTTGGGAAGCGACAGAAGAGGGATCACCTTAAGGGGATGTAACTTTTTATTTCAAAGTTATTTTAAGGTCTGCAAAATATCTGATTATGGCCTGAGGACATCAAATAAATGATACTGAGAGAAAGAGACCAGTGCCCAGATTCAAAACTCTGCTTACCGCTGAATTCTGCGCTTATGACCCATAGAATCATGTGCTTTACAGGGCACAGTAAGAGCAGAATTGTGCGGTAAGCAGAGACGTAAATGATTTGACCCAGCTGACACTTTTCAGAATGTTTCTCATCTCAGAAGCGAGGCAATATTTTCTATATTTAAAAGAACTTTCCAAAAAGTCAAAGTCAAAAACAAATCAAAAGACCTTCACCTCGAATAAAGAAGAAAAAACCCCATATTCATACAATTTCATTTAAGACACAAAAAATATCAAAATTTCTTCAAATAAACTTATCACTGATGGATAGAAACTTAACACCTCTAACTTAAAACCCATAACTTCTCCCACCCCCTAAGCCCCAGATCCCACTTAAGGTATGGCTACGTATTTTAAACATCTCCGAACAGACTCAAACATCTTCGAACAGACTCAAAGTTTCTCAAATGAGATGAACACATTACCTTCCAACATCCCTCCTTCTTCGTGCAGTTATTACGTTTCTTAGGATCAAGAGCCCCAGGGGGTAACGCTACCACAGTGCAGAACCCATAATGGATTGCGTGGCACACCTTCCCTCGTGTGTTCTCTTCGCTGCAGAGTGTGAGGCAATTGGAACAGTTGTGTACCGCCCGGGTCTGTCTCTGATCTACATAGACGGCACTGTAAGTTATAATGCCGGTCACGACACGTCTGAAGGACGCGGTGGGGATCGCGACATCTCGGGAGGATGCTGTGATGATGGTGGAGGGGCCCTTGGAGCATTTCTGCATGGTCCAACCGCCTGTCACCTCTTCCTGCAATACTTCATCGGTATAAATTCCCTCACGATAACTCTAGCGTAGTTCTGGTGTTAAAATCAATGTGATGATGAGAACAATGACGCGGGAGATAAACACCGTCAAACATCTTCACACTACATCAATGAGATTGTCATACGAGATGGGGGCTGGCTACACATGCCACGATCATCTGTACACTCTCGATCCAGTGGGAAACAGCAAGCCAAACAACTTAAGGTTGCACTTGGTTGTCGAGCAACTACTATGTAAGATTACTCAAGATATGTACACAGAGTATGTCCCCCCAGGCAATGAACCTGTTACTACTTCTTAAAGACGTTCCAGCTGATCCGACATGTACATCAACATAAAAGAGTTTAGCTCTGACCCCAAGATGAATGATCAAGCTGACCTGTCCTTCAAGTTACAACCACAGCGTCTCACGCATCCTCCCTAAGACTCTTCATCATTATAGATTCTTTGATGTAAGTGGATCACCATTGAGCGTAAACCCATATAAGGCAAGCTCCTTGGTATGTTTCCTACTGTGAGGCTGGCTGGATGCATTTACTGCCAGACTTGCAATAATCTTTGTGGAAAGAAAAAAAAATGAACTCCTTATCATCTATGCTAAGAGACTCCCTTCCGGCATCCCATACATCATATTTGTTGGTCGTCAACACACAAAGGGAGACACTGTATGGGGGGTTCGCAGGGACGACCTACACCCATCAATCATGAGGTAACCTCGAAGACTCCCAAAATAGAATCCCAGAGGTTATTTTAGTGAACTTGGTAGACCACATTCCATACATGCTTGTAGTGAATCGCACACGCTATAAATATGTAAATATATGAATAATCCAGCGGTACAAGTCAGACTGCGTAGCCGAGTCATAGGGAAATAAATTTAATCTGACTCAGAGTCCCTTCTGTACTTAAAGGGAATGTTCGCATCCCCCCTGTGGTAATCCAATCAAATGTTAGGGTAAATTTACCAAACAATTTATTTAAATTACAAAATTGCCAAGAACAAAGACAGGAAATATGATGCACACAAAAACAAATGATACAAGACGATTTTAAGAACATTTTAAAGTGAAAAAAAAATATAAAAAAATTAAAAAGTGTTAACAACAGACGCCTTGCCATCGCTTAGGTCAAACAATGGAAACGTATCCGCGCACAACACTCAGCCAATGATAGGTCTTCATTGACCTTGCAGTGAGGGCACTGTTTGGGCTTGTGATGTCAGTACGCAAGGGGTCTATTGTTGTTCTTGCCATCTTCACTATGATAAACTAATTCCATCAGCTGATTTCTCTAATTCTGAACGACTTTTTGGCAGGTTAGTAAACATTTCACTTCCAAGGCCACTTCTCGGAGTTGATGACCGTAAGAAACCCAGGCTGTCCATGGGTGTGGCCCATTAAGCAAAGGACATGGACTATAAATGATTTGACTACCCATATTTTTTCCTTCCTCTTTGGTTCGACCAGAAACTATTTTACTGGAGAGTGCATTCCCTTTAAGAATGTTTAAAACTAAAAGAAAAACTGAGAAAATGAGTAATATGGGCGGAGTATTGCATGATACATTTCACTTTCAGATGTTGAAACTTATGCTTTCTTGATTTGATTCATAAGTGAGCACACCAAAAATTATATCAATATCTGGGAAGACAAATATTATTCTTGGTCAAGGCCTTTCTTTGACACATTACACTATGAAATTAATAGATCTTTTGGTGAACTTAAATCAATGCTACATGTACATGTAGGCCTAATCACATGAATCAATGTGCCCCACCTCCTTGCTCTATGGTCATACTATGTAACTTTCAGAGCATTGGTGAGGGCATCAGGGCTAACCCTTCAAACTACATAGCCTGACCTACAAAATGTACAATGTCTACATGTAATAAAAACTGCTATGGGCTAGTAACATCACTTCTCAACTTGCCCTGTGGGCTACTAAAAACTGTGCAGCCTACTCGTTTAAAAAAAAAAGCTCTTATTTCTTCCTTTTCAGATGTGAATAAAAAGGCTACATTTTAAAAAGGTGTTTTAATGAATTTTTGAGTGTGTGAATGTGACTTCATTTGACCATTTAAAAACAGACTGTGGTTGCTACCATATATTATAATACATCAGAGAGCATTTATGATGATATGTGCAGTTAAAGTCTGGGTTACTATTCATAACTCCTTGGGGCAAGTAAAACGCAGTTTCTTAGCCCAGTGGGCTACTTTAATACAAAAAAGCTTTAAAAAAGCTTAGGCCTGGGGCATCATATTGTACAATGTAATGTACACTACATGTACTGTAATGACTGTATTGGGTGGGTACCTCGAGCATTGTCAAGTGCAAAGATGTGAAACTTGATTGTTGCCACCATAGCCCTCAAGGTCAATGAACTCTGACCCTGATATCAAGTTCTCTCACCAAGAATTCAGAATATGTGACACCTTTAAAAAGATCAGTCTTGTTGGATTCAGTCTCACTGTGCTCTCACCATGGAGGTTCGTCTAATCACCAATCTTAAATGCCATTTGCTCTCTGGTAACATTTAGGGGTTGCGTATGCAAGGATGGCAACTGAGCCTACATGTATTTACAGAGCTGCTCAAGCAAGCACAACAAATTATGCTTACCAGCAAAAGGTTACCAGCCAAAATTCCATGTCACATGTGTACAATAACATAGTACCATCTGTGGCTGGTGGACTGCCAATTTTTGCTTAGCAGAAAATGTTTAAGTAATACTTTCTCTCATTGTCCGTTTTTTTTTCAACGAAATGCTGATTAATAATCAAGAAAGATCACAATAAAATTCACTTGTGAAAGTTTCAGTTGAATGCGATATCTACTCTTGTGTTGAGAATAAGAGGAAAAAGCTGTCATGGTAATTTCACAAGAACATTAAATCAATCAACATTTAACAAGGTGACAGCGGGTACCAACCCCATCTCTGGCCGCAGCATTCTAAAACGGACATCAACCCTAAGAAATCTGAGAAACGATTCATGCATAAACCAACGGGGGCATTTCAGACAAAATAATTTGCAGGATGCTTACATGTCCTACCGGTCAACAAAGCTATTTGGATAAAAATTACACAATTTTTTCCGAGGTCATTACCAAAGTGTATGACAATACCTTTAGCAGCTCTATGAAATTAGTCCTAGGTTTTAACAAGTAGAAACAAACATTTGAAGACAATTGCCAACTTTGTTTGTTTATCGTAACGCCCAACAGAATATTTTTATGCAACTTTTGATTTCCTTGTTGGTACAATGTACATACATGTAGGATAATTTTTTCAACACAACACATGAACTCAGAGTACAGAGGTTTTATTGTTTTAGAATTGTAGTTTCTTATTTTGGTTTCACAAGGTTATGAAAAGAACCAGCACAAAACACAAGTCACTGATTTCCCAACCCTGGAAGATGAAGTACACTGTACTGGACTTGAGCCAGAAATAATCCACTACAGTGGTAAATCAACATCTGAATTTATGTAGGCAAGGCCTACATGTACCTGCCATGAACAAACTTTCACATCATAACCCTCTATTCTAATAAGTTGGCCAAGGTCAACACTGTTTTTGTTGGTGCTGAATAGCAGGTGGAAGATTTTCAACATTATAAGGAACAACAAGCTTCATTGATACATTGTACCTTCCGAAGAACGTAAAAAATATAAAGTAATGAACCACAAGGGAAACTGACTAGGTAAATTTGCATCCCCCTAAGGTGATCCCTCAGTTGCCACTTCCCAGGTTGTATCTTAAAAGTTCAACTTGTGTGTGATCCCTATGCAACAGTTACAGTACAGGTTGAATGGCTTTAGAATGGCACCCCCAACAAGGATTGACTAAATAGGGAGATCGCCAACATTAGGGCTACACAACTGTAGATAGCTCAGTTGGTAGAGTGCCGGCAGGTTAATCCGGAGGTCGCAGGTTAAAGTCCCACTCTAGTAAATTTTTCATTGTTTTTAAAGCCCTAATTATATATTTCAGTGTTGTAAAGGCCTTGTCACACGGCAATATTTAATACTAAGCAGCTTGGAGGCAACCAACTGTACAGCATGCAAAAGGAAATCTTAAAGGGTGTGTACAACCTGACAACATTGGTATACCAAAGACCTATCCACACTTGATGTGACCTAACATACATACATGTACAGTTGTACGTGAAATTAAAAACCTGTGAAAGTTTAAACTCAATCGGTTTTCGGATTCATGAGAAAACAGTGAAAAACCCCATTATATGTTTTAACTTTTTTTTCAAACATCGGGTTTTGTCCTGCAGGATAAAGACTATTGTTTTACTCATTTCCTAAAAACCATGGTATTTCAAACAAAACTTTTTCAAGGGAAGTTTTCCACCATGACCATCTTTATACCATAATAATAATAACCAGTTCTTATATAGCGCATTTCACAATAACGTCTCAATGCGCTTTACATTAGTGCCCTGGTCATTGGGCCAATAACATTCCTTTAATCTTTCTCAGCTCCCTGGGGAGTATACAGCCCGAGCTGCTGTGGTGGCGCTCCGAAGGCTTTTTCAAACACAATATCAACCTCTACCCTTGCAGGTACCCATTTATACCCCTGGGTGAAGAGAAGCAATTATAGCAAAGTGTCTTGCTCAAGGACACAAGCGTCATGACCGGGACTCGAACCCACACCCCGATGACTAAACCACCAGAACTTGAATCCGATGCTCTTAACCACTCGGCCATGACACTCTTATACCATGTAAGTTATGAGCAAATCTGAGAACATTTATATTTTCAATCTTACCAGATGTTGTACACACCCTTTAAGTGGCACTGGGGACATTTGTCATACATTGTCTTATTATAATCCCCAAGAAAATTATGTGAAATCTTAAATGTGACTGAATGCTTTGCCTTCGTCGAGATTGCCTGGTTGCCAGTAAATTGCACTGTGTGACATGGCCCTAAGAATTGCTTCTTATTATAAAAATGAAACTAAAACACTTCCCTCATGTTAAGTAATTAACTGAAAGTCTCGTATAAACATACATGTAGAGCAAGGACCAGATTGCTCTATGGTAAAAACAAGGAAAATTATTGCTTTAATTTTGCAGTGGGGTCAACAACTTCTCATTTAAATGCACTTTCCAATTCAGTTTGAACACACACAACAGTCACAGTGGAAGATGGTAGAACAGTAACTATACAATTTTGTAATTAAGAAGATAAAATTAAGCGTGTTATGGCCGAGCAGTCAAGCACACCGGACTCAAGCTCTTGTGTTTCTGATCAGCAAAGTGTGGGTTCGAGTCCCGGTCTTGACACTTTTGCCCTTAAGCAAGAGACACTTTTAAATTCACTATTGGTTCGCCTTTCAGATGGGATGTTTTATTTGCAAGATCTACATGTACATGTAGATGAGCAATTGAGCATCGCAAATTACACCAATCATAGAAAACAGTATATTCTTTTAATTCAAGTATTATTCAACAGTTACCATGGAAATGATAGCCTAATTAAATGTCATGCATTTGTAATAAATGATTACCATGATAATTCTAACACTAGATTTTTCCTTGTAGTCTTGTCCACCTTCTTTCTTCCTCAGAGCATTATGTCAACAAACACAAACAAACAAGACAACTACAAAGTGGGTTGAATAAAGTTTGTGCTTAACATTCAAGGAATTGTGACCTCTTGATTGACTGAACTAAGATTCTCAGTCAGGAGGTGACTATAGCTAGGCCTTGGGGACTAGTGTTGAAAGTCGCGACTATTGATTGCTATGTCTAGTTGCGACTACCGCCTTTCAGCTAACCGGTTTACCACGCCGCCACGACTACTAAAAAAATAGTTGCGACTAGTGTCAAAGTTGCAACTAATTGAAGCACGACTAGTCGGGTAGAAAATTTCACTACTGGCCCAGTCCCAATAATTATTATAGCAGCCCTACTCGTTACTTTTTTGTCGAACATCTTGACACTGCTGACTGATCATTTCAAAATGTTGAAAAAAGGGAAGTAATGTATGAGTACATTAACGATAGCTAGTGTCAAATCTAATCTGAGACATGTTACAGAAATCTGAAGAAATAATTTACACTCACCTTAGCTGCTTGACTCTTTGACAGGGAGTTTGACAATCTTGACAAACTGCTGCTCTTTCTACGTGGGCTCCTTGGGCTGGGTGTGGCCGTTGGGGGTGGAGGAGAACATGGTGGAGTGGATGGTGAACCAATCCTCAGTAATGGAGAGGCCGGACTACCAGTACCACTCTGGGAGCGGTACTGAAACCCAGAGTTATTATTTGAGTTAACGTTCTCTCCTCTAGAGACCAGATGAAGGTTTTCCCTTAAGCTCTCCTGAGTGTGGGCTTCGCTGAGCCAACGTAAGAACAGCTCGTCAACTTTCAGCTTCAGGATGGGACGTAGAGGCACAGACATTGCTGGTTTGTGATTGGTCTCACTAACCATTTAGACAGTAGTTATTAACAATGCACAATTGTGCCCCTTATTCTAAAAAAAAACGAGACAAAATCTCCACAAAACATGTTGACATGATTCATGAAGACTAATTGAGGGAACGTTCGTCTTATGTCATTACAGAGTCGACGTCGTTACTTTCATCTTGAATTGAAGACACAAATCACAATGTTCTCCTGAATTCTGAAAGAAAAGAAGAGAAAACAAAACAAAACAAAAGCATTTTTATCTTCACACTCACAGTAATTTAATTTAAATAAAGTTATATTTGGACAGTATTGAAATTAAACTTAATTATTTCTTATTTATAAAAGACGTACAATTTTACAGCCTATAGGCCTATGTAATTATGAGCAGACAAAAATAGCCCGTAGCCGTGATAGGAAAAAATATATATAATAATTTATGATATCATTATCAGCTTTATTTTAAATTTGTTTGTTTTAATGGAATAACATACCATACTGCTGATGGTATGTTATTCCATTAAAACAAACAAATTTAAAATAAAGCTGATATCATAAATTATATTCTTTCTTTGAATCCTTACTTGACAAAAAAAATAAATACATTATTGTCATTAACCCTCCTACTGTTCGCAACATTTTCAAGTGAGTTGACCAACCATTTGAAACCATTCAACTGCCAAAGTTGTGTATGGTGGCACAACTGTGCACAGAACTAACTGTGTACTGTGTAATGCATTCCCTGGTGTCAGGACACTTCGTACCTTTACCTTTTCGTACCCGGGACACTTCGTACCTTTTACACGGTACGAAGTGACTTTGGACACTTCGTACCCTGGACACTTCGTACCGTGAGCCGAGTCACTTCGTACCTTCACACAAGACACTTCGTACCTTTCGTACCTCGAACTGATTATGTTATTTCTGCCTCGTTTCGAGGGGGTCATGCTGCCAAAGAATCATTAATGACCAGTTCTGACTAGACTCGATATAAATTGAGCACCAACTAACGATATGTTGAATGTAAAAATTACAATACTTACAATTAATAACTGACATGAAGGACAGTTAATTAAACAAAATTGAAGCACCCTATTGTGATCAAACGAGCGTGTAACCAATCAAATCTTTCGTAATGACAAAACATCCCAGCGCTAATGACACGTTTAATGCCTACTGATGACTTAAATGACAATGGTCATGCCGCCAAAGTCTCCTTTCCACCGCCTAAACATCACGCGTTTAATGACCCATTGTCATGCCGCCAAAGTCACACCGCTAATGTAATTTGTCGAAACGAACAGTTAATAAAAACATGCTTCACTAAAATATTATACAAGCATTTATAACAAGATGACATATTACTGAAATTCAACGGTAGAGGGCCCCAACAGTAGAGGGCCGACGGTACGAAGTGACTCGACTGACGGTACGAAGTGACTCAGCCGACGGTACGAAGTGACCCGCTTTAAGCCTTTGCCAAGGTACGAAGTGTCTCAAAGGTACGAAGTGTCCCGGGTACGAAAAGGTAAAGGTACGAAGTGTCTGACATCCCATTCCCTCATGGTATCATATTGCAAGGCTGGCATAGCTTATCTATCATTCAAATGGTCAGACAGCAAGAGGGTTAATAATAATAATAATATATAAACAAATTAGGCCCTATCACTTTATCAGTCACTCAGTCAGTATCAAAAGCAGGTGCCGCAGAGTGTATTTTTTTCCCGGTATCGGCACGAAAAATATTTTTCGGGACTCATATAAAGTCAAGGGAAAATTACATTATCAATTAAATCACAAAATTTAAGTGAATATTTATCACACACAAAAACTTCAAAACAAAAAGGTTGTCCGATATCTGGGCACATCATCATCATTCATCACCATGCATGGATTACATTCCAACCTCAGCTCAAGTCAGTTGCGGGGCGCGCACCAGCAAAGGAAATAAAACAATTTTTATTTACCCTTCTCAAAAATTCCCTCTGATTTTTCATTTATTTTACACGTCTTACCTTAAACAGCTAAAATTACGATAATCTAGAGCAACGAAATCTGTAAAATGTGTGATATTAGTTTGATTTCTGATACTCACGGTTTCATATTTGCCAACCGGAAGTAGCAGACGTTTGGTGTCCCCGCTTGGCATTGTGGGAACATTCTATTGTTATTCTTGTGAATTTTGTTTTGAAGATATTTTGTGGGACTTGAAATATTTCGACCACAACAATTTGCTTTTTACTCTCTTAGAGTCTTGATGCATGTCAATGAACACGATTTTTTTCAAAAATCATAGAGTTTAATACTAAACTTTATGTCCGAAATGGAAAAATCACTGCAAAAACGATGACAGTGTGACAGCCGGCCAGAAAGAGGGCGCTGTTTCACATATATAATATCCATTCTGTGCAAAATGGCGTCCACCTTGAGTCGCTACGGTCGACATTTCTTTGCGAAAAATAGCAGATTTAGCCATCTTTCGAAGGTATTGTTGTTTGGTTTTAATGAGTAGTTTGCACATTTGATTGACTAGGTCCCAAAGATCACATTGACTAGTTATGTTTCCGGTCTATATATGCTCGATTGATTACAAGAATTTTCGTTAAAAAAGTGGGAGTTGATTTCTATTTTTCTTCAAAGAAAGTTCACTGGACACTAGACACTACGTTTTACGTTATACCCGACCGCAGACCGGTCAGGACCGATTTTAGTTTTTTAGTTTTTTAGTTACAATGTTTTGCACTTGATTGCATTTACATATTACTATTTTCTGTTACATTCTCTTAAATTTAGGCTCATAAATACATACAAATTGATACATGTAAATATCAGAGCTGAGAGATCTTCCATGTCCCATGAATATGATACATTTACAAAAACATTCTGCATTCATAAAAATAAAGACAAGTGTCCGGTATTCATAAGAACAGAGATTGCTGTAATTTGTAAAATATTTTTAAATAAAGATATAAAGAAAAACTTTTTTTAAAGTGTGAAAAGAAGCCTTTTCCATCCTAATAATCAGGCCTGGTTAAATACTAAGTTAAAACCCAGACAGCCAGAGGCCATGGCGTACATTGTATGTTGCCCATGGAAGTTCCCTTTGCAAAGTGGAAATGGCCTTGCCCTCTCAATCAAAGAAGAAACATCCTGCAAAAATATTTTAATTTATTGTTATTATTATATTTTGATTGCAGCATATTCTTGGAGTAAATGCAGCGATTTCCTCCGAGCCGAGAAGGAATTTGTCTATCCATGAGTACATGAGCTATGATCTTCTTAGAGATGCAGGGATCAATCTCCCGAAGGCGGAGGTAGCTAAGACACCTCAGGAGGCATATGAGAAGGCAAAGAGTCTTGGTGGGTCTCTATGATCTATGACTTGAGTTACAAATTAGCAGGCCAGAGTTTTCACTGAAGCTTCTAATTGCTCTAGCCAGTCTAAGATAAAATTTGATTCATGTACCATTAGTAATAAAAAGAATTTAATTTTAGATTTAGAGGTTGTACATATTTTTTGCAGGCAGTTTAGAAAGTTGAACAATTGTTACAAGTCCTGACGACCAACGAAAACCAAGGAAACGCTAAACCTCTAAATGATTTTAGTGTCAGGCCAGTAAACTTGTGACCTGATAAGTCCGGCAGTCTTGTGTTTTTCAATTATATAATAAATATTTTGTTGTGTAATATTTTAAACAGAAACAAGTAACATGTAAGTTCAGAAGTTTGCATTTTTAATCTTTTTGTTTAACTTATTTTGGTTACTTTGGACGTTCCTTTTTTATGTGTTTTTTAATCTTTCTAAATGGAGAATTATGGTCGGAGTTTACCCTCACTAAAGATTACGTAAATAAATAAGTTGACTTTGACTTTCAATTTTGTTGAGAAACAAAGTATACTTTTAATTAAAACCTGCAAAGACAAACGAGAAAATGTGAGTCTTCTCTTTTATGTCTTATTGCTTGTTTGAGTTGTTCGCTTAAAATTTTTTTTTCTTAATTTTGTATTCTGGTCTTGTAAAAACGTTTTCTAGTCCTGCAACCTTCTTGAGCTACAAATCCTGCAGTCATGTAAATTTCCCCCCCGAATTCAAGACTTGTATACCCTTGAGTTTGTACATTTCATTTTGGATCTCAATGTTGATTACAGGTGCTGAAGATGTCGTCATCAAAGCCCAAGTCTTGGCAGGAGGCAGAGGAAAAGGAACTTTTGACAGTGGTCTGAAAGGAGGAGTGAAGCTTGCGTACTCGTAAGTCAAAGAAGCAAGCATTCTGATTTATAGTCACAGGAATCAATGTGAGGCTCAAATCAAAAATAGTCTGGTGACTATGATGTGATTGGTGTTGTTTGTATTAAATTTGTATTATGATTTAGTCATTTGATAAAGGTGACTTGATATTTGGCAATTTGGGAATTTTGAACTTGAAATATGGGGGGCGTTTTCAAAGCCTGACTTTCATGCGTTTTCTTCTTGATAACTTCTCAAGTTTAGTTAGAGCAAGCTAGTCGTAACGTTGAGACCAATTGAGAACTCACTCTGCGGCAGTGAAGTTAATAACAAGAAGTCCCCTCGATCCGCTAAGCGAAAGTACATTTAGTAGTCCTGGCCGATTTCCTACCTCCCGCCTAGGTAGTAGTTAAGCAGGACAGTTCTTTTCAGAGCAGAGAAGTCTCCCAAATTCTGCTTAATCTACTCCGCGGCAGTAAAATATATAGCAAGACAAGTTCTCAAAAAGTTTAATTGATTTGTGTTTTCTGTAGGCCAGAGGAAGTGAAAGATCTCGCTAAGCAGATGCTGGGAAGGAAACTTATCACAAAACAAACCGGTGAAGCTGGAAGAGTCTGTAGTGCTGTAAGCAGCTATGAATTATTGCATTTGATCAAAAACATCATGCAGGCCTGATGCTTCAATCTTGAAAGGACAAGGGCACCAATCTGTCTTCACTCTTCTCCCTGGTGGTGAAAGTGCACCCTTATAAGCAAATTGTAAATTTCAATAGATAGTTCCCAGTAGACGCCATCTTTACGGGCAAATCGCATTTTGGCTTGCAGGCGCGTCAAGCGCTCAAATTATTAACGCAGCCGCGTCATTCACTAACCAATCATGCAATGAGTTTTGTGAAATGTGCGCGTGCTGCACGCCGTTCTCACGCGTAACGCATGACTGTGTGTTCCAAACTGCCCGTAAAGATGGCCGATTTACGTCATACTGCAACCTATCTATTGTGGGCCTGGAATTTCAGCTTAAGCAGCTCCAGGAAATTTGGCTTATATTGGTTTTGGAAAAGGCAATAGGTGTCACTATATTTTGAAGATTTTGCAAAGACGATAACATTTCACAGGATGAAATAGTTTAACTAGTTTGCTAAGATTGTTTTCAATTTTTTATAAATTTCAGGTTTTAATTTGTGAGAGGATGTACTCAAGAAGGGAGTATTACTTTGCTATCACAATGGAAAGAGCCTTCATGGTGAGTCAGTGGTCCAGGGTTCGATTTCACAAAGCGCTAAAAAGGTTCATCTGATGATGTGTTGTCGGTATTGCCATGGTGATTTGTATTGTGACATCACATTTTGCTTTAGCAATTAAGATTGGTTCGTAGTTAAGATCAATCTTGGGTCTTTGTGAAATCGGCTGCAGGGTTTGGATTTCACAAAGCGCTAAGATTCATCTTATGATGTGTTGTCAGTATTGCCATGGTGATTTGTATTGTGACATCACACTTTGCTTTAGCAATTAAGATTGTTTCACTGTTAGGATTGATCTTGGCTCTTTCTGAAATCGGCCCCAGGGTTTGAATCTCAACCTCAAGCCTTGGTAAAAGGCAGGAGCTGAAATCAGAACCACATAATACACACAATCGGCGACCGAAGTCATGTGACTCATAGTGGGTATACAATGTAAACAAACCTAGCAAACAATTCACAGCGAGCATGGAAAGCATGGCTGCTTCCCACCTTATGGCAGGAGCGCTCGGAAGCAGCCATGCTTTTCCATTCACGCTGTGCCTTGCTTGCTTGGTTTGTTTACTTTGTATACCCACTATGGGTCACGTGACTGCAGTCGCCGATTGTGTCTGTTGTTTTTACGATGTTGTAAGTTTAGGGAATAATCGTTTTTTTAATCTTTTATTTAACTGCGATGAAGTACTGAACAAGGCTGACTCAGTTATGACTTCACTTAGTAATTTTACTCCCCCAGGGACCAGTACTGATTGGCAGTTCTCAAGGGGGTGTAAACATTGAAGACGTAGCAGCAGAAGATCCCAATGCAATTATCAAAATACCGATAGACATCATAAATGGTAAGTCAATAAAACCTGTACAGAAAATGGACATGATTCACATAAACGATCTCATGATGCATCCCTGAAATGTACACAAACGATGTTAACAAGTCAAAGCCAGTCAGAAACTCTACCACTTTTGAATTTTTTTGAGCTTTTTTTCTTCTCCACCTGTTAAATGGTTAAACAGAACTTGTGACTTCAGTTTTAACTGTTTCTACCAATTCCAATAGGAACTATGAGCCCATCTGTAAAAGAAGCAGATGTCAACACACTTTCAAGGATTAAATCTAGAACACTATAATCCAGTCTTTACAGTCACAAAATCACAAACCACAATGGGGCACATACAAAAGCAAAATGTATAACAAATTGTAGGGGATTGAAAATAATGTATTACATTTCTAGGGGATTAAGATAGGACAGTTCCACCAAGAAAAGGGATGTCAATCATTCTCCCTGGATAATGGGGCTAACATTTCTGGGGCTAACATTTTAAAGAAAAGTTTTTTTTTTTACTGTCGGCTTTGTTTACCATTTGGTAATACAGATTTCAACTTTTCTTTATGGTTAAACGGTTAACTGGTTAAATGGTTAAGCGGTTAACTGATTAACTGGTTTATCGATTAACCGGTTACTGGTAAATGGTTAGCCGATTAAATGGCCCAATTTTGATGCAAGTATCTCATTCTTAATTGATATTTCTTCTAGGCATACAAGATGAAGAAGCTAATAGTATGGCTAAACAAATGGGCTTCTCCGATCAGTGTCTTCCACAGGTAAAACGGAATGTTATAACTTCAGGGCTCAGCGATCATTGTCCAGTAAAAACTGCTATGGGCTAGTAAAGACCACTTCTCAACTTGCCCTGTGGGCTACTGGAAACTGTGCAACCTACTTGTTTTAAAATGCTCATATTTTTTTCTTTTCGTATGTGAAAAATAAATATTAAAGTGTGTTAGTTTGTTCTTGAGTTAATTTCGTTGTTTGAATGCTACTTCATTTGACTGTTAGACTGGTTGCGATTGCTACCATTAATACACCAGAAAGATACATTTATGGAAACACATGTTTTGAATATGAACTACTAAATCTTTTTAGGGGCAAGTAAAACGCACAGTTCAGTAGCCCGGTGGTTTGGGCTACTTTAATTTTTTTATTTTTTTTTTTTCCCTAAATTTTGTTTCTACAGGCAGCAGATACCTTTAAGAAGTTGTACAATTTGTTCATTGAGAAGGACTGCACGATGCTCGAGATCAATCCACTGACTGAAGACAATAATGGCAATGGTAAGGTTGATCATAAGGGCCTACCAGACAGCTACGTTTGCCTGCCAGTTTTATGGGTACTTGTGTAGCATGAATGCAAACATCAAGTTGTTTTCCCTCCAAAGGCTCTGTTAAGAGCTCTCCCCCAACTCAGTAGAGATTTTCTTATGGTGCTATTGCATAATAGCACCAGTCGTTTAAAAAAACCTTTGCTGGTTTGAGAATCAGCAAAAGACCATGTAAGTTGCACGCGTATTCAACAGTGGGACTCCCCTGTGAACGTGTGCAATTTTGTTTCCTTTAGATATTAAAGCAATGTAACTCCAAATGGAATATTCCTAAATGTTTGAAAAGTGCGGTACCTAGGGAGCATCTCAAAAGTCTGGCATGCTCTAGGCACAAAAGAACGTTTCCGTGGGCACACGCCAGCAATCCATTGGACCATCCAAACATTCCGCACGACCGCATCATTGTACCGAAGTATGGGAGCAATGCTACACGAGTGAATACGCGCATTACTATTTGGAACGCTCCAATAAAACGTTCTGGTGGTATTAAGTAGTGCAATGAAATTGGGCCCTGTTGGGGACTGAAAAACCAATCCAGATGCAAGGCTCAGGTCTGATGTGGGATTTGAACCGGGGTCCACAGAGGTGAAAGGCAGGGGAAAGAAACCACTGAGCTAACCTGATCCCCGATTGTTCCGCTTATTGGTGTATTGTTCTTTAGCCGTTTTTGACTTTCCCCTTCCTGTAACTCACACAGTACTTTGTATGGACGCTAAGATCATTTTTGATGACAACGCGGCATACAGACAGAAAGCAATCCATGATCTTAAAGACTGGAGTCAAGAAGATGAGAGAGAAATAGCCGCTGCTGAACATAATCTCAACTACATCGGCCTGGAAGGGGATATCGGTTGTCTAGGTAAATAAACTATATCTGCTGTGGTTTATTATTTGGTTTTACCAATACACCGTGTACATCGATGTGTGTAAAGCACTGTATACTCGGGACTTTCTCTTGTCCTGTGAAAAAAAAAAACACACACGGGCAAATAACTCGGATGGCATATGAGCTCTTGACCTTTGCCATTCTAGAGCAGATGTCTTGCCACTAGACCACTGAGATAACCCAGTATCTAGAGGCAGTTTGAATTCTAGACATTTTAGCAGCAAGTACCGCAACAATAAAGTATATGCATCGGAAATAAAGAATACTATTTGGTTCAAGCGGTTTAGTCAGGTTTCTTTTTGACAGATCTGTTGCCCATTGAAAGTTGTCAAATATATCAACAAGAGAAGAAAGGCTAATTCAATATCGTGTTCAAACCCATAGTTTTCTCTTTGTGGTGATGTCGAGAATCTATGTATTCTCCAAAAGTCACACCCTGAGGGTTTATGGAATTCACCGTTGACCAAGAGAAAAAAGATGCTACCCACTTTGGGGGTGATTTTTCATCTTTTTTTTACAATCACACCCCTGTGTGTGTTTTAGTATAGTCCAATGTAGGTTTTATTCTTTATCTAGTCAGTCATGGTGCAGGTATCTTAATATAAGCCAAAACTGATAATTGTTATTATATATTTCTGGTAATGAAACCAAGGATGCCTCATTAGTGAACTTGATCACTGTAGCTCGCAAGCCTGAGGAAACCTGTAAACAAGGTTGCTTGCTATGTGAACCAGAAACACTACTTTTACACAATAAGTGGTCATGGTTCTTTTATGTGCACTACGAATCCTAGTACACGATAAGCGTAATGTCCCATCTGAAGGACGAAGCAATTATGTTAAAGTATCTTGCTCATGGACTCAAGTGCCACGTCCGGGAGTCAACTTCACACTCTGCTGGTCAGAGTTTGAGTCTTGTGCTCTTAACTGGCCTTATACCAGTCTTTGGTTCTCATTTTTCAGCCTTCAGTCTTTAGTTTTCAGTTTTCAGTCTTTAGTATCCAGTTTTCAGTTTTTAGTTTTCAGTTTTTAGCCTTTAGTTTTCAGTTTTCAGCCTTCAGTCTTTAGTTTTCAGTTTTCAGTTTTCAGCCTTCAGCCTTTGTTTTTAGTTTTCAGTTTTCAGTCTTTAGTTTTCAGTTTTTAGCCAGCAGTCTTTAGTTTTCAGTTTTCAGCCTTCAGTCTTTAGTTTTCAGTTTTCAGTCTTTAGTTTTCAGTTTTCAGTTTTCAGCCTTCAGCCTTCGTTTTTAGTTTTCAGTTTTCAGTCTTTAGTTTTCAGTTTTTAGCCAGCAGTCTTTAGTTTTCAGTTTTCAGCCTTCAGTCTTTAGTTTTCAGTTTTCAGTCTTTAGTTTTCAGTTTTTAGCCTTTAGTTTTCAGTTTTCAGCCTTCAGTCTTTAGTTTTCAGTTTTCAGTTTTCAGCCTTCAGCTTTCGTCTTTAGTTTTCAGTTTTTAGTTTTCAGTTTTTAGCCTGCGGTCTTTACTTCACTTCAATATAACCCACAACATGCAAAGCTCTGTCAGTACATTTAACTTTACGCTGATGAGATTCTATGTGTATTTTCCACTACTAGTAAATGGTGCTGGTCTTGCAATGTCAACAATGGATATAATTCAACTCCATGGGGGGTCGCCAGCCAATTTCCTCGATGTAGGGGGTGGAGCTACAGCTGAGCAGGTGAAGGAGGCGTTCAAATTAATCACGTCGGACACAAAGGTGGGTGACATTTTGTAACACTCTCACTTCAAACGTTGATTTGCACAACTATCTGGTTTGATTGATGTAGAGATGGAGAGAATTTGGTAAAAACGGCACTGACAATATGTGGTGGCATATTGAACCCTAGCACAGCAATAATAGTGGCTTCTTGTATAGCACTCAAATCCATCAGTCAGTGACGCTCATGGGCGCTCCAACATTATTACCCCTGGTCACTGGGCCATTTATTTCATTCCTTAAACAATCTCATCTCAGGAGTATACAGCCTGTGCTGCCACGTATTATGTAGCACACCAAGCTAAATCACAAGAACCCTCATAGTCAGTTTTTCAGTTGACGGTGGCGTTTCGTGGCCGAGTGGATAAGAACACCAGACTCAAGCTGTGGTGTTTCTGATCAGCAGGGTGTGGGTTCGAGTCCCGGTCAAGACACTTGACTATTATTGCTGCTTCCTTCGGATTGGATGTAAAGCCGTAGGTCCCGTGTGTTGTGTTCCTGGTTTGATCGGCAGCATATTGCGCCACAGCACCTTGTAAACTATTACATGGTGCTATAAAGGAAAAAAGGTCTCATACTTCAAAACGTAGCTCCACATACATTGCAGGAAAAAATACTGAGCGCTTTGATACCCCCCTAGGGGTGTGATAAAGCGCTATATAAGAACCTAATTATTATTATTATTTCACTCCGTTTTGAAAATGTAGACTGTATAAGCTTCTTTTAGATATATACAGTCATTGATCTTTATTTGTTATTGATTACAGGTTCGAGCAATCCTAGTGAATATCTTTGGTGGTATTATGCATTGTGACATCATCGCTAATGGCATCATTGCAGCAGCTCAAGATCTTAAGCTTAACCTACCCATCGTCGTTAGATTACAAGGTACATGAGAAGCCCCTCTTTCACTCAATCCCTGTCACCTAAAAACCAGCAACATCCACATTCAGTAATAAGTGCAAAAATGTGTCCTTTTGGAGGGAGGCTTATCTTCCTTATTCGCAGCTGAGAAGCTGAATTGCTAAGGACGCGTGTTTGAGCTGCAGGCACGCCAGTGCGCCTTAGGCAGCCAGCCAGCCAGCCATATCATCAACCCATACATGAACACGGAGCACAGCCTAGTATCGAAAGTGTTTGATTTTCCCAGAGGAAGGAAAACCGGAGGGCATACGAGATAACAAACACACAGTTCTACCCGCATATGGCCTTAGTCGTTATTCAAACCAGGGACACATCGGTGAGCTCTATGAACTAGCCGCCCATGAGTGACATGCCACTCCTTCTCAATGCCACTCCTTGTCAAGGCCACTCCTTGTCAAGGCCACTCCTTGTCAATGACACTCCTTGTCAATGACACTCCTTATCAATGACACTCCTTGGTAATGACACTCCTTGTCATTGACATTTCTTGGTAATGACACTCCTTGTCGATGTCATTTCTTGGTAATGACACTCCTTGTCAATGACATTTCTTGGTAATGACACTCCTTGTCAATGACAATTCTTGGTAATGACACTCCTTGTCAATGACAATTCTTGGTAATGACACTCCTTGTCAATGTTATTTCTTGGTAATGACACTCCTTGTCAATGACACTCCTTGTCAATGACACTCCTTGTCAATGACACTCCTTGTCAATGACACTCCTTGTCAATGACATTTCTTGGTAATGACACTCCTTGTCAATGTATCCTAACTGATGGACTCTTTCCAGTGCAGTGTATAAATAGAAGGGTCAATTTTTTTTATAGTTTGTTAATCTTCTACTTTAATAAATGATGTCTCAGGTTCTATGGTTGAAGATGCGAAGGCGTTGATTGCAGCCAGTGGGATGAGAATCTTGGCCTGCGATGATCTCGATGAAGCCGCTAAAATGGTGAGTCAAAAAATATCTCCAAGGTTGTTGTCTTCTTGATAAATACAATCTCAACAATCTCAACAATGAGAAGAGAGAGCTGTTTTATTAAAGATGTTAATAGTTCAGCTTTGATTAGTTTCTTGAAGACCAAGTTGCGTTTGGCTCGAGTAGCGTCAATTAGTAGTACTTGAAGACCAAGAGTGGTTGATTTGAGAAAGGTGTTTCGGTGAGTCCAGTTACATAACGTAATATAACTATTAAAATTTGTAAGGTGCTATTCCAAGATCATAGCACACACAATAGAATTTAACATGGATAGAGGTGAGTGGTAAGAGCTGTACAAAATAGAGATAAACTAACAGATTCCCTAATGACAGGAGGAAGATTGTTCCAAACCATTGGTTCAGCAACACTGATGCTTTTTGACCCAGAACTTTGTTTGTCCGGGAGCATTCAAGTGAGTTATTCAAGTGTGAACCGAAGAAAACCTGGAGGAGTGTAATATGACAGTAAATTGGAAAGATATCTACAAGTAATTTTGTTCAAGCATTTATAACTAACAAGAGCAACTTTAAAATGAATCTGTTCTCTGATCAGTAGCCAATGAAGTTCCCTGAGTGATGGGGGTAATATGCTCCCTCAAGGGTGTGGAACATACCAAACAAGCTGCACTGTTTTGTAATCTTTGAACTCTGTCCAATTCATATGACATGGCACCAAATAAAAGAAGGTAGCCACAGTCAATACGAGACAGGACTAAAGTTCTGACAACATGATGCAGAGTATCCTTGTCAAGGTACTTTTTGAGTCTCCTTATGGTGCTTCCTTGTTCAACAAAATTCTTTCTTTATACTTTCTGCAGGTTGTTCGGTTGTCTACGATCGTTGCTCTCGCTAAAGACGTCTCAGTGCATGTAGACTTTCAGTTGCCGTTATAAATTTTTTAAATCCACTCACAAGTTTTGAACAAGATGCAATGAAAGTAGGCGATTTCTTGTAAATATGAAGAAAACAAACAAATGTTTCCATTGACAATATTTAGTTCATTATTAAAACTTAGTTTTTTGTTCTACAAGAGTTCTGCCACGTTTGGGGAGCGTCTCAAAAGTCGGAGCGGCAGGAACGCTGAATGCTCCATCGGAACGTTCAAAATACTAATGTAGGATTGCTCCTGTTCTTCTGTATAATAATGCTATCCAGCAGAACATTGTGCCATTGCAATGGATTGGGGGCGTGTGCCCACAGGAACGTTCTTTGTCGCCTAGAATGTGCCTGACTTTTAAGACGCTCCCTTTACTGACTAATAAAAGTAATGATATCACTAATGCCTCAGGATTAGTTCCACAAATATCAGGAAAGATAACACAGAAAAAATACCACAGTGGTGTGTTGTAGTTCGCAGTCGGTTGAAACAAGTTATGAATGACAGTTATAGAAGTATATTTTAAGACGGTGTATATCATGCCCTGGTCTAAAATTCGTGTTTTAGCAAATCCAAATTCAGATTTCTACACAATTTCTGCCAATTTCACTGAGCTTTTATGCATTAAGTTTTATTATAAATTTATACTTTAAGTATGATATGGATTTAGGCATGGTGGAAATATGGTCTTTGGACGTTCAGCAAAAAAATGTGCCGAAGAGAAAAGTATAATAAACTTTAAATTTGTGCTAAGTACATTCTGATGAGTACCAGCCATAATTACACACAATCTATATGGATGTTGATTGGTTTCCATGTGTTTTCTGCTTACACTGTACTATGGTAGCTGAGCAACAGTTTATTTATGAAGCAACGTTTTGCTTTGTCTTTGCTTACCATTTCAAGCTTGAATTCTCACAATAGATGGAGTTGATAATATATTTTCTGTGAAATAATTATAATATGTTTTAAAGTCTTTTGTTTTTCTAAATGTTCTGAATGAATTTTTCTTGAAGTCTATTTCAAAATGGCGAAGTTGGTTTTTGTTATACACGGAATGTTTGAGAGTGAAGTGAATTATCACGACACCATTATATGTTAGTAGTAAACTTGGCATGCTGACTGAGCACTGAATTTATTTCAAGTATTTTTTAAAATGAAGCATTTGTTACATTCTGATGTAAAATACAAGGATAATAAAACAAAACAAATGAAACTAAACTGTTTATTTGAGGTCAGATTCATGTGTGAGAGGGCAAAGGTCATTTTCATTTTGCAAAGGGCATTTCCATTCACAAATCGTAAAGTCTGTGGGCAACTTTCAAAGGGGATCGAGCCAAGGCTGAAACAAAGGCAACAGACTGGCCTCTGTGTAATTCCACAGAAGCTTTGAAATATTTCCTCCAAAATTTTTAAACTTTTCCCCCAAAACTTTATGTAGGATTTGGCAGTAATTTGTGTGTGTAAACGTTCGTGCAAACTGAAATAAAGTTCATGTATTATACGAGATCAGACAATCAGTAAACAACTGCTGTAATTGTTTTATCAACTCCAATAATATAAGTCCATAGTCCAAATAAATGCAGATAAATTTACTAAGTACACGTAGTCAACAATGTTTTATATCTCAAAAATGGGACAAAAACTAAGATATAACCTTTACTACTAATGTCAGTTCTGCATAACTTGGTTCAAACATTAGTTAAAGGTGAATTTACTGGTGTCTCAGGTTTGATTAAGTGTGATTTTAATGACGACTGTGAGTCACAACTATCAGTTTATAATTCAACTACTCTTTCAAAACACATCTTTTCTGGTGGATTTTCATGGCACTGTTCTCACGCTGAGTTTAAATTGAGTAACATTTGATGACAAGTTAAATTTTCAAATACAGAACTTCACCTTTAAGGACTGGTTTGCCCCTTTAAAACGAGCCGTAGCCTGGTACCCGTTTTTGCTTAGTGTGTACCAATCTTGTCTGATGCTGAATTGTAAAGTTACCAGACTGTAATTGTTAATGAGCACAAAGTGCAAGTGTAGAACAGTGTCAGTATATAGAGATCAGTGCATGACCTCCATGAGTAAACCATAGCCCAATGAATAGGAAGCACCATTGCAATCCAATTTTGGTGCCCGCTGTAATTTTTAATCCGGGTCATAAAACTTACTGTTTGAATGCTTCGATACTTGTAAAAAGCCCTACTGCTGAACTGTTTTTTCAAAAATATTACAGATTTTGGGGGAAAATTGATTGCCTTTTGAGTCGCAAGCGTGATTTGTTGATTGATCACTTGCGCGCGAGAACCATACCTTGTCGAGTTCCCTCAACAATTTCACAACAGTTATACGATCAACTGCTACGATCTAATGGGGGTCCAGACTGATTTACTTAGCGCGCTGAGCCCAATATCTCTTTGCGCAGACCGGCGTGAGATGCGCGCCACGTGATTGTCAAGTTGTACGGAACATTACACAATCGGTATGTACCTCTGTAGGTAGGTACAGTCTGACAGTGCGTCAGTAGGTCACCATCTGCCCGCTATAGTCAGCTAGTGGCCAGCTAGACACGTACTGTCATGTCTGACCTGATGAAATCTCCGGTGCGATACACCTAGAGATAATAGAGATTAAAATCATTAGTTGTTGTCTGCTTTTTACCGTGGGAAGTGGATGTGGTTGTACGCATTGTGGAGAGGTGTGTTCGGAAGGGGAGTGATGAAAGGACCTTGGTGGATGAGGAAATAAGTCAAGTGTTCGTTTTTTAATATGCATTCTGCCCTTCATTCAAAAAGAAGTTTTATGTTAGTTGTTAATACAGTGTAGTGTTACATGTAAGTCCAGCACTGCTGGTTGTGCTGCGGTAGCCTCTGTTCAATTACTGTGTGTGATCTGTGAGTGTGACAAAAAACAGTTGTCACTTGGATTGGAAGTGGTGAAGTAAAAAGGTTAGAAACTTTCAAAGAACCTAAGAAAAATAAGGCATCCAGCCCACCATTAGATTCAATATTAAGAATCTAGAGCTGTTCGACATCTTATTCTTACTTCTCCAGACAAAAATACAAAAACAAAAAAAGAGAGGAGACAAGAAAATGGGAAGTTTGGTATCAAAGAAGAAGCAGACCCCACCAGAAGAGGCTCAGCCTCAGGAAATGCCTGCTGAAATGCAACCTCCGGAGGCGGAGGCCCAGCCTGGTGATGAGGCCGAGGCACAACCTGCAGATTCAGAGGCGCAACCTCATGAGGCTGATGATGCTGAGAAACCCAAAGAATCATCCCCTGCATCACCTCCTGCAGCTGAGACTGAGAGCAAAGAGGACTCCAAACCCGCCTCAAATGTTTCAACTCCAATGAAGATTCCTGAAATAAAAGTGGATACCTCGCCACAACCAGACGGCAGTGCAGATGAAGAAGAGGTGCCAACTGTTACACCGATTGGTGAGTGTGTGGGATTTTTTTTAATGAGAGATGGCTTAACAATCATTACTACTACAAGGCCCCGGATGGCGACTTCAAGGTGAGGGCTACATGTATACACTTAACTGATTTAGGCTATTGACCTAAATCAACTTGGGTATACTATTACTATCATCCACTATTTATGGTTAACTGCCTTGCTCAATTGGGCACAATTATCATGACCGGGTATCAACACTCTGCTGCTGACAACACCAGAGCTTGGGTGAGGTGAAGTAGACCGCTCGGCCACGACACGCCACAACAATTTTTACAGATGTGGCAATTGTTTGTACTGTAGCTCAAAGATGAGCATTTGAATCGTGAGAACATACTCCTAGAACTATGCTGTGAGGTTTGTTTTGTATCAAAGTTCTAGGAGTAGCCAGAACATATGCCTCAAAATTGTTGCTGTTCAACAGAATCTATCTGAATCATCACAAAAGTGAGACAACAGTAATCACTATCATTATTTATTATTATTAAATAAATTTCTGATAATGAAACCAAGGATGCCACCTAAGTGAACTTAATCACTGTAGCTCGAGAGTCTGATGAGTGTAAACAAGAGTGCTTGCTATGTGAACCAGAAACACTGGGGTTAACCCCTACTCTTCCATGATAAATGTTCTGGGTTTTTTTACATGCACTTCCAATCCTATTTCTACCTCCATGGTAGTACACAGGACCTACGGCTTACGGTCCCATTCGAAGGAATGGGCAATTATGGTAAAGTATCTTGCTCAAGGACACAAGTGCCACGACCAGAACTCGAACCCACACTCTGCTGATCAGAAACACCAGAGCTTGAGTCTGGTGCTTTTAACTATTCAGCCACAGCACACCAAGATATTATTGTCTTGTCATCATTTTATACGGTTGTCTTTCTCACTGTTAAATAGTCAAATCTTCCCCTTCAATCAGGCTTTTTAAATTGTTCTCACATTGAAATATTTTATTTCTCGATTTCTTTCAGCCGTTGCATTGAAGTGTGCAGTACAACAGTACGCTTGGGGTCGTATCGGAGAGGACAGCGAGGTCGCAACCTTGACCCAAGCAAGTGACCCTGACTTCCAACTCAAAGCAGATGAGCCTTACGCAGAGGTAGGTGAGATGTCCGGGACGCGTTGAGATTGGAATTCTAACTTCTCCTGTTGTCTCCAGTTTTTCTGAATCACTAAATTTGACAAGAGATAAAGTCCATTTCTAACTGCTCAAGATTATCGATATTTGTTAGTTACACTGTTTGTCAGTTCCTAATTTTAGCATGAGCAGTAACATCAACAAATGATACATTATGTATATTTTTCCCCCTCCCTCCAGCTTTGGATGGGAACTCACGGCAAGGGTCCGTCCATCGTAGTCAGTGAGGACTCCAAACCACTCAAGGATTGGATCCAAGCTAATCCGGAATGCCTTGGTGATAAGGTCAGGTCAAAGTTCAACAACCAGCTGCCATTTCTCTTCAAGGTGCTGTCTGTGAACAAAGCTCTTTCCATCCAGGCACATCCTCACAAGGTAAGACATACACCAACGGTGAAAAGGAACGCAGAGAGCCTTGTCAAAGTATCGATTTTTCTTTCCCTAACAACAGACAATTTTTCTTGGCGAGTTACTGGTTTTTGTTTTTACTCACAGGCTTTAGCTGAGACGCTTCGTGCCGACCATCCAGAGAACTACCCCGACGATAATCATAAACCTGAGATGGCGATCGCTCTGACTGCGTTTGAAGGTCTTAATGGATTCAGACCCCTCACTGAAATTGATGAGTTCTTGAAGAGTAAGTTGACCACTCACGAGTTTCTGTATAAACTCTTGACTACTTCTGTCTAAAAGAGGTTATCAACTGGAATTAGCTGAAGCTTGAGATTGTCACATTCTGTATTCTTGCTAAGCTTGTTGTTAAGCATTATTTTCTTATTAGAGTCTCTATAGACCAAAGCTTTGTTATACTTAAAGAGTGTCCTTGTACATTCCAGGACCTTTCTGGCAGGCAAGATACAACACTGGTCATATAGGAAATTTTATATTGTGTTTCATGATTTCCACATTAACTCAAGAGTTGAAAAAGTAACAGTTGCACAAGTTGTAAGATGTGCCCCCTTTCTTCACATCAAAAGATGATAAAGGTGAGACAGTGCAATCTCCATAAGATTTAATGTTTTCTTCCATTGAGCTGTGTACAAATTGTGCCTGCATGAAGTCCAGGCTCTGTGGCTCTTTTGTAAACATGCAATGTCACAGGTTACAATGGTCCATAGATGAAGCTTGGACCATACAGTAACAAATTCATTGTTATAATTTGTTTACAAAGCTGTTCCAGAATTCCGAGTCGTTGTGGGTGAAGACAATGCAGAGAAGTTGACAGCTGAGCTAGAAACGGGAGGACACGATGGCAAGAGTGTCTTGAAGGAATGCTTTACTGGGTTGATGACGAGAGAAACTGATATCATCAAAACACAACTTGAACTCCTTGTGAAGAGACTAGAAGCTCAAGGTAATGTATGGAATGGGTTGGCTAAGGAGTGGGTTGGCTACAGTTGTCTGGGTATTAAACGTTTGTGTCTTACACTTTTCTGTTTCCTAATGTATTGTTCTGTAAATTGAAGCTAGCTTGCTTCCTGCAAAGCCCAGACAGGAAAACGAAAACTGATGTGAGCCATTTGTGCTTTAAATAAACTGGGCTTGATTTCACAAAACACTATCTTTTGTCTCAAGTTGGTTTTGTCAGTATTTTGGTGTGTCGTGGCCGAGCGGATAAGAGCACCGAACTCAAGCTCTGGTGTTTCTGGTTAGTAGAGTGTGGGTTCGGGACCCAGTCGTGACACTTAAGCAAGACACTTAACCATCTTTGCCGCATCCTTCGGATGGAACATAAAGTCGTTGGTCCTGTGTGTTGTGCACGTAAAAGAACCAAGTGCACTTATTGAAAAGAGAAGGGGTTCGCCCTGGTGTTCCTGGTTTGATTGGCTGCCACAACACCTTGTAAACCATTACACGTTGCTATGTAAAGGAATAGGTCTCATACTTCAAAAACGTAGCTTCACATACCTTGCAGGAAAATACTGAATATTGAAGCGCAATGGGGGTCACTGAGTTACGGATATGAGTGCTTTACTTAGCAGTTACTATTGATTCATACTGAAGATCAATCAATAGCTCTTTGTGACATCGAGCATAGAACAAATAATTATAGCTTTATTTTGATTTTATATCTCCCATTTTTCCTTTTTTTAAATACAGAATCAGAGACGAGCAGTCGAGAGTTACTCCTGCGTCTGAACTCTCAATTCCCCGGTGATGTTGGATGCTTCTGTAGTTACTTCCTGAATCATATCATCTTACAACCAGGGGAGGCAATGTTTCTGGGCCCAAATGAACCACATGCTTATCTCAGTGGCAGTAAGTTTAGAAATGTCTTATTCATTTCAACATAAAGTGCCCTCGGCAGAAATAGAATAGTTGCCCCAAATTCCAGAGGATTTGTCCTTCGGATGCGACATTAAACCATAGGTCCCGTGTACTAGCATTGGTAGTACAGGTAAAAGAACTCAGAACACTTATCGTGGAAAGTTAGGGGTTAACCCAGTGTTTCTGGTTCACAGGTTTCCTCAGCTTTGCGAGCTACAGTTCACTTATGAGGCATCCTTGCTTTCGTTACCAGGAGTTATATATTAATAATAATAATAACTAACATACACTCAGAAAGAAACAAACTGATGTGTTTTATTTTGTTGAGGAACATGAACGTCTATTAAGGCAAGCAGAGATGGTCTGTAAAGTATGATATACTTAGGTTCCATCTTGAGTAAGTAAACGATGACCTTCTCAAAGCTATTCCAGGAATACCTTGTAGATGGACTTCTCTACAAGATATCCCCAAGCAGTCCAATTATATTGTGGATAAATGTGAGGGGAAAGTATTGCAACAAGATCAGGCAATTTGTTTACAAGATGACTGAAACCACAGACTTTGAGATTCTTACCAGCCGGTGGTCAAGGCTCCGCACATTCATTGACTTTGGAGAAGGAATAAGACTAAAGAGCGTGAGCAAAATATACCGGCAGTGAATGATTTCCCTTGTATAGCAGAGCAAAATGCTACACAAAATGTATCAGTTGCTACTCAAATTACTCAGTATTGGTATTCAATGTGCACAAAATGAGTACAAGTCACAAGATATTGACGTTGCCACTGGCTGTGAGATCTTGTCAGTTGGCCTAACCACAGTGAGTCTGTCAATATACTTGCTGATAAAGTGAGCTTTGTTTTGGGCAAACAATTAACTATGAACAAATCCATCTGCAACGTATCGTATCCTCTATGATTTACCCTTGCAACTTATTCTGGAATAATTGAGAATGTGCCCAACAGACTCATGTTTGTTTAATGTTTGTTTTCAGATTGCATGGAGTGCATGGCTTGTTCAGATAATGTCGTCCGTGCCGGACTCACCCCTAAATTCAAAGATGTAGAGAACCTTTGTAAGATGTTAACCTACATCCCGAGCACAGCCCGAGACAAACTCTTCCCCAGTGTGACAGACCCAGGGGATTCCTGCGTCACTGTGTATGACCCACCGGTACCTGATTTTGCTGTGGCTAGGATCAAGGTGAGAAAGCTCTTTTTCAAACAGAAAATTTTGCAGTACAAATTTGTGCTTTCAAAAAAGTAATCCTGGCACCAGTCACAAACACTACACAATGGATTTTCGGCTGGTAACCCTTTTGGGGGTTTGCTAAGTTGTTTTGTGTCTGGCTAATCTTTGTATGACAGGATGTTTGTATATGGGTTTTCAGGCATTGCATGGTGAGGTGTCAATGTACATGTATATTAAGTTTGCATTAACACCATGTGTATATCTACTTTGCTGTGTAAATTTGTTCTATTGAGAACTTGTCTTGCTAATTATTCTACTGTGAGACTACTTAGTTCTGAAAAGAACTGTCCTGCTTATTAAGTACTACCTAGGGGAAGGTAGGAGGTAGGGGAATGGCCTGGACTACTACTTTTGCTTAGTGGATGGAGAGAACTTCTTGTTATTAACTTCACTGTCGCAGAGTGAGTTCTTAATCGGTCTCAATGTGTCGACTAGCTTGCTCTAGTCATCATCAGGAGACTGAAGAGTGTAAGACATGTTGGTCTCTGTATGGGGATTCAGAGGTTTCAGTGTAGAGTCAGCACTGCTCTGATTTGTTCTTCTGGTTTTTTGTACTTATTGAATGATTTAAATAAGTGTTATTTCTCTTTTTTTTCGAAAAATCTTGCAGTGAAACACTTTTATATGCCATGGTTACTGCTGAGATATTGCTCAATAGTTTAGTTTAAAAAACAAAAACTTTAGAGAACAATTAAAACAAAAGGTAGGATATTTTATTTTATTTGCTGTTTTATTTTCAAAAAATATTAGTGGCCTCGTGTTTCGACCCTAGCAGAGTCTTTCTCAAAAGCTATTATTTGTTCCTCTCAATATGTAGGTTTCAGAGGGAGAAGAGTCATACAAAGTAACAGCCTACGACAGCGCAAGTATCCTCATCACAATCAGTGGTCAAGCCGAGGCGTCACACCCCTCCTTTGGAAATGGTAAAACCCTGACTCTGAAAAGGGGCTCGGTCACTTTCTTATCAGCCAATCACAGCCTTCCTCTCAAAATTGAAAAAACTGAAGGATTTCTTTCTTTCAGAGCTTACTGCCCATTGGTTTAAAGTACTGCATTATTTAAATTTGTAAAAAAAACAAAAAAATTATTGTTGAAGCTTCCTTTTGTGATGGCAGATGGCAGGTGGCAGTTGGACCGCAGGCCCCAGGCCAGTACACTCATGACTAAATAAGTCTGGTTGTCTTGTGTTTTACAAGTGAATAATAATACTTCACTATAAAAAAGGAGATAAATCTTCACTTAGTGTGTGTTAAAATAAAAACAATGTACTATATAGTCTTTTCTTATTTTGATTCTGGTCCTTTAAAAAGAATTCTTGTCCAGGAAAAGTGCTAAGCTACAAGCCCTGCGTTCTTGTGGATTTTCCACCCAATTTCGAGCCATTTAAATACTTATTCTTCCTCTATGATTATACAAATTAAGATGCCTAATATATGAAATATAAGGGGCATATTGCTTTTGTACTGCAGTAATAAATTACTAACTCAATTGGTGCTACGGACAGGAGCTGTCTTAGATCCATCCAAATACTCCACTCAATGGTAAACTCAACTTCTAAAAGTTTGGACTTTAATACGATTGGTATGCCTAGCCTCATGCTATGAGTGTGTGGTTTGGGGTACAGTACCAAATCCATCAAAATACTCCCCTCTATGGGAACACTACGTCCAAATGTTTGGAATCTGATAAGATTTGTATGCTTTGCCTCATGTTTTTGAAATAAGTAATGGGGGGAATGGCTAAAGTAGAAAATGCTTCAAGTTCAAGCAAAACCAGGAGATGGATTATGAAAGATTTGAAGTTATATTAAAGGCAAACTTTGGTTTTTGGGGCCGTTAGATTGTTTTTAATCATATAAAAATATAGATTTCGACAATAAAACTTAAAATTTAATTTCATAAGGTGGTAGGGTTTTTGAAATATCGCAGAATATCTGGAGTGTTTTGTCCACGCAGGAAGAATAATCCGTAACTGGAATACACAATCTGAGAAATGTTTCATGCAGAAGTGTGTCTCAGATTGAAATCATTTTGAATCCCTCTCTCTACAACAACATTCCTTTGATGAAAACTGTTTCACAAAATGTTGTACATTATCAACAGCTGCAGTGCTTCTTACCAAGTAAGTTTTTATGGTCATTAATTTTTGGAGTAATTACTAAAAAGTGGTATCTTTAAAAAAATTGTTAAACGATTATATGATTCACGCCGATAGCTCAAGAACCTTAGTACAAGCACCTACAAATGGTTCTACTGTGAGAGTGTATGAGGACGAAATACTGGTAAACGTTGCATACATAGTTTGTCAATGTTAAAAGCAGGGTAAGAGATTAGTGTTTGTCATCATAATACTGATTTGTAGGCAATGTTATTATGAAGAAATATACAATAAAAGTCACCTGTGATAGTTTCCGCTGAATACAGTGTCTACTTGTAAAGAAAACTAAAATAAAAACTGGAAGGTTTTTTCACAAGATACCAACCCCATCTCTGGCCGCAGCATTCATAAACAGACACCAACCCTCAGAAATCTGAGAAACGATTCATGCATGAATTGTTTCTCAGATTCAAAGTTGTTATTGATCTCTAATCAACAGGGGCCTTTCGGATAGAAATTACACAATTTTTTTTTTGGGGGGGGGGGTGTTATCACCAAAGTATGACCCTACTTTTACCTTTAAATGTCCACCAAAGAAAAGAGAACAAATAGTAAAAGTGGCTCTTGGAACAAAATATCTTAGAAAGCATTAAAACAAAAAAAAACATAATTGTGTATGGTAATACATAATGTTGGATAGTGCTGTATTTAGAGCACGGTGCGTTATTGCAACAATCAGACTCTGCTAGGGTCGAAACGTCAGGCCATTAAACATTTTGCAAGTTAAGTAACAGAGCTCGTTCGAACAAAAAAAATATATATATATCTTTTTAAATGTCCACATCTTTAATAAACATCAGCGCCTATGGGACAATTTGTGAATTTTATACAATACAAAAAATAACATGAGGGATAATTCAAGATTATTTGATATTCTCCTTTTATGTATTTTTTATCATAAATGACTTTAATACTTCGTGTTTTCCCGGTTCTACAGAAAGCAAATTCTATTGGTTAATATAGGTGAACATTAGGCCGTATCTGAATTGGCAATTCGGCTACAGCTATGATTTTATTTTGTATGCAATATCAACAAACATCACAAGGCCAGACGACCAATTCAAGGTGAGGGTAACACTTAAATGATTTGGGCTGTTGACCCAAATCAACTGTCACCAGGGGCACGTTGCCTCCTACTCCTGGGGCTGGAACAGGGTTACCCCCTTCACAGTCTGTAGGCATGGGTATCATCCACTAGGAGCCTGGCTGGTAGAGCAGAATGCACTACCTTCCTAATTTTTTATGAAGCAATTCAGACATGGCTTGCATTTCTTTTGAAATAATTTTTGTCTCTTGAAATTTCTTTCTTTTGGGGAGTTTCATGACACAGTTTCAAGTCTTGAAACTAAACTGATTTCAGTTAAAATCCGCTCTATTCCTCAAGGCAGACATTGTATTAATTATATATTTTTTATATTTAGTAATTATGTCACCCAAAAGGATTTGGTTATTGTAGCTTAAGAATAAAGCAAGCAATCAATCTTTAAGAAAACTGAGGATGAATGTTGTTGCTATTTTAATTTGTTTTGTATTGAGTTAATGATATTAACTTTATCCGACTGTGCAATTTTTTCCACCAGCCTAACAACCCTGAAACTTCTCAATACCTGAGGAGTATGCGGCACATGTAGTTCATGGAACTCCTTGTCTTAACCCTCCTACTATCTGACTAGTCAATATCATCCACCATAGTTTTGAATGATAAACTGTGTCGGCCTGTAATGAGTCAAATAGTACACGGTTAACCCTCCTACTGTCTAACCACTCAATATCATATCATGTGGTGAATGAGTCAAATATCTGACCATTCAATCTCATCCACAGGGCTTTTGAATTATCAGGGATGAGAAATTTCTAAATTCAGACCTCTCCAATGAGTAGCAGGGTTTAAAGGGACTTGTTGCCTAATTTTTGACGGCGGACCGTGTTAGTTCGCAAAGTAAAAGGAAAACCACACAATTTCGAGGCATATTTGTGAGGATCATTATGTTCTACTTTTAAAACATCATTCTAACCATAAGCTTTTCATAGCCCAAGGGCAACATGTCCTAGAAAGAAAAGGGTGGGGGATGAGGAGAAGATCAACTTCAAATAAGAAATCCACAATGAAACGTTCCCATTCTGTCGAATATTTAGTAACATTTTTTGTTTATTTCACACGATCCCGTGGTCATGTCCAAGAAAATGGGGGATTAAACAAGGAAGACGTCAAAAACCAAATCATATAAGGTCAGTTGTTTGTCAACTCAAAATAATATTATGTTGCATGGAAAACAACAAATAAAAACAAAACACGAGTCTTTAAAAGTTTTTTTTTAAGTAACAAATAACATATGTGAATATAGTCCTATGTCGATGACTGTATACCAACTATATGCAAAATACACTATTAAATTAACCAATCGCATTGTGTGACACATTATATCTTCACATTTTTTTACTTGATAAATACGTATACAATATTCACAATACTATATAGACTGATCGTGCAGTAACTTGGAAATAAAGACTATGCACAAATTGTGGATTACGCTGCATGAATGAACTATAATGTTGTGTTGTCCACATTTAAAAAACTTGTTTGTGATTCGTCGTTTTTGGAGAGTGGCGGTTTCGGTACTGGTTCATCAAACTCGTGATGAACAAAATGGACTTAAAAACAAAAAAGAGAATTAAACTTTGAAATCAAATCACTGCGTGACGACGCAAGGTTCCTATCGAAACAGTTCATTTGTTTACTTGATGTTGACATTGATACTAAAGCTCTGTTGTAAAAAATGAATAACTGCTAAACGTTTCTTCAGCAATTAAAACAAAATAATCTGGTTACTTAATTTTGTATACATCTGAATATCATTGCCTGTGTCTTGGAACCAGTCCATGCAACTATACTCAACTATGTTATAAACAACTTCTTTAAACTTTGTGAGAAACTTGGCAAAAATAGGCTGAAAAATTAAGTGAAATTTATCATGGACAAGAGTAAGCTATTAAAAAAAAGAGTTCAACTTAGGTCAGACTTTGAGGAGTGGTGAGGTTCCTGGGCCTTTTCCACACCTCAGCTTGGGCTCTGTCATCAATTTTGGAGCAGTGTGCATTTTACAGTGTTTCCAACATCAAATGGAACACAGAGACGGTGACGGAGCCTACGCTGAGGTTTGGGAAAAAAGCCCCAGGTTTGAAAAACTACCTTCCTGCTCACAGATGCTTTAGTATCAGACGTCAACTTTTCGCAATCTCGATTTACAAACATAACAGTCAAGTCCCAAAAATAAAACCACGAGGGTTCAAAAATTCTATGTCATACAACCCACTCCATGCGTTTCTATAATGAATCTGGCCCAGTTAGAATCTTTCACCCAATTAAGAATCATTGTATGTGCTGTTTTCACTGTCAAGGTTTGATAAATGACCTTAAAGTTACCATTCATCAGTCTACTTGTAAAACGCTGACGACGGTGACTTGGACAAAGTGCGGTTTCAGCAGCAATGTTAGGAATTGTCTTGTCCCTGGGCAAGCTGTGATTTTTGCCGAAGGCGCAAGGTGGAGAACTCCGGCTGCAATGTGACATGTGCACAGAACGCCATTTTAGCAAGCAACTCTTTGATGCAACAATAGGTCAGTTCAGACAATGATATTAACAAAACATCACTTGCTGAAATGGTGCCCATGCGTATTTCATGTTCCAACATTGGATAGAGATCCAGTTCCCTATCTTTGGTTTTTATATTCTACTTTTGAATGTGGTAGGTCTTGGGTACGATTCCCACCAGAGTTGCAAGTGAATGTTTTCCACACATTAGAGTTAAAGTACTGACCACGCATGGCTTTATAACCGTTACAGTGAAATGAATGTTGATGATGCATGCACTACCGGATTCAAATGTGTACTGAGGGAAATTGGTAGAGCTGGCATCAATCAATGAGATTTTGTACAAGAATCAGGGACATACACATGTATGTTTAGAATTACATTCAACATTAACGGGGACAAAGTTTCCATAATCAGGGTGATTTGTTTATTTTCAGGGAACTTTCTGCAGAGTCAGGGACAGAGTTGCCAGCTCTGGAATGGATAGACACTGGAGTCAGGGGCGTACATGATGTCATATTTAGGGGAAAGGTCAAAACTATTGGCGTTAGCGTGCAGAAGATTGTGTTAAAATTCCCCACAGCTTTGCCAGCCCACTCTGTGTAGTGTACCTTCTTATTGTATCCATGTACAGCCACGTTCCATAATTGTCCTAATGCCATTTCACATTATTATCCCCACTGTTGACTTTCCTACGTGTGTCACAAGAGGGAGCTATTGCGCATGGAGCAGGTTGCGGAGTCTGTAAGAGGGTTGATAACACATTCAGTGTACGTCAAGAGACTGTAAGGTCCCACTGTAGCCCACTCTCCGTTTATCATTTTTCACAAATATATCTACAACATAAAATAAACCAGTCTGGAAGTAATCTAAGCGCTACCACAGTTGTACAAAAAATGGCTTCCTACAATCGAATACCTAGAGAGAGTAGGTAGCAAAAATACTACAAGATGAGTCACTTCAGTTCAAGTGCAATGTGCCCCGAACCGATGCGTTGTGGACACCATGTTTACATCCATAAAGTATGAATAAATAAACTTTACAACATGATTACAGTGTGTTAATAATACACACAGTTCTAGTGCTCCCCATAAATAAATAATATGAATAAATATACCATAACATTTAATTCTTTTATTACGTATAAGCTTTTTTTCTAGATTTTTTTTGGCTTTTTTTCTCGTTTTTTTTCTTCTTCGTTTTTTTTTTTTTTTGCAAATGCACCCATACGGCATTGCTAATAAAGTATCATTTATATTAACAAATATTACGGATGGTTCAAATAGAATAACGAAATACAGTAATTCTGAAGGATTTTCCTATAGTTATTTTTTTTATATAATGTTGAAAACAATTAGCAACAAGGAGTTTTTATTAGTTTAGCTATTTGTATGAAACGATAACTTTTATTTCAAAACTTTTGATCTTTTTGCTGTATTTTAGACCAATGTCTTACATTTCTAAATAAACTGTTGTAGTAAACATTGGTTTTCTTGTTACTGTATCCCACCGAATCAGCTAGTAGACAAATTTTTTTTGTAATTTTTTTTCAATTTGTTTTTGTTCATTTTTTGTATTTTTATTTCCTTTTATAGTTTTATTTTAAAATGACAACTACTATTTTTTCCGAGTTATTTTTTTACATTTTAAAATGAGCTCTATTCGTGTCTAAAATATTTACAATGCAAGATAAAGAGACTCCGTCAGGAAATGTTGGCAACAAAATACGAGTAAACAGAAATTAAATAACAACTTTTACATTCAGAAATATAACTTACACTGTATAAAACTTACATTACAAATGCTTTCATTACTCCTATATAGGCTTTTTCTATACTTGGGGCCAATTCAGCATAGAGCTGTCCAGCAAAAGCTTTTTTCACGCCAAGCACAAAGATGTTTTCGCTAGCAATATAAAACAGACATCCAGCCAAAAAATCTGTACATTTTGTATGAAAAAATGAGCAGGTAACCAATAAACGCCTCTTAGCAAGTGTTGTTTTGCTAAGCAGTTCTATGATACTGGCCCCATGGGACATTCAGGAAGAGTCACAATTTCCCCCGAATTCAACAAAATATTCTGACAAGTTTTCTTTATTGTTGACATTGTCTGTAAATTTACTTTTGAACCGAATTCTGGCAAAAATCAGATATTCATGACCGACCTTTGATCCCGGTAACCATACAGTTTGACAAAACAAAACAACTCATCTGTTTTGGGCCATGGATCTCCCTCCATACCTTAGAGAGAGAGACCATGTCCTAATGCCAGGATTATGTATAGCGCCCTCTTCAGTTTGAGAACCACCATGTTGCAATGGCACCAGAAAATAATCATAATTTATTCTAGAGAAAAGAAAAAAGAAGCTGAACCAGTGTACATGTAGGCCACTGTCAATGCAAAATTACACTGTGCACAGCATAGCTGATGTTTAGATGTGTGTTCTCTCTGCTGGAGAACATGCCACAGAAAGAAGGACAAAAATACTGATCTAATGTTCTTTGATCGATCTGAAACAAACTATTTACCGATTACAATGAGCATGTCATTCCAAACAAATCTAGCCATGATTGTCACCTTCCAATACTCGGTGCAGTATTGTTCTGCATACAAATTCACAGTTATTCAAATTCATCTACATGGGGGATTAATATTTACATACAAACAACACATTTTATTCGTCACAAAAAAGGGATAATGGGGTGGGGGGGGAGGAGGGATTAATTGTGACAAAATGCCCGAGTGCACAGCACTGAAACAGTTTCATCTATAACACCAAATATTTAAAGTTTGTTCATTTTGTGTCCAGCATCATATACAGGGATTAGGAATATACACCTATATATAGGGGTCTATATAACAAGGATTCCGATTGGCTAGAGTGGACAGGTATACATGTATCAAACACACATCCTGATTGGCTGATTCAAATATGACTTCAATATATTTTTTGAGTAGATGTATGTAATCTTAATTTGTTTAAAAGCCAGTTCTTAATAAAAAAAAATAAAAAAAGTTTCTTTGAAGATTTATGAAGATGCCTTTATTCAATATTGTAATATTGCTCCAGGATTCCTCCTCTCGACTTAAGAAACAACAATCGATAAACTGCAAAGAAACCGAACAATTGGTTTTCTTTCCTCAAAAATCATGCACAAGCGAAAAACTCCATTCCACTTAAATCACTTAACGATGAAAAGTAATTTATTCAATTTGAAGATGCAAACCAAAAAGATAAGCTTTCAAATTATCATTTTATTCCCTCACAGAACTCATTTCGGATAACTCCATCTTGAAACAGATCTTGAATGTCAACATGAACATGATTTGCTTGGGGGGGGGGGGGGGGGGGGGATATGGTACATCATTGGCTCCGGTACGGTCTCATGCATTCAATTCCTCAAGCTTTCATTTTTCAAGAAAAAACAATTCTGCAAAAAAGTCATCTTGTGTGAGTGAATATTCTACAATGTTGTTACGTTGTGTATTTTGCAACATGTTTATATACTGTGAGACTTGGGTATGATTGATAATGTTCTAGTCATACATCAGGTAGTGATCTCGTTGTGAACACGGTTGTAGTTCTCAACCCAGTTAGTTGGTCAGGGCAATACGGTGGTTTCACAGAAACACTCAGTTTGATTGGTGATAACTCATCTTTTTTTTATGCGATTTTTTTTGTTTTTTTAATGTTAAGTAACTTAAGTAAGATTTAAAGCTTTGCATGTTGTGGGTTGGGTACTGATCAGGTTTGCAAGTAACAATCGATTTCCCTTGTATAGCATGGCAAAATACAACGCAAAATGTATCAGATGCAACTTAAAAAATCATCACTTGCTGCTCAATATTAGCATTCAGTGTGCCACAAACATGCTGTCTTTTGCGTTACCTAATCACAGGATGAAATCGTTCCATGAACAAACATGTAATAAAAGGTCTCTTTTGTGAGAAGTTTAGGTTCTGAGAACGTGGCGTGACCTGGCCGAGTGGTCAAGCGCACTGATCTCAAGCCCTAGCATTTCTGATCAGCAGAGTGTTGGTTCATGTCCCGGTCTTGACACTTGTGTCCTTCAGCAATACACTTAACCATTATTGCTTCGTCTTTCGGATGGGACAAAAAGCCGTAGGTCCCATGTGTTGTGTAATGCACGTAAAAGAACCTAGTACACTTATCGTAGAGAAGGGGTTTACCCAAGTATTTTCTGGGAAGGTTTGCTGCAGATTGCACCACAGCACCTTGTAAACCATTACACGTAAATAAATGGGTCTTATATTTCAAACATAGCTCCAAAAAATTTGCGCTTTGTGACACCCTCGAGTGTGATAAAGCACTACATAAGAACTGCATTATTTTCATTAACAGAAGAAGAGCCCAAGTTGAGATATACATCTAGTAGAGTCTCACTTTTTACAACAGTGTGCTGTGATTAATTTTCAAGATAAGTAACACTTCTCCCAAATAAGAGATGTTATACTCACATCGTTGTTACTCATAAACCTACTCAGTTCCGAGTAATTTTACCGTTACCAATGTTGTACCATTCCCTCAATAGCCGTTTGTGTTTCACCAATGCTAACGTGTTCATATATACAGCCATGTTGATGCAAGAACTGATTTTGTAAATTGAAACGAAGACCAGCATAAAAAAACTGTTGAACATTTTAAAGTTTTCTACAATCTTCAAACCGTCTTTAAGGACAGTAGACTGGTGGTAGTTCTGTCAATACATGTACACAGTCCACTCTTGTAGCAACACAGAACAATGTCATTTAACCTGAGCTAGAATATGTAACTATTTGTAGTATATTAATGTACATAAACTGTTATGCCCCATAATCAGTCTTCTAAACAACATCCGTTTTCTTTATATTAAACACGGTGCATGCGACAACCAAAATATCATTCAAAAAACTACATGCCATCATGTACAAGGTGTTACTCTGTTGCACAGAAAAACATAGCCAAAAAGAACACATTGAATACGTTTGACGTTAACTCACAAATTTTGTCTCAATATCTTCTCCCGTTTATCCCTTAAATATATCAAACAAGTTCTACCAACTGTCGACCATAGTTACCAAACACAATCAGTAACTAAAACCAGAAAATAAATACTTAGTACAAACGAAAATATTTTTCTTAGACAAAAAAAAAAAAATCAAAACCTACAAAAAACAAAAACCCCACTTCAACGGAATATCAAAAATTATACTCTTAGGATTGTTGATGAATAGATGCAATTATAGGAATACACAATAGATATCGGTTGCGATTATCTGAAATGTTTGAACTAAACCTAGCTCAATGAATCGTAGTTGTTTGATACTTTAAAGGTCAACTAATAGCAAGGTATTGTATGAGACATTGCTATCCACACGGCTCCTCTCAGCGTGACTTGAGATGTGGGCTGTTACTCTTAACCTTTGACCTTAAAGAGACCGGGAAACTATAGACAGTAATTGGAGAGATACTTTTGCTTCTTAATAGTAGACGGTTATATTTTAGGAGAAATGAATCTTACAAATGATTATCATTTCGGCTTCTATGTTAGAGTGACCAAACATTAACAATCTGAATGTTTTTGTTTTTTCCATTTACACAGTGTCTGGAATATACTCGATATACTCTGACTTGACTTATATTTTCTTTTTCTCTAAACAATTTGTGAAAATATACTTTAGAAGACTCGTTTTGTTATGATTATACATTCAACACCGCTCCTATACTGTCTTTTCAAAAGTTGAGCTAAAAACATATTCTTTTATAGCAAAGGAAAGATATTGACCGTAGCTAGAGCTTTATTTTACCGATATTCCTCATGGTCCTCAAACCTGGTGACATAAACAACGAGCAGCACACCTGGGTTTCATTTCATAAACTTGCTTAGCGCAGAAAATTCTTGCTTAGCACAAACCAGGCAACCAGCAATAATGCCATGTAATATGTGACCCGCTCTATCGAAATGAGGAATGTCTCGGAAATCACGTTTACGTGTAATTCGCCACACAAAAGTTGTTGACCTTCGAAAAATCATGAAAAACACTACAAAAACCGATTCCGGTGGTATTATGTTAAACAAAACTTGATCTTTCTTGTCGTGGTCTTACCTTTAATTGAAAAGATGAAGAAATCCACAACAAGTATGTTTTCTTGAGCGTGTTTGTACGCATAGCTACAATAGCTAGCTGTTGTTAAAAACGGTTATCTAAATAAACACGTCCTAAAAAATGGAAGTGGCCTTGTCTTGTAGAGTTCTTCATTGCCCGAATAAGCTACGGAAATAATAATGCTGGAAAGCCAGTGAGTTACTTGTTAACAAGGTATGCATAACTCAATTTTAAAAATTTCCGAGACAATCCACAATTCGATAGAGCAGGTCACATACATGATACTTGTGACTTGTACCCGGCTCATTGTTGCTTAGCTAGTTTTTCTCCTTAACAGCTTTATGAAATTTGGGCTCTGTGCTTTCTGTCATGGCATTGCTTACTGTTCGTCAAATTCAGCAAATACATTTTGGGGCAAATTAGTCCAGAGAGCTGCTTACCAAAAGGTCACCTGCCAAAATATCATGTCATGTTAACTTTTTGTGACTAAATTCCTCCTTTTTTTATATTTTTTTTTTAAGCAGAAATTTGTTGGTTAAGCAAAATTGTCAGCCTCAGTAGCTCTATGGTCATTTCTGAAAAACCACAGCTAAGGATTTGGCCTTTTTGACGTCCTGTACTGAAAGTGTATGTTTTCAAAATTACTGATGGAGCGCAAGACGGAGCCCAAGCCAGAGAGCCCAAGCCAGAGCCCAAGCCAGAGCCCAAGCCAGAGAGCCCAAGCCAGAGCCCAAAACAGAGCCCAAGCCGGAACCCAAGCCAGAGCCCAAAACAGAGCCCAAAACGGAACCCAAGCTAGAGCCCAAGCCAGAGCCCAAGCCAGAGCCCAAGCCAGAGCCCAAGCCGGAACACAAGCCGGAGCCCAAGCCGGAACACAAGCCAGAGCCCAAGCCGGAGCCCAAGCCAGAGCCCAAGCCAGAGCCCAAGCCAGAGCCCAAGCCAGAGCCCAAGCCAGAGCCCAAGCCAGAGCCCAAGCCAGAACCCAAGCCAGAGCCCAAGCCAGAGCCCAAGCCAGAGCCCAAGCCAGAGCCCAAGGCAGAGCACAAGACAGAGCCCAAGACAGATCCCAGGCCAGAGCCCAAGACAGAGAGCCCAAGACAGAGAGCCCAAGACAGAGAGCCCAAGCCAGAGCCCAGGCCAGAGCCCAAGCCACAGCCCAAGCCAGAGCCCCAGCCAGAGCCCAAACCAGAGCCCCAGCCAAAACCCAAGCCGAAGCCATGGTTTAAAAAATTAAAGTAAGCCCTATTCTTGTGCGAGTGTATTTCACACATTAGCAAAGGAATTTTGACCTAACATGCAAGACACAACCACAAATGATTCCCTGCTTACACAGCTACCATAGAAGGTTATCAGTAAAGTTATAAGCCAGTAAGTGTTAAGCACAGAGCACCAAACTAAGCAGCAATTTAAAATACTTGTCTATCCTCAGCAATAAAATGTCAGATTATTGCAGTTGTTATATAAGCAAGATGAACTGGTTAACTTTAATCCTTTTATCAATAATTGTTTCTAATTTCCAATTCTGCCATTTCTAGTAAATTTATCACCCATAGCTGGTTATTTTCCTCAAAATAAATTGTTCTTATTGATGCATGCAGGGGATGTGTTTTGTATGATTTCTCCGACACGTCCGAACGCCTTAGTTTCTTGAAATACCTGAACATCTTTCAACTCTATGTGAACAAGTCATCAGGAATCTAAGTGGACGAATCCATTTGAATTAAATCGGCATTTTACAAAATAAAGTGACTGAAATCTGGTCCCAAATCAAGAAAGATGTTAGATCAGGCGGACAACTTTTTAGCTGATCAGCTGATTTCTGCATTTTTATTTCTCAGCCGTCCCGTAAAATATTGGAAAACACAGTGTTACTGAGCCTGGTACTTTCCTCATTTTTCAGACAAACTGCAGTTGCATGCCAGTAGATTTTCTCTCTCTTTGTGTTCAGGCTGTGGAAAGTCTCCAGTTACCAGCAAATATTTAGGAATATACTACAAATGGTGTACAAAAAAATATCTTTTGAGGAAACAAACAAATGTACATCAAAAATTCAAAAAAATAAAAATAAAAATTAATCATATGATACTGCGGGGTGTTATGTTTTGGGAATAAACACAAAAGTGTTTGAAGGTGCAGAGTTGTTTTGGGGAGAAACACAAGCAAGCCTCTTGAATAGCAACAATCTCACAGCCTGAACGATCTGCACATAATGTCCAAGTTGACTTGGTTATAGAGCTCCCGTCCATTCAATAAATGAATGCTACAGAGAGAGTGAGAGTGAGAGTGAGAGGAGAGCAGGTACATGAAGAGGGATAGTTCTCTCGTACAATTCCATCCTTATTAAAATGTCTTGCTTATTGAAATAGAGGAGTTCACAACGCTCAAGAACTGGGGTTCACAAGTTGACTGTGTGCAAATAAATCCAACAGTGAAGGGATAATGAGATGCGAGGTGGCCTGGGTACATGTATGGCGGTCGTCATCGTGGGTTCTTGCATCCCATTTGGCTACCAATAATAGACTGACACATGAGAAATTACGTTTGTGTTTACGAGAGCAACATTCCTCAGCTGGAGACGGTGACAATCAGAGACTGAAGTCCAAACAAAGCAAATTTCCATCCTTAATTGTAGAACCTCGAAATCTATGAATCATCACATGGAAATATGACAACCTTTTTGGGGGTTTGTGGCACTCAAGCATTGCATCAAATATCGAGTGCACATGTAAATGTAACTATATCTCATGATTATGTTGTAATTTTTTTAGAGCAATTTACTTGATACACTGGCAGTTCAATTTACTTGATACACTGGCAGTTCAATTCGAGTCAATTACCTTAGAACCCTTAGAGATCTGTGACGAATATTTCTCCATATTAGAAGACACCAATGGGGTGATTTCATTCATAACCAGTTTATCTTGCTTATATAGTCGACGTGACATCTAAACCCATGTGTGCATAAATAGACTGTATGCTAAATGAGACAAACTAAAGATAGCATTAAATAGATTCCTGTTCCATCTCACTCCCTTCCAATGTCCCACCCTTCATTCTTTGTAATGAATCAGTTACTGTAATACTAATAAATACACAGGTTTCGTATCAAAAGGAAAAATCAAAGACGGCACAAAACATTCTACGTCCCAATCCTAAAGATGGACATGTTGCCATAGTAACGCTACCTGTACATGATGAATAAATTCTGACGAGGTTGGCTTCCGGTTGAAGAGAGGAAAAAAAAGAAGAGAGACTCGGACGTATCAATCAAAAAATGATCTGATTAGCTCCGCCTCCAAAGGGGGGCCCTCCACTATGCTAATCCAACTGGTAGATCAAACAAAGTTACTGTAATCAATAGCAAGACTAATTGTCCAATGAAAAGGCTTGTTACAGAAGCTGTGGTTGAGCCGGCTGAGCCCGATAAAGGGTCTATAGAATTGGTCAGTTCTGGTGTGCACTCTGTGCCATTTGTATTAGTACATTTATAACATGGAGGTTCGCAGGCATATGAAGAATTCTCATCCAGGTCCCGATGCTCTGCAAGGAGAGACAACAAAAACAAAAACTCATTTAGGAAGGTCATACAGATGTCATAAGGTCATACAGGTATAAAAGGTCATGATATATTTGTAAAACTGTCATACAGATGTAAAATGTTGTTAAGTATAAAAGGTCATTATGTAGGTGTTAAAGGTCATGCAGAAGCAATAGGTAACTGGTCATACAAGGTATAAAAGGTCAGAGTGTAAAAGGTCACACAGTGTAAAAGGTCACACAGTGTAAAAGGTCACACAGTGTAAAAGGTCACACAGTGTAAAAGGTCATACAGTGTAATAAGTCATACAATGTGTAAAGGTCATACAGAAGCAAAAGGTCACACAATATTCAAAAGGTCGTACAGCAACATGTCATACAGGTGTAAAGGGTCATAGGCCTACAGGTGTATACGTTCATACAGGTGTAAAAGGTCATAGGCCTACAGGTGTAAAAGTTCATACAGGTGTAAAAGGTCATAGGCCTACAGGTGTAAAAGGTCATACAATGAAAAATGTCATAAAAGGTCACACAGAGTGTAAATGGTCTAACTGTGTAAGTGAATGGACATAATAAGGGATTAAAGGCTATAGGCATACATGTAAATAAATAAAGATGGTAAAGTACACAATGTATATTAAACAGAGAAAAATAAGCAGTACAAAAACCATCTCTTATCTTAGGCCTAAATAAAGAATTCTTAAAGAGGCTTGATTACTCTGCATTGACAAATAATAACCATTGTCATTGATTGACTTTGGTTGGATTTGACATTTTTTTTGGTCTAAATTTGTACTCCTTTCTGTACAAAGCAAATTTTAAAAGACATCAAAATGAAACAAAAAATCAAATGACATCAAAGTCATCTTTAAACACTTGAATATTCATTCACTTGAATATTCATTCATTTAAATAAAAAAGAATAGCCCAAATATGCATGTCCCAATGCGCATGATCAGCGTGCAAAAGATAATGGGTGAAAACCGAGTCCAAGCAACATCGGCAACCATCACAGCGTTTGCTGATTTTGAAGTAATGCGGTGCACAACTATAAAACCTGGCATAGTAACATGTAAACCACTTGCATCTTGGCAGCTTGATTTATTTTTTAACAGTACTCGGTTTCCCAAGATGCATTGCGGTATACCTTTTTAAATGGCACTTGTGCATACCGGCTATTCATACAAAAATTCACAAAAGAATTGTTGTTATTCAATGAAACAATTAACCCAAATTCTGCTCCACCACACAGAATAACCACTGTTTCACAACATGAGAATATCAAGGTATTACTGGCAACATGTTAATCATAAAATGCACATTTCATAAGTAGAAAAATCCACATCGCATCAAATCACAGAAAAGTAAACAAATGATAATCATTCTTGAAAACATGACAATTGTGATCAAAAGGATGGAATCAAATACAAAAATGACAGGATTAAAATCTCACATTTACAATTTGATCACAGGCCGTCAAAGATCAACATCAATAATTTTCACTTCTAAAATTCATTGTCAATCATACTCATTTGTTTGCAAAAAATATTTGGTTCATATAAATAAACATGTCAAAGAAAACATCCAGAAGTGCGAAAGGGAATTACAGAAAAGGTCATCAAAAAGTAGAAAGATGACCTTTGAATTTTGATATCGTGTTTGAAACGGGGCAGGTTGTAAGAGGCAGGGAGGCAGAATACAGGTAGTGAATTTTGTCAACAAAAAGCAAACTTAGTTTAACCTTTCATGCACAAGATCTAAATTCCCCCCCCCCCCCTATAATTCTGCTCATAAAAAATATGTAAGAGTCTTTCTTGCTAAATTGCTCTCGTGTGAAAGGGGCTTTTGTAACATAAGGTGTAGCCCTGATTTTGGACCACAAACCAACAACAAAAAATTTAAAAAATAGGTACTTTTCAAAATGTGTTTATTTCTTAATCAAACAAACAATAAAAAATATACAAAAATGCAAACTTACGTGGACAGAAATAGGCCTGTGTTCCACAGTACTGGATGGCTGGTAGCAAAAAGGGACATTTTCTTGAGGTTTGATAACAAAATGCTAAGCATGGCTTGACGAGTACACCTTTGGCATTATAGAAGTCAAAGGTTATCCCACACAACCAGTTTTTGTAAACTTCCTGGAAACGGACAAAAAACAAAGAAGAATCATCAGTTTCTGACAACACAAATTAATAAATTGCTGGAAAAGAGACTACAAGCAGTGGTCCTGGTACAGCCAAAACCTAACCAGTTCAGCTAGTCTTTGTAATCAACCTGAATTTTGGGGGAAACACAGAAAAGAATCACTAGAAAAGATGATAACTACTGGTTAAGTTTGAGATGGTGAAGTCAAAGGTTCAACTAGACAAGCCTTGTATGAAGCCTAGAAAAGAGAAAGAACAGAAAACTGCCAGTTTTTGATACAGTTGATTCAAAGGTAGTAAGCCTGGTTAAGAAGCCTAACCAATACTGCTAGTCTTTGTAAACAACCTGATTGTGGGTAAAAACACAGAAACAACCATTAGAAAACATGATAACAACTGGTTAAGAGCCTAGAAGAGATGGTGAGGTCAAAGGTTCAACTGCAGGACTGGTCTTGTAAGCAGCCTAGAAAAAGAGAAAAGAGACAACCACAAGTTTCTGATACAGTAGTTTCAAAGGCGGCAAACCAGGGCCCAATTTCATAAACATGTTAAGCAGAAAATACTGCCAAGATAATCTCTTTTATTTGCTAAGCAAACAAATTTAGTGGGGCACCAGCCGTAACAATGCAAACTTCATGGAATTTTGGCTGGTAAGCTGTTTCTTCTCAGCAAGATTTTTCTGTGCTTAGCAAGTTTTTGTGCTTACAGGCTTTATGAAATTGGGCCCTTCTGGTTGAAAAAAAAAATCATGAAGTTAACCTGAGTGACAAGTCTCCATAAACTGATTGGAAGAGATAAAATAACAGTGGATAACTGGTGGTAAGCTATTACAGCAAAGTAGTTTTATTGTTGTGCTAAGCAAACTTGTGTGTAGAAAATTGGCCCAATTGGTGGGAGTAACCCAAGAAGGAATGATAATAATATCATAGTTCATTACCAAAGATTACAGTCCGTTAAAACAACATCAATACAAGTGACGGTCAAGAGATGCTTTCCCAGTCGCTATGAAACTGACGATGGAAATAATCCAAGTCATTTTGCATTAGCGTCAGCATGCTGGGAACCAATTATGAACACAAAACGCCAAGTGGCCCAAACTACAACTGATTACGGATGCTTATTCTAGGCATTCATTGCCAGCTCCATGGGATCATGACTAGATCAACGTATCTTCTTCAAGGTAAGGTGCACCACCGTGGAGCGAATCCAGACAGAGACTACATCATCTCACTGTCTCTCCTCCTCCTCTACAGCCTCTCGGATGAGAACAAGGCGAGGGAAAAAATGCCGATGTGTAACTTCATCTCAGGGGAAAGACTGGGCCAGCCGAGTGCATAACATCAAGACTTGCCCACTAAAATATTCTTTTTAAAAAAATGGCCAAACCGGCATGTGGAAAGCGTGCTACCATAATAAAACTGACGACTTCCCCTTAATGATCTCGAGCGTACAAATATACGCTTCTTATTTTACAGCATGTTCAATGACATGTGCTATATACACCAATCCGACGAAAAAAAAATGGTAGTTCCCTCTATTGACAAAATTTAACAACTGCGGTGTCGCAAGCCGGAAGTCGATATCGTCATGGGCGGTAGGTCAAGGCACCAGACATTTATTTTCAGGTGACCGACCATAGCGTCAGCTGACACATTTGTTTTGCTTGTCTTCTGATCAAGCAAAATGGACAGAACGTGTAAAACAAAAAATGCTTACGGCTTGCGACACCGCAGTTGTTAAATTTTGTCAGTAGAGGGCGCTACCAATTTGTTTTCGTTGGATTGGTGTATACAGTCAAGTTTCCCAAATCTTAACATCTTTCAGAATTTTTGAATTTACAAACTCTTACAAGTAGTTACTTTTAGAAAGCCCCTCAAAAAAGAAATTGACAAAAAGAAAATCTACTCTTTGGAATATAATTCCCAAAGGCGAAGAAGTTACTTTGTTAATTACAGAGTACAAGAATACAGTTGATGAATCCGGTATCAGTCGTCCCTATTCTACGATGTTAAAAAGTATCAGTGGGACCGGGAAAACCAGTAAATAATATAGCATTCAAAACCTTCTTCTTCTTCTTGTTGTTGATGCTGTTGTTGTTGAAGTCTCCCGAATTCCGAATAATCTACAGTAGAATAAATAATCCAGAGGTCGCAGGTTCAAATCCCGCTCTAGTAAATTGGTCTTTGCTCAACCCAACAATTCCATTCAAATCAAAGTGTAAATTTCATGCCTCTGCTCTCCGCTACAGCAGAAAATCAAATGGTCTTGAAACATGTTTTTAAAACCATATTTAATTAACTACAATAGTTATCACTATGAATCATAACAATTATGGATGATAAAACTTAAAGCATACTCTCTGAAATCAACTTTCCCCACGCTTCCCGGCCCCTACTCCGCCTTTCCAACACATTAACCTCACAGCCTTCATCAACATTTCTTAAATAACAATTCTCCTCAGAAACTATGAAATTTAACTTAACGCGAAAAAAGCAGCTTTGTATTAATCAAGTGCTTGTCTGACTCATTATTTCCACAGAAACATGAATCAGCAAAGATAAGGTCGAGATCATTTGCGAAGTACAATCATGATGAAGTACCCAGATGTATCCATTAAACTATTGCATCAGTGAAAACAACAAAAAAAGCAATGCAGTTCGAACGACGTATCTCGTACAAGAGACACTCTGTGTTAAAATGCTCTTGACGCATTTAGTTTTTTTTTACACTCCGGGCTCGGCGCGTTTAACTCTGTCTGCAACTGGGATAGTTAAATGAGTAGCGGGATTGGTTAATTGTGCAGTTTGAAATAACGTCTTGCAAAGGTTACAGATATGAGAGTTGATGGATGATGAAAATGGCTTGCAGCCCCCCACCCCCCCCCCCTTATTTAAGACACTGAACTTCCCTTGTTTTAAGGTTTACAGACTCAGCGCATCACCAGAAATACAACACATTGTTTGGACACATTGTTGACTATTTCTTTCTCCCTTTGGTGATTGCATTACTTCTTTCAAGAAAATGTTAATGCACAAAGGATTTTTTTGAGAAAATCCTGAAAATATTCGCTCGGATTTTTCGGCGATATCTCAAAACCGCGACCACCATTTTGGGAGTCAATGGTTATCGTGTAAATGTTGTGTTGACTAAATTTTGCACTACACTGTATAACACACATTGACTTCCAAAATGGCGCAACCAAGATTACCGTGTTGACAACGTCAAGTGAATCACTCCGCAATAATGCTCAAAATACCCGGCTGTCAAACAAACATTCCACCAGTGACCACTTATGCAATAACCGCATCATCAACGCTCAAAACTGTGCACTGGTACATGTAGTAATAGTATAGTAACATGAGTAGACATAAAACCCCTATGTACGCGCACGTATGTTTGTGAAATTTGACACGTTTGTCTGAGATCCGAGTACTTAGCTTATATTCTTAGAATTAGTTATTGGCTCAATAGTCCGAAGACTAAATTAGTCAAGTTAACAAAGATAAAAAGTACACCTCAGTCTAAAGGCTTGACATGCATGTAGCATGAGACAATGCAATCACACAGTTTTTTAAAATCAAGGCTTCATCTTCGTTTCTGATTGAATTTCTTCAGCCATGTGCCTTTGATGTATGGCTACAAAATGCAGGACTATAGAATTACACGAAGGCCCTGGCCTGTGTTGCCCCTGGACTAGCTTGGCCTTGGTGTCCCTTCAAAAGTTGCCCATAGACTTCAAGATTGTCCGTTGCGTGCCTGCCCTTTGCAAAATGAAAATGGCCTTGCCCTATCAAAAATAAAATTCCAGCCTGAAATGGCTCAAGCCTCAACTCAAGCCATTCATTCTGAAATGATCCTATAAAACATATTGCATACATGTATATTAAACAAAATATATGAGCCTGAGGTTATTGTATTAATAATCTGCATATATGCACACTGTACATGTACCTGCTGATGGTTCATCATACTATAATATAGCTGAGCCAAAGGCCAAAATTACTGCATGAAGGCTAGAAGATTGAGTCTTCAGGACTACCCATCATCCATCTTACTTTAGTAGTGCTCTGACCTGAGCCAAATTTTATGGCTCTGCTTACCGCCAAATTCTGCGCTTACGATCACCATTCATGATTCTCCACGTACTGTGCAAGTGCCAAATTTCTGCGCTAGCTGTAAAGCATAGAATGCCTAGTAACGTGAAGTACACAAGCACACAAGCGCACAAGCAAAAATTCCCTGCTAACCCGTGAAATACGCTTGACCTAAGCGTGGAATTCCTTGCTTCCGTACGTGCCGATTCTTGCTTACAGTAAACAGAGCCATGAAATTGGGCCCTGGGCTTAAACACAAAAAGTAACTAAGCACAATAAAATTATGCTTAGCAAAATAAGGTTACCAGCCAAAACACCATGTCACATGTACTACATGTATATGTGACTGGTATCCTTTTGCTTAGCAGAAAATCATTGAGCAAAAGTTTCTGCTAAAGCAGCTCAAGGAAACTGGGCCAAACAGTTGGATATCACACACGATGCAGCACAGTTTTTGCAAGTTGAAACTTGACTTCTACACGATACTCCATAGATTTTGATCATGCTGGAATAATCTTTGTCTTGTTTCCAATGCTAAATACATTAATGATTCTCAAGGATCCAAGATAGGAACCTGACTATTTCTCCTTCTAGCCTCAGTTTGAGATACATTGGTTTGAATGACAGAAAAATAAGATGGCAGAAACATTTCGACCGAATGACTATTTATTTTATGGTGGCAACTTCATAGAGCTGCTTAAAAAGGCAGATTTTTGTGCTTACTGTTCGATTTCTATTTCATAGGGCTGCCTAAACCGTAAGCACAGTCAAAGGTTTGCTAACCTTCCGGTAAGCAAACAAACAACGTAGTAATGCAAATTTATGGTGAACGTGCAAGCTGGCTGACTTATTTTCTTGGTAACCTGTGGTACAATGTATATTTTTTCGTTTGTGCTTAAGCAAATTTTTCTGCTACAGTTAGCACAAAAATTTGCGTTAATACCATTAAGAAGTGCTACTAAATTGGAACCTGTTGACAAGTATGTCTAACTCTTTTAGAAAATCCACTCCCCGTTCATAACATTCTTGATGCTTCTTTTTGTCACCAGAGTGCCTCTTTAATATCGTAGCCGGTTACATGTGTATAAGAGCGCTGTTCTTGCATCACCAGGAGTGCTGAGTACAAGAATCGTTGATGACCTATATGTATATGCCACATAGCCTGGAAGCGCAGAGCTTTCCTTCATCACACAACATAAACCAATGGATCCTGAATGGTTTTTGTATGTAAAACGAATTCCCTGTAGGCTACATGGCTCACTACTCCTATGGATTTCTATAAGAAGGGCAGAAAGGGTCCTAAATATAGAAGAAAACAAGACTGCATACATGGCTGCATCGGAGGTAAAAAAAATGTTAAATGATACAGAGCTTGTATCCAACTGATTACGGGCTTATTTATTAGATCTACTGTACATAAAGCCAGTCACAATTCACTTTCTTGCGACGGTTCAATTGATTCCAAATTCGTAAATTGATTACTCGGTGATAAAATACACACTGATTGTTTGGGGACTTTAAAGCAAACAATAGATTACCGAGTACTGTTTAAGCGTTTTTTTCTTTTTCTTCTTACGCTAATTGAGTGGTTAACATGCTCCTATCGTACTGAGTTAATGTTCAAAGCCAACATCCTCCTTTAAGCAGGTTTGTCTGCACAATGTCAACTCTTAAACCAAGGGGCCAATTTCATAGAGCTGCTTAAGCACAAAATTTGCTTAAGCACGAAAAAAGCTTGCTTATTATACTCGTGTTATTGGCCAAAACTCCATGCGATGTACATTGCTCGTGACTTGTATTTAGCTGTTGTTTAGTTAGCATAACAATCGAGTGGAGTATTGGCCGGTAATCTGGTTTTACTAAGCAAGGTTTTTTTGGTGCTTAAGCAAATTTTGTGCTTAAGCAGAGCCATGAAATTGGGCCCAGGGCTTCAGCAGACAATAGATAGGTTGCAGTATGACGTAAGTCGGCCATCTTTACGGGCAATTTGGAACACACATTCATGCGTTACGCGTGAGAACGGCGTGCAGCACGCGCACATTTCACAAAACTCATTGCATGATTGGTTAGTGAATGATGCGGCTGCGTTAATAATTTGAGCGCTTGACGCGCCTGCAAGCCAAAATGCGATTTGCCCGTAAAGATGGCGTCTACTGGGAACTATCCATAGTGCTTAATAATTTTCTTCTCAGCAATAAGAAGCAGGATACCGGTTACAAATGGTACACGTGACCATAGCTCCATGATGTGACATGATGTTTCGGCCGATAACCTTACTCTGGAAAGCAAAATTGTTTTGAGCTTAGCATCTTTTTGTGCTGAAGCAGCTCTATAAAATGTGGGGGTTGTTAAGCACAGAAAAAAACTTGCTCAGCAGATACAAGTTACCAGCCACAATACCATGTACATGTAATGTATCACTGTTATTGACTGGTTCCCTGCGAATCTGTACTTAATAGCAAAAGAAAATCGCCAAGCGGCTTTAACAAATTGGGTAGTGGTCTAGTTGACGACCTGTTTCTGTGAAGGATCACTTTGTGCTTAGCCACTGCAAATATTGCTATCAGTCACAAACATCTAACCACATTTGCTGCTTTCATTCTAAACATGCTTGATTTAATGCACACACAGAAATTGAAATCTAACTGTAATGAAAAATATATATAAATACATATTCATAAAAATGTTAATTATGCTAATGGGATTCTGTAGACACATAAATCTTGGGTCTATTTGTGGCTGGTTGACACTATAGAAGGAAGAGTTGATTAGAAAGGGAATAAATAATGATACAAAGTCATGAAAACAAGTCCCGGATATGTCATTTAGAAGATTTCAATTTTAATAACACTCTGTTACATTGATTACAGGCGATTCCTTGGTGTGTACCAAAACCTTGTAAATGTTGTCAATTGTTTGGACATTTGCCAAAAACTCTATCCTTCCAGCTACATAGTATGTGGTAAAAAAAGTCTCTGCAAACACTAGGTAATTAAAATGTTGCTGTTTAATATACAGAATTGGTATAGATAGGTTGCAATATGACGTAAGTCGGCCATCTTTACAGGCAATTTGGAACACACAGTCGTGCGTTACGCGTGAGAACGGCGTGCAGCACGCGCACATTTCACCAAACTCATTGCATGATTGGTTAGTGAATGACGCGGCTGCGTTAATAATTTGAGCGCTTGACGCGCCTGCAAGCCAAAATGCGATTTGCCCGTAAAGATGGCGTCTACTGGGAACTATCTATAAGGATAAAAAAATACCATTGTCTAGTTTTAGTCTGAAAGCTTACTGATTACAAAGCTCATACATACGTACTAGAACCATTTTTTTCAGAGATATATTTTCCTCTGAAATGAAGACATATTTGAGAAAACTATATCTGAAAACCTAAAAGAAACACACCAGCTGATTTCGGACAATGTATAAACATGCTGAAAATAGTATGGTTTTTCACTATTTTCTCCTGACTCACACAACAGATCAAGCCTAACCCAAAATATTCACAGGTTTGTTATTTCATGTCTACGGGTTGATCACACAAAACATAAACACTGTCTGCGACTATTTTGTCAGCTCTACCAATCCTGTATAATACATTTAAAGGGAAAGTTTGAATAATATTTGCTTATTTGATGTTAACTTTTTAGAAACCCCTTACGCGGATTTGTGATGGTCAAACGGGTTTTAAATTGACCCGTGTCGCAGTTTAAAGAGGATGCTGACGCCTCAACAACCATAGACTGCAATGAAAAGGGTTCGCTTTGCAATTACAGCATCTGGCGATTATAACCGCGCATCCAAAACAAGCGTTTACATTAGTTTTATGGGCGAGCACAAAATTCTTAATTTTTTGCAATAATTGGAAGCTGAGGTCAAGTTTAAATCTCAAGGGTTTTCTTCATTATATTGTTGAATTGGTTTTACTTTCATATTTTGTAATCACTTAGTATTACATTCCCAACAACATGTATATTTTTCTAGGTCATAACCTACATTAAACTAAAATAATTGACGAAACAAAATCTCGCCAACGTAAAACTCCATATGGTTGGGACCACTATGGTACCGGAAGTTCGAATGCGCGCGAGACTTGCACAGTCTATAGAAATTAAAAACTGCCTCATATACATGTAGGTGCCCTTGCTTTACAGAGGGAAAAAAGTTTTGGAATCCTTGCCCTTTCACAAACGAAGGCCTGTTCGTGTCACCGCAGTTCATGTAGCCATAAAGCGTGTGATATTCACCTCTAGGTACTCCAGCATTGGGAGCGGGAAAAAATAATAATAATAGTAACAACGATCGAGATGGGTTTAAACAAGCGACAAGATACTCCATCTGCTACAGTAGTCATTTTAGGCAAACTTGACAAGAACAAAAATGTAAATATCCATTTACTTCAGATTGCAAAAATTGTTAAATTAAAATAGACAATATTTTTTTTAAATTCCTTGTGATAAAGTCACCTCTTTCAGTCCAGAAATAATTTATTCGTAACACTACATCAGGCGGGAATAAGAGCTATTCTTCCAAGGGAAATTCCGCAAATTACATGATTTTTTTTTTTTAAAGACTTAACGACAGTACAAAAAGGTTATCTATTAACAATCAGCGTGTCAAGCTAAGCCTACAATGTAACGTCAGGTCTGATGCTGCATCCTTGAAAGGGTGAGGGCACCAAGGCGTTTTCTCCTGTGCATAGGGCACCTCTACATGTATGAGCAAATTGTTAGTTTCTATTGGAACGTTTCAAGGGGCACCAAGGCAATGACCAGGGGCCGATTTCACTAACGCGTTTTGATCATCGCAAACGCCGAAACTGATCGCTAAATCCAAAAACCATCGCAACTTAGCGATGGATTTTGAATAACGATTTCACTAAATCTTTGCGACGAACTTACTCATCGCAAAACAATTATTAGCGATGAGCAACTTGCGATGACTCGTTAGTGTCCGCAAAGTATAAGTTCATCGCAAATTTATGATAAATTGCGCCGTTTTGTGCCTAGATGTTATTATTGGTGTACGTCTTGACGGTAGTTTGTCCGTGAATTAAAGAGTAAAATTACGTTATTTTCATTCCCAGTCTTTTACTGGGAGACTCGGGAAACCCTTAATCTCTTAACGAGAGAGCTTAAAATCGGTAAAAAGGAGATCTCCATCTATTGGGTTCAATTATTTTAGCCAGCATTTTGGCCTAACATTAATGTAGGCCTATTGATATTGCATCAAGAATTCAGCCTTTCCAATTTAATATCATGTACCAATTTTCGGTGACAACACTTTTGACGTTATCTATACATGATTTAACCAGTTTTGTCAAATGTTCATAAATCTCTACGTTACATTATTATTATTTACAAAATGTTATAAAATTAATTATATTAATACTAATTAGGCCTACAAATGAAACAAGTTGAATATGATTTCATGTGAACCTTTTTAAATGAATGCTTAAACATTAATATAGTCCACCTGTTGTTATTTTTGATGCACCAGCATGAAAATTATTTACATTTAAACTGCAATTTATGCATTTCGTTTTTAATCGAACCGCGGCAACAACATTTTGACATTAAGACGTCCACCATGCGAGGACCGACGATTTTTTGGCGGGCTATGTCAAAGGTCACTACATTTAGCCTCGTACAAAACATTTATTTTCCTTTTAATATCATCGCAACTGCGATGACTTTAGTGAAACGCAAAATCATCGGCGTCGCAAGTGCGATGGATTTGCGGTTTGCGATCTCATCGCAAGTGCGATAGCGATGATCGCAAATGGGAACTTTAGTGAAATGGGCCCCAGGAGCATGGCATGGAGGTAATTGCCTCTGAGAAGCATCAGGGCTGTACTGTAACAGCCACGCGATTGCTTAATATCTCATATAATACATGTAATCTGAACAAAACACAGAAGTCACGGGGGGCCATGGCCTTCATTGCCCCTGTCTTGGCATTGTTGCCCATTCAACAGTTTCCCCTAGACCTTAAGATTTTACAATGTGCCCTTCGCAAAGTGAAAATGGCCTTACCCTCTCAAAGATGGAAAAACCCAGCATTTCTTAGATATGACGGAAGAAATATTTGCTTTGCTCAGAGTAATTCACTTTGCAAAAATGTTTGAAAACGAGTGCAGGCTCACTTTTATGATTAATTTATTTTAGATTGTTGAATAAAACGGCCGTAAAAACCAAGTCACAGTTGACGCACTGTGAGTGTGCAGGTATGTTAACGTGTTATGTTACCGCGGCGGGGAAAACAAAAGGCTTCATAAAATACCTCAGAAACTATAACACAGCATCTTAGCATCAAGCGGGGGGGGGGGGGGGGGGGGGAATTGCTAAGCTACAACGTATTAGCAGGGATGAGATTGTCTGAAACTGAAACATTTGATAACAATTTCCTCTTGTTGTGGAAATAAAGCTCCCTGAACGTACGTTATGTAAGAGGCTTACAGACTATCCACTTGATTACAAATATATATCTGAAGGTCTAAGCCCTTTTTCATCGAGCTGCTTATAAGCACACAATTTTGCTCTAAGATTTTCTGCTAAGCAGAAACAAGCAGGATACCAGTCACAGTTGGTACATGTGGTATGGTATTTTGGCTGCTAACCTTATTCTTGTAAGCAAAACTGTTTCTGGCTTGGCGACTTGTGGTCATAACAAGGGCCAAGTCAATTTCACCTCTGCGATGACAAGTTTGCCACTTTTAAGAAAAACTGAAGGCACAGGGAGATCAGTGAAAAATCCTGAAACCAGGTTTTAAAAAATCTTGATTTATAACTTGCACAAGGATCCCGAAAGGTGAAAACACCCAAAACAAACCATTTTTTTTTAAAAGCAACAGGCTGACCGCAGGGCTTGTAGCTCAAAATGTTTACAGGACCATCAATTTATTGTTTACAATCTTAGACCAAAATCCAACTGAGAAAGAACTTCTAAGTTTAAACTGTTTAAATATTTGAACAAGCACAAGATAAGATTTGATTTGTATGATGTGTGAGTACATTTTGATGCTCAACAGAGTTGAATGATATCAGACTCAAAGTCAACATTTAAACATCATTTTATGTGAGGCATCATTGACATTATTCAATTGAACAAACACAAGACGGCCAGACTTGGCTGGTTGCAAGTTTACTGCCCTAATTTAACCCTAAAATTACTAGCCTCCAGCGTACGGTCCAGTGAGCAGGCCTGGAACTACACAAGAGGCCAAGGCCTCTATTGCCCTTGGTCTTGCCCCCCCCCCCTTCAAAAGTTCCCCATAGACTCTAAGATTTACCAATTGAAGTGCCCTTAAATTAATAAAATGCTAAATAAAATGCAAAATAAAAAATGCTCTCGCCCTCTCAAAGATGAGATAACAACAGGCCAATCTGAGTTAATGTTGGGTTCTTTTATTATACAATTATCTGAAAATTCAAGGTTGTTTTAAAAACTAAATACGGTCGTATTTTTCAAAGGCAGAGAAGAGCTAGACGGAAAACGAGTAGACAAACAATTTATTTTTTTTTTTAAATTGTACAATCACAAGAGGCGTTTGGTTGAGGCTCAAAAACCTAATAACTTAATTACAGACACACAACAAAAAAATCATTTGAAATGTTACAGAAGTTGATTAGGTTTTTCTGACGGGACACATCTATTAGGCACGCACTACTGTGCCTGATAGATATCATCCCAACAGAAGGCCAGGCAATATCACATGCGTCCAACCATGACATAATTAGACATGGTCATAGACAGACTCTCAATTTAAGTACAAAAGCATGGCATATCAATACAGATGGTGCTAACATAGGTTGCAATCAGTTTTACCTGCAGCGAAACCATGTGGTAATATGTACACTGCCTCGGACTAGGCGCTGCGGATCAATTTGTGTGGGCTCACTGGGGTAACGTGATCTGTGTGTGGGCTAAATGGGTAAACTATACCCGTATGTAAAGCTGCACTGGGTGTAATAGTTCACGACTGGGTAAACTGGGTGTAATCGGCACCCGTGTGAATTGATCTCTCTATTTGAGTCAAATGTAGGGTGATCTGGATGGCCTATGGTGCTTAGAGACTGGGTATACATGCAGTTCATGTGTTCATGTACACTTGTAGGTTCAATCAACAATTGATTGTAAAGGCCTACAAAGTGGGAAGTATGAGCCTGGCTGTCTGGGTATAATGGGTGAAATGAACCTGTCTGTCTGGGCTTAGAGGTATGGTCTGGGGAAACTGATCCTGTCTGGGCAAACTGGGTGGAATCATCCTCTTCATTGACAATACATGCTGTTGGGTTTAAGTACACTAGGTTCAAGTGTCCATTGAATTTTCCCAATTGAGTGAAATTAACCTAGGTGAACTAGGTGAACTAGGTGAAATTTGGGTGAACTACATGTGTCAGGTGATATGATACAGTCTGGGTGAACTAGGTAAAAATGATACTGTCTGGGTGAACAACATGTAGGTGAAATGATACTTTCTGGGTGAACTAGGTGAAATCAGGGTGAACTACATGTAGGTGAAATGACAGTCTGGGTGAACTAGGTGAAATATGGGTGAACTAGGTGAAATATGGGTGAACTAGGTGAAATCTGGGTGAACTTGGTGAAATGACACAGTCTGGGTGAACTACATGTAGGTGAAAAGAAGTAGTCTGTGTGAACTACTGTAGGTGAAATGATGTTGTTTGGGTTAACTGGGTGGAATGAACTAGTAAGGGTAAATTAGGTGGAATGATCCTGTCTAGCTAAACTGGGTAACATAAATTGTAATCCCTTGATCAAGTCTGTTTGGGTTTGCTGATAAATAACATTGATCCAAGTGGGTGGAATGATCCTGTTTGGTTTCACTGGGTGGAATAATCCTGTAAGGTTGAAGTGGCCAAACCTAATCATTTGTTTACATGAAGGTATTAAAGGGACCCGTTGCCTTGGACTGGGCGCTTTGGGGCTTATAAAAAGCATTTGTTATGAAATGAATATGGTTGGAAAGATAATTTAAAAGTAGAATATAATGATTCACACAAATATACCCTGATTTTCCTTTTACTTTGTCAACTAATATGGTCTGCCATTTTTTACTAAAACAAAAATACGAAATACTCTTACTTTTGTTTAGTATAAACTGGTTGGTTGTCATCATTAATAATAATACACAGTAATTTTAGCGCTTTATCACACCCCGGGACATCTAAAAGTGCTCATTATTTTGTCTACAAGTTTTATGTGGAGCTATGTTTGAAATATAAGACCCATCTTTACATAGCATCGTGTAATGGTTTATAAGGTGCTGTGGCGCAATCTGCAGCCAACCATACCAGAAAACACTGGGGCAAACCTCTTCTCTTAACGATGTGTACTGGGTTCTTTTTTTGCAAAAAATAAGTTAGTGACCCTAGCAGAGTCTTTCTCAAAGGCTAAATAACAACACACAACACACATACAAGCAGACAAGAGTTGCAAGAGTAGTCAAGTGGAAATACATGAATAGAGAGAGTGGAGGGAGAAAAGCAGAAAGCATTCAGAGAAGGCAGGGGGTAAGCAGGGATTATGAAGACAAAGGGGGGGGGGGGTTATGAAGGGAAGGGGATAGCTTGACCACAAGAAGTTAGCTTGACCACAAGAAGTTGGGAACACAAAGGACAAAATGGAAGGTTAGAAGAGAGGTAAATAATTAGTTAATACAATGAAGGGCAGACTAATAAAGTGGATATTCAAACCATGGGGCTGAGTGGTCTTTATGCGCCTTATCCAAAGTTTTTCCCTACTCAGAAGGACAGTCTCTCTGCAGTTACCTAGTGCCTCAATGCCCTGTAAATTCATTTTTTTAACATGCATTTTTTACACAACACAAGAGACCAATGGCTTCACATCCCATCTGAAGGATGAAGCAATAATGGTTTTCAAAGTGTCTTGCTACATGTACCTCACGGACACAAGTATCAAGACTGGGACTCGAACCCACACTCTGCTGGTCAGAAACACCAGAGCCTCAGTCCAGAGCACTTGACCGATCAGCTGCGACACGCCAATGAAATTATCATTGTCACTAACATTATCAATGAAATTTTCAATTAAAAAAATCAAACTGGGTGGAATGATCCTGTTTGGGTTAACTGGATGGAATGGATTTTTTATTTATTTCTTTTTGGGGGGGGGGGGGGCACAGTGACACTGTCTGGGTAAACTGGGTAAACTAAATCTTTGTTTTGATATTAAAAAGAATAAAATAAGGGGCATTATTCCTTAGTTTAAGTGGGTTTCTTGATCACTGGTATTATCAAACAGGGCTCACCCTCAACACTACTAACCAATAAGAACTGGTTATTATTACTAGCCTGGGTGCATCGTCTAGTAAAAACTGCCACGGGCTAATAACATTAACACCCTTTCTCAACTTGCCCTGTGGGCTTCTAAAAACTGCACAACCTACTTGTTAAAATAGTGCTGAATATTTTCACATATGTGCATATTTAAAATTTTAAATGTGTTACATTATTTATTAGTGTGTGAATGTAACTTTATTGGACTATTAAAGTGGTTGTGATTGCCACCATTAATACATCAGAAAGTTACATTTATGACAATACAAGTTTAAAATCTGGGCTACTAAAACTTCCCAGGGGCACTGTTTAATAGCCCAGTGGGTTCCTTTTACAACAACAAAAGCTTAAGGGGCAAGCTCTGTCAAACCATATGGAATGGTCCTTACTGGGTGGGCTTTGGGGATCCTTCACTCAATTTGAAGTTTGGTTTAGAAAAATGAAACAATAATATTTGCGTTTCTTGCCGTCACCCACTCTTTAGTATAACAAACAGTACGTTAGCATTGTCCACCTCTGATAACCTCTTGCCTTGTATACAGGCTCCTCTGACTCGCTGTTTAAACACAATACCTTCCAATCCCGCTGAGATTAAACAATAAAAACTCTTTATTTAATGTCAGAGAAAATGAGTAACGTCCAGTCACTGGTTACTGCCACTACCGGTCACTTCACTGGCTCAATTTACTTCACAAACAGCCCTTCTCTTCCTCTCAGCACACACAGACACAGGACAAAATCACGCTCCTTTAGTCTGTACACGGATGCCCCACAACACCGCAGCAGTCTGTCCACAGACCCCTCCATCTCATTGACGTCATACTTGTTTGGTTGAAAGCCATGTCATCAAAGGGATTCCTCAGTCCAACCATGAGACCGGATTACTCTCAATATAAACCAGCGTTGGCCATGCTAATATGTATACCCTATCAGGCTTGGATTATGCACACTTGTTATAAATAGATCCACTCGTATGTCAAAATTTTTATTGATATATATATTCAACGGTACATTTTCATACTTAACTGATGCTTTTTAGCTTCACTTAAAGTATAACTGTGTATCAATCAGATGATTAGAAGAAGAAAAATGTGACGTGTTCTTGAGAAAATCATATGGAACTGGGAGGGAAGAAGGGGGGGGGGTCGATTTGTACATGTAGGTCATGGTTCTTCCGGACAGACTTGTAAAATATCTTCACCATGCTGTTTGTTTTATTGTAATTAGACATTCTAATGCAAGGTTAAGAAAGTTGGGATTTTAGGTTTGCGATACTGACTAATAAACACCCAATTGTATTTACCTCTTTAACTATGAAACATGCCCGATTGAAGATATCGAAAGAAAGTATCACAAATACATCTGTTGTGAGAAACCCCAAAATGCGGTCAGCATTCCATTTATTTTTCAGTCCACCTGTGTATCTATTTACACGGCTTATTGACACCCCACTCTTGTCCAATTCTCCTGGCTTTTTAAACTCCTTTTCCTGCCTCCCCCTTTATGCTTCTTCTATCTATTCATTTGCAGTTTACATGTAATTTACTAACAGCACATTACCATCGCTGGAAACTTGATCACTTATTTATAAGTACAATTGTTCCCCCATGACATCTCTTTGAATGTCCGTCCGTTCCTTTCAATTCACTCTTATCGAGGCTTCCTCAGACCATGGAGGCTACCTCCATGCTCAGACCGTACTCGTAAGACGACTGGCTGGCCACAGCAGGACTTTTTCCCCCCATCATCCAAATCAGTCAATCACCCTCCAAAACGCACCCTCAGACTCGTAATCCTCCCCCCCCCCCCCCTCCACCACCCTCAAAGTAACACCCATTAATTTTCACGAGCATGCATTCACTGAACCTTAAATTTCCCATTCAAAAATATCAGAATAATAAAGAGTAAACCCCTGCGCTACCATTTGTGCACACATCCATGGTAATCAGCTACCCTCAGCTCTCTGCGTTTGCCCATGTAAACCTTAGGCTAGAAAGAAATACAAAGTGATACTAGCTGCCTCATGAAAAACCATCGTAAATGTCACCCAAATGGACTGGTCCACTCACACAGGGGTGACTCGAAAAAAGGACTGAAAGGACAAGATGGGTATCCCGATATTTTTCATGGAGCAAAATAAGAAAGTAGATAATAGTAAGGGAAGATTCCCGGAAGAAAGATATTGTTTACAAAGTGAATGATGAAACCTCGTTAACTGTCTTATGAGCACAAAGGTTTGTTTCCCCATCAGCTTCTTAAAGAGAAGGAGTAGCATTGTTTTCTGGAAGATCTAGTTTTCACTTTCTAAGAATAACATCATCTCATCTGACCGTTTATATTCAAGAGAAGCTCAATTTTATTGTTGTTAAATAAAAAACAGCAAACTGCAGCTTCACCTGTATTAAGATTTTGTCGTGTTTTGTTTGGTTTCTTTTTTATTTTATGAAATTGACTTCTTGTACAATGAGACTGGTTTTTAACAAAATTGTCAGGAGAAGTTGAAAGTTTTAAATTTCATTGAGTGGAATATCATATTAGGGAAGTCTAGTGTGAAAATATGCAAGGTTTGTTCATGTAATTAATAGAATGGTGGTTCAAATGATGGTTCAAATCCTATTATAAAAACGATTTTTTTTTTTTCTAAATTTTTGACTAATAGATCACTTTGTGGGACCAGCGACGAGATGACGGACCCTAAGCCAGGTTGGTTTTTGAAAAAGGGACTAAAATTGTTAAGTGTGAATCTGTACAAAATTGCAACTAAACACTGGGCACAAGACAATAGTGCTAACAATAAGACAAGTCTTTATCATTGCCCCATCCTGCTCTTCTCCCATGTACAACTGACTCTACCCAAACTAAGACTGGAAGTAAAAATGGTCAGGTTCCTTTAAATTAAAAATTACGAAGCACTTTTGTAGTCATTGATGATACAGGGAGCCTGACACTAACAACCCCACCATTGTGAATATCTACTGTCAGACAAAGCAATAGTTGCTGCATTTTTTATGACAATGAACTGATGCAGATTATTGGGGTTTTTTGTGGTTGCTAATGAGAGTCCATAGCAACCAGAACGGTCAATCCTGGTTTATTGTACAGAGAAAAGTCAGTGTCTTTATAGACCATGTGACCTCTGACATCACCCGTTTACAAAAGAGCCACAGAGCCTGGACTTCCTGCAGGCACGATTTGTAAACAGCCCAATGTAACAACATTCAAATATTACATTTTGTGGAGATTGCACTGTCTGATTTTTATCAGCTTTCGGTATGGAGAAAAGAAGCACATCTCAAAAACTGTTCAGCCGTTATTTTTTATAACTCTTGAATTTATAAGGAAATTATGACACAAAATGAAGAATTTTCCAAATGATCAGTGTGATATCTTGCCTGCCAGAAAGGCAGTAAACAAAAGGTACAATGTAAATACATGCAGAGATTATTCCTGTATCAGATGTCATGTCACTAAAGTACACAAATTACAATCAATGGATGTTTGAGAAAGTAGGGTACTAAGGAAAAAAATCAACATAAATAACATATTCTGCCGAATATTCAATAGATTTAGGTTACCAGATTTAGACGCAATATTTTCACAGGATGCTTACTGAATTATCATCTTTATAACGAAGCTTTTTGGAAAAAAAATTACACAATTTGTTCGGGTCATTACCAAAGAAATGATACAGAGGTATTGTAAACAATCAAAGCATGATTATATGAATGTTGTATGACATTAACGTAATAACATGCTAATAGAGTCATAACCAAACAACATGCCATGCATTGGACAGGGGACTGGTGGCCAAATGCGGTCAGGTGCTAAAAACAGTTACAAAATACAAGTGTGTCCTTATGGAAGTTTACAAACAAGATATAGACCTGATGGTGTGTTTATCAATGTTAAATCCGTACAAAAAGTACTACATGTATGTTATTCTTAGAAAGTGAAAACTAGAAGACAAAATGTCAATAGCGAGAATATAAAAAAGGTCTAAGAAGGTCAAGAGGTCAAAAGCCCTGGAATACATGTATACATATGCCACACCTTTGACACAGAAACCTTAGAATGTACAATTAGTATTTTTACATTGCATACAACTAATATAATACAATGTAATACAATGTATTCATACATTGTAATACAATGTATCAATTAATGCTTCCTGTAGAATTCATCATTGAACTACAGTTGTTTTTTATGTTATCATTTATAGTAGTAATTTCACATTATAATTATACATGTAGCTAATAAGTGGAATAATGTCCAACACAAATATGTATTTTTAAAGCAAATATTCCAAACACTTCTTTGCACTTATAATTAACATTCAAGTGTTTCACTGTAGTAATAATTGCATGGGGATTTATTAACAAATATAAATTTGATTTTACACTTTCACCAAGTCATGCGATAAATGATAAGCACTGTACATCGGCAGTGCTTTCTAAGTACTGTGTATTTTCTAAAGTTTATGATGAATTCCCATCTCGAGGTAGCGTTCTCCCAAATGGAAAAAAATGAAGAAAAAAAACCCCTCCCCACATTAATGACTTCTGGCGAATAACATAACTAGCACATGTCTCCAATCTAGTTCCCAAGTGGTAAACCAAGGGCATTAACTACAAGATTTTCCGAGTAAAGATGCTCGTTTCTCCCTCCAAGACTCCCATCTAGAAGAGTCTTCACACCCTCCCCCTCCCCCACCTCCATCCATTAATTGCTCATTTCAACAGCCAGTCGGCACCCACTACTGGATGCCCGATGCTATTGCATCCATGGGCTACCATGCATAACTCCATTATTTCATATTCAACTCTGCCAAGAGTGTGTGTCTCTTTGATGAAAATCTACTCGGTATGATTTATCATGAGTTGTCATACACTGATAGATATGTGTGCAGCTTTTAAAGGGGCAGGCACATGTCTCTCTGCCAAACGGGTTGTATTGAGTGGGCTGCTTAAAGGAACAGACTGTGTTCGATAAATACATAGTAGTTTTATACATACGTGCAGTTTGGAGGAGTATAGCTATTTGCTGGTGCTCAGTATAAGGGGCATGGTGGTAACCCTCCCCCCTTTCTTCTATTGCATCTTTATTGTGTGCTTGAAATCTCAGATATTCTTTGGAGGGTTTAAGGGGGGGGGGGGTACTTCTGTACAAGAGGAAAATCGTGCGTTAAAGGCACTGGACACGTTTGGTAATTGCCAAAGACCAGTATTCTCACTTGGTGTACACATGTATCCCAACATATGCATAAAGTAACAAACCTGTGAAAATTTGGGCTCAATTGGTCGTCGAAGTTGCAAGTAAATAATGAAAGAAAAAACACCCTTGTTGCACAAATTTGTGTGCTTTCAGTTGCTGAAAAAGGCTTCAGGTCAGGCCTGAAGTCTTTTTCAGATTCAAATATTTTAGTGAGAAATTACCTCTTTCTCAAAAACTACAGTACTTCAGAGGGAGTGGTTTCTCACAATGTTCTCTGTTGCTCGTTACCAAGTAAGTTTTTATGCTGATATATATTTTGAGTAATTACCAAACGTGTCCAGTGCCTTTAAAGTACAGGAACATTGGGGGTACCCTCTGCCCTCTTATCAGGGCCCATTTTCATAGAGCTGCTTTTAGCAGAAAATATTGCTTAACGTTTGTTTGTTTAGTAGAAATGAGCAGGATACCAGTCACAAATTGTACATGTGACATGGTAGTTTGGATGGTAACCTTATTCTGGTAAGCATAATTTTGTTGTGCTTACCAACTTTTTATGCTTAAGCAGCTCTATGAAATTGGGCCCAGGCATGGTATATTATTTTTCTATCGAAAGGACACTACATGCAAATATGTAGTGATGCCAAATTCTGCTGTGTACAGATTGATTGATTGGTTTATTGATCCTGTGTTCATTTATTTATTTATTTTTGTCCTGGGTGATCCATTCAGTGAGAAAAACTCACTGGTCTCCCCATGGATCCCAGCTCACATAAAAACTACTACAAATGCAAAGCAAATATAAAGAATACAATGTAAAAATAAAAAAAAAATCCTTAGATACATGTATATTAATTTAATTCATTACACATGAGAAAACAACCAATATGATACAAAATATAACTGGAAACTGCCTCTGTTGCCCCTGGTCATTGCCCCAGTGCCCCCTCGAAACGCTCCAATAAAATTTACAGTTTCCTCATAGAGGTGGCCTTTTCTATAAAGCAGAAAACGCCTTGGTGCCCTTGCCCTTTCAAGAACAGAGCATCAGGCCTGGATCACATTACGTTAAGGGGAAATTGTTCATACTGGAATAAGTAACTATATTCACAATTACTATCAAGTATTGCAAAAAATACACCAGAATAAGTTTCAAATCCAACACCTACAACCATGTACTCCACTCCTTCATAAAATGCTTAATTTACAATTTATAAATTGCAAATCTTGTATTTTTCTCATTCAATGTATTGTATAATCAAACAGAGTCAGGTGGGAAAAACAGTCCGGTACCTTTTTGTGAAATGAAAATTTGAACAATTATTGTTGTTTTGAACATTGGGAACCTGACACAGGTGACCGCATCTTTATCACTGAAGACCGTAGTGAACCCCTCCTCTTGAAAGCACAAAACTTCCAGCATTATTATGCGTTTTAATTGTTTCACTTTGCGATAATAATGTCAGTGAACACCTTTTATTCTAAGCATGAAGTTGGTGAGCCAATGAAGAATGCTACAGGTTTGTATTACTATATAAGGACAAGTTGGTAACCGTATCCCCTCGACCTACATATTCCCAAATGTTGCAAAGGTTCTGGGAGATCCACAGCCATGATAAAAGGTCAGACCCTGAGACATTAGGGAGGGGAACAGGGAAGCAACATGTTCATTAGATTTGTGAACTTTACGCAGACAATGATGACTATGGTCTCTGAGGGGCTACACCCCTGGTGCTTCATGGGATGATCCAAACGACAATTAGACTGCGACCGACGCCCCTCGGTCAATGCCTTGATGCCCCTCGAAATGTTACGTGTACCATAGACAATAGAGAAGAATCCACAAGTTGGCCTTTTAAGGACAGACACTTCGGCTCGGCACGGGGCGAGGTCAGAACCCTGATGGGGCCACGAGACATTTTTTTCCCCCTTGTGATGAGAGTCAGCTTAACACCTGCTACTGTGCTCAACCTAGGGTGTGACCGAGAAGGCGGGAAGGAAGACCCCAAAGGGGCAACAGAGGCCCTACGAGGTGCACAGCCTACATGTTTTACATCGTGCACATGTTAACTCACAAACATTCTAATAATCAAATCAAGCTGGTGGAAATCGCCTCCATGCTCCTGCTCATTGCCTTGGTGCCCTTTACAATGTCCCAGCAGACAATGTTTACATTTCTCATGTACAGGTGCCCGCCAGTAAAAGCTACCTTGCCCTGACAAGAACACACATTGCCCTCCCTTTAAAACCATTTCTGGTGTTTCTCTAAGACTTTAGTTTCATTTAGTATTTGCTGTGCATGTGGTGAACTTATTAGTTGAGAAATCAGGTTGAATTATGTTGTCAATAATTGATTTGATGTGTGTGACATAAATCTTCGTTCCTAATCAACGCTTCCGAAAGGTGTCGTCTACTGTAGTCACATTTTTCGACAATACAATTCCTAACCTTTGACCTCTTTGTGAGAAAGTTCACCTGATAGTCTTTTGGTACTTGGGTCATTGCAAATCTGACAACCCTGGAGAATAAGAGCTATGACAGTGTGTGTGAGTCTTTGTCGATTTGTCAGATTTCTGATTTTAGTGTTCATACTGTATCTATTGATGCAGCTCCATGGCATGCAACAAACTTGTACTTAAAAAATTACAAAATAAAATCTGTTTTGGTGTGAACAAAGACAAATTGACTGGAACACGAGACTCGAACCTGCGACCTCCTAAAAGTTGTTGGGTAAAGGTCATCCGCAAATCTGACAAACCAAGAGAACAAGCTCTGGTAGTGTGTTTGAGTCTATGTCAGTTTGTCAGATTTGCAATTAAGTGTTCATACTGTATCTATTGATGCAGCTCCATGCCCATGTAACAAACTTGTACTTAAGAAATTACAAAATGAAATCTTATCAACAAGATTGTACTTTTAAAATGAATAACCACAAACCAAGCTATTGGTGTTATGGTGCCTTGTTGTCTGTTTTTCAAATACAACATTGTTGTGTAAAGTTTCAAGATTTCAACTAATGCTTTAAAATTCAAATTTGTTAAAGATGTGGATCGTTGTCTGAATCCCTGTAGCTCTATCTGCAATAACAAGTGTCATTCTCATTTCATTACTACGGGACCAGGCTATTGCTACCCGTCATGCCCTTGCAGCATCAGTTCGCTTGGAACAGGGGACAAATAACTTCCACATGTGACAAAGATCCATTGGAATGAATAGGATTCTACCCCAAACAAGAAATCTACTACAGAGTTAAATTGTAAACTTCAAGACACTGACAGACACAGAGTACCAGCGGTACCAGCTGACACTTTGCATGTATACAAACAACACATGAATACCATTTACAGTTAAGTGTTTCTACAAGACGGCTTCGCTCTACAAACACCATGCTCCTCAACATCCCTCGTTCTAAACACACTTGGGGAGATCGTTTTCACATGCTGGACCAATTCTTTGGAAGGCTCTTCCACTGAACCTCAGACGTAGTAGACAATCTGTCCAGCTTCAAAACAAACTTGAAAACACACTTGTTCAGTCTTGGCTGTAAGTACCGTCATTAGCAGAGTTCTTTTTCCATACACCCAGAGTGTTTTTCTGACAGATATGGCGCTCTACAAATGTCCATCATTATTATTAATACCATTATTCCACATTAAATCAGCATCTCAAATTCCCTGTACACATTATATATCCTAATTAATTGTTTGTGCCATGATACTATTATTTGCATACACACTCCTCTTTTCTCCACTATATCCATTACACTGCCATCTCCCATTCACATTACTAATTGAAAATGGAAATTAAATTTCATCATTTTTTTTTTTGTCCAAGGTGAATTGATCAGGGCACAAAAAGTAGCTAAGCACAACACAATTTCGCTTACCAGAATAAGGTTACCAGCCAAACTACCATGTCTCATGTACAATTTGTGACTGGTATCCTGCTCATTTCTGCTTAGCAGACAATTGTTAAGCAAAATTTCCTGCTTAAGCAGCTCTATCAAATTGGACCCAGGGCATAATAAGGGTAAACTCTTCTTGAGTCAACACAATCAAGGCCATTACATGTACTTGCCTGCTACTGAACTGAAACACTGTGTACTGTATTCAAAACAGACGATTATTGTCAGAACTAGGCTGTTTTGTTTTTTTCCTTGGTAAAAGGGCCCAACCATGAGGGAATTGTACATTTCTTCTGGGACAATCTTTAGGGGCACCAAGGCAATGACCAGGGGTGTATGGAGGCAGTTCCTTCAGTTACCTCTGTGTGAAGTGTTAAGTATCAGGCCTGTTTAAAAATGATAAATCTAAACTCGTGTTTAACGATTCTTTTCACACTAAAAAAACGTGTGTCCGTCATGTGTTGTACACGTAATGTGTAGTGCGAAATCCTTAAATTGAAAATACAGGCCAAAGCAATGCACATCATTTCGACAGCAAATGCAGAATGCTCAGTTGGTAGAGCGCTAGCACGTTAATGCGGAGGTTGTTGATTCAAATACCGCTCTAGTCAATTTGTCTTTGTTCAACCCCAAATCTTCATAAAGTGTGTATGACTGGCCCCAATTCCAATGGCGGATGTGGCTGTGCTGTGCTACATTCATAAAATAATCTCAGACAAAACCAACGGAAAATCTATGCAGGAGAGAAACTACACCATTTGGGGGGGGGGGGGGGGGGGGGGGGGGTCATTACCAAAGTACAACCCTATTATTCACTCAAATATTGATAAGATGTATTCTTCACAAACCAATCCTTTCCTCTAAATGTACAGGGTTCTGCCCACGGTGGTCGGTGCCGGAAAACCCGACCGGCACTCATGATTCCCCGAAAGGCACTCGCAGAATTTTTTCTTTTTCCGACCACCACACATTTTCCCTTTTTTTTGCCCATTTCCTTCAAAATATTTTGAACAACGTGTAAAACAAATTATTTACCAGTAAACAGTTTTATCCAAAGTTTCGAGTGGCCTACTTCTTTGGTTTGAGTCTATTTTAATGATCCAGGATCGAGCATTCCTCCCGCCTGTACGATGTACAATCCAACGCACGAAACCCGCATTGATTTTGCAATGGTTTCCAGTCACGCTGATTATAGCTTTACGCTTGGAATAACATGATACCAGTTTCATCATGTTGCGAACCCTATTCTACAGCGTTTAATACAACGGAAATGAACTGCAGAGTAAGCACCATGCTATAGATGCTGTAAATTGTTTTCCCATGGCGGTAAAGGCGTGCGCGCACTGAGGGCCTACATTCAAGGCACAGCTGCAGGGCGCACGTGTGTAACCACTCCGTGTACGATCGAAAGGAAATTGACTTGACTGTACTAGGGAAAAAAAATTTCCGGCACTAAACAAATCCTGGTCAGAACCCTGAATGTAAGATCCTAATGTCATATCTCGGCAACAAACCCACACACCCACAATTCCTTTAAAAGGGACTCATGACTTATTGTTTGCTTAACTTTCATTTTTTTTAAAGGACATAGTTCAATTCAGTGATCAATTTGACCAAGAAAATATCACCTAGCCTTGTGTTTGCTTAAGGTCCACATACATACATGTATGCATGGATTAGATGGTATAGGTTCAGAGACATTAAGTAAGATTTAAGAAGCATTGTAAACAAAAAATGACTACATCGAGATAAATTTTCATCAGCTGTTGGTAACCTTGCAGTTCAAATTGTAACAAGAATTCTCCAAAACCAAATTTGGTTTTTTTTATTCGTGGGAAATTATCTTTCTCAATGAATTAGTAATCATATTCATCATAAAACAAGACATTATGTACATAAGCACATAATGCAGGAGCCTCTATATGCAACGCATAACATAAAACAATGAAATATACTGTGAAAATATTTGAACAAAATATCTGAACCTAAACAAGCACAATTTTTCTACGGTAAAATATTTTGTTATGGTAGATAAAAAGGACACCAAGCAAAATGCTGTTTGATTTATCCAGCATAGTGATAGGGCTTCCTGCCTAATGAATCCCTACCACAGATTTTGTTTTTCAGGAAATACTTTCCGTCTAGCAAATCTAGGAAGATGAGGCACACATCTCGGGGAAAGAGATGCCAGAAGAGAAAAAAAGGGTGTTCACTCACAACGGGAGCTGCACACGTCTCAACGCCATACCTTTATTTTTTTTACACAATGCAGAGAGTACAGGCACAAATTGTGTGGGTGAGCATTGTACAGGTATAGTGTAAACAAGTTGGTACCTTGTAACTCCAGCACACTGAAGATGTTTTTCCTTTTCACATGAATACTGGACAAATGCCAATCCCTGCATGGTCCGAAAGGGACCAGTGTAAAAACATCATTATACACTGACCCACTAAGGAAAGGGTACACATTTTTCAAATATGTGTTTGGATGTTATGTATTTACGCGCTAGCTAGGGTTTATTTTTTACCTGGTTGGATTTCCTTAGTTCAAATTAACACTTTAAAGTGAACAAATGTTACGATTTGTTCCTAAAACAAAACACACATTGTAGCACTTGCTAGAAGATTGAAAAACATTAAAATATTATTGAAAAAAGAGATGTTTGTATTGTCTAGTTATGTGTCTTTAAAATGGAAGATTGGAATGAATATGTATGAATCTTTAAACACTGGTTCTGACAGGACTTGAAACAAACACTGGACCACTCGCCAGAGACCAGTACCATTGGCCAGAGTCCAGTACCATTGGCCAGAGTCCAGTAGCACAAGCCAGACTCCAGCATCACTGGCCAGAGACCAACAGCACCATTGGCCAGAGTCCAGCACCACTCGCCAGAGACCAGCACCACTCGCCAGAGACCAGTACCACTGGCCAGAGTCCAGTAGCACACAACCCAGAGTCCAGCAGCACTGGCCAGAGTCAAGCACAACTAGCCAGAGTCCAGTAGCACAAGCTAACGTCCAGCACCACTGGGCAGAGCCCAGCACCACTTGGCAGAGCCCAGCACCACTGACCAGAGCCCATCACCACTGACCAGAGCCCAGCACCACTGACCAGAGCCCATCACCACTGGGCAGAGTCCATCACCACTGACCAGAGCCCATCACCACTGACCAGAGCCCATCACCACTGACCAGAGCCCATCACCACTGACCAGAGCCCAGCACCACTGACCAGAGCCCATCACCACTGACCAGAGCCCATCACCACTGACCAGAGCCCATCACCACTGACCAGAGCCCATCACCACTGGGCAGAGTCCATCACCACTGGGCAGAGTCCAGCATCACTGGGCAGAGCCCATCACCACTGGGCAGAGTCCAGCATCACTGGGCAGAGCCCATCACCACTGGGCAGAGTCCAGCATCACTTGGCCAGTACCTCCACTACAATAGCCCTACAGCTTAGTCCTTTTCCAAGCATACCTTTTAAAGACTTATTTACATAACCTTTGTTTACAATAAGAGTGGCCAGGGCATTTCCTGGCAGGCAAGATACTACATTGGACCACATAAATTCAAAGGATATGAAACTTAGAAAGCAACAGCTGAACAAGTTTTGAGATGTGCCCCCCTGTTATCATATACATTATTATCAAAAGTTGATAAAATTACACAGCGCAATTTCCATTAAAATATAAGACTTAATGTTTTCTTCCATTGAGCAGTGTACAAATCATACCTACAGGAAATCCAGGCTCTTTGGATTTTCTGTAAACCATTAATTTCCATAAAGTTCAGCACAAGAAAAATAGGAAAGAAATATTTGAGGTCTTGTAAATAATATTTCTGGTCCAGTAGAGCTGAGACCAAAGCCAACAGCATACCACCCTTTAAGGATAGGGTCAGACATACTTTGGTAAATACTCTTAACAATTAATGACAATAAAACGTATTTTGTGAAAAGCACTGTGCAGCTGTTGACAGTATAAACTATTGTGAGAAAAGATTCCCATCAAAGTAATTTTCACCAAAAACCTTTGGAATCTGACATAGCATATGAGTTGTTTCTCAGATATCTCAGTGTTGGTGTCCGTTCCCAAATGCTGTGGCCAGAGATGCGGTTGCGTTTGTGTGGAAATACAATGCCAGTTTTTTGCCAGAGTACAGGGACAGGAAGTAGACACTGCATTCAACTGAAACTTTCACATGTGATTTTTAATGTATCTTTCTTGATAATTTTGCCAGTAAACCAGCATCAAGTTGACACAAAATGTCGTGTCGTGGCCGAGCGGATAAGAGCACCGGACTCAAGCTCTGGTGTTTCTGTTCAGCAGAGTGTGGGTTCGAGTCCCGGTCGTGACACTTGTGTCCTTATTAAGCAAGACACTTAACCATTATTGCTTCGTCCTTCGGATGGGACGTAAAGCTGTTGGTCCCGTGTGTTGTGTAATGCACGTAAAAGAACCCAGTGCACTTATCGAAAAGAGAAGGGGTTTGCCCCGGTGTTCCTGGTTTGATTGGCTGCACATTGCGCCACAGCACCTTGTAAACCATTACATGGTGCTATGTAAAGGAATAGGTCTCAAAATTCAAAAAGTAGCTCCACATATATACCTTGCAGGAAAATACTGACTGTTGAAGCGCCTTGAGCGTCACTGAGTGACGGATATGAGCGCTATATAAGAAGCCACTATTATTGTTATTAAAATACAAAACAATCAATGACCTTACTTTTAAAGATCTCATTCCAGAAAGTTTATAGACCATGTGACCTGTGACATCACATGTTTACAAAAGAGCCACAGAGCCTGGACTTCCTGCAGGCACAGTTTGTACACAGATCAATGGAAGAAAACAACAAATCTTATGTTTTATGGAGATTGCACTGTCTGATTTTTCTCAACTTTTGATATGAAGAAAGGGGGGACATCTCAAAAGGTGTACAGCTGTTGCTTTTGTAAATTTTGAATTTATGTGAAAATTATGACACAAAATGTAAATTTTCCCATATAGCCTGTGTGAGTATCTTGCCCAGCAGGAAACGCTTAAGAATGTGCAAGGTCACCACTCTGTAAACAAATGTAACATGGTCTATAGATTGCTTCAGTGACCATTTTCCTCTATTAAGATATCCTGTTTATGTAGAGGGTAACAGTTACCTGTTAACAAGGCCTAATTTACCACCAACCCACAATATGTGTTCACTGGACCATATCATTGTCCCTCACTAAGCACCACGCTCCAGCGGGCAACAAAAGCCATATGTTGTAATCCCATATCTGGCACTTCTACATGGAGGCTTACTGTCACTAACTATTGTTATCAACTGTCAATTGATGTCACCAAACCCCAAGGCCATCTACAACTACAACAATTGTTTACTTCTTTGTTTACATCCTCTCTCTCTCATTTTTTTCTATTTTAGCAATAAATACTGGCATGACTCGTACTTAAAGGTATTATACAGGATTGGCAGAGCTGACAAAATAATCACAGACAGTGTTCATGTTTTGTGTAATCAACCACATACATGAAATAACAAACCTGTGAAAATTTGAGCTCAATTGGTCATCGAGGTCACGAGAAAATAGTGAAAAGAGACCTTATGTGTTTTCTGTTTTTCAAACATCGAGTTTATTATCGCGCGCGATAAAAACTATTGTTTTACTCATTTCTCAGAAACGATAGCATTTTAGGCAGAAATATTTTAAGGAACCCTTTCTACCATTACTTACTTCAAATCATGTAAGTTATGTGTGAATCTGTGAACATTTGTGTTTTTCGATCTTACCAATAGTGTACAGGGCCTTTCAACCAAGCCATAAATGTAATTTGTTAATATTTCTAGGACAAGCAGCAACTTTCTAAAAAAGGATTGAGAGTTTCTTCTTTAGAGAAAACTCTTCTTATAGGGTGATGTAAAATCATTTAAAAAATCAATCAAACATAACAATTATTGGTAGAAAAAAAATCTACACACCTAAATCTTTCAAACAAACAAAAATAAGGTTGATTAATTCACAAAGAAGAAAAAAACTCATTCAGAAGTCTTTGTAAAAAAATTAAATAAAAACAAAGTCCAGAACATTACTGGTTATATTTCCCGTTTCACCAGCCACTTTCTCATCCATTGTTTACAGTCTCCATTTTAACAGCCACTTCGGTACCATTTTAGCAGCCATTAACCATAATTTACAGTCCCCTGTATAGTCATCAGGTAGCAGCAGCACTCAAGAATGTACATTTCAAAACAACAAGACCCCACTGTATTTAATTGGCATCTATATCACACAGCTCCTTAATCAACAAAACTAAACGAGGACTGATTCTCCGCCACTCAACACACAATATTAAGAGCAGTAAGCTCAACTGCGTACAGTCAATCACACAAACGGCTGTACAAGACACAAATAAATTTCCCAGTGCATCCATCTTTTGCTCGTAATCTACGCGTGTACAGCAATGTGTACAGAGCAATGGCATTTTGATATTCACTAGATACGCTGGAGTGATTGTGCATATTTCATACAGGGGGGTATTTCCAGTGTAAGCAGGCAGACATGCAGGAATCTGGTACATTTATGTCCACGTAGATGAGGTTGCCTCAACAACGAACGACGGTACGACCGACTGGATATATTGACAAACTGTTTGTACATGTGATGAGTCTCGGTATTGTAGGGATAGTAAGGACGGTGTCACGATGTTTACACTACACACACACACACAAAAACTACCCTGAATGATCCAGGATATTTCCTGGCAGGCAAGATGTTGTGTTTATGGGTGGGCAGTTCAAATTGTTTAACCTAATTATTTCCAAACAAAATTATGTACTTGTAGAAATATAGTGACTGCTTTATGTTCTGACAACACTATACTCCGATAACCCCTTGTGATGTACACACTGGGGCTAGGGTAAGGGTTGGGATTAGAGTAAGGGTTGGGGTTAGAGTAAGGGTTGGGGTTAGAGTAAGGGTTGGGGTTAGGGTTGGGGTTAGGGTTGGGGTTAGGGTTGGGGTTGGGGTTAGGGTTAGGGTTGTTGTTACAGGGGTCGAATTTGGGATAAAATTCCACAAGACTGCAGGGCTTGTAGCTCAAAATGTTTACTGGACCACAATCTATTTTACAAGACCAGAATTTTCTAAACAGTTTAACATGTAAATTGTTTTTATTTGGACAAGTACTCAGAGAAGACTTGTCTCATTTGTCTTATGGGTTAGTATATTGTTATACTCAGTGGTATTGTATTTACCCTTGCAGACTCAAAGTCACCATTTGGACATAATTTCTTTCTGTTTAAAGATATTTCACGGTGTGGTATTATTATTCAAATGAAAAACCCAAGACTGCTGGACTTGTCTGGTCTTGAGATTACTGGCCCGGGGCTAAAATCACTGGCCTCGGGCCTGCGGTCCAGTGTCAAATTCGAGCCCTGCGTTAGGGTAGGGATTAGGATTAGGATTAGGGGTGTCAGAACATGGGGGTTTTAGAACATAGGTGTATAACCAAAATGTAATTTTTTTTGGAAAAACTTAGAAAAATCTCTGAATCTAATAGGTTCCAAAAGTGCATTTGCTAATGGGGATAAACATGAAGAAATAAACATGAAGAAAAGACAACGAAGAAACAATAATTCTTAGATATGGGAGGGAAAACCCCAGATGGTAAAAAAAATTAAAAAAATCAGGACTGAATATATGCAGTATGCAAACTTAGCTTGGAACTCAAATTTCACTAGCATGTTTTCTAAAATCTAGATGGAAATTTGGAAATGTAAATTTGCATACTTGTACATCTAACTAGGATCATCTTCCTTCTCTTCAATATTTAAACCAATGACTTTTTTTAATACGGGCAATACAGGGTTTGTCCTTAACTTTTTCAGCGACAAGGAGAGGCCAAGCGGGACTAGTGAGCTTGTCATTTCACTTGTTCCGTCAGCTTTTTAACTCGTTCATATTTCACATTAAATAGGGATGCTTTACAACACTGAAGTAGCCAGCAGGACCACTTGGAGAGAATTTTGACTGGCCCTCGGGTGTTTTATAGTCTGAGCAAAGGTCTGAGTCATTCTGTCCCGTTTTGGTATAAGAGTCTCAGTGCTCAATATTTCTGCGACACTCTGGAAAATTTACAAAGACTGCGGCAGCAGGAATAAAGTTAAAGATGAATAAAGAAGTCAGCTTTATTTTGGTATTAACAAAATAAAATAAAAAATAGTTTAGATGATCTTCCTAACAAGGGAACTTGGCAAAGCTTCCATAAGGGAATAAAAGCCAAGCTGGCAACAGCCAATTTCTCTCATACAAACATCGGTTTACCATCTATGATTATGAGTTGCACAAATCAATCAATCGTGATTCAGTCACTAGACGACAATACATATTCTTGTCTTGTGAAACCAAAGGTTAACTTGGCTGGATTCGAACCCACAGCCTTGTGATTTGGCGTGTCGTGGCCGAGTGGATAAGAGCACCGGACTCAAGCTCTGGTGTTTCTGCTCAGCAGAGTGTGGGTTTGAGTCCCGGTCGTGACACTTGTGTCCTTAAGCAAGACACTTAACCATTATTGCTTCGTCCTTCGGATTGGACATAAAGTCGTTGGTCCCGTGTGTTGTGTATAATGCACGTAAAAGAACCCAGTGCACTTATCGTAAAGAGAAGGGGCTCACCCCGGTGTTCCTGGTTTGATTGGCTGCATATTGCGCCACAGCACCTTGTAAACCATTACACGTTGCTATGTAAAGGAATAGGTCTCATACTTCAAAACGTAGCTCCACATACCTTACAGGAAAAAATACTGTGCGCTTTGATACGCCCCTAGGGGTGTGATAAAGCGCTATATAAGAACCAAGTATTATTATATTATTATTATTAAGTCCTGGAACAGTCTAACCACTTGACCACGGTGACCGACTATGGTACTGGTAAGCAGTATAGCGTTCTCCCTTAACAGTTGTCCACTGGCCAAATGCCAGTTAAAACTTCTGAGGACCGGTCAAAATGATGTCAAAGTGGTCAGTAGTGATGTAAAGCTCATTCCTTCCAAAATGTACATGTTATTGTAAACTTACATTTTTTTATTTTTTTAAATGAGATATCGCCTTACTCACAAGGCCACGGACGGCCACTTCAAGGTGAGGGCTGCACATAACTGATTTGGGCTGCACATAACTGATTTGGGCTATCGACCCAAATCAATTGACACCAGGGGCACGTTGCCTCCTACACCTGGGGCTGAAACAGGGTTACCCCCTTCACAGTGCTTAATGATGTAGGCATGGGTATCATCCACTAGGAGCCTGTCTGGTAGAGCAGAATGCACTACCTTCCCAACTTTTTCGAAGCAATTATGGTTAAGTGCCTTGCTCAGGGGCACAAGTGTCATGACCGGGTATCGAACCCACACTCTGCTGCTGAAAACACCAGCGCTTAGGTCCGGTGCTCTAGACCGCTCGGCCTTTTGGAAGTTACTTGTAACTGCCTGCAATGGTTTCAAACTGAGGTACCACAAAAAAGCAGTGTTGAAAGAAAACTGTACAAAATGTGGACCAGTGGAAAGGCTAGCAGCCTATTGAAATGATCCAACTGGTCCCACTGAAAAAGTTAAAAGGGCAAACCCTGAGTCAAACGAAACAGCAGTTTGAAAAAAAATCTGACTTCAACTGCAATTTTCTCAAAACACAGAATCAGGTGAGGTTTGCTGTGACACCATGTGTAATAAATCTCTTTGGAGTAATGGTGGTTCGGTGAAGAACCAGTGGTTTGACAACTCAACGTTTCGATCAGTACACTCTGATCGTCTTCAGGAAAAATGATCAGAGCATACTGATCGAAAATTTGAGTTGTCAAACCACCACTACTCAAAAGAGATACACATGGTGTCACTGCAAACCTCACCTGATTATACTCCCAGCATGCAAAGTTTCAAATCATACGAAACACAGAAAATGTTACCTGCGGACGATTTTACAGAACACCAAAGCAATGACAAGGGACATGGAGGCAATCGCCTCTGCTGTTGCCTTCATGAAGTATATCAGGCCTTGTACTAGGAGGCAGTACTAGCGTCGAGTGCATTAAGCATGCAAACTCTGTCAAATTCAAAGTATATACAGCTGTTAGCAGATGGTCCTATTGTGTACCACTTATAATCTCTCACACCATGATCAAGTCACAGGGATAAGTTCGGACATGTGTACTTGTAATTCATGAGCTCTTAAATGATTTATTTTAAGGTTTAATGTACATTTATAAGGCTCGGGTTGTCAGTATTTTTAAGTAGTTCGATGTGCCAATTAGATATCGATAATGCCATTGCAGTAGAGTACTTCACAGACTGTTGAAGATGAATTCAAATAAACTACAATTGTACTTATTGCATGGTTGTTATGCGCATACAAAATTATCTTTGGGCTAATTATGTAGTTTAACTGTAAATCCGTTCCTTATATTATAATAGTTTTTTTCCCAGCTATAAAAAATTGTTTATTTAGTTCCATGATAACTGTAAATCCGTTCCTTATATTATAATAGTTTTTTTCCCAGCTATAAATTTTTTTTTATTTAGTTCCATGAACAATAACTTGGGGGTTTCATTAGAGGTTTTTTACCAGAGCTGCCAACATTTGCATCTTGCAATCAGAAAGATTTTGTACAACAATAGTAGTTAGAATTGCATTCAACGTAACAGGGACAAAGTTTCCATAATCAGTAAAATTTACATATTTGTTCACCAGAACATGGAAAGATTTTCAGGGCACTTTCTGCAGAATCAGGGAGAGTTGACAACTCTCCCTACTAACAAGTCACAGCGTACCCAAAACTAAAAACCATCCAATTGTATTTCATGTTTTCTTAGAAGTTCTTTCGATCACAGCATAATAATCTGAAGTGATTTTTGAGTAATTTGGTCTATTTTATCAAAAACCAAAACATATTATTCAAGATTTTCTGTTTCCCTGGTTTGCAAATTATGTTTTAAGTCATTGATTTTCATTGGGACTGAAAACGTTATGTTTCTACATTTCAGTTGTAACACTGAAATCTGAAAATTTGGTATTTTTGTCGAGGGCCGGCTTATGACCTGTCAGGGCCTAAGCAGAAAACTTTGCCGAACAATTTCTGCAAACGAAAATTACGTATGACACCAGTTGCAGAAGGTGCACATGTGACATAGTATTTTGATTGGTAACCGTATGCTGAGCCAAACTTCACAGAGCTGCTGAAGCAGACAAATTTGCTTAACATTTTGTTCTGCTAAGCAAAACTAAGCAGGATACCAGTTACACTTAACACATGTAAAATGGTATTTTAGCCGGTAGCCTTATTCTGGTAAGCATAATTTTGTAGTGCTTAGCAAGTTTTGGGGGCTTAAGCAGCTCTCTTGAATTGGGGCCCTGGTAATGTTTAGCCACTCCTTGTGCTTAAGCAGCTCTAAGAAATATGGTCAGGTTTTTGTTTTGCCGAAAGCGGAAAACACTGGGCCTCATATTTTTTAAGAGAAAACAACTGAAGCTCCGTCAGTTTGGTTACATTTTTTATTTCAATTTGAGACAAACATGACTACCTTTTCCTTGGGAATTGTTTTAAAAACATATCCAAAAAAAAAGCTTGCCCTTGGATTCAAGAGAAAAAAATGCCAGACAATTACTTTGAAGTTTATTCTGCAACAAAACTGGGTTGTTTTTTTAAGGGGGTTTATGTTTCATTTCAAATGCACTGGTGATGTGCTTTGAGACATTTAACATAATTTTATTATGTTATTCATCTCCACTGAAAAATGAAAAATATAAATTTGTGTAGAAAAGATCACCTGATGCTAGAGTAGGTAAAGCGTCGCGATGGATAGCTATAGTCCAACTCACTGACTATCTCTTCACCTACCCAAATGGACAAAGCATAATTCCATCTGACTGACAATCTGACATGTCTCTTTCTTCTAGCCATAAATATATATATGGGTATGCCAGGAATGCTAGGCTGGCCAAAAATACACTTCAGCATAAACACTGACTTTAACTTGCTTGTGTTAAGGGCTGGCTAGCCATCCGACAGTGAGCGGACAGACCCAGAGTGCAATGCAATACGGAGCGGCGGTTACATACACACTGTGGGTACCGGTAATAATGTACTGCATTTATGTGAACTGTGCCACAATGACCTCAGACAGAATGGGTTCTAAATTAATTTGAACTTCAAAGTCTATAATTTATAAATTGTGCAAGGATTGTTTATTATCTTTTAGTCAAGTTCCCCCACACATGCAATAACGATTTGGCACTCTTTCTCATTATAACGTACAAGTGACCAGGACTGTTTTAAGTTCAGTCTCATTGCATTCTGGTTTTGTGGATTTCCATGAAGGAGTAAAACTGATGGAGGCAGCATGATCACATTCTTATCCTGGAACTTGTTTCTGAGAAATGTTCAGATTACCAAAGTTATCAACTTTCAATAGTGTAAACATCCCAAATTGATAATACATTTTGAATGAGCGACTTTTTTCTGTGTCCTTTTTAATTGAACACCTCGTCCATGACACCCACTCTTAGAGTGTCCAGTTTGTATTATGTAAACAAATAACAGTTTATGATCATATAAATGTAAATCTAACTGCATTCTGTAGCTTTTGGGTTCATGCAACTACATACAGTACACTGTTGCAGTAATTACCCTTAAAGGTGATGCATACGTTTGGTAATTAGAGCCTACTGATTGTGTTAATACTATATAAATGTAGGTACATACAATAAAACTTAACCTGTGAAAATTTCACTTCAAAAGGTGGTCGCGTTTTTGAGATATCACCGAAAAACCGGAGCGAATATTTCCACGCAGGAAGAATAATCCCCATAGGAATACACAGTCTGAGAAGCGTTTCTGACAGAAACGCTTCTCAGATTCAAATTTTGGGGAATAAAAAGTGATATATTTTTCCACAACCGTAGTACTTCGAAAATAAAAGTTTCTCAAAATTCATTATACTACCCAAAGCTGCTGTACTTCTTACCAAGTAAGTTTTTATTGCCATTAATTTTACCAAACGTGTACTGTGCCTTTTAATAACAATAGTCCACCAACCAAATGCCAGTTAAAAAAACGGAAGGACCAGTCCAAATTCTGTCCAACAAGTCCGGCTGGCTAGTTTATTGAGCTTCCACTGCTAAATGTAAACCACTGATTGTTCATATTGATTCAACAGTGTAAAGGAACAAAAAGACAGGGCTATCAGTGAAAAAGCTGACAGACTAGTATGGTCCCCCTTGCTAGTCACTGAAAAAGTTAAGGGTAAAACCTGTGTAGTAAAAACAGCCAAACAATTTAATTTTATTTTCCACAACATGAATCCCATTTTCATTGGATGAAATTGAATGACATTTTTGCCAAAATACTTGTACATACATGTACGTACATGATCACACCCGTCCTTTAACAACTTCACTGGCTTCCGGTCAATAAAAAAAAGTTAAGGGCAAACCCTGGGCATTGTGTTCTGATTTCCTCATGAAAGTGCCCCTCCAGGTCAAAAACAATGTTTTTGGCCCTCCAAGAAACATATCAAAGGATGAGATTTGCAGGATTCTCCAATGCACAAGCTAGAATATCGGGCCTATACGCATGAATTGCATGCAGAAACGCACAAATTACAGCCGATACGTAAAAAACAATCATTTGTTTCCTGACGACGGACAGCGAACACTGTCCAAAACGTTGAGTCCATTGATCTTCTCAGAACCACCTATGATCACTCCAAAGAGATCTAACTACTGTACATGGTGTCACCGCAAATTTTGTATGTTTATAAAAACAATTGTTTAATTTTAATTTTTTTAATTCAGACAACAAAGTCAAACAAATTCAAACTAAAACCATTTAGAATGCCCCAGATTGCACAGTAGTGCTTTTAAAATCAAAGAACAAACACCAAGTAAAAAAGGTTTTAATTCAGCCCGCTTGAGCCAAACTTCCAAAATGTGGGTCCAGAATTCCCCACAGTTTGGAAAAACCCTGGGGAGAACCCTGATTTGTACTGAATGAACTCAAGTTCTTAGAGTTATCTTACCAAACAGTCTACGTTTTAGGCAATACAGACACTATTTATCCATGCATGTCTGAGCTTTCTTTCACAAGGTGTGCCTCTCCTATGATATGGGATCGGACGCGGCTTCCTAAGCCGATATGTTTACGCCTTTTAAATCACATCAGCCGGATCTGGGCCAACTTGTGAGATTCAGCATTCAAGCATACACAGGACTGTAATACTGAAGAAATACTGTATATAATATTTAAGCCTTAAGCATCTATGACTCTTACTAGTGTACAAATTTTCACGGGATCCCCCACAAAATCCCTAGGATTTTTCAAAACTGTGGGGATTTTTCAAAACTGTGGGGATTTCTGGACCCAAACTTTAGAAAAAATCGCATCGGCCACTGCCTACCAACAGCAGCAGATTGCAAACAAAGAAGGATTTCCCCTGATGTTTCATAAAAAAATATTCTTCTATCCAATCAAAAGTGTATGTAATGAAGGCTAAGATGTATCTAAAATGGTAGAATCAAAGGTTCACATCCCGCCCGGGTAGCCAAAGCCTGTGGTTTTTCCCCTCTTCAAGACTCAACATTAAAAAGATTATCACACAAGGGTGTTAAAAGTGGTAAAACCAACAAAATAACTTTGCCTTAAAAAGTGTATGTGTTTACTACTAATACAATTGGACAAGTTGGTGTTGCTCTTTTGCTTTTCGTTATAGTACAGATTGCAGGCTATATTTATTTAAGAAACATTGTCTTGCAAATCTGACATCAGGCTTGATGTTTGCTTTTGAAAGGGCAAGGGCACCAAGGCATTTTCTCCACGGTGAAGGGCACCTCTATGAGAAAGTTTGAGCAATTCAAGGGGCACGGAGTGATGACAACCTTGTTAGCAGTATGTAACATGTATACATACTTGGGATTTCATTTGCCTGCCATCACTGTGCATGCGTGTGTGAACGTGTATTAATGTCAAATCATAAACCAAGGACACAGTCTTCATAAAATATAGTGAAAATCAATGCACAGGGAAATAGTCCCCTGGCTACATTTATATTCAAATAGATCAAATTGCTCCAGGGCACCAGTCCGCTAGTGAAGGCGCATAATGTGTGTGCAATAGGAATCAGGCACATTGGTCCATTACAGCATAAAGCTGAAGCATGGATGGTTGACACAGAAAGCCAAAGTTGACAGACCTTTGGGAAGTGGTGAAGATAAAATCAACATGATCACCCAAGAGGTGTTTATGATAAGCTTCAAGTTTTTTCATGAATTCTGTATGATAAAAATTGTTGAATTTGAAAATATTAATGAAGTTGTTTATAAATCAATATAAATGTTGTACACATTTCTGCCAATTTTAAACCAATGCTAACCCTTTAGAGGCCATAGCGGCCGCAGACGGACTCAAGATTGGACTCAAGATTGGACCCACTTTAGCTCAAATATGTAAGAGGGTCAAACAAAAGGTATCAACCAAATAACAATTTGTTTTTGTTTCCCATAATAAAAAAGAATGTACAATTCTAAAACAATACCATGTATTTATGTTTCTTAATATTTTCTTTGACATTTTTTTCTGAAAATAAAGGGGCGAAAATCAACAAGATTAGCGATGTCTGTGCGTATGGTGATGGTAAATATACAGATACGAGTTAAAGTATGTGCACAACATAAGTACGTTTCAATGTTTACAGATTTGCACATAACTTACTGTAGGCCTACATGGTATAAAGATTGTCATAGTTGAAAGCTTCCCTATAAAAGATAATTTTGCCTGAAAAGTTTTTTGAGAAACAAGAATTTGATCTTGTGAGTCCAAAACTCTGTGTTGCAAAACAGTGAAAAACAAGGATTTTTGTTTGCTACTTATTTGTGACTTTGATAACCGATTGAGCTGAAACTTTCACAGGTTTGTGTTATTTGAAACATAGTCTGCTCCCCTTTTGCATCAGATGAGAAACACATTTCATTGTAGTTATTAGATACAGGGAATATGACCTTAAGATGACTGACTGCATGTTAACAGTCTACTGCATGACACAACAGCTACAATGTATACTGTCAGGGTTTGCCCTCCACTTGTTTAGTGACCATGGTGACTGGCCAGCTGGGCCAGTTACAACATGTAGCTTGTCATTTCATAATAGTCTGTCACCCTTTTCACTGGTCTGTATATTCAAATATCCCCATGCAGGGTAACTTTTCGACGGTAATCTAACCAGTCAGACCTTTTAGAGTGCATTTTGACTGGTCCTCTGGTGTTTTAACTGGCATTTGGCCAGCGGACCACTGCCAAGGGAGAACGTTGACTGTAGTCATTTATTGGTACAGATGGTAAAATCATTGAGAATGTGTTATGGAAAAGCAAGCTTTATGAAGCATGAAGCCACCAATGGTGCAAGGTATTATTTCTCATTTAAGATATCATGTGTACAACATGTACAATGTATAATTAATATTGTGAGAGAGACAGACGAAACATACCATGAATCTATATTATTAAGTATTCTGAGTGTACGAAATATGGAAACCTACATTACACTGACAGGCAGGGTATACGTTGGGTAATTGTCAAAGACCAGTATCCTCACTTGGTGTATCCCACCATATGCATAAAATAACAAACCAGTGAATATTTGGGCACAACTGGTCCTCAAAGTTGCAAGAAAATAAAGAAAAGAAAAAACCCACCCTTGTTGCATGCAATAGACCTTATGCATATGACGTCATTTGAGTAGGGCGCCCTCACCTAGAGGTCAAAAGGAAGATGTTCATTGGCCAGGCTTGTGCGCCGCGCGTACAAATCAGCGCGTTTCCATTGTTTCATCATCAGTTTACCTCTAAGATGGCGGCTTGGTGACGTCAATGCATAAGGTCTATAATAAAGTGTGTGCTTTCAGATAACTGAGAAAGGCTTGATGATTGAAGCCTTTCTCAGAATCAATTTTTTGGAGTGAAAAATTACCTCTTTCTCTAAAACTACATGTACATTACTTCAAAGGGGATGGTTTCCAACAATTATTTTATAATATCAACAGCTCTCCAGTGCTCTTTACCTACATGTACCAGTTAGTTTTTGGGGTCATTAATTTTTTGAGTAATTACCAAAGGGACACCCTCCCTTTGAAAGTCACTTGTACTTAACATGTATGTGTACATTAAAACCTTATTATGTATTCATGCTTGGTAAACCAGATTCTGTGGGAAAGTTCAAACACTATAAATTTTTGACTTCGTTTGGTTTTTTACTTATTTAATAGCTGATCATGCAAAGCCAACTTCACATTATTCTTTTAAAAGGTGACAGCGTTTTATTCTTTTAGTCGAATATTTTCACATAAATAATTTTTGGCACAGTACTAATTTGCAAAGTGAACTTTCAGGTAATTACTTTTTGTGAACCTATTTTTAGTTTTAAGTGTAAATTTTTGCATCGGGTATGAAGAATATAATTTGGTTTTAACCCTAGGTCGTGGGTTCGAATCCCACCCGAGTACTTTGCCTGTGGATTTTATTTCACAGAACTCGGGTAAGTACTGAGTATACAGTGCTTAACACACATCGGTGTAAGGGTAAAAACCAAATTATACTATTTGTTGTTGTTCTTATTTTGCGATTAAAACCAAACTGTTCTCAAAATGAATACAGGCCTGATACTTTACGAAACTGCCTCCATGCCCCCTGGTCATTGCCTTGGTGCCCCTTGAGATGTTCCAGTAGAATTTTACATTTCCCTTGTACATGTTTAAGGTGTCCTTTACTTGAGACAAAAACTGCCTTGTCCTCACATTGGCATGTCGTGGCTGAGCAGTTAAGAGCACCAGACTCAAGCTCTGGTGTTTCTAATCAGCTCAGCAGAGTGTGGGTTCCAGTCCCGGTTGTGCTTTGAGCAAGATTTTTTTTCCAAATTGATTTGTCCTTCGGATGGGACATTAAGACGTACATGTAGGTTGTACATGTAGGTTCCCGTGTACTAGGATTTGTAGTGCACGTAAACTAAAAGAACCCAGATTATTTATCAGTGGAAAAGGTGTTAAATGGTTCACATACATTGTACAGCAAGCGCCCTTGTTTACAGGTTTCCTCAGGCTTTCGTGCTACAACGACTAAGTTCACTTATGACATGTATGAGGCATCCTTGGTTTCATTACCAGAAAATATAAAACAATAATACAAATATCAACAACTAACTATATCAGGCCTGTACAGGTACGTGTTTTATTTTGCAAAATCTTTATTTATATCAGCAGCAGGTACCCCAAGCCATTCACAAACAAATAATAATACCGTGCCACTTGTTAAAATATACCTTTGTGGCATCCAAAAGCCATAAACCGTCATAAATCTGAGCAGTTTAATCCAAGTCTAACAATTACTCATGGAATAAGTAAATTAACGGCTGAACATTCATATATCAATATTTTTAATGAGATTACAAATTCGCGTACACCAAGGGTAGACTGGCGATGACGATGACTCCACGAGCAAGGCAGCCCAGCTCTGTCAAATGCATTACCAAAGCTTCATTGAATCTTTTGTGTAGGGTATTACACAGAACACACTCAAGCAAAATTCTCTGTCGATGATGTTCCAAGCTAAATTAAAGGGAATGTATACGTTTGGTAATCACTCCTACAATTAGTGGCGATAAAAACTCATTGGTTAGAAGCCTACATTTGTACAGCAGCTTTCGATGGTAAAAAGTATATCGAGAAACATTTCACTCCGAAGAGATGAGGTTACATAAAAAGACATCAGTTTTTATGCAATAAAATTTGAATCTGAGAAGCATTACTGTCAGTAACGTTTCTCAGATTGTGTATTCCTATTAGGGATTATTCTTCCTGCGTAGACATCCTCGCTCCGGGTTTTCGGCGATATCTCAAAAACATGACCACCTTTTGAAATGAAATTTTCACAGGTTAGTTTAATTGTATATATAATTATATATATTATTGTATAATTGTATTCCGAAAACCAAAGGTATACATGTACTTTGCCTTTAAGGGAGACTGAATCTTGCCTGGTTGCAACCTGTGAATGATCTCGGATCTCACTCTGTAACACACTCTCTCCAGGCCCAACAACTCAATTGACATTTTGATTTTACGCTACATGTAGATTTGTCAGTTCATTACAAAATGTCAAATGTGTTTGTCGGTTCCCTAGTACAACAATTCCTAACAATGTCAGGGCATCATCTCTCGTTCAACTCCCACATTACTGGGTGACTAATGTGTACCTTTATATATTTCACATTTAAAATGTTGATTTCTTTAAAGTGCATCTGGGTGGACTTGATCAAATACAAGTAGTGGAAAGGTCCTGAGGGCAACTCCATGATAAATCACATTTTATTGACTACAGAATACCAAAAGTATGATTTTTCCCAATGATTTTTGTGACATGATACGCTGAAATTAGTTAGGCCTACTGAAAAAAACAGTAATTTCATATTAAATTTTGAAAAACATTAACTCTTTCACACGTCGACCGAATGCTAGCGACTGCGGTTAAATCCCGTCAAGAAATAGCTGTAAAGTAAAAAATGAAGATCGCACGGCCAAACAATATTCAGAATGTAAAAGAGGACTCTTGAGGGTGCTATTGTGACCTGTTTTTGGGGGGGTCACCAATTGCAAAAAAAACAAAACCCAAGTAAAAAATGAATGTGTCCATACGATCAAATTATCACTAAAATAAATGAAAGGGTTAGTAAACTTATGACTTTAGACAAGTCCGGCGGTCTTGTATTTGTGAATAATAACACCTCACATCATCTTTAACCCTAACTCCCAAAGCGTTTTTACTACAATCCATCCCTAACCCAACACATTCCAACAGCTTATACTACCATGCGATGGGAACTGTACCCAATCTTAGGGGGACGATACACAACCTAACAAACTCCAACAGGCCTTTTTTGTTTGATTTTGTTGGAGTGTGTACACTTGGCATGCGCAAAATTTGATCAGTGAAATCACACAGTACCCAACATAACATAATCCAACAACTATCTCATTAGACCATGGAGGAAAGAGCAATGCCAGACATGTACATTTCACACATCCACCATACCCACTCAATCAAATTCAAACACCATTACTTGTCAGCAAGGATACACAATCCCACAGAATCAAACACCCAATCCTAACTTCACTGTACTTAACCTAACAAAATTAAACACTTTGCCCTGTTTGAATTTGTAGGGTTAGGGATTGTTAGGGTTAATGTTAAAAATGAAGTTCAAATGTCAACTTAAGTCGGCTAAATATCTTTCAATTCTGTTGAGTATGAAAGTTTTACCCGTATAAGACAAATGAGAGAAATCTTCTCTCAATACTTGTTCTATTCAATACAGTTTAATTGTGGCACTGTGTCAGACATATTTTTTTCTCACTTTGATTTTGGCCTAGTAAAAGTTTTGAGCTACAAGTCCTGCAGTCTTGTGGATTTATCCACCAAATTCGAGCACTAATCATGAACTGCCCAAACATCATCACCTTCTAGATCTTCCCACTTTACAAATGTAGGTCATACTTTGGTATTGACCCAGTTTTTAAAATGTTTTTTTATTTTTATTTCTTTCCAAAAGCCTACTTGTTTCAAGGCATCCTGCGAAACGATGTTATCTGAAATGCCCTCGCTTACAATGTATGTAGAATAAAAGTATTATCGAATCTCCAAATTCACCTCTTAAAAAGACGAATTCTGGAAATTTAAATTTCCGTGGTGTCTGCAGCGAAATGTGGCTGTGTTCAACATTCTTGATGATGACACTTTGTTGCTGTTTTTTCAACAAGCAGACACTGACTGCATTCAGCTGAATCTTTCACAGATAGTGACAATTTGGCCTAAATCTGGATAATACACTGACATAAACCATTTTACGACCCACCCTTTAAAACTGTTCCTACCTTTGGAAAATTATGAAACAATCTGACTTAGTTTTAAAGTTTTCTATCACACAATGTTCAAGCTTGTGGGCAATTCCATGGTTACTCAAATTTTTCAAATATTTTTCATCTTTCAGAGTATAATGTAAACAGGTAATTTACAAATTACTTAATTCTTTTTTTTTTGTAAAAGAGCATTGTTCTCAGACTAATAAATGTGTCTGATATTTTGATGTAAATTCGTGGACACTATGTATATATTCCAATGTGTAAAATCAGGTTTTTTTCTAATCCAAGATGGCTGTCTGATGTGTCATTTGAATCAATCTGGTGACCCACTTGGAGGAAATGAGAACGCAAATTTCCCTTATTATAAGAATTGACCTCCAAATCTAGTGCGCGAAAAAAATATATTAAAAAATTGAGACATTGTAACAACCCATGAACCAACACACGCATGAACATATTCCCTCTATTATCTGTGCGCATGTATTCCTCAATCAATTTGCCTCCTACTTTCTAAATGTAGGCCACATCAACAAAATAACTTGTTATTCATATTTGCATTACACAAAAATGCTTAGTTCTTAATGAATTTGAATCAATTGGATATAATAAAGTGGATTGGGATTTAACGGGAATCACTGAAAAGATTTGAATTTATATGGTGCTGAAGTCGATGAAAATCATATCACAAAAGATCAATACACATAATAAACTCATCTGGCCATGGTATGGTTGCAAGTGCCTACCAAAAAACATGATCACTGTAATAGACCCCCCAAAAAATAAAAATCATCTGGCCATGGTACAGTTTGCGCCTACCTACGTAATAAAAACAGGATCACAGAAAATGACAAACAAAATGAAAATCTCATCTGGCCATGGTATGGTTGCATGATGCGGTAACATTACAACCAAGCATGTGCTAGTGATAGAAAATAAGGGGTCAGAATTCCTCACAATACTCATAATGTGCAAATCCTGGCGAAGGACCTGAGTACAACAGACTTTTGGGCTCGTAATTTTAAAATTCGGACTCCAGCAATGGTTTGGTTTTATCATCAGTGGACTAGCTGGAGGGCAGGCCTACATGTATGTGCTTAGTTTAGCGTTTAGTTCACCACATTAGACTCGGCAAGAATAAATTGAATAGTTATTCTTTCTTAAATTTGAGTGACTATCTGAGTATTATACAATAAAACTGATGAAATCTAATCATACAGATTCCAATCAAAGTGCAGGGTTCTATCCATCCACAAGCTAGCATTTCGGTCAATAGGCACAAAAGTTCAGTCGATACACAGACACAAAATACATTACTGATAAAAAAGTGGCACGTTAAACCGGAGGTCGTTGGTTCAAATCCCACTCTAGTCAATTTTTCTTTGTTCAACCCAAAATCAATTGATAAAAAAGTGTTGAGCTTTTCAAACCAAACGTGAACACCAAAAAAAAGCACAATCTGAGTTTCAATTCCGCAGGATTCAGCCAAACTTGGGTCCAGAATGCCCCCCCAGGTTTGCAAAAAAAATAATAAAATGGGGAGAACCTTGAAGTGCATTTACCATACATGTAACACCATTGACAATCAGGCCTGATGCGTCACGGAGGCAACGGAGGCAATTGCCTCCGTTGCCCCTGGTCATTGCCTTGGTGCCCCTTGAACTGTTCCAATATACAATGTCCTCATAGAGGTGCCCTTCACAAAGGAGGGAATGCCCGTGGTGCCCATTGTAACTGTCACAGGTGACTTTTATTGTATCTTTCATGATAATTTTGCCAATTACATTTATGTTGACAAAAACCAATCTATGACCCTAACTTTAAAATGTGTCGGGTGACCGATTAGAGAACTTTTACAATGTGCATGATTTGCCTTTGGAAAACTAACAACTATTTCACACAAATCCATCACAACATTTGCATTTTAGCCTTTGAGAAAGACTCTGCTAGGGTCGGAACGTTAGGCTATTAACTATCTTTTTGAATTTATACCGTCCTTTTGGTTGGTAAGCAATTTGCAACAGTTAATTCTATTTTATCAAAATTTGCAAAATTTGCAAAATTTACAACTCTTTTTTGAAAAGTTGAGTTGAAATACAAAGTGAGAAGCGATAGTTTAATTATCATAATAATAATAGAAGCGCATTTCACAATAACATATATATCACTGCGAGTTTACATTAGTTCCCTGTTCATTGGGCCAATAACATTCCTGTAATCTTTCTCAGCTCCCTGGGGAGTATACAGCCCGAGCTGCCATGGCGCTCAGAAGGCTTTTTTTTTTCAAATACAACTTCAACCTCTACCCTCGCAGTTACCCATTTATACCCCTGGGTGAAGAGAAGCAATTTATAGAAAAACAACTTGCTCAAGGACACAAGTGTCACAACTGGGATTCGAACCAACGCTCCAATGACTTAACCACCAGAACTTGAATTTGATGCTCTAAACCGCTCGGCCATGACACAATGTACATTGGCTACAACTAGATCACTGCTTCTGCATTACTACTGTATGTAGATTAAGCCAGTAGCCACAGCCAAAGCCAATGCCAAAGAAGCTGGCTGTACATCAATTCAGTTTGGGGAAAAAACAACAAAAAAATCATATGCTTTGAGGTGACTGATTGAATTTGCACTCTAAAATATTAATTTGATCACTAAAATATAAAGATTGTGCAAATTCACAAATTCCAAACATGTAAAGATTTGTAAGACTTTAATTAAAAACAGGGTTACATACTTTTGGTAATTTGTCAAAGACCAGTATCTTCACTTGGTGTATCCCAACATATGCATAAAATAACATAGTGTAAAATTTGGGCTCAATTGGAATTTCTAAGTTGCAAGTAAATAATTAAAGAAAAAACCACCCTTATTGCACAGAATTGTGTTTCTCAAATTCAAACTTGTTGGTGAAAAATTACCTCTTTCTCTAAAACTACATTACTTCAAAGGGTGTCATTCCTAACAATGTTTTATAATAACAACAGCTCTCCACTGCTATTTATCAAGTAAGTTTTTATGGTCATTAATTTTAAGAGTAATAACCAAAGGTGTACCGAACCCTTTAAACAAAATTTTGCTTTAAATTTCTTTCTTGTGTGCGACAGGTCGAGATATAAAAAACCGGAGTGACAGAGTGCCTCTTTAATCTTGGCAGTCCATGTTTGATTTATTAAACAGGAAATCAATGTTCTCCTGTCATGTCATGTATGATAATGCTTGGCATTTCATCATTTCTCTTACAATCAAACTCACTTATCTTAAAGGGTGTGCATAACATTGGTAGGAGTAAAAATAAATATGTGCACAGATTTGCACACAAAGTAAAACATGGTATAAAGATGGTCATGGTGGGAAACGTCCCTTGAAATCCTTTTGCTTGAAATGCTGTACTACATGTAGTTTTTGAGAAATGAGTAAAACAGTTGGTTTTGATCTTGCAAGTCACAAGTCAATGTTTGAAAACAGTGAAAACATTTAAGTTTTTTCCCCACTTTTTTCTTCTGACTCCAATGACTGATTGAGCTTAAAATTTCACAAGTTTGGTAATGTATCCCTCAGGTTTTTTCTTTCTCAGATATTTTCAAATCTTAAGGGGCTGAAGGGTAACAAATTGCTAATTCATCTGATTTAAAGGTAGGGTCATGCATGTAGATTGGTTTTTGTCAACGTTATGGCCAAATTGTCAATAAAGATACACACGTACATCATAGGTCATCAGTGAATATTTCAGCTGAATAAAGTGTCTACTTGTTGAGAAAAAAGAAACAAACTGTCACAGTATTTTCATCAAGAATGTCGAATCCACACAATTAGCAAGATGACAGTGACCTAATCATCTTCAGCTGCAACATTTCACGAAACTGACACCATGGAAATTTGAATCTCCAAAACTTTCCTTGATGATTCAAATTAGTTAACATTCTTTTATTGATTTAAAATTGACGGGGGGGGGGGGCATTTCAAATGCAATAATTTTGCAGGATGCTTACCACCGTTACCATCTTTATAACAAGTAAGCTTTCAGATAGCAAAACTTTTAACAATTCTTTCGGGGTCATTACCAAAGTATGACTCTACTTTTAACGTATCTTGGAATTCATGATTGTGCATTCTTTAAAGTTTAAGTACTCTTTGTACCTTTAGATGTTTGTTGCAATTTGGAGTTTGTTTTTAAAATACTCTACAGAATGATTTCTGAAATTTATCAATATACAAGATCTGAACGGAAATGCATCACGTTGTTTTGTTGTTAAACACTTTCAAAACTAGATAAGACTAAAAACTTACCTATTTAATTCAACTTCATGATTGCTTATTCTTTGATGTTTAAAAGCTATTGTATATTTTGTATCTTTTTTGTTAAGCGCTTAGAAACACTTCGTATGAAGCGCTATATGCCAATAAATGTTTATTATTATTATTATTAATATTATTATTATTACTATTGTCTCGGTAACAGCCAAAATACAGTCACCCTCTTGAATTGTAAAAACAACAGCAGATCTACCTCCAATAAACTACACATAATAAACAGACTGATGACTTCGTTCCCGTACACTATACATAGACTATAGGCTTCTTTTGTACACACTTTATTTATGTACTACTTCCATGAAGTATAAAGCTTCGTATAAAAAGGTCAGCTCTAAATTTCTTGCCTTGGGGATCAGAATTCTTTGATTATGAATGCAATCACTGCAGAAAAACATTTCAATTTAAAACATATAAATAACTAAACAAAAGAATACTATAAATAAATAATTAATGAAACACTTTGACGTGTGGCAATCAATTTAATGAGCGAGGTTAAACAAAAAAAGACCATGTGGTGGATGTAGGCCTACCTACTGCGCACAGTGATTGCTGTAAAGTAGACTGTAGCGACAGTTAAATCAGCGGGTGGCTGTGAGTGTCTCAATTAGTTATGTGATTGTCCATTAGTGTCTGAGGTGGTGTGACAATGATTGCCAATGACAAATGATAAGCAATCTATACAGTCCCAAATCCTGCATCTGGATAACTTGGAGTCTGCACTAATTAATTTAAGGTACCATTGGGGTGTTTGTTTAAAAGTGTACGGGAATAACTGAAGGGGAAACTTGACGAGCTTAAGAAATTGAGATCAGATCGAGCTAAAATAACTTGAGTCCAGACGGAGGGTTTTATCTTTGAATAACCAAAATCATGTTTACATGTACTGTGTATGTAACATTAACAACTGACACATGCATTTGAAAACTCCCAATTTCTTCTATGTAATCCAACTGCCGGCGGTGAAGAATTCAGAAGGTCTGGGCCTGGTAGGCTTAAACAACGAGTACTTACATGTATCACAGGGTCAGGCATACCAATCTTATCTAAGTCCAAACAATTTGGAGGGTCATTTATGGAAGAGGAAATGGAAGGATTTTGGCCTAACTCTGACCAAACTACCTACATGTAGTCTTCAAGGGGCACCAAGGCCATGACTGGGGCAACCGAGGCCATGACTGGGGCAACCAAAGCAATGCTGTGCTATCCAATGAATGTCTAGTAGGGTGGGTGTTCAGGTGAAAGTGCACTAACCTTAACAGCTCACAATTTAAGGATGAATCCACAATTAAGAATTATCACAAATATGCAAATTATGCAAATGAGTCAGTGTACTACATTGTACTTCATATCACATCAAATATCATGACAGATTATGACTCATCATTTATCAAGACCCTGGCATCAGATGTTTCAGAATTTCGTAGATGTTTCAATATTCGTAGTTTTTGTTAATTGAGCTTACAATACATGTACAGAGCACAAGATTTAATACAGTGCATTCTATCCAGAAATTGTGTTTTAAGAATTTCAAAATTTAATTTTTGTCGTTTTTTATCCTATAAAAAAAAGTAGAATAATTTCAAATAGAAGAAAAGATAACTTTACAAAATGAAAAGTTCTTTCCTTAATTAAGCTTAAGTAATAATTGTTATTATTTTCAAAGGCTTGATCTTCCAATTTTTCCAAAGTGGTAAGTAAAGCACTCACTCTGACAATAAATTGATTTCTTGATTTAGAAAAATATACATGGTATAATATAAATATCTTATTAAACTTCAACAGTTCATGACACTTTTTGCTTTTACTAGCAAAGCCAATTTGACTTTCAGCAAACTGTTAGCTTAGCTGGTTACCAATGTTTTACCTTACATTAACAAATGATGTTCATTCTCCACTGGTACCCTAGGTGATTTACTTTCAATGAAATCCCAGATATTTATGATTGACACAAGACATAAATTGTCAAGTGAGTAAGTAGGCTACATGTACATGTATGGCAATAAAAGAAGAGAAATAATGAATATTTCTTTCTTCATATTTCAAGATTTATAAGCCGATACATGTACGCTGCATGAACTCATAAAAAAACCTGTCTAGTCTCCAATGTCAACATGTAATTTATTAACAACGTCGGATATGTTTTGATAAATCGAGTACAAACACGGATAGAACCTGTTTACAAAAATGTATCCTTCTGAAAGCAGTCTGTCCGAGGTATGATTTGCAAACACATCCCAGCAATTTCCCAGTTAAAATTGTTGTTTTCCCACTAAATTTCCATTTCTGATCCCAAAGGTCAATTCTAAGTAAATTCACAATAACAAGTCCAGTGGCAAGCATTATTATGCAGTCGTATGCAGCCCTGCACTAACACACACATCTAATGTTACAGTCTCACTGTGTACAGAATACCAACACTCAATGGTCTCCCATGCAACACTCACTCCCAACCAACAAATAAAATTAGCGCAAAAATGCCGGATTTATTTGTGTATTTTATTTGCTAATGTGTCAGGGAGATGTGAATATTTTTTCCTGTGGACAGACAGTAGGGGAATTAACCTTGCAAAGCAGAAAGGCCAACCCTCCGACCAGCAAGATCTATAAATAGCTAGTCTAATAAAGTGAGTGATGTCATGGAGGCAACCACTGATATACATGTACTGTACAAAAAAGCTCATCAGATGTAGTTGACGTCATTGCAGTTACAAAAATGGATTTAGTTCACAGGCTGACTAGAACAGCACCATCCAGCTTGGTGTTTGTCTCCGATGAAAAACTGGCTTTGGAGGGGGTGGGGGTTATTTCGAGACTTAAAATAGGCAAACCTTGTTGAATTCTGCTTGAAAACATGAGTCCCTTGAATGGACTGGAATTGGGGGGGGGGGGCAGAGTTGGGGGATCATGGCTCTCACTTTCGGTACCTTCTGGAGACCAAGGACAAAACAAAAAAGGGAAAACAAAAGGACTCCACATGGAATTTCTAAAGACCGGGGTGCTCCACAAGGAAATTTGTGTACAAAGTCTATGGGAAACTGTTAAGTGCAGGGACAAAGGAAAGAACAAAAGAGTGCTCCACAAGGATGCATTTTTCAGTCTGGATGGAGTTCCTTAGAATTGTGTGATGAGTAAGGACAATTCTGTCTTGTGTTTGACACTGGGTTGAAAGACATTCACACCAGGGCCCAATTTCATAGAGCTGCTTAAGCACAAAAAGTAGCTAAGCACATCAAAATTATGCTTACCAGAATAAGGTTTATACCAGCCAAAGTACCATGTCACATGTACAATCTGTGACTGGTAACAGTGGTATCCTGCTTAATTTTGCTAAGCAGAAAGTTGCTAGACATAATTCTCTGCTTAAGCAGCTCTATGAAATTGGGCCCAGACTGGGGATAGATCTAAGAGCCATTGGTTAGGAAAACAGCAAAAGTATGATCATCTCATCAGTCAATCAATGTTTGACAAATCCCCAAAAATAAATCATTCTCAATTCCCCGCAATTACCACAACTTTTATAACTTAAAAACAAAACACACACAAAAACCCAATAGAATTAAGATTTTTTTGGGGGGAAATTAGCATTTCAAGATGTGGTTGACATTTGTTGACATTTGTCGTCAGAACCTCTCAGTCTCAGTTCATACAAAGACACAGAGAAAGCCTGTACTGAATTCAGACTACATTTAAGACCAGCACACGATATCATTTCACAATTTGACATTTTTACCATTTCGTTCACTATAAATCATAGTGTTAGCCAGAGGGGTGTCTGGGTGTCTTTTGGGCACCCTGTTTTAAATTTGGACACCCTGTTTCATCTGTCATTTACATGTAAATGTATTGTAAGTGAACAATTTGGACACCCAGTTTTTAAATTTCCAGCAGATTTGGACACCCTTTTACCAAATCCTGGCTAAAACCTTGCTATAAATAACACATAAATCTCCAGTCTATGGGTTTACATTTTATCAAGTTGAATTATATCACATACATTGTATGCTAAATTGTGTTTAACTTCATGGGTAGCACATGAGCTGTTTTTCTATCAACTTCAATCATTTATTCAAGTCAGAAAAAACCCAGTGGATAGATTTCGGAGGAAAAGGGAAGTTATGGATTTACAGAGAACATACAAAAACAAATATCTTATAAATTTTAACCCAACCTGAAAACAATCTTAATTAGAAAGTTGCCAGTGTTATATAGTGTGTTTTTGTGCTGCAAGTGGTAACCTTTGAAATGACAATGTAGATTTCACAATGCAAATCAATAATAAAATAAGGATCAATTAATTTCAACACAATTTTGTCGATGGTGTTTTACATCCTTGGTGTACTACATCAGGGCTCGAATTTGGGGAGAAAATCCACAAGACTACAGGGCTTGTAGCTCAAAATCTTTACTGGACCAGACATTTTTTTACAAGACCTGATTCAAAATGTTAAAAGAAAAAAACTTGCTGCCACAGTTTAACATGCACTTGACTGCTTTTATATGAACCAGAACTGAGACAAGTAAGAGAAGAGTATACTTGATTACTCATAGAATTGAAAGATAATTTATTAGACCCAAAGTCAACACTTGAACATAATGTGTTTCTGTTATTCAATTGAAAAACACAAGACCATCGGACTTGTTAGTTCATAAGTTTACTGGCCCAACATTAAAATTACTGGCCTCGGGCCTGTGGTCCAGTGTAAAATTCGAGCCCTGTACATGTATAGTATGGAAGCAAGAATTAACTTACAAAATTGTGGAAGATTCTTTAATAAATCACTTAAATGATACTCAATACAGATGATTTCCAGTAAATTTGTGAGCTACACATGTATTATTTTTAGAAGTTCAAAAATATGTATCAGTACCCATTTTGTTGAAAATAATCAGTGGGAACTCGTGTTGGAACAATATTCAAACTGAGCAGTAAATATTGTGGCTAATCCTCCAACTTTGAAATTAAAATTTGGTGTTTTTCTCTTCAAAATGATACATTTAACAAAAGTATAATTTATCACATATATGATATTTTCCAATGGTTCTGCAATCTACATGTACATGTACATGTAGAACTGTTTAATGAGTAGTTTTATTCAGTGAGTATATTGATCTATCTATTGTTGAGATTCCATTCATAAACCTCAACACCACAACAAAAGGCTAGTGTCAATGGACTGTTCATGTCAGGTTCAATATAAATTAAATTAATGAATGGCACGTTGGTCAAAAGCAAGAATTTTACAAAAGCATGTTGTGGGATATTCCATGACAATTAATTGCAGATCGTCATCGACCTTTAATCAATTTGCCTCTAAATACTCTGGGACACCACTGATGAGGGGACTTGGATCAGATAAAGGAAGTGGTTTAATCCGAACTAGATTGTGATTATTTAAAGGCACTGAACACGTTTGGTAATTACCCAAAATATATATTAGCATAAAAACTTACTTGGTAACCAGCAACAAAGAGCTGTTGATAGTATAAAACATTGTGAGAAACGACTCCCTCTGAAGTAACGTAGTTTTTGAGAAAGAGGTAATTTCTCACTAAAATAATAAAAGACTTCATGCATGAAGTCTTTTATTGGCATCTGAAAGCACACAAATTGTGCAACACGGGTGTATTTTCTTTCATTATTTTCTTGCAACTTCGATGACCAATTCAGCCCAAATTTTCACAGGTTTGTTATTTTATGCATGTTGGGATACACCAAGTGACAATACTGGTCTTTGACAATTACCAAACGTGTCCAGTGCCTTTAAATGACAAAAGAAGAGAACCATCATCAAGCCCTATAGGAAACAAGCTCAGATATTAGCCCCATCAAGGTCACATTAACATTCCAATAGTTGCATGATTGTTACCACCGAAGTTCTTTGGGGATTACATTTTCCATTTACATCATAATAAACAATGTTGTGGATTTCACAATAACGTATGTTTATTCTGTTTAAAGGGTTTCCAATTTTAGTCACCACTGTCGAAAGAGAATCCATTCCATTTCCATCCATTCCATAAACAGAGCTGTTTAAAAACAAAAACTTAGCAAACAACAAAACAACTGCACTAACCAGAAAAAAAATACCATCCAAAATACCATGTTACATGTATTATTTACCACTGTATCCTATTTGTTTTTACTTAGCAGAAAATTGTCAAACAGTAAGCACAATTGTCATTGTCTTAAGCAGATTTGTATGAAAAAATTGAAATTAGAAAGTGAAAAACAAGGGCCCAAAGCTAATACTTTTAACATGTACATGTAAACTTCAAGATGCAAAGTAGGGGCATTCAAATTCTAAACAGCCTGTTATGGAAACCTAAACATGCCTCCGGCTGACACTAAAATCACTAGCAGTCTTGCTTTAAAAATAACACCATGCCAGGAGAGGTAGTACAAATGTATGTTAATGTCAATATCTTAGAAATGAAGACAAATCTAGTTTAGAGGAGCAGAGGAGATTTTTCTGAAAGTTTTATCAAACAAAACAAAAAAACATTATCGCTTCATCAGTAATTCACAGTCACTTTACATTTATGTTATCCTGATTTAAGTAGCAAGTTGTTTCAAATTAATAACTGGGGGTTGGGATTTTTCTGAGTAATGAGTGCTTTTTTATGACAAGTTCACGTTACATTTTGCAAAAAAATGCCTTTAATGAAATTTTGGCCCTGGCTTAAATGGGCTATTATTATATTTTATAGGGATCATTGTCTGAACAGTGGACATTTCATTCAACAATAATGAGCTTTGGGGAAAGATATCAAAATTCCTGAACCTGGAATATGAGTCTTTCCTTGAATTCATTTCTTTTTGTTAGAGATCGATCTCTTCTGAAAAGAAGTGTTGGCTCTGAATAGAGCCAGTTAAGATAGTTTCCACTAGTCATGCTATGCATACTTAAATGTAAATGCAAAGTACACCTTTGCCTTTTGGAACCCTTCGATTTTGTTTTTTGATCTGTAGTGTAAACATATACAATAAAAACTAACCTGCGAAAATATTATTTCAAATAACAAACCACAAGGGAAGATTATTTCAAAAGGTTTTGAGAAATCACCGAATATCTGGAGCGGTTAATACAGTATCAACAGCTGCAAAGCTTCTTACCAAGTAAGTTTTTATGGCCATAATTTTTTGGAGTGTTAATTACCAAAGGTACATGTATACATGTACGGTACCCTCCCTGTCAGTTGTCAACAGGAGTTATGAAAGTCTACTTGTCTCTCACATACAGCATCCACATCAGATGCATCTTTCGACCACCACTGTACACATGTACATGTACATGTAGGTCATAATGTATTGTACACACCCAGCATGAAACTTTGTTCTTGTAAATGGCAAGACATTTTTTCCTTAGGCTCATTTCCCCACAGGTGACCTCAATCCTCCGCTACCCTCTACTCTTAAGTCACTCCACACCAAAATAATTGGACCTAATACAAGCCTGCTATTAAGCCTGGCCCAGTGATAACCAGTTGGGCCTACAGTCCTCAATCCTTCGCAATCAGACAACTTCCTGAAGATGTCTTTTGGAGGATTTTGAAGGGTTGGAGTTAAAGGCCACACAAGTTTACATGAGATTCACTCACTGAGGGAAATGTCAACTTGTATCGGAACATTTCAAGGGGCACATGTAATGACCCAGGTCATGACCCAGGTCATGAAGATTAAATTTGTCTCTGTTAAATATCAGCACCCTGCAAATCTACGAAACATTTATAAGTATGTTATTATATACTGCACAAGATGGATGTTTACAGAACAACAATGCAAGTTGACCTCTGGTGTTCGTCCATGGTTGTTGACCCAAGGGGTCACCCCTGGTTTTTCCCAAGTTGACCCCTGACCCTGAGAGTAGGATTCAACCTGAAATGGAATAAGTAAATAACAAACAACTGAGCTTGCCAACCCTGGAGTGTTACATGGGCCTTTCAAACTGCTATTTTCTGTGGGTATGTTTACAAGTGTGTGATGACATTTCCTAACTTCAGACTTTTTGTGCAATTTTGAAATTAACATATTTTTGGCAGATATCTCCTTTTATATGAGACTTTGTTTTGGTTATCCCCACCCCCTTCAGTTTTAAATGGTGTGTTTTGAAGGTCACTAAAAATAAACGCAGAACCAAAGATAAATTGAGAATATGTTGTCTGGGACTGGAAGTCTTAAGATGGCCACACCCCTCTGAAAACAATTCACTGTTGTTTGCTGAAAATTTGTTTTGGTGAATTATGTACGTGTTGCTCAAAATATGGGGGTTGAAATCAGTGAACATAAACTCACTTCAGAAATTTGTGCAAGTTTTTACATGTACCTTCAAAATCCACACAGAATTTCCTTTTCAATGTCAAATGTACTTTGTGAAATGTCAACATGTTTTTCCAAACCTTCGAACCCCACCTTTCATCGACTTCAAAAGTCAATATTTTAATGAGACTAAATTTTTGGTGCGAGTGTGCACCACCGACACACTTTGACATCAAGTGTATGCTTTTCTTTCTGAAGGTGTCACTGTGTACTTCTGATTTGGGATATAACGCAAGTATGTAAACGGGATTCAAATACATGCGTAGTGTACAAAGTATAGCTTGTAGGGGTAGTTGTACAAAAATAAAAGGTTTTCTTGTATGTGTGGTGTGTGTTATATTAGTTACTGTGTTTTTTTTCAAGCATGTCTAGCCAAGTATTGATCTGCAATTATAGCCACTGTAGGGGGGGGGTGGTCTACGTCACAGCAATCTTACCCATGACCTTTGACCTCATCCCAACTCCAGGGTCGTTAACCTCATACAAACCATATACTTCTGTTGAGTTGTTGGAGTCACATACCTTACACTGATCACAGCCCCACATTGAATAGTTCCTATCACAATCGTAGCGTCTTAATATGGAAGAGTAATCTTCAAAATTTGCTTCAACTTCTTTAGAACGGTTTATAAAACCCTGCAAACAGTCCACACATCTAGTAGTGTTCGTCATGGATAGGCAATCCGAATTGCTATTTCTAATTTGCCCTAAGTTTGAACGATTCCTCCACGAACAGATACCAAGATTAAATTCCAAGCTTATTTTCGTCCTACAACGTACAGAAAGGTTACAAATTGACTCCGCATGTGATAGATTCCCTAATGTATGACACTGCGATGCTTCTGGACAGTTTGGTTCTGTCTCTGTCAATTGTTGATATGACGACACCGGCGAACACGTGTTGCTGGTTGACGCTAACACCAGTAAGTTCTCCCTACAAACATTTGTGAGCAATGACAAGAGTATATAGAAAAGAAGGGAGGCCAGAGAAAGTCGCCAGTGTTGTAGAATCTCTCGCAGTGCTTTAAACAGCTTCTCCACGATCGTAAAACCCCCATTGTTAAACCTCAAAGTCATATTTCAGACATAAAGGCAGGTTGACTTGGCAATGCTTCGAACACGCTGTGCTTCACCGCTCTTCTTGCAGGGTCATAGAAACCATTGGCAAGCTTCGGTGTAAAAGAAGAGGTGAAGGGACAATAGGAGGGTGATCTGTACCCCTACCGGCTATGCCTCGCCAAGATACAGATAGCTTGGTAACAACAAGTAGTGACTTTCTTACATCCAGAACCCCTGTACATAGGGCGCCCATGTAGTAGGTCTGTGCGCTGCGGGAAACAACACACGTCTTGAATTCGCACAACATATCTGTTTACGCGACAGCCTCGCGATCTTTAGCCGCTATATAATGGTCGAAATGCCACATGAATGCTTTGGTTGATTCTCCCAGTACATCCACCGGTTATTGATGATTAATATCCAAGCAAAATCTACCAGAAATTACGGTTCTTGTCGTCGTGAACATGATGTGAAGTTGCAGGGTGTTCTAATCTCTTCGCTACACGGCCGCCATATTGGTGGTACATATCAGACATACCAAATGTCATGCGCATGCGCCAGATAAAATTAATTGACGACTTTCGCCGCATGCATCATGCATAACGTAGTTCTTTCGCTGCGGGCGGGCAGACTGGGCAACATAATAAGTACCAATGACAGTACAGAAGCAGAAAAGGTCGCCAAAATGTACTTTGGAATTATTACAAGGCTGAAAGATCAACATTTTTAAATTTTCTCAATCCTGAGACTTGATATGCTTCTTTTCCTCCATGACTGTACACAGTGTCGTCCCATCTGTGTATGTAGAGGGAGGTGTTTTGAACCATAATGTGGAGCACCATGATATATCTACGGTAGATAGCAAACTCACATGGTATCTCGTGAAGCTTCCCGCAGCAAACTTAGTTTATTGTCAACTTACTTCAGGGTTAACAATTCTGGAACTCATAATTCCATACTCTTCTGAGTATTTCAATTTCGAAACAACTTTGTTCCATCAGAATTTATCAATCTATAGGCTAGGCACGTGTATAGAAATATTTAGGGCTATGTGCCTTTAGTGTGATAGTTCCATGCTGAAATTCTCAGTCTGGAACTGTTTTTGAGGGGGAGTCTTATGTCGATAAAATATACCCTTTTCGCCAGAATTCAATTTCTCATTGAAGCAAAAATTCGTGGAAATGATGAGGGGTTTCCCGAGTTTTATATTTAAAACAACACTTTTTCATGACATTTTGTGATGAAATTATACAATGACATGATTTGGGGCCTATCGTTAGGCCATTTTCCTCAATGATGGTCTTGCTTTTGAAAGTATTTTTTCTTTTTTCCTTTTTCTTCTTCAACTATCCACGCCTCAGTTTATCAGTGCAAATAATTTATTCTGATAGGTATGACCCTATGTGCTGCGGCCAGTCCCGGTTGGGGAGGGGGTTAGACGAAAGAGAGCCACTGTGTTCGTGGATGGACCCGGAAGACTTAGACCGCCCTAGTGTTTTCTCTTCGTAAATTTGAGAGTTTTCATGCTACTTCGATTTGCTCACACAATTTCCTTCTTAATGGAAAACGCAAGAAAAATACAAAGAAACACATTCTTTCATTTCTGAGTAATTTTATTAAAGGGACTGTAGGCCTGGCCTATATACGTTTGGTAATCACTCTTAAAATTAATGCGTGCAATAAAAACCTATTGGTTGGAAGCCTACAACAGCTTTCGACAAGCATTTTGTGAAACATTTCACTTTTCTCAGATTCAAATTTGGGGGCATACAAACTGATATGTGTTTACATAATTAACCAAAAACGTTTCTGTCAGAAACGTTTCTCAGATTGTGTATTCCTATTCCTATTAGGGATTGTTCTTCCTACGTGGACATTATTTGCTCCGGATTTTCGGCGATATCTCAAAAACGCGACCACCTTTTGTAATGAAATTTTCACAGGTTAGTTTTATTGTATATTATAAACATGTATATAGGATTAAAACAATCAAACAGTTCCACAAACCAAAGGTATACTTTGCCTTTGAAGCATGGGAAAATACCGAATATTGGCGCACTTTACTTTTGTCATCAAAACTAACACAACCATGTAATATCCACTTCTTCGCTGAATCCACCTTTATTTTATAGCCTTTCTTGGTGATAACAGTAACCTTGCTGAAAAACACCTTTTGTCCGACGCACACAGTAATGTCAGCCCTTTTGGCTTGGCAAGCAACTTTTGGTTGAGCTATAGCTTCGACCACCCCTCCCTATCACCAAACCCCCGCCCCCGACTCACAACAAATTTATAACAAAAAGCAGCCAAAACTGATCCGACCAACCAGTACATAAACCTATATATACGGTATCATTCGGACTTTGTTTCTACTGCCTGTTTACGGGGTTTTCTTTATTTGCAGTTCGACCCTTGTCGTTCACTTTTTTGTGTCTCTTTTTTAAACGTCCTTTGATGTCTGTTACACCTACGCAGGTATTCTTTCGCGTGATGAGGTAAACGCATCACACATACGTACATCACAATTCACTTCAGATTTAAATTTAGCTTTATGAAGTGTTTATAAATCAAGGAGAAAACTGCTATTCCTTATTTGAGCATTTTTTTCTTCATGGACCGTTGAATAAATTAATCTTTGCAACGATATCATCACAATCAACTGTTTTTATCATATAGAGTGTCTTAGCCTAATTGACGTTTACGGAATTTGATTTCATTAGTCTAGAAAGACGATTTGACCTAAATTAAGTATTTTTTTTAATAAGAGCGCAATCACTGTACACTTTTACATCGGTTTTGTTTGTAGTTGTTAAAAGTTGTTAATAACACCACTTCGAATGAAAGGTTTCCAGTCACGTCACTGGATACTCAGCACCACCCAGTGAAGTGTGTGAACCCAGGATAGAGTGGTATGCACCCAGCGTGAAGTGGGTATGAACCCAAAGTGAAGTGGGTATGAAGCTCCACAGTGAAGTGGGTGTGTATATCATTGAACTTGTCTTTACAGCAGAATATTAACGTCACACGATGGTAAATGTCAGTGCTCGTACTTCACGCTAAGGGCTTGGGACTTATCCCACACCGCTTATAATATGATCAAATTGAGTTTCGAAGCGAGTGGTTGTTTGCTTGATGTCAGTGCTACATATTGTATACAAAAAAGCTGATCAAAATTATAAATTGTTATCGGGTGAAACTAGGGATACTGGCCTAAAACAAGTGTTTTTTCACACATGCACTGCAACAATTGGGGTGTTAAAGGGTGTGTACAACATTGGTAATTGCCAAAGACCTGTATCCACACTTGACCCATTATATACATGAAATAACAAACCTGTGAAAGTTTTAGTGAAAGCTCAATCGGTCTTCGGAGTCATGAGAAAACAGTGAAAAACCCCATTATATTTTTTTCAAACATCGGATTTTATCCTGCAGGATAAATACTATTGTTTTACTCATTTCCTAAAAACTATGGCATTTCAAGCAAAACTATTTCAAGGGAAGTTTTCCACCATGACACCATGACCATCTTACCATGTAAGTTATGTGCAAATCTGTGCAAATCTTATATTTTCAATCTTACCAATGTTGCACACCCTTTAAATTTACTCCATGATCCATAGGGGAATTCTAAATACTGGCTCCATAAGGAGTTTTGTGTACAAATTCTATGCGAGGATGTTAAGTACTGGGGCAAAGGAAAGAACAAAAAATGTCTCCACAGGAATGTGTTAATAAAAATGCGTTTCTATCTGTGTGAGATTTCGGGCAAGGCAACCCTTCTGCCCCCCCCCCCCCCCCAAAAAAAATCATAAAAAAATAATAAGAAATAAATAAATAAAAAAAATGGCCCCCATATGCGCATGTTTTCATAGGACTGACCAGGAAATATAAATGCAATAATAAAAACTTGAGAACTATATTATTACATGAAATCAAATATTTACATATTCAAACTAAAAGGTCATCCTTCAATGCACTTTTATAATAGAACGAATTTGTATGAATTGGTCGGTATTCTTTGTTCCCATCTTTTGTCTTAAAAATAAACCAGTGTTGGTTTGCCGAAATGTCTTGATGTTATTTCTTTATTATTTCACATAAAAATGTTACAATGTTAATTAAAGACACCCCCCCCCCAAAAAAAAAACCCAACAAAAAGCCTCAGCACACCAACAAAATGTAATTTTGATTTGTAATTAATACAATCATTTTATTTGTAAGACTAATGGTAAAATTTACAACAGCAGTGCAACTTATGCTTTTAATTTTTTTTAATTATTTTCAAGCAGGATACCACACCCAAGATTGAGGCTTGTTCATATTCATAACCCTTTGAGGAACAATTTGAGTTCTTTGAAATGACTGTGAAATCTCTATAGACCTTACGCATTGACGTCACCAAGCCGCCATCTTAGAGGTAAACTGATGATGAAACAATGGAAACGCGTTGATTTGTACGCGCGGCGCACAGGACTGGCCAATGAACGGCTTCCTTTTGACCTCTAGGCGAGGGCGCCCTACTCAAATGACGTCATGTGCATAAGGTCTATAGAAATGCCATGTAATGTTGTTTCCACTATAAAGTAAAAAACCACAAACGAACTGACTGTGTAAATATTGTTTCGTTTTAGAAGTAAAAGTTAACATGGAAAACATCAATTCACGACATGCATCTTTATTTTGGTGGTATGGCCGTTTGCAGCCACTATGAGCTTTGGTCCTAGCCGCTTGTGGCCGCTGTGGCCTCTGAAGAGTGAATCAGGTATTTAAGAGCTTTCTTGAAAATAATTTGGGGTTAAACAAAGAAAAATTTACTAGAGCGGGACTTGAACCTGTGACCTCTGGATTAACGTGCTGGAGCTCTACCATATGAGCTATCTAGCCTTGATGTTGGCGGTCTCCCTATTTTGTCAATGTCTTTCTTCGAGGGTGCCAGATCAAATGGCTCAAAATGATAAATACACATTGCATTGAAGGACATGATGGATAAACAGAGAAATCCATCGAAAGGGCAAACGTTCGTAACAAATTCGCTTTGGATTTTCAGCGAAGGGTAGTTTTATTGTATAGATCTACATTTATATAGGATTAAAACAATCAAACGGTTCTAAAAACCAAAGGTATACTTTGTCTTTAAAATATCTCCTGAAAGGCTAGCACTGTTCCACTGTTCCCATTAAGCCATTTTCGAGTTCTATTTGAATTTCGTCTGGTACAATGACTTACTCGATCACAAGTTACTGCTTCAATTTGAATTCTTCAGACTATCGAGACAGTTGCTACGTCACATGATTCGGGGCAAGCTTTTGCGTATTACGTAAGAGATGGCGAAACACCCATACACAATTCTGAAGGAATGTGTATGGCACAATGGTACCAGGGTTTGCTCATCTGGAAGTTGCTATACAAAACTTTGCCCCGAACCATTTGACATAGCAACTGTCTCTATAGTCCAAGGAGTTCAAATTTAAGCGGTAAGTTGCGACTAACCAAGTCAATGTACCAGACATCATCAAAATCTACCTTGCAAACGGCTTAGGGCTGAGAACACCCAAGGGTGCTTCTCAGAGCAAAGCCCCTTTCAAAAGAGTTTCCTCACTTGGTTGTATCACAAGAATTACTAAACATAGCTATTTCTTTAGACATCTGTACAAGAATGTGGACTTTGTGGGTTCTAATCCCACCAGAGTAGCCAGTGTCTTTTTTCCCCACAGGACTTGTAAAGCACTGAGTGTACAGTGCTTATCATACAGCAGTTTAAAGGTAATAAGGACAACAATTCTTCTTCTATTTTTGGTTAGAAAGGATGCCTCATAAATGAACTTGCTAGCCTGAGGAAACCTGTGAACAATTACGGTTCTTGCCATGTTGAACCTGAAATACTGGGGTCAACCCCTATACTCTTCCACAATAAGTGTTCTAGATTTTAATGACACATCCAAAGGACAAAGCAATTATGGTAAAGTATCTTGCTAAAGAACACAAGTGCCACAACCGGGACTCGAACCCACACTATACTGATCAGAAACACTCGAGCTTGAGTCCGGTGCTCTTAACCACTCTGCCACGAGATGCCACAAATCATCATCTTTGATGATGCCGCTGCTGTTGTTGTTGCTGTTCACCTACTGACTGATTACACAACCAGTCAAACGGATGATCAACTTGATGACATAAGATACCAAAGTCTTAGGGAGTTGTCTTCTTTCTCGTCATCAGTAACTGATTCATTCTCCTCCTCATCTTCACTATCGCTAGTTGCCATGGGAACGGGAAACTTTCGCTGACCAGAGGCTGTGGCCATGATGGGTAAAGTTGGATTTAAACTGCGGTAATTAAAGAAAAGAGAAGGAATTTTACTGGTTTGGGGTTCGGATAGACACTTAAAAAGGCTCACTGGACAAAAACCTTAAAGGGAGGGTATACCTTTGGTAATTTCTCAAAAATTTAATGACCATGAAAACTTACTTGGTCAGAAGCACTGCAGCTGTTGATAATGTACAACATTTTGAGAAACGATTCCCTTTGGAGGAATGTGATTTGAGAGAAAGGGATTCAAACAACTTTCAATCTGAGAAATGTTTCATGACAATACACCGATCCATTAAGCCACGCCCATTTCTCATTGACCAATCACAACCGCGAAATCTGATCACCATTTGAGCCGTTTGGTGATCTTTGCACTAATGGTGATCAGGTTTCGCGGCTGTGATTGGTCAACTCGTAAGGAGGCGGGGCTTAATGGATCGATCTATTTATTACAGGGATTTTCAATTCAATTCAATTCAATTCAGTTTAGTTTTATTTGTTTCATCACAGTTTACAAGTAAAAAGTGAAATTTGGTTTTCCCGGTGTGCACTAAAACGTTCAAGTTAAATACTGACTAAAAGACAATTCATTTACAAATCATGTCATTCAATATTAACTCATCATCACAACGCCAAGAGTCGTTGTCTGACCCGTAGGCGCCCAGCTCTGCGAATTGGCTGCGTTGAGAGTTTTTTTGATTTTTTGCCCAGCGTCCTTTAGTTCAGCGACTGAAAGACCACTCCACTGTGCTGAGTTTTTCACCCAACTCAGATACAACAAATTAGGATTGCCTTGGTATTGGGTTTGATGAGTAAATTTACAGTTTGAGGCTTCAATGTGATGGTTGGAACCTGTTGCAGATCAGAGGGTGAAACCGTGCTTTCGCAAACGCTCTGTGACTCACCTCACTCCATTAACGGCATCACTGTGGGCGGTGAAGCGTAGTATTGGGTCAAGAATACTGTCCTCAGATGACCCCCTGGCAGCTGACAGTTGGGATGTATCCCACACAGTGACCGTCCCATCCTGGTTGCCCGACACCAAGTACCGGCCGGAGCTGAAAAGAAAAAAAAAAAAAAAAAAAGTAAAACAATTGGGTATTTGTTCAATTTATTATTAGTAATATTATCATTTATTATTATATATTTCTGAAGATAGTGGTAGCACTTAATGACTAACTCATTACATAAAAAACTGCATGAGCTTTCGTAGCAGTTTTCTATGTAATGAGTTAGTCATTAAAGTCATTAAGTGCTACCACTATCTTCATTGTTTTATCTACCAGACTAACACGGCTATTTTATTACAATATATTTCTGGTAATGAAACCAGGGATTACTCATGAGTGAACTCAATCACTGTAGCTTGCAAGCCTGAGGAAACCTGTAAACAAGGATGCTTGCTACGTGAACCAGAAACACTGGGGTTAACCCGTACTCTTCAGCGATAAAGTGTTCTGAATTCTTTTACGTGTACTAGTGCACGGGACCTATGGCTTAACGTCCCTTCCAAAGGACACTGCAATTACAATATTACCGTTTAGTGTCTTGTCCAAGGACAAAAGTGCCATGACTGGGACTTGAACCCACACTCTGCTGATCAGAAACATCAGAGCTCGAGTCCGGCGCTCTTAACCGCTCGGCCACAAAATGCCACAATGTGAGTGAATATCAGGAGTAGGGCTCTTCAACCACAGCATAAAAACCTCAACTATGCATAACAGGGATGCCAACTTTCTTTTAAATAAAGTTGTTGCTTACACAATCTATTCCTTAAAAAATAAAACCATGATCACCTAAATAGAAAATCGTTGTCTTGTGGCCGAGCGGTTTAGTGAATCAGACTAAATTTCTGGTGGCTAAGTCATCAGGGTGTGGGTTCGAATCCCGGTCTTGACACTTGTGTCCTTGAGCAAGACACTTAACTGTAATAGCTTCTCTTCAGCCAGTAAAGACAAATCTTGCTTAGCAGAAAAAGGTTACCAGCCAAAGTACCATGTAATGTTGCGTATACTACTTTGTGACTGGCTCCCTGCTCAACAGAAAAAATTTGCTTAGCACCATTTTCTGCTTAGCAGCTTTTGAAAATTGGATTGCGGAGATACCTCTTACCTGTCAAGATCAAAGTACATCCTCTGATTGGTTGTGACATCGCGGTTTATACTGAATAGCACTCTACCAGGATTTCGAATGTCCCAACAAAGAATCTCACGGTCCTGGCAACAAAAGATACATCAACAAATTAATTTTTCAACAGTAATTCCGATGAAGAAAATAGTCACTGTTTCTAATTTAGTTTTGGGGTTGAGCGAAGAAAAATTGACTAGAGTAGGACTTGAACCTGTGACCTCTGGACTAACGTGCAGGTGCTCTATCAACTAAGCTATCTAGCCCTACATATGTTGGCGGTCTCCCTATCTTTTTTCGGGGTGCCAGTCCGAAGCTATACAACCATTAACTGCCGTGTAGCCAGGGATCACACCCAAGTTTGGGATACAACCTGGGAAGCAGCAGCAGAGGGATCACCTTAAGGGGATGCAACTTTTAATTTCAACTATCAAGTAACAAACCACAAGGGAAACTGACTAGGTATACTCTAAATAATTTTGGGTTGAACAAAGACAAAATGACCTGTGACCTCCGGATTAACGTGCCGGCGCTCTACCAACTTAGCTATCTAGCCATAATGTTTGCGGTCTCTCTATTTTTTCAATATCTTGGTAGGATTTGAAACTTTGCATGATGGAGATACAAACAAGTAAGGTTTGCACTAACACCATGTACACGAGTAGGATTTGAAACTTTGCATGGTGGAGATACAATCTAGTAAGGTTTGCAGTAACACCATGTACATGAGTAGGATTTGAAACTTTGCATGGTGGAGATACAATCTAGTAAGGTTTGCAGTAACACCATGTACATGAGTAGGATTTGAAACTTTGCATGGTGGAGATACAATCTAGTAAGGTTTGCAGTAACACCATGTACATGAGTAGGATTTGAAACTTTGCATGGTGGAGATACAATCTAGTAAGGTTTGCAGTAACACCATGTACATGAGTAGGATTTGAAACTTTGCATGGTGGAGATACAATCTAGTAAGGTTTGCAGTAACACCATGTACATGAGTAGGATTTGAAACTTTGCATGGTGGAGATACAATCGAGTAAGGTTTGCAGTAACACCATGTACATGAGTAGGATTTGAAACTTTGCATGGTGGAGATACAATCTAGTAAGGTTTGCAGTAACACCATGTACATGAGTAGGATTTGAAACTTTGTATGGCGGAGATACAATCTAGTAAGGTTTGCTGTAACACCATGTACATGAGTAGGATTTGAAACTTTGCATGGTGGAGATACAATCTAGTAAGGTTTGCAGTAACACCATGTACATGAGTAGGATTTGAAACTTTGCATGGTGGAGATACAATCTAGTAAGGTTTGCTGTAACACCATGTACATGAGTAGGATTTGAAACTTTGCATGGTGGAGATACAATCTAGTAAGGTTTGCAGTAACACCATGTACATGAGTAGGATTTGAAACTTTGCATGGTGGAGATACAATCTAGTAAGGTTTGCAGTAACACCATGTACATGAGTAGGATTTGAAACTTTGCATGGTGGAGATACAATCTAGTAAGGTTTGCAGTAACACCATGTACATGAGTAGGATTTGAAACTTTGCATGGTGGAGATACAATCTAGTAAGGTTTGCAGTAACACCATGTACATGAGTAGGATTTGAAACTTTGCATGGTGGAGATACAATCTAGTAAGGTTTGCAGTAACACCATGTACATGAGTAGGATTTGAAACTTTGCATGGCGGAGATACAGGATTTGAAACTTTGCATGTGGTAACACTCTTGTGAGCTGTAGTGGTTGTGAAAAGAGCTGGTTTATGTAACAACTCAAGCTAAACCATGCTACCTCAAGCTGGCACCAGACTACCTCTATCAAAAATTCACGAAGGAAGTTAAGATATGCATAATTATTCAACAAGGGGTAGTTCTATTGTTCCAAGAAAAAAAGAGACAAGAGTGCAATACATTTTTTTAAAACAGGGATTCATGAATGGAATCTAATAATTCTAATAATTATTATCAATTTAAAAGGGCAGTGAAACAACATCTCTCCTCTCTATCAAACTTTTAACAGTTTTGTACATTTTCGATTACCATTCTTCGCTTTTTCCAGTGCAAATTTTCTCGTTTTGTTTTTAATTGTTTGTCCACATTTTTTATAAGGACCCTGATGGAAATAAGCCGTATTTAATCGGCTTTTGGGGCTGTCCTTGGCTTTTAATCAGTTTACTTGTTATGTATTTTCTCTGTATGCTGGATTTTAATGCCATATCAAATAATAATAATAATGAATAAATAACTTAATGCTTCGATCAGTAAGCTCAAGAGACAGCTGGATTCTGATGCCTGCAGGCTGTATAAGTACTGAAGATTGCTCTATGGTGCGCAAATTATTTGTTAACGAAAGTTTTAACAGTCGGTTGGATAAAGCTCCTTTACCAATGGACACAAAGTGCAAGCAAGAAGAGTTTTCAAGGGTGAAGAGGTAAGTTTGAAAGTTCTTTCTGAACTAATAAATGAAGGTGGAGTTCCGGAGAGGCTGTGGTAGATCATTCCATAGCTTTAGAACCAAGAAAGAAAAGACCCTCTCCCCATCATGCTTTCTTGTGTGGAATATCTCTTGTCAATTCATTAATAATAATAATAAAAATAATTAACCATTTTTATATAGCGCATAACACATTAAACATGTCCCTATGCGCTGTAGAGAAAAAAAGACAACAAAATACAACTACAAGATGTACTAGGTTTCAAACAAAAATGCATGAATTAAATGTTAAATAAGTGCGTCTTCAAAGCAATCTTGAACTTATCAATGGAATTAATATTTTTCAAGTGTTCCGGGAGATTGTTCCATAAGGTTGAGGCAGTGTGATCGAAGCTGCGTTCCCCATATGACCTGGTCAAAACTGGTGGAATAACAAACCATTTTTTTCTTATTAGAACGAAGATTTCTTGATGGTGTGTACAATGTTAACAGCTCTATCAAATAAAATTCATTCTCTGGTAATGTTAATCGTTCGACTTTTCCTTCAATCCCGCACCCCCCCCCCCCCAACAAAAGAAATATCTCAAATCAAGTTTGATAAAGGTCGTATATGAATTGGCGGCTGGCTACAGGATGGCTACAACTATCGCCAAGGGTGTTGCTACGGGCATTGTATACTTCAATGCATAATGACACGGCGATCAATCCGTAGCCTTAGCCGCTAATTCGGACATGGCCGTACCTTCCTCCCTCCACTGTATAGTCTGGTGCCATCTGGTGAGAATATCAGATGCGTTACTCCTCCTACTTGTCCTTCTACCATACAGAATAGGGAACCACTCGGCTCCTCGTACAGACCAACTACAACGAAATCATAACAAGGGTAATGACTAGGTTGAATACGGTGATGGTGTTTATCAGTGGATTCTCAGAAAAGCGGACCTCATCACTTCATCAAGAACCCGATAGAGAAAAAAAAAAAAATGAATATTCAGTGGGAGGAAAACCTCGGAGAATTATTCCAGGGAAAACACACTCAATCAGGTATCGACTGAAAAGACGACAATCCACATAGTTTCCCCTGGCAGGATTCAAACCAGGGTCCTAGAGGTGGTAGGCGAGGAAAGAAGAAAAAATGTGATTTTTTTTCCCCCGAAAGCTTACTAGATATAAGGATGGTATTGGTAGTAAACATCCTTCCAAAATATTTTGCTGAAATTAGAAATCAATAAAAGTATGTCATAAAATTTGAATCTCAAAAGATCGCCAAAAAGTGAATTTTCTAAAGTTTTATGGTGTCCATTTGAATGCAGCCCTTAAAATGAACAGAGATGATGTTGGTACCCGCTGTCACGTTGCTAAATGTGGATGGATTCAATGTTCTTGATGGAATTACTGTGACAGTTGTTTGCTGTTTTAGCAACAAGTAGACACTGTATTCAGCTGAAACTTTCACAGGTGACTTTTTTTGTAACGTTCTTGAAAGTTTTGCCTATAAATCATCATTATGTTAAGAACCAAATGATGGCCATACCTTTCGAAGATATTATACAGGATTGGTTAGGATAAAAGCATCATTGTTTAATTACTCTGAAAGCTTACTGATTATGAAGTTTATACTTCAACCATTTTTTCTGGGAATATTTTCCTCTGAAATGAAGTCATTATCGGGAAAACTGAATCTGAAAACCTAAAAAATCACAACGGCCGATTTCAGTTGTTTTTAAGGACAATGTGTTTACATGCTGTAAATCGTGTGAGGTTTTCACTATTTTCTCCTGACTCGCACAACGGATTAAGCCCAAATTTTCACATGTTTGTTTTATGTATATGGTTGGTCACACAGAACACAAACACTGTGTGCGAGTATTTTGTCAGCTCTACCAGTCCTGTATAATACCTTTAAAGTAAAATAGCTTACTTGATTTAGAGTAGGAGCCAGCAGCGTAACATCCGTCAGGACTCATCGCAAAACAAGAGATAATTCCAGTCTGTCCACCTTGATTCTTAACTACAGCATAAAATATAAAAAAATCAAATAAATTAATACTAAGAAAATTTGCTGAAATGAAATGACAGTTTTCTTTAAGAGGTCATCACTATAATCGCTGAGAGAAAAAGACACCTCAAGATCCGAGGATAGACTAGTTGACCCTTTAGCATGCATACAGCCCACAACCGCAGTGCCTGTTACTCCTCAAACCGCCCGCAACCGCCGTGCCTGTTACTCCTCAAACCGCCCGCAACTGCCCTGCCGTTTACTCCTCAAACCGCCCACAACCGCCATGCCTGTTACTCCCCAAACCGCCCGCAACCGCCCTGCCTGTTACTCCCCAAACTGCCCACAACCGCCGTGCCTGTTACTCCTCAAACCGCCCGCAACCGCCCTGCCGTTTACTCCTCAAACCGCCCACAACCGCCATGCCTGTTACTCCCCAAACTGCCCGCAACCGCCATGCCTGTTACTCCTTAAACCGCCTGCAACTGCCCTGCCGGTTACTCCTCAACCCGCCCAAAACCGCCATGCCTGTTACTCCTAAAACCACTTGCAACCGCCCGGCCTGTTACTCCCCAAACTGCCCACAACCGCCGTGCCTGTTACTCCTCAAACCGCCCGCAACCGCCCTGCCTGTTACTCCTCAAACCGCCTGCAACCGCCGTGCGTGTTACTCCTCAAACCGCCCACAATCGCCACGCTTTTTACTTCTCAACCCTCCTGCACCCACTCTTGAAGTTGTTTCTTGAGTTTTACACATGCGACTGCAACGCAGCAAATGGCCATTGATAGAGCACAGTTTCAAGATGACGATGGTCTATCTGCACTCCAGTCTTCAAACAATTCAGGCATTTGAGATTATGAAAAGGAGAAAGAACTTCAAAGATAGCGGGAATGGACTACCTCGTGTTGGTCTCTCCTCACACGTCTGTCCTGGTCTGTCTGTATAGAATATTCGGATCATCTTATTGAAGCCACAGTAGAGTTTACTCCCATCCAAGGAGAACGCCAAGGAATAAGGCGTGGTCAGCTCATCCTAAAAGTGACAAACAATAATAAAAACAATAACAATAATAGTGACTTCCTATATAGTGCTCAAATCCATCACTCAGTGACACTCATGGCACTCCAACATTATTACCCCTGGTCACTGGGCCATTTTTGTGTCATTCCTTTAACCATCTCAGCTCCCTTGGGTGTATACAGCCTGTGCTGCCAAATATGTAGCGCACCAAGCTGAATCAATCACAAGAACCATCTCTGCCCTCACAGGTACCCATTAACCCGTGGGTGAAGGGAAGCAATTAAAGTGTCATGACCGGGATTCAAACCCACACCCTGATGACTCATCCACCAGTACTCGAGTCTGATGCACTAAACCGCTCGTCCAAGACACACCAAATGATAAAACCTGATCAGAGGTTGACGGTGGCAATCTTAATGGACATGTCCCCTGTATACAATAATAAGTATGGCAATCTTCTCTAAAAAAAGAACCCGACTATTTTTCCCCTCCAGTCTCGAGCGAAGGAAGTTTAGACCTTTCTATTGCAACATCACAGGCCCGAGTTTTTTGCCAACCGCGGTAGGAAAATTATTGAAAGCCATAAATGCAAAGCAAAAACAAATAGCCACAGTGTGTAACAATGTTAAACAAATATTAAAAAACAGAAATGTTAAATTCTGTCACAACATCTGTTAGCACGATTCAATGTTTTGTCAATCTTCAGCCGTCCATGCCAACCAGAGCGGTTTGTTTATCAACAATAGAAAAGTCTATAAAAGATGGCTGGGGCCATGAGGTTGGTCTGAAAACAAGTGTCCAAAATGATGGCTACAGCTACGGCTACATTTCAGCGCCATCATGTGTTGGAAGTACAGTACGTTCTTTGCAACACTCTTAGCAACAGTCATAGCTGTAGCTGCCAATAGACACAATCAGTGAACGTGACTCATAGTGGACAATGTAAACAAACCAACCAAGCAATGCACAGTGAGCATGGAAAAGCATGGCTGCTTCCCACCTTACGGCAGAAGTGCTTGCAAGCAGCCATGTGTTTCCATTCACGCTGCGCCTTGCTTGCTTGGTTTGTTTACATTGTATACCCACTATGGGTCACGTGACTGCAGTCGCCGATTATGTCTATTCTGATACTTAAATTTAAGGTCTCTCTTGAGACTCAGTGAGGAAATTTGAAACCCAGAGCATTCAAACCGTTCATACTATTAATGGCTAAGCTACATCTCTGTTTCAGACTGTTGCTAAGGACGTTCAGAGTTTTATCGGTTATAGCCGCATCCTAAGCCTTAGCTGGAGCCAGAGCCAGAGGCAAGCATTTCTAGTCAACATACTATTAATGGCTAAACTACCACACTTGCCAGATGGTTATGTGGCTTATAAGTACAGCAGAGTTTTAACGATTGTAGCCGCAGCCTAAACCTTAGCTGGAGCCAGAGCCAGAGGCAAGCATTTGGTCTCAGGTTTCTAGTCAACATATTATTTGTGGCTACACTACCACATTTACCAGTTGGTTATGTGGCTTATAAGTACAGCAGAGTTTTATTGCTTGTAGCCGCAGCCTAAACCTTAGCTGGAGCCAGAGCCAAAGGCAAGCATTTGATCTCAGGTTTCTAGTCAACATATGGCTACACTACCACACTTACCAGATGGTAATGTGGCTAATAAGTACAGTAGAGTTTTAACGATTGTAGCCGCAGCCTTAGCGTTAGCCAGAGCTGGATTCAGAGGCAAACATTTGATCTTGGGGTTTTAGTAAACTTTGATTAGTGGCTACACTACCATACTTACCAGATGGTTATGTGGCTTGTAAGTAGAGCGGAGTTCACCGGTGAATGCATCCCATAAATGAACTGGGTGATCACGACAGCAACTTGCTAAACTAAACCAAAACAATATTGGAATATTTCAGTTAAAAAATACATTTTACATATATCCCAAATGTGTTTCTTCGTATTCCTGATTATTTCTGTACATTATAAATATCTATATCGAAGAAAAGTTTATTTAATCTCTTTTTAGGAGATGAGAGTGTGTATATTTGCATATTCCTAACTTTTCACTTTCATATAGGTTTGGGACCTTTAACCGCAAACAAACGTTGAAATCCGTTTCCAAATTTCTTAAAGTTTAAACGAAGCCGATGTTAGCCCCCGACACTATCAAAGGAGAATGATTGACTTCCCTTTTGTTAGTGCAATTTTTCTAACCGTAATCCCCTTCAAATGTAATACATAATTTTCAATCCCCTACAATTTGCTATACATTATGCTTGGTACGCCCCCCCCCCCCCCCCCCCACCCCCACTGGGGTTTGTGGTTTTGTGACCGTAAAGACTGGATTATAGTGTTCTAGATTTAATCCTTGAAAGTGTGTTGACATCTGCTCCTTTTACAGATGGGCTCATAGTTCAGATTGGAATCGATAGAAACGGTTAAACGGTCATGAGGAAGTCACAAGTTCAAATTAAACTTAAAGGCAAAGTATACCTTTGGTTTTTGGAATCGTTCAATTTTTATAATCCTATATAAATGTACATACAATAAAACTAACCTGTGAAAGTTTCATTTAAAAATGTGTTGGTTTTTTTCGCCAAAAAAGCGAATGTCCACGCAGGAAGAAAAATCCCTACAGGAATACAAAATCTTACGTATCTCACAGTAATGTTTCTCAGATTCAAATTTTGGGGCATAAAAACTGCTATCTTTTTACATAAACCAAATTACTTTGAAATGAAATGTTTCTCACAATGCTTTTTACTATCAAAAGCTGCTGTAGGCTTCTAACCAATAAGTTTTTATTGCCATTAATTTTAAGAGTGATTCCCAAACGTATACCTTCCCTTTAACCATACAGGAAAATAAATGTAATATGCATAACTCTACTCTGATATGCATATTCATGAATAAGCTTCCCCCATCAACTTCATGAATAAACATTACATGTTAAACTACCATGACCTACCTGCATGTCTCTGGTTCATACGACCTCATCCCTGGGAACCATGCATAATCATAGATGAGCTCCCCCTCATGAATATTCAGTACCGAGGTCATCTCGGGTATGTTCCCATCTTGCCAGGTGGAGGAGTACACTTCTTGAGGTAGATTGAAGAGACGAAGGGTGTTGTCATCGCTATTGGTTACCAAGCAGGAACCATCTGGTGACCTAGTGAGGTAAAAGGCAAATTATAAATGTACCTTTGGTTTTTAGAACCATTCGATTTTAAAAGTGTACCTCGAAGTTGGTTTTTCTTTTACTTTATGAGCTAACATGGTCTGCCGGCAATTTGTAGAACCACATTTTTGACTCCACAAAATGGCTGACCATGTTAGTTGACAAAGTAAAAGGAAAACCACACAATTTTGAGGGATATTTGTGTGAATCAATATTTTCTACTTTTAAAACATCTTTCCAACCATATTCACTTCATAATAAATGCTTTTCTAGCACAAAGTGGCCAATCCGAAGGCAATGTGTCCCTTTACAATGTAAGAAAAAAATTAGTTTTTTGAAACGTTGTTACTCGAGAATAAACAAAAAAGTAAAAAATATGGATTGTTCTTTAGAGCAGACCCCAAAATGTAGAGCTATAAAATTTAAGTTTTTAAACTGAAGAGTCTGTCATTTCTACTTCCATTTCCATGTTGGAACTCGTTGAAATCCTGTTCAGCAACTTAACGAGTATTGCATACCTGCCAACATTGAAACCTCAGAAATAGGAACACCAGTTTTATGAGTTCACAGATTGTAACGCAAGAGGTCGTGCGAGTAAAGCGTATTACATGTAGACATACAATTGTATGTAGCTAAAACAATGTACAAAAATCATTGCATCCCCGTAAGAAAATCTCTACCGTCGCAAGCAAATGGCACCCTATTTTACCAGAACCTTTTGTTTTTTGTTTCATTGCTGTCATTGTCAGAAATAGGAATGTTCTGATTTTTTGCGGCCTGTAATCTCAAAAATCTTGACAATTCCAATTAAATCTGAACGGTTGGCATTGTATTATTTTTTTTTTTTTTACATGTTTACAATATTCATTGAGGCTTACAATTTCATGAAATTTCAAATCTTCAAGTGCTTTACTTTTTTTAAATCAAGATAATTGGGCATTGCACTCTCCACATCAACATTTTTACAGACATAAGATACTCACCATTTGCATCCTTTGAGGAAGTTTGAAGCCGAATGTTGGAATTCCTGCCACGCACCAGTCAGCTGATATGGAACTTGCTTAAAATCTAGACTAACTGAATACCTGTAAAGTGAAAAAAAACAAAAAAACAAAACATGAAGAAAATTTAAAGGTAGGGTCATAGATTGGTAAATACTCCAAAAGTTAATGACCATGAAAACTTACTTGGTGAGAAGCGCTGCAGCTGTTGATCATTTTGATAAAGGATTCCCTTCGAAGTATAAATGGTTTAGATGATTTTCCACCCAAGAACATTTGAATCCGAGAAACGATTCATGCACGAATCGTTTCTCAGGTTTCCGAGGGTTGGTGTCCGTTCGCAATATACATGTATGCTGTTGCCAAAGATGCAGTTGTACATGCTGTCACCTTGCTAAACGTACTACGTAAAACGTACATGGATTCGACGTTTGTGTGAAAATACTGTGACAGGTTTTTGCTGTTTATCTCAGCAAGTAAACACTGTATTCAGCTGAAACTTTCACAGGTGACTTTTATTTTATCTTTCTTTTTAATGTTGCCTTTAAATAAGAAGTCATCATTAAAGTTGACAAAAACCGATAAGAAAGCCTAACCCTACCTTTAAATTATAAAAAGGTTGTAAGACAGAAAAGACTAACACTATAATGAATTGAAGGTCTCCAGTAGACTTACAGTTAAAAGGGTGTGTTAGATTGGTAAGATTGACAACATAAATATTCACAGATAACTTACATGGTATAAAAATGGTCATGGTGGAAAACTTCCCCTAAAATAGTTATGTTTGAAATGCTATAGTTTTTAGGAAATTAGTAAAATAATTAGTCTTTACCACTGGCGATAAAATCCGATGTTTGAAAACATTGAAAACATAGGGTTTATCACTGTTTTCTCATGACTACGAAGATGGATTTAGCCTTAACTTTCACAGGTTTGTTATTTCACATGTTGGTTCACATCAAGTGTGGATACTGGTCTTTGTAGACTTTGTTAATTACCAATGTTGTATTATGTCTTTAACGGCCAAGGCCCCATACCAACCCCATCCCCCACCCTGTTCCTTCACCCTGTGTCCCCTGCCTAATTCCCAACATAACACACTAGCTAATACCAGAATAAATATTTCAATACGAACTGTTCTTCAGTGACATTCATCTGTTCTTGACCTCCGTCTATTGTTCTCTTCTCCTCATCTTGTATTTTGTCATCCTGAATTACTGTTTCCATGGTAACATTATCAACGTGAGACCCCATCTGAGATGTGTCTCTGTCAGTCAACGGCACATCATTAATGACATCACATGAGATCACAGACTGACTCTCCTCTTTATTCAAGTCTTGACCTTGCTGTTGAAGATGGACTTCAGGGGAGAGTGTTTCCTCATTTAAATTCCCCATCTGAGATGTTTCAGTCAACGGCACATCATTAATGACATCACGTGAGATCACAACCCGACTCTCCTCTTTATTCAAGTCTTGACCTTGCTGTTGAAGATGGACTTCAGGGGAGAGTGTTTCCTCATTTAAATTCCCCATCTGAGATGTTTCAGTCAACGGCACATCATTAATGACATCACGTGAGATCACAGACTGACTCTCCTCTTTATTCAAGTCTTGACCTTGCTGTTGAAGATTGACTTCAGGGGAGAGTGTCTCCTCATTTAAATTCCCTATCTCGTCGTTGGAAGTTCTCTCATTGTTGTCGTCTCCTTCACCTTTGACCAAATCAACACTTAAAGAGACATTCTGCGTACTTTTTGTGTCGTCAATTGTCCTGAACTGAGATTCAGTTTGTGTTTGTTCGACTGGACCAGCCTCATCTTCACTGAGTGTCAATTCCCTTTTGTTTACGTCTTCACATTCTGCATCATGTGATAAGGTTGGTGTAGCCATGGTTACTAATGACTGGTTTTGCTCACAATCAGTAAACTTTCTGCTACATGTACATTGTATATTCCTGCTGTTCACTTTAACATCTGGTTGCCCAGGCAACAGAATACAGCTTCTTTAAATGTGGCATCTTCCCACCAGTTCCTGTTTGAGCAAAAATGAGGGATCTACTTTAATAATAGCTTTCAATACGCCTCAAATTCAAATATTAAATAAGATAAGTAGCCTACTGAAGATGAATCCACACCAAAGCAATAAAATTAAATTTAAAAATAAACAAAAAGTCTTTTTCGACAGTGAACCCCTGTGAAGTATAGCAACTGCAATGAACACTTTGATTTTGAACAAAACTGTTTAAGTTACACTCAAGTTTAGCCCACCTTGTTGGGCTTATGGCTCTCTTTGATGTTTTTTAAAGAGAGCCATAATTATAACAGCCCAAAGAGTTAAACATTGAGTTTCGCTCACACTTAATCCTAGTCCTACATGTAGAACTATTGACTCAGAGGTTCACTCCGCTACTATCTCCATGAACTATTGCGGATTGAACCATACTTTTACTTTCAAGGACTGGGAGGAGTAGTTTTAGTGTGGCAGGAGATTCTGTCCCCCCACCCCGTACGGCAAACTGTGAACAAACTTCTTCTGATACATAGCGTCCTCTTTTGAATTGACCTCGATCCTCCAGCCCATGTTAATTTCCCATATGGGGGACAGAATTCAGAATCTCTGGGGAACAGATTTCCATATGACACCGGCTGTAAGCCCTAAACAACAATATAATTTTATCAAGTAATAAACCACAAGGGAAACTGCCTGAGTAAATTTCAAATAATATTGGGTTGAACACAACAAAGAAAAATTTACTAGAGCGGGACTTGAACTTGAAGGTCTGCGACCTCCAGATTTAAAGTGCTGATGTGGCAGGGGATTTTGTCCCCCATTTTTTGTGGCTGGATGTTTGCAAAATCATAGCAAATTGAGGTCTACAATCATACCTACGATAATTCTCTGGGGCGCTAGTACTAGTACCAACCGCAGATGTCAAAATTTCGAAAAAACGAGTACAGCGTCCCAGTTATTATGTTATTGTTACTGCTGAGTGCTGGGTCTACACTAGCCCTGGTAGGACGTCAGTCAGTGCCACTGCACTGACGTCCTGGGTATAAAGATCCTGTACAATACGAACACAATTTTAGGTACACATTTTTCATATTTTTACCTGATTTGAGAAGCTGAAACTCCATTCATATATTCTTGGTGTCCATAACTACACATTTTATGAATTCACAACTAACATCCATGGATGACATTATTTCCGAAAATAAGTCCGAGTTGTGCACTGGCAATGTGACTCCGTTGTGTTGCCGCCCAGAAGAAAAACCGTTGAGTGTTACGGGTTAGACAGCACCCTCTTATTTCTGCACCTGTAAATAGTGCACTTTTCTCTTTTCTTTGGCACTTTATCCACCTGACTGTTGACGTCACTTTCCACAAACATCCCAGTTTAGCCCAAATTGGGCTGCAAGGGGATTATTATAACAAGTTAACAAGTTCCATGTCAGTTGAGGTTGTCACATCGCCAGTGCACAACTCGGACTTTATTTTCGGAAATAATGTCATCCAAGGATAAAATTTATAATTCTGGATAGAGCAGGCGTAAAGTTCAGGACACAAGGAATATGTGGGTCAAGTTTCAGCTTCCTCATAAAGGTAAAAATATAGAAAAAAAATGTCAGAATGGCAGAAGACCTTTATACCCTGGACTCCGTCGCGTTGTATGCAACGGAGGAGTCCAACCTGGGCTAGCGGTTCACAAGCTGTCAGTGTCAGTTTAACCTGTCGTAACAAATTCGTAAAAAATTAAGACAGCACGGTGTGCGCGGAGCCTTCCGTCTAGCTTCCAGCGCTATCTTTAGGCTCCGCGCACACCGCGCTGTTTTAATTTTTGCGCAATGCGTGAACGCCGCCTGCATGCGCATTAGCAAACAACATGGATGCCGGGCATGCAGTCAAATCGGTGGCAGTAACGCCTCAGAAGTTCTTCAAAATTACACCAAAACGAGCGCGCACAATGGCGCTTTAATGTGCTGTCCACAAATCAGATACAATGAGTGACAACTGTTGAACTGGGGGAAAATTCTCGGCATAAAAACTTGAGTTTATATTCGAAAATTTGTCCCACCTCCTGGAGGTACATGGGCGTAGGGCCAAGGATCGGAGGAAGTCCAGAGTATTGGCACTATAAATGGGGCTAGGCTAGGTCTACACACACTCATCACACTCGGCTGTTCTTTGCATCTTTGAATTGGCTGATGATAATGATTAAGACTAAATGACTAAGACTCGAGTAAGACCATGTCCATAACAAACTAGCTAAGGAAGTAAGTAAACAAACTAAGATAAGAGATTTTCACCAAAATAAAACCTCCTCAACGACGTTTAAACATACAATACTTAAATCACGATATTTTAAGGATGTTTATTTCATCATTGACTCACCCTCATGTTGCCTAAGAAACCGCTGCTTTCAAGAGTTCAGGTCACCAAGCCAAGTCAATCTCTCTGTGTATCTGCACATGTTTGCATGTAGTAGGACATTATGTACTGTAGGAAGGGGTTTCTAAAAAGTTACATCAAATAAGCATCCTTGTCCCAGAGTTTTTATTTTTTTTCTCAATAATAATATACACACTATTGTGATTTTTCTTTTTTAAGCTAAAACTTTTCATAAAATTGTAACGATTTATTTTTGTTGTGAAATATAATTTAAAACAAAGATTTGATTTCAGAAATAAAAATGTTCTTCGTTTGACGTGTTTTCTCGTTCGGATACGCGCGAGACTTGCACAGTCTATTGCCCTCAACGTCAAAGACAGAGTGTTGATTTCCACAGAACAGGTGGTTGGTTGGTGGGCGGGGATGGTGTGGAGCATGGAGGGGGGGTGGTGCGCCAACTAAATGTAAACTGACAAAAAACAACCTCAGCTCAAACTTTACATCACAAGTTTCATAAACAAACAAAAAGGTGAAGCATAATTATCGGTTTTACGTGTTTTTTATCGACTGAATAATCATGAATCAATTAAACCCATAATTTAATTTAGGCCTATTAGAAAAAAAAATCTGATTTCGAATAAATTTAAATTTAATCCAAATGGCACTGTCTACCATGGACCTAGTTTGGAAGTTTTTGGCGACTTTGAAACATTTTTTCTATGAAAATGACAAATACAATTTATAAAGTTTTAAATTCTCATAACCCCTTTTCAAAAACAGAGTTTCCTATTTCTAAGTCACCGGTAAGATGTGTTAACTATCGGATGTGTGGTATTGACAATGTCTAAATTCTCCTTACCTGAAAAATAAAAACAAAACCCTGATCCATTACCAAATATGGTCATTTAGACAAAGCGAAGTCCCTGATGGGGCTTTGTTATGCAAATACATCCAGGGTCGCCTGCTGACCAATGGGAGAGAGGGAAAGCGAGCTGATCTCTCTGTCGAAGAAAAAATAAGGACAACTTCACAAGTCTCAAGTGGCTTTTCCTCCAAAAATTCTGGTTTCCAGCAGAGTTAGAGGTTAACATTCTAACAAAAAGTGCAATGGTGAGTGGAGAATTTTCTTGTGTAAAAAAAGATAATGTTCAAAAGGGTTTTCATGTGCATAATGTGAAGGAATTCGGGACGTTTTCGACAGAAAGCGCCAAGTTTAAAACCACATGTGTTGACTTGTTTTTTTGTAGTGTGAAAAACAATGCTCAGTCGCCATATTGGAAATTGAGGGGTAAGAATTTTACCAAAGCTTGTTTTCTCAATGTTCTGAAAGGTGTTATTTTTTTATGACTAAAAATTCTTAAACCGTAGGTTCAGGCCCTGTGAGTGTGTGCTTCATGCCCCATCAAATTTTTCACATTATAATATTATTAATGTGAGTTTTGACAAACATGACACTACAGTCGTTTGACCAGTTCTGGATCACTTTTTGAATTCACGTTTTTTTTTTTTGCAATCTCTTTGACATCTTAAACAAAAAAGTTGATCAGTTTACCTAAACATGTCATAAAACTCACCAAGTATCCACTGACAAAAAAAGATTAGTACTTTTGAGGAGGCTTTGAGAAAAGTATCGTCGCCTGTTTGACCAGTTCAGGATCAGTTGATTCTATTCTGAATCAGTAGCGTGCCCTTTATTGCAAACCCATACTCCCATTCATAAAACTGTCTCTCAAGAACACAAAACTTCAGAAGTGTGTTGGCATGGACTTGGACTTCCTTTCTTTAGTGAATGTCATGCAAGTGTTTTCAACAGCAGCGCAAAAACCCAGCGACAAAAACAAAAAACAACAGCAAAGGCAATATGAACAAGTAAGTGTGCCTAAAAGCAACATTGACCCCTCCAAGTTTCATTTTCTCACCCCCCAAAAAAAAAATCTACAAGAATTTGTTGAAGTAATGTAACTCAAAAGCAAAATTTCTACTGCAGCAGTATGATTTTACCTCACTTAGTAAGTTAGTGCGGCACCATTTGACGCAATGAGATGTTGAGTGATCCCGAACTGGTCAAGGGTACGATGCCCCCCCCCAAAGACGATTTTGGTAATTTCCTCTCCTCAAAAAAACAAGACGACTGCTCAGTATTTACGTGAACTATTTTTTACACATTCTTAGCATTTTACATTAATGTTTTTCGCCCTGGCGTTCAAACTCTAAAGGTGAGAAGTTTTAACAGCGTTTTTCAATCAACATTTTAAAACAAAATAATTATCAATATCGCAGACAAACCTCAGGAAAATGACCATAATTTATTTGCCGATGATGTCTGGCTCCTTATTTTGGGTTTGTTGGTTTAATGGATGTTATTCTTCACATGTATCAACAAAAATTGGTAATGTGAGAAGTAATATAATTATTTGGTTATTGCAAAGTCTACAGTAGTGCTACAATACTGAGTAGTACTGTACTATTTTAAAGGACGAGAATATTGTTAGACAATTTAAGGAGGAACTGACAGTTAACAGTATTACCGCAGCAAAAGATGATCACTGCTGTCCTGTTCATGATGTTGTTGGTCATCCAGAGTATTAGGACATTTCTGTGGACGATGGCGGGCATGAGGGGTCGATGAGGCAGAGGAGCTTAACATGGGCGTTCCTTTCGGATGGGTAACTGCAATTTGATGGGAGTGGTGAATCTTGATCTCAATGTGCCGGTGTCATAGGGAAATCTGTCCCCCGGGCGGAGATTCTGTCCCCCATATTGGAAATTAACGTGGGCTGGAGAGGGATGATTCAAAAGAGGGCGCTATCAAAAGCAGTTTGTACACAGTTCTCCATAATGGGGGGACAGAATCTCCGGGGGGACAGAATCTCCGTCCACACCGGCAATGTCACTGTGCAGGGAAAAACCAGTTGGATGGAGTCCACGCCGGCCCCACCCAGGTCCGGTCTGTTTCACATTCCTTAGGATTGTGTTATTTTAAAGGACGCTGCTGATGTTACTTCGGTTTCACTTTTGGGGTAACAACTCTTACTTGAGAATTTTGTTATTTCACTTTTTTTTCTCGAATGGTTGTAAAAAAATAAATATATATATTCATGTATTTGATAACTCATTTCATTTCGTGCCATTTTAAGTTCGTTTGTCACTGACAAACCATTTTATTTCACTGTACAATAAAAATGCCAAAGAAGTTGATAACAACGAAATACTTCAAATAAAAAAAGGAATAGTTTTTTTCTAGAATTGTAGGCATACTACTCGAGCCCCCTCATTTTCAATAATTGAAAGGCGATTGAGGCACGTGTGTGCCCTATACCGATATTATCTCATGCATATTGTCATAGTTGATTATGACCAGTGGGCTCCAGTCCCTCCGCAATGTTGTTACCCAGCAGTAGTTCGAGCACAGCTGCTCTAGTTGTTTCCCCATTGATTGCATGGTTTCCAGTGCGATCTCAACTTGTCAATTATACGAGGAGCATGCAATAATGTTTCAAAACCGACATGTTATTTCTCAATGTGATTTTTGGTAGGGCTTGTCGTGGCCAAGCAGACGATCTCCGGTGCTGATCGGATTCGAGTCCCGGTGTGGCACTTGTGTCCTAGAGGAAGATAATGTTGTCCTTTGGATGGGACATTAAGCCGTAGGTCCTGTGCACTAGGATTGGTAGTATAGTATATGTGTACGTAAAAACACCAAGAACACTTATCGTGGAAGAGTGGGGATTAACCCCTGCTTTTCTGGTTCACATAGCAAATCGCCCTTGTTTACAGGTTTCCTCAGGCTTGCGAGCTACAGTGATTAAGTTCACTTATGAGGCATCTTGGTTTCATTGCCAGCATTATAAAATAATCACAACAACATTAAAATAGTTGCCGAGTCATTTCCCTGCCTGATAGTAATCCATAATAATAATCTATAACAAAACTTCACCAAAACATTTCAGCAAAACTTCACCAACCTTTGACAATTAAACGTCCGATAACTCATGAACTTATGACCTCTGTACTTTACATAAAGTCTCATTTACTGTTGTTCAACAGCTTATCAATAATCTTTAACCCAGTTTTTCTTCAATTGATAACTGAGATTATAAATAACTTTTCCGACGTCAAGCACTGCATAAAGTTCAGAGTAAAACAAATCAAGGAAACAATAGAGTTTAAACAATACAAAAAGTACTAGGCCAACCGAAATTAAAACAATCTTCAACGGGGGCCTCACTCCAACATCCAAACAGCGGCCGGTGTCGTAGTGGATTTTGTAGCCCGGTGTACCCACACATACAGTAAAAAATAATAAAGGAATTGTCGGGTCAAAGGAGGGCGCTATAAGAGGAAATTTCTACACAATTCGTCGTATGGAGGACTTATTCCTGCCACATCGGAAACTAACAAATTATATAATTCAAATATCAGGATTTGAGCGCGAGTGAACAGCGGCTTAAAAATGGAATGGTCTGGTGGAATGGGCAGGGGTGGTTGGGGGGGGGGGGGGGGGTATAATAATATGCATTTTGACCAAAATACTCAATCTCCATAGCTTGGTATGGTACCTAGTTTGTACAAAGTGGAACGCAAACTGAAACCAAACAACAACCCCAGGAGTGAATGTACAACATTCTCATCCCAGCGCATGAATTCATTATTGGCATCAAGAAGTCTTAACATCGTATCTTTAATTAAATGGCAGTGATTTAGTTCAAGGACAAGCAACTTTTAAAATATACAGACATTGTGCTATCATAATAGTTCTTGTTCACGAAAATTTACCTCAATATTGTTTCGCAGTTGAAAGACAATAATTGTCGTTCACTTTACGAAACAGAACCTTTACGTCCGTCGACCTATAATCAACATAGGCCCAAAATTATGTGCTGCCCAGCATGCATCGTTGGACAAACAAAAGTTCATAAATCACATCTTCAGGAAGGAGTCTTTTACTTTGAGCATTTCTCCAACGTTTGTTTTAAAGCTCCGTGTTTACAAAATACTTCTTTTCACAGGCTACGGTGGGATCCGAACCTCCAGAAGTTTCTCCTGCATTCAGTTCAGCAGAATAAAGCCGTGCTTTAATAATGACAAACTTGTCATTATTATTACCACCCTCGTGTGGGCGAGATGACTCGACGACCGAGAGTCAATAATCTCGAAGTCTCACCGGCCCTCTCTTCCCCTCTATCTCTCTCCTCATACGATTTCTAAGCGTTTCTCTGGTGGCACTCCATACTTGATCTTGTGTGTCTCAAACAGCTCGAGCAGTTCCTTGACGTAGAGGGCGTGCATGTTTTCCACCTGTTCGCGGGTTGGGTTTGGAGTTTTCTCCACTTCGATAGGTCGGCCCACTGATTGGAAAGAAGAAGAAGAAGAATAAGTAAACTATCATTCTTATAGATTAAAGTACTGGGAGGCTTGAACATAATTTTATTTTCTTCACGGCAGAAATAATACCGGAAAATATTTTGCAGAACAAAGTTTTTTCTTCTTCTGATAATCGCCGATCCTCAAGTGAGCGCTGGCATACTTTATTTGATTTTGCGGTTTTCTTCAAAGTGCAAGGCCCTGGAAGAGTCAAAGTGCTTGATATCTTAGACTGGACCATTCCAAATAAAGAGGGGGTGATCAGGTCCCGGAAATGTGTAGTTTGTGTTTTGAGGGACTGACAAATATTTTCACGCACATACTTTGTGTACACAATTGTACAGACATACAAACCAACCCAAATCTAAACCTCTAATGAAGTGGAGCCATCTGTTCTTTATAGCAGGCTTCCAAATGTCTTGATGACAGCCTGTGATAGATTCTGTGATTTCTACCTCCTCCCAGCCAATCAAACTTTTTGGATTACTGGGGATCCAGTAATTAATGGTACCTTCCTGCATTTTATGTAGTTCCTGATGGGGTTACTCCCGCACTTAATTTTAAAAAGGTGACAACCTTCTTACCAACTGTGGTGATAGGAGTCCTGTACGGTAGTACAGAGAAACCTCGACCATAGAAAAGAGGTGGACTGAAACCACAGATTCTGGTCATCACGTTCTGGAGACGTCTCAACCTCGTACCCGGAGCATTGTCAATCTGATCATATGCATCATTCTCGCCGAAACTGTACGCTGGGACCAAGTGCGCTCTGTTGAAAAATGGAGAATACAAACAATATTATTCTTAAAAGTTTGTAATATTGCAGTAGCCCCATCTTGTTTGGTTTTGATTGCTAATGCTATTGTCTTTCTTCTTTACTGTTAAGTTGACTGTGTCCATTTTTTCGTTCAGAGGACCACAATGGAAAAAAGTCTTTGACTTTTTGAATGTGTTAATGTTATCCTCGGCAAACTCTATCTTTTCTTGTATTTCAATGCAGTACGTTTTTCTCAAATTTTGATTATAACTGATTGTGATAAAGAAAATCGAATCAAATTTCCCTCCGTCGCCATGTACAGTTCTTGATTGTTTTAACATTTCTCCCATTTGTTTTCACTAATGCAAGTTTTATAGACAAAAAAGGGAATTATGCTAAACTGGGATGAGAGGCGGTTTGTATACAGTTCCGGTTCCGAATTGACCCGGATTTCGTGTATCCCGCGGGGGCTGACAACTTTCTGTGTCAGATTGACCCCCCCCCCCCTCCCACACACACACAAAATAAATAAATATATATATTTATAAATAAATAAATAAAAATTACTAGGACTCTGTGTCAGTTTGACCCATTTTGAGTCATTTTGACACAGATTCCATAACATACTGACCCCAAAATGGGTAAGGCCCACAGGACCCAGTTCAATTCTTACCCAGGAGAGTACCAAGAGAGGGTGGGGAAAGGAACTGATGGAAGGCAGACACTGCGGCACCTGTATGCCCTGGGACAACCATTTATTTATTTTACTTTTAACTTGGAGTAGTTTCTGCACAAATATAATGAAACTGCTTGAATCGTTTACCCATGAACGAGTGCTAGTTTGACGAATCCCTTTCGGTTCTTGATGCTTAGTCGATGTACTCCCGGATGTGCGTCAAGAGCTTCTGGTGCGCCACCTACGACCACCACACCGACATTTCCGACGCCATTTTGACTGATGACCCACTCGATACTGTCCTTCCGTACGCTTACGGAACCTGGGAACAATCATGAAGAAAGTGTGTAATCAAAAGTTTTAAAAAGAGAGAAACTTTATTGTAACCCAAAACCCATACAAAACCCATACAAAACCCATACTGACGACACTAACTGACACATTGGGTGCAAAACGAGCTGTTTTTAGTTGTTAGTTTTTTGTATACACATTCGTTAAGGCATACAATTTTATGGAGTTTCAAAGCTTACAGAGCTTTACTTTTTTAATTACGATATTTATTGTAACCTTGCACGTATAAGTGACAAGAAGGTTCCATTTACCATTCTATTTATGCACGGTGCGAACCAAGCTTGATCTTATTCTATTAATGTGAAAAAGTTATCACGAACTGACGATGACACAAACCTTGTGCGCGCGCAGACTGAAGTTTTTACGAAGTGACGACACACACATAGGGCCTATTGATGTTGTAAAAAAATTGAAATGTTTTTGGCTTTTATTTCGGTTTCACGAACTATAATACGAGCTTTTCTAGATTGCATATTAATTAAGGCCGTAAAACATTGAAAAACAGTAATTTGTTCTCATCAAGATAAATGCATCAATGGTCGTCTTTAAGAAAACTAGTTGAAAACGCTCTGAAATTTTGAAGGATAGTGATGTTTTAAAAAGCGTTCAACTTTAATAGACTCCATTTTCTTCGATTAGTAGTTTAATTTTTAAAGATGGTTTTTCAGTTCGTGAGAGTATTTCACCTGTACACTTTTTATATAACTTTTTTGTGAACCGGACTAACGAGAAATTTGTCCTACCTGACAACATAAAATATTCTCTGAATACAGGCATCTTAAACATCTGATGTAGCGTCATCAGGAACACCTTCATGCCAGGAAACACGGTGCTTAGTCCAGTTGCATCGGTAGCGAAATTGAAGAAAGCTCCAAAGACCAAGACTCCGTGAGGGTGGTGCCCCATCAGGTAGTTCTTAGATGGGTCCAACTCGGCCGTCTTGACTAGGTTAACCGGAAAGTAATCGCGCGCTCTCTTCCAGATCTCAAAGCGTCGTAACCACATCCTATGTCTTGCCCCGCTGCACGGAGTGTTCCAATCGTAGGCCAACCACGCAGTGTATATTAAGGTAATCCAGTACCAGTCAGTGAAGAGCAAGAGGATGAGAATACCAAGGCTCACGTGACCAAGGAAGATGAACGTAGTGATGTAATGGAGACAAGAGAGAGCCTCAAGGAGACGGGTCCACGACTCTAAGAAGTTGACTCTGAAAGAGACAGAGGCGGTGTCCACACGAGATCGTAACTTCTTCATCTCCTTTGAGTATTCGACCATGAGTGCCGCATCCATGACGATTAGTAACTTGGAGAAAAACGATTACAAGACGTTCCTATACGGTGGGGAGACAGTAAACACAAATGTTATCAATCTTGTGTCATGTCCAAAGCTAAGAGTTATCATTCCTACATATTTTTTGGCAATGAAGCACAAGTGAACTTAATCACTGTAGCTCGCAAGCTAGGGTTAACCCCTACTATACTCTTCCACGATAAATGTTCTGGGTTCTTTTTACGTGTACTACCAATCATATCACACGGGACCTATTAATATAGTAAAGTATCTTGCTCAAGGACACAAATGCCACGACCGGGACTCGAACCCACACTCTGCTGATCCGAAACACCAGAGCTCGAGTCCAGTGCTCTTGACAGGGCCCAATTTCATAGAGCCTTTAAGCACAAAAACCTGCTAAGCACAGGCACAAAATTGCTTAGAGGAAACAGGTTACCTTCCAACATTCCTTTAAGTTAACAATGTTGCAACTGGTGTCCCTCTCATTATTTTTTTGCTAAGCAAATAAATTTTCCAAGCAGTTTTTTCTGCATAACAGCTTTATGAAACATGATCCGCCCAATGATAATGCAATTTTGCGCTATTAATATTTCTACAAGCAAACAAAACTCCCGCCAAAAGTTGAAGTCTACAATCTTGACATTATTGTCAATAATATGGGCCATATTTCAACTCTTTTTGTTTCACCAATCATAGAGGTAACTACGTACACAGTGGACTTTTTATCGCTTCGTTGTGTTCAATTCATTAAAAACTGACGAACTAAATTTTCACGAAGAAATCGACTGCCGCCTCTTTTTTTCGTATTGAAACACGTGCATTTGATAACGTGAAAATTGATTACAATTTCTGAATGGATTATTCTAAGCCTTCTTATGGTATTCACGTGGTAAGATTGTTTAGGAGCGGGCTTAACATGAAGAAAACAACTGGACAAAGGGAAACCGTGATAAAATAAACACAAATGTAAATACGATGGATCATTTTAGTTTACAGATGGCACAAACAGCCCGGGAGAGTGTAATGTTTGGACACAGATTAGTAGGTTCAAATTCTATTACCCATCTTCAACCGAGGATTTGTTTATTTGCAACAATGATATTTTTGTTTGCATATGACGTCAAACACTCAAACAGCGCCCTCACTGAGGTCTAAAGGAAGTCATTGGCTGAGAGCCTGTGCCTGTCCATTGTTTTACCTCGGCACTGGCCAAAAGTGAATGCAATTATGCTACAATGGATGTTTCAATATAGAGAAAGGGCTGTATGTTTCAATTAACTTGAATGTGTCCAATCGCAATAAGTAAGCAACTTAGCATGATAGACAAATAATGCTTAGCAAACCTAGGGTTTTTTTTTCCAGTCAAAATTTCATGGAAAGCAAACAGAAAGCAAGGACTGGCTCCCCTTGAAGTTTTGCCGACAATAAATACATTTTCTGATACCAGTTTTTTGAATATATGGCACATAAGGTAGGCCTACACCATAAATATTCGCGGAAACTGAAAACAGGCGAAGAAAAACCACGCAAAAGCTGATTTTGGTTGTAAGAACCAAATTAAGGACAATGTGTTTAAATGCTGAACACTTACATTAATTCACTATTTTCTCTTGACCCACACAACTGATCAAGCCTAAGTTTTCACAGCTTTTTTATTTCATGGAATGTCTACGGGTTGATCAGTGATCACACAAAACACAAACACTGTATGCGGCTATTGTCAGCTCTACCAATAGCCTATTGTACAATCCTGTGGCTGACAAATGGCTGCCAATAAATATTTATTATCATGAGCGACAACTAGAGAGGTGAAGAAGAATGAAAAAAGAACAATGGAACATACACCACTGATTTGAACAAAATAATACACAATGACTCATTACAATGAAACTGTAAATCAATAAATCAATAAATCAATTAATCCCCTCAATTGCAGAATACAATGCAACTCCGGAAGCCACGTCTATGACTACTGTGGTGAGTGTCAGATTCCATTGGTTTACCTGCACAAGTGTTATAGGCCTGCCCTTCTGTCATCATGGAAGAAGGAATTTTCCTTGAGAAATAAATTGCTATTCGTTGTACGATCACTCCAAATCAATTAATAACGGACCAATTCTTAGTAAAAGTCCGACGTGATGAATCTATGAATTTCTATAACTCAACAGTAAATAAAAACACCACCTAATAAAATAAACCGAAACATACAACATTAATAAACATGATGAAGGCAGGACAAAATGAGACTAAACTGAATTTACCGACGGGGACAAAGAAAGGTAATTGAGAGCTATGCAAAGGGAATTAAGTAAAGAGTCAATCTATTGTAGGTTTTCCAAACCAAATTCAGCAAAAGTTAATTCAGTTTTATAAACACTCAGCCAAATTATTCACGCCTATTTTCCTAAATCGATAAAACTATAGAGTTTCTTTTTAGCTTGCCTTCTATCTCGTTTTTGTTACCACTGGATTTCGTTCTTCCTATTCAGGTTTGTTTCCGTCACTCTGTGTGTAATGTCTATGAAATGGATTTCATTGAGAAACAATCGAGACTACATGTTTCACCATTCTTCGGTTGAATTTCAGTTTCACAATAAATTGAATGGAACTAATTACCAGCCTCTGTTGGCTTTCTGCGAAATTTTGCAAACCTTAGAAATTTGAATGATCTTATTATTGACCAGTGAATGCTGAACTTGAAATTGAATTACTCCTTTTGACTGAATGCTAACGCGAGGGAGCATTCATTTTCAAAGGGAAAGGAATGAGCAGCTAGGGTGTTAAATTGCGGAATGAAATTTTGTTGAATTGTTGGCAAAGAAAACACAATAAAATTTAGGTAAATTTTGTTTAAATTATGTTTGTACCTCTATCGCATAGAGCCAAAGGACATCGCATAGAGCCAAAGGACACCCCATCGTTCATTCATTTTAAAGCGGATACTGATCAATTAAAAATTAAAAAATCGGTTAAAACTTACCAAAGCTTATACCTAGTACCTCCGTCTTCAATATAGATCCAGACGATGATGCAAGAGTGCACAACACTGAGTTTTGACCAATTTGAAATGTTCACCATGTGCTGATAACAATAAATAAGTGGTCTTTGTTTTGTGCTTGAATGTTAATGCTGGAAGAAAAAGCACAGGAGGAACGAGCGCCAAATAATGATGGCTCAAATTTGTAGCAATAGCAACAATAGCAATAGCTAACATGGGGCAAGCGCCTGCTACCAAAGAAACAACGTTTAACCTCCAAGTCTGCTGACGTATTGAACAGAATGAAATCAAAACAAGGTTCGTTCCTCCAGCTGTAGAACCGCGATTAAAAACAAAGATAACTCACCCACAATTTGCACTGTGCAAACATGTTATTGACCAATATATTCCGAAGGCTCAGTTCAAGAATACACCCGACGGCCGTTTTCCATTGTAAAGCCCGGGAATGTCGTTTGTCAACAGCAAAGTTCCAGGTCAGCGGGCTGCCTCTTGCTCATTGTATACAAACGCACACGGGGTTGGTTTGTTTGGGTACAGACGGCTGTTGCGTGAAATCGTAAACTCTAATAGCTGCAAACTATTTCCTCGTGGGCTGAAATAATGGAAGGCATTGCGACATGTTTGCGAGTCCGAGTCCAGAGGTCGTAAATAACGCAAGTGATAAACAACTTTTCACATTGTATCTGCAGTTGGTTTATTTTTTCAAGAAGGGAATCTACAACCATGGAGGTAGGAATTCCTACCTCCATGCTACAACATTGCTTTTTGGGGGATCAGCTCTGTGAATCACAGAGCACCTCTCGGGACATTTTGGTGCTCGATTTGTGATAGCCGAGGGTGTACCCCCTTCTATTGTATTCACTTGTATTCCGGGAATCTTAGGAATTCTTTAGAGGATTTTAGGGGGGGGGGGTACTTCTGTACAAGAGAAACAGTGTGTAAGGTATGGGAACAACTCTTTTGTGGGGGGGGGGGGGGGGCGACACCCTCTGCGACATACCGGGCGTGGTATAAGCTTCTTGAGAAATTCGTCACTGTGACCATGACGCAGCGTGACGATGGAGGCATGTTTTTGTGTAGCTAGTACTCCATGCGACCATTTATTGTCATCAAAAGTAAGAATGGGACCATGGTTACCCTCCGGAGTACTTTACGATGGAGTAGCCTATTTTAATGAATTAATTCCCGAGCACAATATATATTTACATCAAGTTTAACCCCGACACAGATTATTGGCTTATTTACACAACTTATCGCCCTTTAAATAAAGTTCAAATCCTGATCTCTGGCGACCCCGTACTTGGTCTTGTTTGCGTCAAAGAGAGCCCTCAGGTGTCTCATGTATTCCTGGTGAACCTAGCTTTTCCACTTGCTCTGAAGACGGATTCGTAGTCTTCTTGACGTACATTGGCTTTCCAACTAACAAATAAAAATAATTATGTAGTAACAATAAATTAAATATTGTAACATGAAATGTAGAAATGTTAAAATTCCAACTAAACATGAAACAAACAAATGTTTCTTCTTTTATTCAAATATCGACCCTTGTATAACGCGCAACGCTGCTGGTACGTCACGCTGAGGTCACGTGCACGTTTTACATCCCCCCCCTCCCCCAAAGGAGAAGAAGACTCCTTTTGCCTCAGTGAGGGCGCTGTTTGAGACTTCATATGCAGGGGGGGTCCATTACAAATAGTGAATATTATTCCTCACAATTCATTTGCATACAATTCATTTGCATATGTTGATTATTCTTCCTGCGTGGACATTCGATCCGGTTTTTCGGCGATATCTCAAAAAACGCGGCCACCTTTTGAAGTGAAATTTTCACAGGTAAGTTTTATTGTAAATTATATATCTACATTGGATAAAAGCAATCGAACGGTTCAAAAAAAACAAATGTATACTGTGCCTTTAAATCCCGGAAATGGGTCAGGCCCCCTGCCTGGGACCCGGAATTTGTTTTTAGAGTGTAGACATTTTTTTAATGATATGATTTTATGACTTTTAAAACTCACATTTTGTCTATGTTTTGGTACCGTTGTTTTTGCTTTTTTGTTGTTGCCGTGTTTGTTTCCTTGTTTTATTTTGATGTATGATCAAGGGTCCCCATCATAATGCCCTTGCGTGCCTGTTCGGGGTTTTGAAGTTTATCAATGAATTTGATTCAAAACGACAGAATATGAATCCGGCATATCTATAACCAATCCAATCTCTTCTGATCTTATAGGCCTCGAGTCACTAAACATCGCGCAATCTTAAAACTTGAATTTAATGTTAATAAGCACCCATAAGAATCATTCAACCATTAGTTTCATTTATCTTGAGCATTACATCAGTAGAAAGTGTTTCAAATATTATAATTTTGCTCACCTATTCATAGTAGAAAGTGTTTTAACTCCGACCGGTCTAAAAAAAAGAGTAAAAAAACCACCACCTCACAGTCCAATTTCAGTCGCCATTATTGCGGCTGGTCCGAGTGACTGTAGCGCCGGGCATGGTCACTGTCAGAACATCGTCAGCGTTAACTGGTGGAAAATCTTTCTTATATCTCCTAAATTGTTTGCATTCTGATTTATTCTTGTTTTGATATGTATTTGGAGTAAGCTGTGATATAGCTTTGGGTTCTGATAATAGGAACAGAAACTATAAATCTGAAGGTCCCTCAGGCTATGGTGTTGCGTAACTCTCTATGAGCTCTTGAATTATATCTGATAAAGGTTGACGTTAAATAGCTCAAAGTTAAATCACTATCCATAGATAATATATATATATTAAACGCTGCGTCAACATTCATTCCCTTTCTATTGTTTTATATATTAGGTATTATTATAAAAGAATACATCGGCTTTTCTGAAAACAGAGCAAGTGAAATACAAAACTAAAACACAATATAGAATATCATTGAAACTCACCTTTTTTGAAATATATCTTTTTATTTCTCAACAGAAATAATTTATTTACATTTCTCAGCAAAGCAAAAGTAATAATCAAACACGATTCAGCGTGACACGTGATTTGTATTATCTTTAAAAGGTTTTATACAGGATTGGTAAGGACACAAAACATCATTTTATATTAGTCTTAAGGCTTAGGGCTACTGATTATGAAGTTCATATACTAAAAACATATTTTATTTGAAATATGCCCCTCTGAAATAAATTATCATAATTCGAGAAAACTGTATCTGAAAACCTAAACAAAAGAAGCAACAATTAACTGATTTTGGTTGATACAACCAAAATTAAGAACAACAATTGTTGATGACCGAAAGATGGCCGCCAAACGGTATGGTCTGAACTGAAACAATTCTACTTACTTCCGAAGGCTTGGCGAAGAAAAAAGCCCAAACAATCAAAGCAATCAGCCTCAGTTAACTTGATCTTTTGCACAAAACAAAATTACTACAAAATTTACACAAATTCTTCACGGCCCCCAGTAACGACGTTATTCACGTCTTCGAAATCTAAACGCAATTTTACAACTTGGTTTTGACTAAAATCTGAAAAAACCCCAGTTTGCAACCATTTTATTTTTCTTTCACAAAGGCCAGTAGGGCCAGTAAGAATATGTTTCGATATATCAGTGAAATAAAAGGCAGTGAATCAGCAGAAGTAGATCGAATATTCTATTGCTCTTTATAAAAACGAATAGTTTTAGGAAAGTACAAACAGGATCCAACGATACATCAAAATTCGATATCCACGACGTCCAATACTTTGATAAAAAGCATTGGTAAGTTAGCACATACATATTGCAATATTTCACATTTTATATAGAATTTCATTTGCATATTCCACACACATCTTTCAATTTTATGACTTACACCAAACAATCCTTTAAACGATCTTTCTCTTATTCTATTAAAAAAAGTTATCAAATTGTGTTCAGATGATTGCTAACTTCTCTTCCGGGTTGATGCCAAACTTGATCTTATGGTCTTCAAAGAGCGCCACCAACGACTCAGTGTAGGTCAGATGAAGTTTGTCGATCTCTTCCTGCGTTGGGTTTGTTGACTTTTCCACTGGGATGGGCTTCCCAACTGTACGAAAAAGTATACAAAATCAATTAGAAATATCAATCTGTTTATAATCAATTTTCTTCAAAATAAAAAAAATCTCAAACTAATGCATTTTTCGCAGAAAGGAAAAAGCAAACTAAAAAACTATATCAATGAGAGCCGTTTGTCGCCGTAACAGATTTCCAACGTTCTAACTCAAAATAAATCATTCTTTAACTCAAATTTTTCAGACAGAGATCTTTAAAGGTAGGATCATAGACTGGTTTTTCTTTTGTCAGTGATGCTGATTTATAGTCAACATTATAAAGAAAGAAACAATAAAATTCACCTGTGAGTTTTGCTGAATACAGTGTCTACTTACTGAGAAAACAGCAAAAAAACTATCGCGGTATTTTCACAAGAACGTCGAATCTATATCCACATTAAGCTAGGTGACAACGGGTACCAATCGCATCTCTGGCCGCAGCAATCGCGAACGGAAACCACCCCGGAGAAATCTGAGAAGCAATTCTCAGATTCAAATGTTTTTGTGTGTGAAAAATTATCCAATATTACTTCGACGGGAAACCTTTCTGCAAATAGTCTACACTATCAACAGCTGCAGTGCTTCTCACCAAGTAATGTTTTTTGGTCATTCATATTTGGAGTATTTACCAATATGACCCTACAATTAACACATAAAACATGTTTACTCCAAAAAGGTTGTAGAAGCTTGCAATATTTAAGAGTTCCCTGGCATATTGCTGTGGATATCACTTACCAACCGTTGATATTGGTTTCCTATACGGTAAGAAACCCACGCTGTAGTTGAAGATACCACGTCCGTGGAACATTGGAGGCGCAAAGCCAAACCACTTGGTCAGTTTGACCTGGACTTTTCTTAAGAAAGATCCTTGAGGATTGGAGATTTGCTCAAAGATGTCTGTCTCACCGAAGGAGTAGACCGGAACTAAGTAGGCTCTGAGGAGTAGAAGTACGTAATATTTAAAGGCAAAGTATATCTTTGGTGTCTGGAACCGTTCGATTATATTAATCCTATAAATAAAGACATATGCAATAAAACTATCGTGTGAAAATTTCCTTTTAAAAGGTGGTAGCGTTTTCCAGATACCACCGAATATCTGGAGCGGTTTTGTCCACGCAGGAAGAATAATCTGTCAATGGAACACACCATCCGCAGATTCAAATTTTGGAGGATAAAAACCTGATATTCTTTTCCATAACTACATCACTTCAAAATGAAATGTTTCTCAAAATGCTTTATGCCACCAAAAGCTGTTGTACATCTAACCAAGTTATTGCCATTGATTTTAAGAGTAATTACCAAACGTATACGTTTCCTTTAAAAGTATTGTACAGTGTTCCTGTTTTATGTGATCAATCATGTTATAAAATAACACACCATAGTCTGAAGATTTTGGATTTATCTATTTTGTGAGTCAGGAGAATAAAAGAGAAAAAACATGCACATTTTCCAGCTTGTAAACACATTGTACTTAATTTTGATTAACAACCGGAATCATGCTGTTTTTCAGATACAGATTTTCTCGAATATGACTTCGTTTCAGAGGAAAATATTTCACCGGGGGAAAGCATTGTTTTAGTATAGGGCCTAATATGAACTTCATCATCGGTAAGCTTTCAGACTAAAATTAAACAATGATATTGTTATCCTTACCAATCCTGTATAGATAGTTCCCAGTAGACGCCATCTTTACGGGCAAATCGCATTTTGGCTTGCAGGCGCGTCAAGCGCTCAAATTATTAACGCAGCCGCGTTGTTCACTGACCAATCACGCAATGAGTTTTGTGAAATGTGCGCGTGCTGCACGCCGTTCTCACGCGTAACGCACGACTGTGTGTTCCAAGTTGCCCGTAAAGATGGCCGATTTACGTCATATTGCAACCTATCTATAACAGGAGAAATAAAACACTTCATACTACACATCTTACCCGTGTTGCAAGGCCTTTTTAACAAATCCCTTCCGGTTTTTAAGAAACACGGCGTAATTGTGGGGGTGCGCCTCCAGGGATTCGGGGGCCCCGCCCACTATGATCGTCACGGTGTTTCCAGGACCAGAATGACCTAACAGCCAATCAACGCTGTCTTTACTGACGTCACAAAGTCCTGATCATAGACAGAGAGATAAAGAATAACCCGTAACGTTACCATTGGTTCCCCTGCTTTTGAAGACAGCGAGTTCTGAGATATAATATCCGTAAACTTTTTTTATTTTGATGTCATAAAATTATTTTTGATTAACAGAATTGAAATAAAGACCATGTTAAAAACGGGCTCAAAGGTCAAATTCAGTTTTGTGATTTACTCATTAATTTTCCAATAGATAGAGTCCTCATGAAAGTGGGGGAAAAAAATACAAGTCGCTAAACTCAAATTCAAACAGTGTAAAATGCCATTTTATTTAATACTCTTTCATAGCGAACTTTGAAACGTGACGTCATCAAACATAAACAATCGGCTTGTACATTCCAAAGAGGATTTTTTTTTGTGCCAGTCAAAAGGAAAAATTCAAATGCCGCTTTGATTAAATATCATCAAAATACAGATATGAACTAACAAATTATCTTTACAAAACGTAAAGACTGTCGGGACTATTTGAAATGTATACGTCATGGAACATTTTTTGATTTTGAAAAAAAAAAAAAAAACACTTGAAGGGGATCAAACACAGCGGCATTTTACGTCGTACTAAAGTGAGGTTAGAGACTTCTGTTTCCATCACCATAAGGACTCTATTGGAAAAGGTGTGCATTAAAAAAACTTAATTTTGGAAAAGGTGTGCATTACAAAACTGAATTTGACCTTAGATCCCCTAGTTAACACTTATTAAAATGATTTGAATAAACTCTTCAACTTTACACCCCCACAAAAAAGAAGAAGACAGCTTCACTGTACCTGACATCATTAAATAGTCTCGAGTCACAGGAAAGTTAAACCAGCCACTCAGCGTCAGGATGTATGACGTCATCCCCGGAAACTTCTCACTGAAACCGGTCGCCTCCGTCCCGAAATTAACGAAAGCACCTACTGCCATGATGCCGTGCGGATGGTATCCCAGTAAATAGTTCTTCTTCGGGTCTAGGTCCTCGGTCTTGATCAGATCGATGGGGAAGAAATTCCTCATGTACACCCAGACTCGCCACCTCCGGAGCCATTCACTCCGTCGCCCTCCTCGACGCGGCGTCTTGTGGTCGTAGATGATCCACGCGACGACCAGGAGGGAGATCCAGTAGTAAGACGTGAATAATAAAATATAAGCGAAGATGAGAGTGGAGGTCAAACCAAGGAAGAGGAAGGTGAACCACCATTGGATAACGGCGAGTGTCTCAAGACGCCGGTGGAGAGGCACTCGTAGCGGTGCTAGCTTCATAGTGGACGTCTAGATATTATATAAGAAGACGAAGTTTTTTTAAACTAACACATAGCTTTCAAGTTCTTCCTGTATGCATAAAATGAAACATTTTGTCTTCCCTATCATGTTCGGCAAAAAACCCGGCAAATTAAAACGTCGCATAATTCTATTTCGCACGAAATTGAAAGCTTTTCAAAACAATCATTCGATTATTCAATTATTGTGTAAGCAACTCTTCTTTTTCGTCATGCAATTTAAAAAAAGATAACTATTCAAATTAATAATTCAATCGAACAGCATTCAAATTCTCTGCAGCTTTTCGCGGAATTCTCCAGTTGCACCTTCTCTGCTAAATTGAATGCCGATTGTGGCTATGGCAGGTAAATTCATTGTTCTCGGTAATGTGCGCTTGCTCAGAACTACGTAAACTATAGAAATTTACTTGGTAAGTCTGCTGCCACCTAGCGTTCAAAAGTCTCCCATTGAATACAATATATAAAATCGCATAAGCCTACCTCAGTAGATTAAATGACGGCTAACTCGGAGGCAAAATCACTTTAGTACGAATACATGATGGAAGTGAAAAAGGCTGCTAATTTGCAGAGAATGACTAGGAAAACCTTGAATTCTCAATTTAAAAGGGGAATCAGAATACAGTTTTTATTCCATCCTTAATTTGATTGAGTTATGGTTCAATAATATAAAGAAGTAGCGTTGACAATATCTTGTCTATAGTTTTATTGTGAGTATTACCGTACATTTTGCAAGCTTTGTAAGATTTCTAAACCCAGTCATTCCTGGCACTTTCGTCCACAACTGTGATTCGGCAGCAGGTGAAATGGAAAATAGTGTTTGAATGGTTCGTTGTTAAAACTTAGTGTGATCACTTCTTGTACGCGTGTACAAAAACATTTGTGCATACGTCATGAAGTCAGTACAATCATAGAGAAAGGTACATGTGCGGTCGATAATCAAAATCACCTTCCAGCAGTTATTGTACGGAGCTCTGGATAGGCCATCCACTTGTTAAGATCCTGAGATAATTTACAGCAGGATGATGACACTATTAAGGTAAGAAGACGACATGCCGAGATGATTTATCTCGGGATGACGACATCTTGGAAGTAATGTCATCTTCCAGCTATATTTTATCTCGGGATGACGACATCCTGAAAGTAGGATGTCTTCATAGATAATTTAACTTGGATGCTCGACATTTTGAGGATGTTATCATCCCATGATGAATTATCTCGGAAAGTCGCGAAAATTGTGCATGGTTTGTCACATGATGTTTCCTGACCCACGTGTTAAAGGGTCTGTATACGTTTGGTAATGACTCTGAAAATTAATGGCAGCAATAAAAACTTACTTGGTAAGAAGTACAGCAGCTTTGGGTAGTATAATGAATTTTGAGAAACTTTTAACTTCGAAGTACTACGGTTATGGACAAATATATCACTTTTTATTGCCCCGAATTTGAATCTGAGAAGCGTTATGGCCATAACGCTTCTCAGACTGTGTATTCCTATATGGGGAATATTTTTCCTGCGTGGAAATATTCGCTCCGGTTTTTCGTTGATATCTCAAAAACGCGACCACCTTTTGAAGTGAAGTTTTCACAGGTTAGTTTTATTGTATCTATCTACATATTTTATATAGGATAAACACAATCAGTGGGGTCCAATTACCAAACTTATACATCACCTTTAAGCCCACATTTTCACAGGTTTGTTCATGTCTATAGGCTATGGTTGATCACACACACAACAGGAACACTGTATACGACTACTTTGCCAGTTCTACCAATCATGTAAGAGAAATTTATTAATTCACATTGACCTTTATCAATCTGTAACAATCTTGTTTACATTTACAATTGATATTGACATTGACCAAAGCAATGTCGAGATAATAAGTACAGTCGGACTCCTTTTCTATGAAATGCAAATGAGAGCAGGTATGCGTAGTTTAGGACAGGGGATCCTGCAACAATTATAGCTTGTGTGAAACAAAGCAATGATAAGAACACAGCAGAATTAAGCGATGGCCAATCACTGTTTGCATTACACTAATTTCAAAATAACCAAACCATATACCATCTTAGTTGCGATAATCGTAACCCTCCTTTCCCGACGGGCTTTACCCGACGGGCTTTAGGCCTCCGGCCTAAAGCCCGTCGGGAAAGGAGGGTTACGATTATCGCAACTAATACCATCTATGATTTTAAAGGGAGGGTATATGGTAATTACTGAACAAATTAATGACCATAAAAACTTACTTGGTAAAGAGCACTGGAAAGCTGCTGATATTATAAAACATTGTTAGGAATGACACCCTTTGAAGTAAATGTAGTTTCAGAGAAAGAGGTAATTTTCCACGAACAAATTTGAATTTGAGAAACACTTCAGGTATGAAGCCTTTCTCAGGCATCTGAAAACACACAAATCTATGCAACAATTGGGTCACCCCTTTTATTTTTTTTTCTTGCAAACTCGATGACCAACTGAGCCAAAATGTTCACAGGTTTGTTATTTAATTCATATGATGTAGGGATACACCAAGTGAGGATATTGGTCTTTGACAATTACCAAAAGTACATCCTACCTTTTAAGGCATCCAGTACATCCTACCTTTTAAGGCATCCGGGAACACATCTGGGATGCTTTTTAAAGTCCCAACTCAATAACATTAGGCCTAGTCACCATACAATAAAGCATTGATTTTCTTGATATTTAGTAACAAATAGGGGCTTTTAGCCTACCCCAGTGTTTCTGGGTCACATAGCAATTAGTACCATTGTTTACAGGTTTCCTCAGGCTTGTGAGCTACAGTGACCAGTCCTTCCTCTATGCAGTATGTTCACTTATGAGGCATCCTCAGTTTTATTACCAGAAATATATAATTATAATAATGCCAATTGTTAAGCTATTGTACCATATTATGGTTTGATATAATAACACTGATAAACTGCATATAGTAGGATTGGGCATAATTAAAAAGCAATAACATAAATTTTGAAAACAAATTAGCAGTCTCTGCCAATAAGCTGCTGAATGTTTGCATGCAATTGAAGATCAGCGTCTGCTAATGCAATTTCAAGATGTGAGTTTTGCGCATAAAAATATTAAAGCACAACCATTTCATGACATGCCTATAATATTATGTGTCACTTAATAGTATACTCCGGAGACTGAGTGTATAATGTATACAGCTAGCCAGAGACTAATTAACTATGTTATGTACATGTATTAGTCCGAGACTGAGTGTACATTAATGTAAAGAGGTTGTAATACATACCTGGCTTGTGTGTTGAATCGCGCTGAATGACTGGATGATGCAGACAACATGAACAACGTTCAGTCTGCTTTCCACTGTTGTGAAAAGGAAAATAATGGAGCGACTTCTCTACTGGCCTTTACACCAGGAGAGGGCATGTGCTATTCGTATACTAGAAACAGAGTGTGTATAATACCACACTATCAGCTGACAATGCTGTTCACAGTGCGTGTAATCTAAGGTCAACCACCGACCTGATTGTAGCAGGGGAGGTCACACACGCAGGAGCTGCAAACATTATTATCATTCGCCAGGGGATGCAAATCTCTAGTTCCTTTCATTCAAGGCCATTATTCCCCTTGTCGATCTCAACAAAAACCAGTTGCATTTAACCATGGAGGAAGGAAAACTGAGCTTAGATATCGATTTGAGCTGTCTGAGTTGAGGGATGTAAAAAACTAAGGTAACTTGGGTTGATTTGACTATTCCCATGCTGACTAATAGCCCTTGATCCGAGCTAGACTCTTGAAACGAGAAATTCTTACTAAAATTATTACTTCGCAAATAATCGTAATCTTCACAGCCAAAACAAGTTTTAAAATGTAGTAATTAGATAAATCGACCCCTTTAATCTTCAAAGATCACTTTAATACGAACAAGTTAATTGCATCCTACAAAATATATAGCACTGCAAACAAAAAACATCTTCGACTACTTAGTCTTTGTAGGTTTCCCCGCCTACTTTCAACAAAAATTCAATCAATTTAACATCCGGCTCAATCAATTTCGTTTGAAATTGAATGCTCCGTAGGATCAGATTTCAAAACAGTCAAAAGTATAATTAATGTTAACAGTTTAGCATCCACTGGTCAAATACGATCATTCAAAATCATTAGGTCGCAAAGATCATTCAATTTCGCTAAAGCCAACACTCTAACAGCAAGAGGCTGGTCAGCCATTGAAGAAACCTTACAGAAACTACAAGTTACTTTTAAATACACATTATATTATTCTCATTATTAGTAATTATTTTATAATTATTCTCTTTTCTCTTTCAAAAATAAATACATATGTACTGAAAACAGGTGGGTGGAAATATTTCAAATATAACAAAACTTTGCATTGATAGATAATGTTTTTATCACTCCACTAATAACAAAATATTCACAGAAAACAACTGGCTAGGCTAATCCTTTTTTTTTTTTCTTTTTCGGGGGGGGGGGGGGGACTAAAACCCTGCAAAGAGGGACGCTGTCAGCACATGCTGACTTATTTAAATATTTCCATTGTCTTAACCACATCGTACAGCTCATATACCATGATATCCTAAGCTGGACCATACCACACGTCATTGAGGGGGTATCAATCAACAGGGGTCAGTGATTTGGTTTGATGGAGCAGGACGAAACTCTGCCAGCATCCTTTGTGTGTAAAAAAAAAAATCGTCAGAGATCGTTAAAATGTATCGTTTTTTTCATTAAAAAAAAGAAAAAATGAAAAAAAAAAAAAAAAAAAGGAGGCGGCCTCTTAAAAGGATCGGGCGGGGACGCTTAACATGTTTTTAAAAAATGTATTTGGCCTTACATCTACAGGGACGTTGCAGCTAAACAGGTCCCTGCTGCAAGGTTTGAAATAATAAATTTTAAGTTTTTAGAAAATACAGGAAATCTAGAAAAATCAACAGTAGAAAAGCAGCAAGCATAAATAGGTACATCTTAAGATATTTCGGATTCACCAGCCATTCACTGTTAATGGAAACGATATAGTAAAAGGTAATTATTATTTCAGAAATGATAAGGACAACATGTAAATACAAACAATTGATCTACTGTCAGTCAACAAAACAAAATATTTTTCTTACAAAATGGACTTTGGCAACGAATATCAGTTTCTTTACAAATTTCTTATTATATCTTTCTCCATTTATAACAAAAAGAATATAAACTATTTTATTGCAATTTACAGATACAAAACATAGATTTCATGATTCTACTTATATTATAAATAAAATTGTTCTCTTCAGTGAAGTATTTCGTTTAATATTAGTTCATGATTTGACTAAACAAAATAGTATCTTAAATGACCACTTCTATCAAATCTAAAACAGGAAGGATTTTCCCTTTAAATATGCTTAATATGTTGTATGATTTATCATACACAATATATTCACATTCGAATTGAAACACTCACCCCAGTGTAACCAAAACGAGGCTGCGAGGGAATTAGTCTGGTTCCTCCACATACATTGAGAAAAGTAATGTAATTTTCACTGTGTTTACAGGAAACCAGATCAAGATAGCTACACTTTGATGAAGGTCTATGCGTACAGATAAGTCAGAGTACAATCAAGTTAGTGGGTCAAAAATGTTAACATGCAAACCTTCTTTGTTAATGTTCGAAGCAGGAAAAAGAACCGGCAGATTACAGAGTCTCTGACTACCTGGAATTCCTTTGGTTCCTATAAAACCCTTAAGTGAGCACCGGTAAACACTAAGTCATGGCACATTTTATTTCTTTCACAGTCTCCTCCAAAGTGCAATGCCATAGGGGTGTCAAAGTGCTTGAAATCATAGACTGGACTATCCCACATATATAAGAGGGGGATCAGGTCCCAGACTTGTGTAGGTTTTTTTTTGTGAGGGGCTAACAAATATTTTACACTAACTTGTACTTTGACATACTCTCTCATTAGATGATTTACAGACCTACCCAGATCTAACCCTCTGATAAAATGGAGCCATCTCTGTTCTTTGTAGCAGGCTTCCAGATGTCTTGCTAGGTTTGAGGTTTAAAAACACCCTTCCCGGCCGCGAATCAAACTTTTTGGCTTAACTAGCGGAACCTAACTGTACCGCACTTAAAGGTTAAATTTACTTTGACATACTCTCTCATTAGATGATTTTCAGTTTCTCACTTTCTACGATCCCATATTTTGCTTTGTGCTCGTCGAACAGCGCCACCAGGGATGCGATGTAAGTCTTGTGGGCTTCGTCAATTTCATCTTGGGTCGGGTTTGTCATCTTGTCCAGAGGAATTGGTTTCCCAACTGGAAATGACAGAAGAAGAAACACATTTCAGGCCAGGCAAGAGAGCTTATTATATGATCGTTCCTTTTTTTTTTTAGTGGGAACTTTTTCACACCAGAGCCAAGTTAATTGGCTTCCAGATAATAAATTACCAGTTATCGTTTCAAAAAATCACCAGAATACACTAAGTCTGTAAACCACGAAGGATAAGAAAAGGTAACCAAACTTCAGATGACCTATTCACTTAAAAGCAAACATGTGTTCAAAAGCCACCATAGACGTTTTTGACCTTGTGGTTTGTGCAAACTTTGTCATATCAGACATTAGCAGACAGGCAGTATCTTTATCTGTTTACTTAAAATGTTCCATGGATCTAACTGAGGCCCTGAATTTGCTTTAGAATTCAAAGTTCAACTGTTGGATTTGGGGTCTGTTTGTGTTTGTCTCAGATTTTAACAAGTGCAGCTGATAATTTATGGACAGAGGCCGACAGACAATATATACAGGGGAAGGGAGATTATAAAAGCACTGTGGTAAGAGGATTTAGCTGGCCTTATAGAGAAATAAGATTAAATAACACAATGGCAGGCAAACAAGAAATCAACCAACCAACAGGTCCCAATTTTTGGGAGAAAATCCACAAGACCACATCTCTTGTATCTCAACTATTTTGCTGGACCAGAATGTTTGATACAAGACCAGAATCCAAATGAGAATTTACTTTTCAAAAAACAAGCATTAAGGGAAGATAAATGTCATTGTCTCATTGGTGAGTACACTTTGATACTCAACAGAATTGAAAGATCAGACACAAAGTCAACAAAAAACCTCTTTTCAGAAACATTATTGTAAAGATAATATGGTACAAATTTAGATATAATAATAATAATAATAATAATAATAATAATAATAATAATAAAGACTTGTTATGCGCACATATCCACCCTGCTGGGTGTTCAAGGCGCAGTAAACCAAAAACAAACGAAAGAAAAACAGACACAACTAAATTAGTCCTTGAAAACCTGTGACATAAGATAAGTTTTGAGGAGTGATTTGAATTTTGTGGTACAAAGACAAGATCTAAGATTATGTGGTAGAGAGTTCCAGACGCGTGGGGCGCAGCTGCAGAAAAAGACCTGTCACCCCAGGAGTGTTGAGACTTGGGTTCCTTGAGGAGAAGCATGTTACTGGATCGAAGATTCATTGACGGAGTGTAAACTTGAAGTAGTTCAGAGATATAGTGGGGAGCCTTGCCGTTAAGTGCTTTGTGGACAATGAGCATCAGCTTGAAGATGATACGTTGAGAGATAGGGAGCCAGTGAAGTTGATATTACTATTTCATTGAAAAAAACAAACACCCACAAGATTGCCAGACTTGTCTGGTCATAAGTTTACTGGTCCGATGTTAAAACCACTTGCCTTGGGTCCGGTGTAAATTTCGAGCCCTGACCAACCTGCTAGACAAACTGATCAAGTTTTATCTAAAAAGGCAACACTTCCCAACGATATCCCTTTCAATGATTTAGACAAACTTTCGGGTAACATTCTTCTTGGCCCTTTTAAAAAGTATTTTGGTTATGAAAAAAGGTAGGCACGGGGGTAGGGTATAAAGGGGGGCTTAAGCCATACGAGCTTTCTCCTTGGGTATGCAACTGACCAGATGATACTTTAGTGAATTAAGTATTCAAATAATTTTGGGTTTAACAAAGAAAACATTACTAGAGTTGAGCTTGGACCTGTGACCTCCACATTAACATGCCGGCGCTCTACCAACTCAGCTGTCTAGTCCTATGTTGGTGGTCTCCCCTTTTTGTCAATATCTTTGTTCGGGGGTGCCAGTCAAAAGCCACTTAACTTGTAGCTGCCATATATAGCCAGGGATCACATCCAAGTTTACGATACAACCTGGGAAGCAACAGTAGAGGCATCACCTTAAGGGGACACTACTATTTTATTTCAAATATTCAAACTCACCAACTGTGTATATTGGTTTTCTGTAAGGTAGCAATCCCACTGTGTAATTAAAGATGCCTCGGCCGTGGAAAACAGGAGGAGCAAAGCCAATCATCTTAGTCAGCCAGTTCTGAAGACGTCTTAGGGAGGACCCATCAGGGTTAGGAACTTGCTCATAGACATCTGTCTCACCAAAGGAGTAGACTGGAACAAGACATGCTCTGAAATGTGTAAAAAGAAATTAGGACATAATTATCAATGTATATTTGGTTTGCAGTAATTATCTACTTGCGAGGTAGATTTGTTCTTTGAGAACTTGTCTTGCTATTTATTCTACTGCCACGGAGTAGATTATTCAGAATTCGGGAGACTTCTCAGTTCTGAAAAGAACTGTCCTGCTTATTAACTACTACCTGGGCAGGAGGTAGGAAATCGGCCGGGACTACTACTTTCGCTATGTGGATCGAGGGGACTTCTTGTTGTTAACTACACTGCCGCGGAGTGAGTTCTTAATAGGTCTCAACGTTTCGACTAGCTTGCTCTAGTCATCGTCAGGAGACATAATTATCATTATCCATGGGAAACTTTTAAAGGGGCACCAAGGCCAAGACCAAGAGCATTTAGAGGTCATGGCCTCTGTGTAATTTCAGGCCTGTAAGAAGTCAAGACATTCAGAATGAGTGAACTTAGTCACTGTAGCTAGCAAGCATGAGGAAATCTGAAAAATGGGCTTGCAAGAACCAGAAACACCTATGTTAAAACCCCCTAATCTTCGATGATAAGTGTTCTGGGTTCTTTTGCATGCACTGCCAATCTTAGTTTAAGGGACTTACCAGGGATGCCTCATAAGTGAACTATAATCACTAAACCCATAAACAAGGGTGCTTGCAAGAACCAGAAACACCTGGGTTAAAACCCCTAACTTTCGTTGATGAGTTTTCTGGGTTTTTTGCATGCACTGCCAATCCTAGTTTAAGAGGCCTATGGCTTAATGTCTCATATATAAAGGACAAGGCAATTATGGTAAAGTATCTTGCTCAAAGACACATGAGCCACAACCGGGACTCGAACCGACACTCTGCTGATCCCAAACACCACAGCTCGAGTTCACTGCTCGGCAACGACACTCAACAAGTTTTAAGGTTTCATTAATCAAGCTAGATGAACAGTTACGCTAGGCAGTACCTACCCATGTTGCAAAGCTTTTCTAACGAATCCCTTCCTCTTGCTTAAATAGACGACATACTCATGAGGATGAGCCTCAAGAGATTCTGTTGCTCCACCGATTACTATGACAACAGCGTTACCAGGACCGGATTTCCCTAGCAACCAATCAACACTCTCCTTGCTCACATCACACGCACCTGTATGAAAGTGGGGTGGGGTGGAGGGGGGGGGGGGGTGGGTAACAATTTGGATTCATAATTATAATTAAGAAATGGCATGGTTTTGAATTAAAAAAAATTCAGGAAATCAATTAAAGTAGTTTTTTATTAAGGATGCAAGAGCAAAGCAGAAATTTATAGAGCTGCTTTCAAAGCAGAGGTGTCACTTCTTAAATCTATTTGCTTAACAGTTTTCAGGGAACCTGCTACAGTTACTTAATATTTCATGGTTGGGTGACCAGGGTCCATTTTTATAAAGCAGATTTATAAGCAGAAAATACTGATCAGCAAATTTCTCTGCTAAGCAAAAAACGAGTTGGAAACCAGCGGCAGCAATGTAAACACAATGACATTTTTGCTGCTAACCAGCTACGCAAGATTTTCCTGTGCTTAGCAAGTTTTAACGCTTACAGGCTTTATGAAATTGGGCCAAATTTTGCTAAGTAAATTGTACGCTTAGCAGCTTAGTGAAATTTACGTGCCTAGACTAATTACCTCCCATCATAATGTAGTCTCTTGCAAGCGGTAATCTAAACCACCCCGCCAGTGTCAAGATGAACGGAGTAATCCCTGGGTACTTCAAACTGAATCCGTTTGCTTCCGTTCCGAAGTTAACGAAAGCACCCATGCTCATTATGCCGTGAGGATGAAACCCCAGAAGGTGGTTTTTCTCCGGGTCCAAGTCTGCCGTCTTGACGAGATGCACGGGGAAGAAGTTCCTCATGTGAGTCCAAATCTTCCAGTTTCTCATCCATTTAACTCGGCGCCCTCCTCTCCGAGGTGTCTCCCGGTCGTAGTAGACCCAGAGATACGCCAAGAGGACTAAGGGGTAGTACTTAGAGAAGAGGAAGTAGACTGATAAGACGGCGACCAAGACCCCCATGAGGATGAAGCAGAACCACCATTGTAGGACGGCAAAGGTTTCAAGACGACGGTGGAGGGGAATATGAAGGGGGGCCAACTCCATCCCCATTACCTTCCTGTGACTTTCCTCGCTACGGAAGTAAAAAGATAATTTTGTACACACCCTTTAAAGCACCTTGATCTAGCTACTAGGACATGTACTACGCTATATAAGAACCAATTGTTATAAATATTAAGTGAGCTTAATCACTGTAGCTCGCAAGCCTGAGGAAACCTGTAAACAAGGGTGCTTGCTATGTGAACCAGAAACACTGGGATTAACCCCTACTCTTCCACAATAAGTGTTCTGGGTTCTTTTATGTGTCAATGGCCAATGCTATGGCTTAATGTCCCAGCTGTTTTTTATATTTATATATATTTTTTTGTTTTTCCCCTGTCTGCTGTTTGTCTGTCTGCTCAGTGTTGTATTGTCCTTGTTTGTTTGTTTGTTGGGTTGTTGGGGTGTTTGTTTGTTTGTTGTTTGTTTGCTTGTTTGGTTGTCTTTTGCTTTTAAATCTTTAATGTTCCTATTGTATAAATTGTTTGCTGTACATTATATTTTTATTGTAAATCTGTATTTTAATTCAGCGTGCCAGCTGCGACAAGCAGATTTGAATAAACCAGTAATAATAATAATAATAATGAAGGACAAAGCTCATTATGGTTATCTTGCTCAAGGACACAAAGTGTCACGACCGGGACTCGAACCACTCTCTGCTAATCAGAAACACAGAGCTTGATTCCAGCGCTCCTAACGGCTTGGCCATCGAACATGCCATAGTAAAATAACCTTTGAGTGTCCCCGATCAGTTTTTGCCATTTCAGGTTTTAAACAAAAAGTAGAAGTTTCTGCCATGGGTATACAAATAAAGGTTCCCCATAAAAATTGAAACTTATTTCCTTTTTTCAAATATCAGTATGAAATAATCTAAAAAGTATATTTACAAAGATTAATTTTAAAACACCATACAGAATATATGTCTGAAAATCTTGCTGTTCATTTATTCAAATTTCCACAACCCCTTTTTTGTTCAATTCTACCTGGAGCATGGGTGAGAATTGAAAAGAAGGTGGCACAGAGACAATTTACCCTAAATCACTCTCACCGATCCTTAAAGCCCACCAAATTGGGCCCGGTAAAATAGTCATAAAACAGCTTATGGGTGAGCTAACTTACCTTTCACTTTTCATCTTTGATTTTAACAGCACAGCGGCACGGGGCTGATGACGATGAAACACTCACCGGCGAGCCAACGTCAATGAAACGGTCAGTTATTTAGCAATGTTCGTGTACGAAATACTGCTCGTACTACTAGCTATAGCATTACCAATACGTGTTTATGCTTATGGTGGCCAATGTGCATGTAAACCTTGACCGTTAATGCGTCACTCATTTGAACTAAGTTCACGACCACGATGTTGACCAAGGAAGGCCAAACTGTCACGGATCAGTCGTAAACACAGACAGGCTACTTCCTGGACAGGCTATCAATCAAACCAGCACTAATGTCAATGAAATAACCACTTTTTCCTGTAATACTCAGTAACTAAAACCATCATGGACATTGGTGTTTTGCCACTGGGTACACCACGACAGTTGTTAGAGTGTCAGCAGGCAGTCTTTTTCCGGCCGAAGAGGGCGCGCTATATTACGATTTTCAACCGGGCGGCGTATTTTTTTTCCCCAGGGGAGATGAGGCTACTTAGCATTAATTTGCGTGTTATAATAATTTTTGTAATCAATATAAAAATATCTACATTTATATAGGATCGAAACATAAGGCACAACAACCAATATTGCTGGTTATAAAATACCTTCCCGATATTGCCGGTTATAAAATAACGTGTTTGCCCAATATAGGGTTGAGGAAGAGCAACCAACTTGAGTAATAATTGTTTCGCCTATTGGTTATTTTCTGTGCAAAGAACAGAGCAAACACAAATTGTCCTCAAAGAAGTTTCCCCTTTACCAGGAGAAAATTGTTCTGATGGAGCAACTACCATCACTGTCCTCTCATCAGTTTTTAAGGCAGAAACTTTCACCCGTTGAGTCCACTGTCTTCACATTGTTTATGATAAGCATGGAGGATGTTCTTATTCCTCCGTGTGTTAAGCAACTGCAAAACTGCAACCGTCAATCTTGTGAAATGTGTTGACTATATACGTTGTGTGTAAACAATAAACCGGTAAGTCCAAAACGTTTGAGACAGATGATTAAATAAGTAAGTAATTATGAAGTGGAACATTTTGAAAGAAATAGTTTAATTTTGGATCAAGTTGGACTATTTAACAAATTCTGAAAATCTTTAGAATTTCTGTTGATGTTTAGATACTTTAAGCAGCAGACACGTCTGCTTTAGAAAAATGTATACTGAAGCAAAAAGAAGCTGGACACCAGTCATGAATAGTGCATGTGGAATGCCTTTTTCGGCTGGGGAACCATCCGGTATTCATGTAATTGATATTTTGCTTAGCGAATTTTTGTGCTTAAGCAGCTCTATGAACTATGACATTATTTTTGCCGTTGTCTCTCTACTACCACGGAGGTAGGTTATGTTTTCTACCTTGAGTCCATCCTCGTTCCGTGATTAGTTCAACGAGATTCCCAATAATATCCAGACCAATTTGTTTTTATTATCACCCGAAGATAAAAGACTGGCCGCTATCTTGGCGGACCATGACCGAGTCACGTGACAAAAAGTCTGAAGTTCGCAATTTGTGTAACTGGAATTGCAAATATATTGATTTAACTTTAATTTGAAGTTCTTATATCATCAACAGCCAGACGGTAGCGAGTCCCGCAAAAAGAAGGTAAGAAATATGAAATTATGGTGTGAGTTTTTTTAAATACATGCATTTGTCTTTACGAGAAGAAAAACACCTCCAGCTATTGAATCTAAAAAAACAACAACCCCAAAACACCTAAATATTTTCAACAAAACAATTAAATAGAAATCTAAAATAATGTGTTTGGCAGAAAAGCAAGCCTGTATGAACATCGGTCGTTCGTCCAAAAGTGAACCGGGCAAAATTTTTGTGAGACCAAACATTTTTCATATGGAAATTTTCTAACGAGTTACTCGTGTGGGTATAGTCGATTTTTTCCTCATTTTGTATTTTTTTTACGAATGATTTGTTTTCTATTCACATTAAAGATGCTTGGTCCAATATTTGGCCGATTTGACCCAAATTTAGCTTTTATTATATTCGAGAAAGCTAGGCCTATATCTTTTATTTAAGGTAGGTCTATTGCACGAAAAAACCTGCCATCGACAACCGGTAGTTGAGAAAAGTTAAAATGATCAAAATGGGCATTATTTCATGTCCATAACAGCCATGAACAAACAATTTTGCAGGTTACATGTATTTTGTGCATAGTCTGTGGCATAAGCAAAGGTTTTGTGAGTTTTTAGTTTTGAAACGGCAACAACTGTCAAAATTCGTTAAAAGAGAAAATACTCTGACCCCACCCCTTTCCCCGGAAAAAAACCCCCAAAACATAATTTTGTAGAGAATCAGATCGTGCAACTTTGTGCAATAACTGAGGCTGAAAAGCAATAGTCTGATTTATGTTTTGGCAACGAAAGTATAGGCCCTATATCAGTATTAATTGTCACTAAATATTTAAAAACAGGACACACGACTAATACTGTGGGATTACAACTGTATAGCATTAGGTCGTTCCAATTGTATAATCACTCCCGATTCAATTCGAGAGTTTGCACAATGATACAAACGAACAGCAATAAAGCCCTTTGATTTGTTTGCCAATAGATAGCAAAGGTATATCCAGACGACATCGCAGCAAGATGTTGAAAACATTTGCAACTCGTATGTTTACAGCCACAGAAGTGCCGAAGTACACAGTCATTGAAACCAAAGAGGTAAAGTGAAAGAAACTAATTATTTAACAGGTGACACCATCACAAAGCATGCACTTTAGGTTCATCTTAGAGGGTACACGTTTGGTAATTATACCCTTACAATCAATGGCAATACAAACTTACTTGTTATGTACAGCAGCTTTTGACAGCATAAAAGCGATCATATAAACATTTCACTTCGAAGTGATGTGGTTATGGAATAATATATCAGTTTTCATCCCCCAAAATTTGAATCTGAGAAACGTTTCTCAGATTGTGTATTCCAATGATGGATTATTTTTCCTGCGTGGACAAAACCGCTCCAGATATTCGATAGTATCTGAAAAACGCCACCACCTTTTGAAATAAAATTTTCACGCGATAGTTTTATTGCATATGTCTTCATTTATGTAGGATTAACATAACCGAACGGTTCCAAAAACCAATGGTATACTTTGCCTTTATGGTGAGTTGTCAATATTGCCATCGTCACGTGATTTGTGTATTGTGACGTCACACTTTGCTTATCAAATAACATCGTAAGATCAATCCTACCACTTCGTGAAATCAGCTCGCTCTTCCCTAATAATCACACACAATCTTTTAACAATATTGTCTGATATTGAATCCACCTCTACAACGTTATGAAATTCGATCAATGACTGCTGCATAACCTGTCAACTAATGGTACAATGGTGGCGCTTTCCAATTCAGTGACACTTCAACACTGTAAAGGTGTTTTTACATGTTTTATATTATAGGTAAGGTCTGCATCTGGGTATCATGTTCCTATTTATGTCCCGCAAGGATATTTTTTTCTGTTTGAGAGAAGATTTTACCAGGGACCTCGGACACGAAATGTAATTTATAAAATTTTACAACCATGCTAAAATAGTAGTAGCAAGGGAACCCTGCTAAATTGCTCTCGTGTGAAAAGGGTTTAGATAGATTATAATCAATACTAATCCACAGATTACGCCAACACAGGCTCGTCATAGCATATTATCTCATGTAGCACATCTCATAAACGTTTACCCTAAACAAACTGCCTACAATCTCTAAGAAATGACCTTGATTATCACTGTGTGGAAGTGGTTGATCAGACCATCTCTGTCCTTTCTCTATTATGATCAAACTTGTACCGAAAGCCGGTCAAGATAAAACGCACCGGGTTCGAGACCAACTTGAGCTCGACTCGATTTTATCCACCTGAACAGTGCTCTTCAGGAGTACACTTGAAAAACTTCCAGGTTAGAATTGACCTGGATCCGGGTTCCTGTCTGACCAATGTCGGGTCGGTATGATCCGGAATCAGTGTCAAAATGACCCAGAAGTGGTTCACTGACGCAGAATCCGAGTTCGAACTACATTTTAACCACTTTCAAGATCAGCTATGACCCAGTAAGAGGTACCGGCCCCTGGGACCCAACATCCGGGTCAATTCTGACCCCGGAGTTTCTAGATATACAACTTTACGGCGATCAGAGACAACTATAACTGCTACCTAAACCAAAATTTGTATCAGGATGATAATTGATTATCAATGATGGTCATTGATCACCTGGGCCCAATTTCATAGAGCTGCTTAAGCACAAAAAGTAGCTAAGACAACAAAATGTTGCTTACCAGAATAAGGTTACCAGCCAAACTATACCATGTCACGTGTACTTTTTGTGACTGGTATCCTGCTCATTTCTGCTTAGCAGACAATTGTTAAGCAATAGTTTCTGCTTAAGCAGCTTTATGAAATTGGGCCCTGCTCTAAGCACCCTGTCTCTGCCAAAGGTTTATAATAATTCTACGTCTGTATTGTCAGTTTGCATTTAAAACAACTCCCAGCTTAACTTTGGTTTTAGGCTGCAACAATTTTGAAACACGATTGTTTTATTTTTCTAAATTAGGGGTTCGAGGAGAGAGAGTATGACGAGTCACTATGGGCAGTCACTGAGTCTGCTGGGGAGACGATTAAGGCAGCCACATCGGCGGGCTTCATGAAGCTCTTCAAGTACATCACAGGGGCAAATAAAGAAGGTATAAGCACATCCTATGAGTTGTTGTTGTTGTTGCTATTGTTGTTGTTGTTGTTGTTTTGTTGTTGTTTTTGATGCTGTTATTATGGAGGCTAGTTCATTTGAGTGAGGGTATGCATTAAAAGAGAAGTCTAAATCGGATTTGACAATGCGTTTATTGAAACAGATTATTGTATCCACACTATACCTTAATAACACTGAAAAGCTCCCCCTGCCATTTTCTCTTTTTTGCCATAACTACGGGCTACAATGCGCTAACGTCCCGAGGATGACAAGTTCTGAAACTAAAGTAAAATTTTACTCTTTGATTTTTGTCATTTATTCCTAAAGGTGTGACTGTGGCCATGACTGCTCCTGTGCTTGTATTTCATGAGCCTGGTGATGAGGCAGGAGACTGGAAATCATTCAAGAAAGTTATCAAGGTCGGTTTTCTGATCCCAATAGAGAATAGAGAAAAAGTCCCCGCGCCAACAGACGATACCATTGCTATGAGGAACACGCCAAAGAGCCGTGTTTACGTCAGGTACGTCAGTCTAAAGCCCACGTGATTGGTTGATTGTTTTTTGCTCTTAACCAATCAACATTTGGGAAGTTGATATCGCTGGTTTCACCCAATAAGTTTTCAGTCAACCCTAAACAAAACTGGAGATCGTTTGGCGGGAAAAAGAAAGACAAATATAGGCCTACTTGTTTTCTGATAGAATCTGGCATGTTGGTTTTACAAAGGACAAAGGAAGAAAGAATATGAATTTACGTTCACGTACCGTTGGCAACTCACATTTTTCTCAATATTCAGATCACCAGCATTTTCTTTCTTGGCGAATTAGGCCTACTTATTACAAATAAATTTAAAATACAATATTCTGTTTGTTATTTTTTCCCCAGAAAATACGGTGGTTTTTCTAACGAAGAGGTTGCTCTATCAGAGATCGCCAAGCTCCGGGCAGCTCTTGGAAAAGAACACTGCAAATACAAAGAAAAATTCTGTTATGTTTGTGGATACGACAGTCCCATGACTCTTATTGGAAGACGGAACGAAATCTGGTTCATCAAAGAAACGGAAATGTCAACTTGATATTCTTTATGGAAGACTCATATTATATACATTTTGTATACTACACCGAGATGTTTGCCTTTTGCACGACCCGACAATCTTCGCGACTAAACATTCAACGACTTGTCCACAAGTCTAGGGTCGTAGAATTGATGCAGATTCAGGGACCCAGAGGGCCTGACCCGGAAACGTGTCCCACCCGCCTCCCAAGGGGATTTTGACTCGAATTATGTGTGAATTTGACACTAGTTTCGGATCAATTTGAAATATATTCCGGGTTATAACTGACCCAGAAATGGGTCAGGCCCAATGGGACCCAGAGTCCGGGTCAATTTCGACCCGGGAGTTTTTATAGAATGTGGTAAAGTTGTAATTTTTGCAGAGATATTTGAGGGTTTTGAATTGTCTTTTTCTGTCTAAAGGATTTTTGACAGACAGTTTAAAAACGCATACACAAGTTTCCACACAGTCATGCCACGGGCAATTAAAAATACAACAAAAACAAACTAGCATGCAAACTTGTTCAATGGAAGATGGACGTGAGATGTCGGGATCACGACAACATAAAAATTCAACTAGAGTAGGCCTATTAACCAATAATCTTTGGTGGATTTTTCGTGCAATATGACCGTAAAAGTGAAAACCTCTCTGTAATTTTCCCGAATGTATCAAACTAGCTATAATTTAAAATTTATATTTAAATTTGAGCCCAACCGGCCAAAACTCGGACCTATAGACTATAATTATATCTTAAATGCTTCAACTTCGGTGAAGGCGGATCGTGACATGACAAAACGTTATGACATTGACAAAGCATATCAAATTAACCTTAATTTAAAAGTTTCAATCTCTCAATACAATTAACATAAACTTTGGCTGATTTCCTTAACGTCGGGTGGCGATTGTATTGTCTTTAATAAACACGTACTGTTATCTGGCGTCTTGTATTTGATTACTCACCATTTTTTATTATGGACTCACAGCACGGGTGATCGAAGGCTCCGGTCACTGTTCATAATTCTGACTCTATTCCACCCCCCCCCCCCCCCCCCCGCCCTTTACCGTCTTCAGCATCCTCCACCCACCTGGCTGTCATTTCTTTACCACATGGCGTCAATTTGCACCAATGGCCTTCCTATTGGCTGAGGTTCCCTTTTTGAATCACCTCCACTCCACTAACCCTACCTCTCTCGAAATGACTATATCGACATACACATACATTAGTTGAAGATGCATTATAGAAGTGGGCACGCCGTGCCAGGCCCAGGACTCCATATTATTTCGACCGCAGACATTATGGATTTCTTAATGTCATTTCAAGGCCACCATACACACTGTCCGTCAAGCAGAGTCGGAATGTAAACAATTCATTATACAAACACACACAGAATTGCGTCCATGTGCTTTGCAATGATATCCGTACTATATACGCTACGTACCCCGTACTACCAGTAGTGAGCACAACTAACTACACCATAGTGTACCAGCCTCTCCGGCATGCAAAGCGTACATTTTGAACACAGCTGTTTGTTTGCACTTAAATGCAATTTAGTGAGCCTCAACATCTCTTGTTTTTGGGTATTTCTTGATCTGTGCATCATTCCACCAACCTTGGTACCTAATCATCTTTCGCCAAGGTACCTTTCTGGCGTGGATACATGAGGAAAAAACTAGAATGATGTAAACTCGCTGTAATAAAGGGATGAGGTAAGAAGACTCGAGCTGTGCAGCTAGCTAGACAACAAAGAATGTCGACTTAGTGGGGTCTGGGGCATTTTGGTAACGATAGACAAAGAGGGGAAAGGGGTTATTAGACTTGTTGGATGTGAGTGTGGATATGTTGTTAATTATTTGATTGGAATACCCGCACACTCACAGTCACAACTAAAATGCAGCAGGGCCGTTTTAAACCCAAACTCAAAGCGTCAAGAATATTTTAGGGTAGGATTGTTCATGGATTGTTTACCAAAAAAGGCAACCCACATTCACAACAACAAACAAGCATTTTTAACACAGATCCTTACAAACCAACCACCGAACCAGTGGTTTGTTTGTTGTTGTTGGTATCCTTTTGTTAAAACAATCCTAGTTGCGATAATCGTAACCCTCCTCTCCCGACGGGCTTTAGCCCGGAGGGTTACGAGACTCGACAATGAACACGAGATTCGACCATTCGTGCCAAAACGTGCAATTTCGACCATCTTTTCCTACCTCCATGGACAGACTAGTCACCAGATTTGCCCTATTTTTACCACTTTCAAAAATCATGAAACAAATTCTAAGAACATGGGCTTAATAATCTTCAATGTCTAACAAATCCAACCATAATACTCAAAACATCATTGAGAAAATTATTTTGAAGAAAAAAAGATAAAAACTTACCTGAGACGGAGCGAAATGCTCGTGAAGTGTAGACAGACGATGGTTGAGGTTTTAAACCCGGCACTTCGTTACCATGCAACTTCTCTACCAATCAGTGTAAATTTCCGACCAATCAGCACAAACCAAGGAAAAACAGACCAGCCTGTCTGACAGACCGGCTAAAGCCCGTCGGGAGAGGAGGGTTACGATTATCGCAACTAAAACAATCCATGAACAATCCTACCCAAAATATTCTGGTTTGTGTTTTAACTAGTCCGAGTAAGTTATAACCCAGACTTGCACATTTAACCCTTTTTGGGGGTCATATTTGCCAGATGATGACCAATATTAAAAAGGTGATTTCATTTTAGTTATGTTGGGGTCCAAGTTACTCGGAATAGGCCTATTTTTTTGACATTGTTGTAACTTGGTATAAAGTGTAGACCCAATTTCATCGCTTTTAATTGTTCCGCTAAGCTAAATATGAGCAGGATACCGGTTACATTTGGTAAATGTGACATGGTATTTTGGCTGGTAACCTTGTAAAGGTAAGCATAATTTTGTTGTGCCGAGCTGCTGCTTTTTGTGCTTAAGCAGCTATGAAATTGGTCTTATCAATTCATGGTCTATGATTCAATAAATCATTCCAGTAGAGATCTACCATTGAGTGTTGAAGAATAAACAAAAACGACCACAATAAAAGCACCACAAATGTTATGTATTGTGTGTTATTTATTTTTGCGGAGTTCCTGTGGTTATTGGCCTTTGTTAATCACAGCGAGCATTTAAACTGTCAGGTTGTTCAATTGAGTCCTTAAAGGGTGTGTACAACACTGGTAAGCTTGAAAATTATAAATGTTCACAGATTTGCACATAACTTCCCTTGAAATAGTTTTCCTTGAAATGCTGTAGTTTTTAGGAAATGAGTAAAACAAAAGTCTTTATCCTGCAGGATAAAATCTGGTGTTTGAAAAAAAGAACAAATTTATAATGGGGTTTTCACTGTTTTCTCATGACTCGGAAGACCGATTGAGCTTAAACTTTCACAGGTTTGTTATTTCGTGTACATATATGTTGGGTCACATCAAGTGTGGATACAGGTCTTTGGCAATTACCAATGTTGTACACACCCTTTAAAGGTAGTGTCATACTTTGGAAAATTTGACCCGAAAATAAAATTGTGTAATTTGTATCCAAAAGCCTACTTGTCAGAACAAAGGTAGGCTCATAATGGTTGTAAGCATCCTACAAAATTGTTTCATCTGAAGTTCCCCAAATGATTAAAATCAATAGGTATTTCGACAAATTTGCACTCCAAAGATTGTCTGCAGGTAATTTTGGGAAACTCCCATGGTGTCTGTTTGAATATTGCCCTCACAGTTCGGTACCCCCCGAATGCTGCCCCTGCGTTTGGTAAACGCTGTCACCTCACTCAACGTGGATGGATTCAACATTGTTGATGATGAAAGTACCGTAATTTAAACTGAAACTCTCACAGGTGACATTTAGGCCCTATTGTGTATTTTCTTTGACAATTTTGCCTAAAGTAGCATTATGTTGACAAAAAACAAACGATAACACAAGTAAAAATAAAATCCAACCTTCATATTCACAAGAAAATTACAAGGAAGTAAATAACTTTCATGGAAAAACTAAACTCAGTCACATCCGCTCTCTAAAATGCAGAATGTGGCAGGTTCAATTTATAAAGTGTACACCAAAATTAATATAGTCATGAGCTTACATTTAGGGGAAAAACTCAACCCTAAACAGTGAAAATCAGTCACATATTTTTGTTAGGCCTAATGTTGTTAAACATTCATGCCACTTAAAACTTGTTTAAAAGAACTTGTCAAGTCAAGTCAACTTGTTATATTTAGTCATGTATTTTAAGCACAACCCTCAGAGTACTTTATGTACATCCTTACAGACTGGGCAATTTGGCAGAAGTGTGGCCTAAATCATTAAATTTTCCGCTTCTCCTAAATCCTATGTCACTTAGTACCAAATTGTTTGGACTCAGCAGACTCTCCTTTTATAAAAAGATTAAAGGGGTGGTGCTACTCTGATCGAAACCTGAGATTCTATCTAATAGTATGAAGCTTTCAAAAGCTAAGATTGGAATACCTGACCCTGTAATAAGCCATTTTAGTGGGGGCTACTGGCCTCAGCCCCCTAGAAATAGAATCCTTCACTCTGGCAGGTGGATGTCTTGGGACTAGGCTTTTGAAAGCTTCATACTTTTAGAATATAATCTCAGGTTTCGATCAGAGTAGCACCACCCCTTTAATCTTTTTATAAAAGGAGAGTCTGCTGAGAGATGTTATAACCAAGCACAGCCAGTTGTATTCATCCCATTGTGTAAGTCAGTAGATCTGTTTAACAGTATAACACTGTCCAAGGCTACACAAAGTACACTCTAACAACAGCCAGTCTTTCAAAACCCTGCCCCACACTGAAGTAAAGAACCCCTGTTATGCTAAGGTTAATTGACAAGTTTCCCTCATTGTAAATCCAGTTGTACGTGAGTATTTCTATATCAGACACTTTTGTGTTGTTTATTACCACCTTTAGACCCATTTTCTTTTTTTGAGGACCTCATGTTCGTGGTATTCGTGCGGTTAACCACAAAGACAAGGAAATGTATGTTATTGGTAGTACTATGGTAGTAGAGGAGAAAACAACCGCCCTGACGCTGTCAGTGTTTACCTAAGCCAAGCAGAGGGGCATTTCAAGTTGTTTTCTTTACCAGTAGTTCTTAAATTGTGGCTGTCCTATTGTTCTGACAACCTTGAAGCTGTGCAAGAGCAGGTAAGTGGTACTACCTGATAGTCCGAGATCATTTTGCTGTTGACTGTTGATTGTAGAACTTGGCAGAGATAGCTGGTTGTGGACTAATCTTAGCTACTGTCTAAAAAAAGCAATCTGATAAGAATTTGTGGTAGGCAGTTGATAATCTGTTTTTGTGGTGGAGGACACTTTGGTATGTGAGTAATCCTTACTACTTTGTAAATTCTTCAAGAAAATGTTGTTGAAGGGTCTTAATGGATTTGATCAAGTGGGAAGTTTTGAGTTGGGGTGTCTGTGCCGAGCGGTTGAGAGCACCGATCTCGAGCTCTGGTGTGTCTGATCTGCAGAGTGTGGGTTTGAGTCCCGGTCGTGGCACTTGTGTCTTTGAGCAAGATACTCTATGCTTTGTCCTTTGGATGGGACATTAAGCAATAGGTCCCGTGTACCAGGATTGGTAGGCTACTAGTGCACGTAAAAGAACCCAAAACATTTATCGCGGAAGAGTAGGAGTTAACCTTGGCATTTTTAGTTCACTTAGCAAGCCCCCTTTTTACAGGTTTCCTCAGGCTTGCGAGCTGTAGTAAACTTTATGAAGTTCACTTATGAGGCATCCTTGGTTTCATTACCGGAAATAAATTTATTCATAATAATAATAAGATAATCTTTGGTTTTATTGCTAACTAAAAATAAATAGGTTGTGCAGCTCTGTAAATTCACAAGATTCAAAATACTTGTTTTTTCTTTTTTTACAGGATAACACAGAACAATGGCGTAATCGTTAAGAATGATGCGTTTATGCCGGCACCCTGACCAAACTCCACGCCTAAAGTCACGGCGCATTCCTGGAGCCATGCCACACCCAGCCACTTCTCATCAAAGACCCACGAACCACAACCGGTCAAAGACGAGTCTCCAAGGAAGTGGAGTGAGATCTCGAAAAAATGGCGTCCACCGGCACAACCCTCCGGAGAGAGTGGATTCTCAGAATAACGTCTTGAAGAAATCTCAAGAGGCAAACGTCTCAAATGACTGGGATGTGAATATTCCCGTTCCTAAACTAACGCTGAGGAGTGCGTCATGTGTGGTAGCCATCTTGTCTCTACTGTGCTATGGGAACAGTATCTATGGAGACTTTGTTTTTGATGATATGGAAGCGGTTCTGAGCAACAAAGACGTGAAACCGGAGACGCCGATTGCGGAACTGTTTTATGATGATTTCTGGGGAGAGAGAATCACTAAGAATCACAGTCATAAGTCTTACAGACCTCTTACTGTCCTCACATTTAGGTAATTCTTTTATCCTTTTGTCGAAATGTCTGTTCCCAATTTTGAAGTTATAAGCCTAAACCACAAGGGAAAGTGACTTGGTAAATTCTAAGTATTTTTTTTAGGTTTAACACAATTTACCCAGTCAGTTTCCCTAGTGGTTTATTACTTGATATTTTTCATGCAATTTTAACAAATATTTAAAGAGGATTAAAGAATAATTTCTTCTTTCTGATGCTGCAGGTTCAACTATCTCCTCAGTGGTGGATTTCACCCGTTTGGTTTTCATCTGACAAACATCATCTTACACTCTGTCATCAGTGTCTTGTCCTTAGTCATCTTCTCCATCCTCTTTGCCGATCAGCCGACTCGAGATGATGACGATGATGAGGATGACGTCGGATGGCAGCGTGGGTTCTCTTCTCCTAGAGCTAGTCTCCTGTGTGCTCTATTCTTCACAGCTCATCCTGTTCATACTGAGAGTGTAAGTGAAAGCCGGGCCCAATTTTATGTTTCATGGCTGTGCTTGCTGCCAAATTCTGCACTTGCGATCACCAGTCTTCGCTTACAGGGCAAGCGCCGAGTTGCTACGCTAGCTTTGTAAGTGAAGAGAGCCTAGTGACATTCCCTGCTAACCTGTGAAATGTGTAAGCGCAGAATTCCCTGCTTCCGTAAGCACTGATTCTTTGCTTACGGATCTTAGTCACAGTACATAGGCCTGATACTTCACAGAGGCAATGTAGGCAATTGCCTCCATGCCTCCATGGCCCAATTTCATGGCTCTGCTTACCGCCGAATTCTGTGCTTACGATCACCATTCTCCGCTTACTGTGCAAGCGCCCAATTTCTGCGCTAGCTGTATTAAGCAAAGATAACCTGGAGTACGCACTCGCACTAGCAAAAATTCCCTGATAACCCGTAAAATACGCTTGACAAAAACGCGGAATTCCCTTCTTCCGTACGCGCCGATTCTTTGCTTACGGTGAGCAGAACCATGAAATGGGGCTCTGGTCTTTACACAGGACGTTATAAATATTTGATGGTGAAGTAGAAACCTCCTAGAATTACAACTTGACACTATCATAATTTGTAAACCTACAGTATATTTTGAATTATAACATTTTGGAGGTCATGCTATTAATAGTTTGCGTAAATATAAGAATCTATCACAACCCGTGGGTTTTGTGTGCTTCAAGTTTTGAGGAGACTTGATAAATTTAGGCGTTAAAGTTGGCCCTATTTGACCGGGGAAGTGGAGAAGTGCTTCACTCTCCGAAAACCGGAATGTCGGCAAGTCGGTTTTGGGAAAAGACACATTTTTTGTTCGTTTTTTGTTTTTTGTTTTTTTTTCTGGCGTAGTTAGGAAAAATTCCAAACGGCCGATTCTTTGCTTAACCATGAAATTGGGCTCAGGGCCCAATTTCATAAAGCCTGTAAGCACAAAAACCTACTAAGCACAGAAAAGTCTTGCTTAGCAGGAACGGGTAACCAGCCAAAATTTCATAATGTTCACATTGTTACCACTGGTTCCCAACTCATGTTTTTGCTTAGCAAAGAAATTTGCTAAGCAGTATTTTCCTGCTTAATGGCTTTATGAAATTGGGCCCTGGTCATTTCCTTGATGCCCTTTAAAATATAGACCTTTCTTTTGCAACGTCACAGCCCGAGTTTTTGCCAACCCAGGTTGGAAAAGTATGGAAAGCCATAACTGCAAATCAAAAACAGATGGCCATAGCTTGTAGCAGTGTTACACAAATATTCAAAAATAGTGTTGAATTTGTTGGAAATAAATCAACCAATCATGGAAGGTATTTCCGTTCATGAATCTTTACAGAAAATGTTGAATTTGGACACAAAATTTTTTAACACGATTGAATGTTTTGCTAACATTCGGCCGTCCATGCCAACCGGCGCACTTTGTTTATCAACAAAAGAAAGGTCTATTCCAGTACAAACTTGTGTTTCCCTTATAGAGTGGTGCCCTTTGCTAAGAAAAGACTGCCTTGCCTTCCTAATAATAAAGAATATTGAGGCAGGGAGGCGGGTTGCAAAACCTTGTCTAAGAACTTATATTGTACTTGTAGGCCATGGAAGTTAAGGGTGAAAATCAATTTGATTTTACTGGTACAGAAAAATGCCAGCGATTTTAAAGGACAGTCAGGTTGGCTCAGTGGTTCCTTCCCTGTCATTCACCTCTATAAACTGCGGTTCGAATCCCGGACTGAAACCTTGCTCGTGGGTTGGGTTTTCAGTCCTTACCTGATTGTGTAGTCCCTATATTGGAGTTTTCCTCCCACATGTTGGTCTGACATTTCTTCAGCATCTTCTCTACTCGGGTATCTTCAGGCCTATGGGTCACAACGCTAGTCACTTTTAACGATCCCTTGGTTTTCATTTTCAGAAAGATATAATAATGATAATGTGTTTTTTCAAATTTATTTATTAACAGGTGGCAGGTGTCGTTGGTAGAGCTGATCTGTTATGTGCATTATTCTTTTTCCAGTCTTTTTATTTTTACGTGTCTGCATTAAAAAAAGGTAAGACCAATCTGATATTCTTTGGAAGTGTCACTTAGAACTGTAATCAGAGAGACTTTTTAATACCTTTTAGCGATAAATTGGTATTCTTGTAGTAATTTTACAAACATGATCTTGAATGGGGAAGGGAGTTCGGTGAGGGGCATGTTTGATTTGTATTTTTTTATATTTTTAAAAATTTTTAATGCAAGTTTGCCCAAAACAAGGCTAAAAGCCACTCTTGGTATAAGGCGCTACAAGAAGAAAACATTCAAGAAAAAAATAACTCAGGGGTAGCTGAAGGTAGGAATTTATTCCTCTTAAAAAGTCTAGATTGTAGGATGGAGGGAAACATTCACCAGACAAAGAGTGCCAAAGAGATGCAGTATGTGGAATAAAGCAATGGCATTTCCAAGCTTTTTATCGATTGCTTTGTGTTATAAATCATAATTCATGAATTTTGTATCCATTTATTTATACCCCTTTTATATTTAGACTGTCTATCTATTTCTTAAATGCACTTGTGTACATTGAATTGAATAGGTAAAATATAAATAATATATATTATTATCGTTAAGTTTTGAAATGCTTCAACTATCCACTGACATACCTTTTGTAATTTGGATTTCAGGAGGATGTGGCCATTCTCTTCTGAGATTGTTTTATTGTTTACTGTGCTGTATGGCCTCAATGCTTTGTAAAGAACAAGGAATCACTGTTATTGTAAGTACATGTATCTGCCCACCAAGCCGGGTGTTTTTTTACAATTTTTTATTCTTCTCTAAACTATTGTATTATTTGTTCTTGTAGATTTTTGATTTGCAATTTGTTAATGTCTTTTTAATTTGTTGCTGGCGAATAAAATGAAATGAAAATGAAAAAACATACTTCGAAGGGAATCCTTTCTCAAAATAGTTCATACTATCAACAGCTGCAGCGCTTTTTAAGTAAGTTGTTATGGTCCTTTTTAAAAATAGTATTTACCAATCTATGACCCTTTAAATATGACCTGAGGTTTATGCAAACAAATGTTAATGACCGAATTGAAGTTTCGACACCAACAGAGTTTATCCAAAGCCTTTGAGGAATAGGGTCAATTCATCAGGCCATTAACAATTTTTTGCAAGTACTTTTTATGTAGAAGTAATTATTTTAATACTGTAATTGGTTCATTCAGCAGGATCTAATGGCCCTTGTTTTGCACTTACTGGCAAATGGGAAAAGCTTTAGAGAAAACCCTGCAACTAGGTGTATACAATCTTAACCCTCTTACTGTCTGACCATTTAATATCATACATACATACATACATACACACATATAATAAGACATTTAAAAAGCGCCACTACATCAAGAACTCGTTGCATTAGATGGATTAGCATTAAGAGTCAGATTCTCTGATGGAGATAGTGAGTGCATTCCAGGTTTGGGGAGCAAAATGAGAGAAGGTGCGACTTGATGCAGACTTGAGAAGCTTGAAGGTGCTGCATACGTTTGGTAATTGGGGCCTACTGATTGTGTTAATCCTTTATAAATGTAGGTATACAATAAAACTAACCTGTGCAAATTTCACATCAAAAGGTGGTCGCGTTTTTGAGATATCACCCAAAAAACGGAGCAAATATTTCCACAGAGGAAGAATATTCCCCGTAGGAATACACAGTCTGAGAAGTGTGCATTTCTGACAGAAACGCTTCTCAGATTCAAATTTTGAGGAATGAAAAGTGATATATTTTTCCATAACCGTAGTACTTCGAAGTTTAAAGTTTCTCAAAATTCATTATACTACCCAAAGCTGCTGTACTTCTTACCAAGTAAGTTTTTATTGCCATTAATTTTCAGAGTCGTTACCAAACGTGTACTGTGCCTTTAACAGAGTTGGTTTTGTATTTCCAGCCTGCAATATGGTATACTGAACTTTCCATGTTGAACATGTTTTCTGCAGGGTGTCTGCATAATTTACGATGTCGTCATCAACTGTAAATTAGACATCCTCCAAGTCTTCCAGTATTGTCTTAGTCGCCATAGAACCCAGACCAAAGAAGGTGATTCTGTGGATCCAAGATGGCTGCCTTCCTTAGCAACCAGGTTGTGTATTATGGGGTTATGTGGAGTTGGGCTTCTTGTGGGAAGGTTATTAATCATGGGAAGTGGCCCTCCACCATTTCAGCATTTTGACAACCCGGCATCGTTTGCAGAAGGAGTTATAACAAGGGTGAGTCGAATTTCTTCAACCTTCGATGAAGGCCATAGGACTAGTGTCAACAGGCTGTTTGTAAAAAGAAATTGTTTACTTCACCAAAAGTCGGTTGAGTAATCTGAAAAAGTTCTAGGTTCTCCATTGAGACTTAGCCAAATAGTATGGAAAATGGACATAACCCTGGGTTGATTCTTTGTCTTAAAGCAAAAGTTCATCATTGACCTCCGCTTTAAGAATTCAAACAGGAATGGTAAACAAATTTCTTAGCCTTGGGCTAATAGCCACTCCTGTCAGAAATCAATCACTCTTCAATAGTTAGCTTCCAGATGGCTTGACGGGTTGAAATTTGTTTTATTGAGTTTAAAGGCTCTTCTTGAAAGGGATTTTGTTTACCCCCCCCCCCCCCCCAAAATAAGAAGAAGCAAAATAAAGTTATTAAACGGATTGTTGGAAACAGTACAATGGTGTAGGCGTGGCCGAGCGGTCTAATTCACCGGCCCCACGGTCTGGTGTTGTCAGCAGCAGGGTGTGTACACAGTTTGGAAGGTAGTGCATTCTGCTTTACCAGCCAGGCTCCTAGTGGATGATACCCATGCCTACATCCTTACGGACTGTGAAGGGGGTAACCCTGTTTCATCCCCAGGAGTAGGTAGCAACATGCCCCTGGTGGCAGTTGATTTGGGTCGATAGCCCGAATCAGTTACGTGTAGCCCTCACCATGAAGTGACCATCCGTGGCCTTGTAATGTTAGGCAATGTGTCATAATGTTGTCATAAAGCGTGTGCGTGGATTCTGCTGGTGACACTGAGGGTTTCAAGTTACTTCCAGTGGGTTAACTGACATGCTCTAATGTTATTGGTACACTAGATCAGCTACAGTGCTGACAATTCTGTTGAATGCATTTTAAATGTTTACATTGCAAAAACAAAAGAGAAACTAATAGAAGTGATTTGTTTATAAATGTTTAAAAATCAAATTTTATTTGTTTGCACTGCAAATCAAAACAGTTCAATTCTAATCCATTCAAGAAACTTTATTCATCCTAGATTAGGCAATTACAACAGATTTGACAGCTCTAGAAACAGTTTTAAGGTTTTTACTTAAAAACTAGATGATTGCAATGAAAGCACTCATCTGTAACCCACAATTCGTAAAGAGATACTTGTGTTTATAGTAATTAACACAGTTTTGTTTCCTCCATGTTGTATTTAATCACAGATGGTGAACTATAACTTCATTTATTCCATCAATGTCTGGCTCCTGATGGTACCTCACTGGCTCTGTTTTGATTGGTCAATGGGCTGTGTGTCATTGATAGAATCCACCAATGATGTGAGAGTAGTTGTCCCTATTGCATTGTGGGTGTTCTTGGGTTGTCTGATCTGCAAGTGCTTTATGGATCCGCCCAGCCAGAGGAGAAGGTATGTTTTCTTGCTACTATTTGGAGACTTTTACCACTTCACATCAGTATTACAAAAAAAAATCCTTGCTTAAACGGGAAAGTCTGAGTGGATAAAAACGTCAGCTGTCTGGCTGTCATCAACAAATTGAGGAAAATCCAAAGTTATTCTGGGCCCTAAAAAACGTTGGCGGTATTCAGTCAAAAATAACTAAATTTCATCCGACGTGAAAGTGGTTAATAGACTGGTCAATGTCTTTAGGTCCATTATTATGTTATTGAATCATTGAGCTCATTAATAGACCGGTCAATGTTTCAGGTCCATTATAATATGATATTGAATCATTGAGCTCATTTCAATGTTTTCTGGTCCATTATAATATGTTATTGAATCATTGAGCAATTTACAGTTTGTCCAAAACTCTGCCGCCCGTATTGTATGCCAGATCGGCAAGTTTGAACACATTACGCCACTTCTGATCGACCTCCATTGGCTCCCACTGAGTTATCGAAATTGTTTTTAAAAATCTTGTAATGGTTTACAAGTCGCTCAATGGAGTGTCTCCTAGTTACCTGGCTAGCCATTTACATTATGGAACACATTTGCGAGTGTTACAGTCTGTGAGTAATGAACTTTTAGTTCAACCTAGATCTTCCTCAAAAACCTATGGGGACAGAGCGTTTTCCATATACGCACCAAGACTCTGGAATAGTTTACCTTTATCCTTGAGAAAATCTAGCTCCACGGACAGTTTTAAACGAGGTCTTAAGACCCATCTTTTAAGAAATTTATTGATAGCTATGCGCTTTGCTTGTAAATATTTGTATCTTTCTTAATCTGTAATTTTATCTATAGTTAATATTTCTAACTTTTATCCAGTGTCATCTGTCCATATTTATCTGTTATCTAGTGAGTATTGAAATTTTTGAAAATCAAGCTCCATGGTCAGTTTTAAACGGGGCCTTAAGACCCACCTATTTAAAATTTGTATCTATTGCTTTTGATTTCCTTGTAAAATGTTTATCTTTTATTCATTTGTTTTTTCTTTAACTATTTTTTCTTTTTGTCATTTGTCTATCTTTTTCTTGTTTCTAGTACTAATTGTTTTTTTTGTAAGTGTAGTATTGTAAATTGCTTGTTCATTTTATTTCTAATTTTGGCGCCATGAGCATAGGAGATGTGCCCTATAGAAATACAGTTTATAGACTGGTTAATGTTTCAGGTCCATTATAATATGTTATTGAATCATTTAGCTCATTTATGTTTTCAGGTTTCATTATATTATTATGTTATTCTGAGCATGGCAATTTTTATTTTTTTAACACTGAATTCGCTGTCATGCCCCACAGAAAAAACAAAATT